>JBBDGP010001564.1:307500-1507500 GCA_037952835.1 Lithobates septentrionalis | reverse complement strand
CAGTTTGTCAGAACTCTGTGTGAATATCAGCAGCAAAACAACTTAATTATTCTAGCATTATAAAGAAAAAGAGAATGCACTGCATTAAAAGATTAAAAACTTTGCAGTGTGACAAATGTGCTATCTCCATTACGAACGCGAGTTTTTCCAGACCGAGCGCTCGCGTCTCGTAATTGATTCAGAGCATGCGTGGAATTTTGTGCGTCGGAATTGTCTACACATGCTCGGAACAACGGATTTTGTTGTTGGAAAATTTGAGATCCAGCTCTCAAAAAATGTTCGATGGAGCCTACACACGGTCGGAATTTCCGACAACAAGCTCACATCGAACATTTGTTGTCAGAAATTCCGATCGTGTGTACGCGGCATAACAATGGATTTAAAAAAATCACCAAATATTTTAAAATCAATAAATCAACTGTAGGGGAAATAATCTAAGGGTGACAACTGATATTTTGTCCTGGACTTGTCAGTTTAACAAATTAAGCCCAAAAGCTGACTATTTGATTATAAAAGATCTAAAAAAAATGAAGTTTCATCATAGGAACTACTGCCAGGAAAAAGTCTTTGCTGTCCAAAAGGACAGAACAAGATTACAGTTTGCCACTGAACATACAGGCATAGACCAGGGCTTTTGAAATAATGTGCCATGGACCAATGAATCAATATAGGAGTTGTTTAGCCCAGAAACAATTGAGACAAAGAACCATAGACCAGCTTGATTTGAAGGGTTGATTTGCTGCTTCAGGGCTTAGGCAGCTTGCAGTTACAGAGTCATCTATGAATCCTGCATGATGAAAAAAAAAAGAGTTTGAAGGGAATGGTCATCTATTTAAAGGCTCTAGTTGAACCAGAAATTGATTTTTCAACACAATATTATTCCAAAGCACAATAACCAATCCACCAAGGAATGACTCAAAAAGAAGTGGAGGGCTACTGACTGGCCAAGTCAAAGCCCTGAGTTTTTCCCATTGAAATGTTGTCTTCACCATTCACCTGAAGACTTGTCTTTGACAGAGACAGGTGGGCAGCAAATCATTTCAAGGTGGTAATTCCAGCTTCTGAGGCCAGGGGTGTACATTTTCCACAGTACACCATCTAATAATATTATGGTTGAACAAATGATGGAAAAGACAAATCTTCCATGTGTTTGTATTTACGCATATCTCCTTTACTTGTTTGCCTGTTCAAATATGTTTAAAAAGGCAACCATTTCCTTTGAGTATACGGTAGTATTTTAAGAAAGAATAAGCAATGGCAGCCTTTATGATTCTTAAAAGTGTTAACCACTTCAGCCCCGGAAGGATTTACCCCCTTCCTGACCAGAGCACTTTTTACAATTTGGCACTGCGTCGCTTTAACTGCTAATTGCGCAGTCATGCAAAGCTGTACCCAAACAAAATTTGCGTCCTTTTCTTCCCACAAATAGAGCTTTCTTTTGATGTTATTTGATCACCTCTGCGGTTTTTATTTTTTACGCTATGGAAGGGAAAGGACCGAAAATTTTGAAAAAAAATGACATTTTCTACTTTTTGTTATAAAAAAAATCCAATAAACTCAATTTTAGTCATACATTTAGGCCAAAATGTATTCGGCCACATGTCTTTGGTAAAAAAAAATGTCAATAAGCGTATATTTATTGGTTTGCGCAAAAGTTATAGCGTCTACAAACTAGGGTACATTTTCTGTAATTTACACAGCTTTTAGTTTATGACTGCCTATGTCATTTCTTGAGGTGCTAAAATGGCAGGGCAGTACAACCCCCCCCCCCCCCCCAAATGACCCCATTTTGGAAAGTAGACACCCCAAGGAAATTGCTAAGAGGCATGTTGAGCCCATTGAATATTAATTTTGTTTGTCCAAAGTGATTGAATAATGACAAAAAAAAATTACAAAAAGTTGTCACTAAATGATATATTGCTCACACAGGCCATGGGCATATGTGGAATTGCACCCCAAAATACATTCAGCTGCTTCTCCTGAGTACGGGGATACCACATGTGTGGGACTTTTTTGGGAGCCTAGCCGCGTACGGGGCCCTGAAAACCAATCACCGCCTTCAGGATTTCTAAGGGCATAAATTTTTGATTTCACTCCTCACTACCTATCACAGTTTTGAAGGCCATAAAATGCCCAGATGGCACAAACCCCCCCCCCCAAATGACCCCATTTAGGAAAGTAGACACCCCAACCTATTTGCTGAGAGGCATGTTGAGTCCATGGAATATTTTATATTTTGACACAAGTTGCAGGAAAGTGACACATTTTATTTAATTTTTTTTTTTTTGCACAAAGTTGTCACTTAATGATATATTGCTCACACAGGCCATAGGCATATGTGGAATTGCACCCCAAAATACATTTAGCTGCTTCTCCTGAGTATGGGGATACCACATGTGTGGGACTTTTCGGGAGCCTAACCGCGTACGGGCCCCGAAAACCAATCACCGCCTTCAGGATTTCTTATGCCGCGTACACACGGTCGGACTTTCCGGCATACTTGGTCCGGCACACTTTCCGACGGACTTTGTCCGCCAGGTGCGCCGGACTTTAAAACGGACGGACTTGCCCACACACACCGGGACTTTCCGGCGGGCTAAGTCCGCCCGTCTTTCCGACGGACTTTCGCCGGAGTTCCGGCGGACTTTCAGAATGAACGGACTTGCCCACACACGGCCAAGTCCGTTCATTTTGAACGTGACTCAGGTGCGACGGGACTAGCAAAGGATGTCAATCTTGCCGCTTTTATCGGCGAGATTGACACCTTGCGAGCCCCGTTGCGGGGCATACCAGGCCCTTAGGTCTGGTATGGATTATAAAGGGAAGCCCCTACGCCGAAAAAACGGCGTGGGGTCCCCCCTAAAATCCATACCAGACCCCGATCCGAGCACGCAGCCTGGCCGGTCAGGAAAGGGGGTGGGGACGAGCGAGCGCCCCCCCCTCCTGAACCGTACCAGGCAGCATGCCCTCAACATGGGGGGGTGGGTGCTTTGGGGGAGGTGGGCGCCCTGCGGGGCCCCCCCACCTCAAAGCACCTTGTCCCCATGTTGATGAGGACAAGGGCCTCTTCCCGACAACCCTGGCCGTTGGTTGTCGGGGTCTGCGGGCGGGGGGCTTATCGGAATCTGGGAGCCCCCTTTAATAAGGGGGCCCCCAGATCCCGGCACCCCACCCTATGTGAATGAGTATGGGGTAAATGGTCCCCCTACCCCTTCACCTAGGGAAAAATTTTAAGTAATAAAACACACTACACAGGTTTTTAAAATATTTTATTAAACAGCTCCGGGGGTGGGGATCTTCCTCCGGCTTCGGGGGTCTTCTTCCGGCTTCGGGGGTCCCTCCGCTTCATCTTCTCCCGGCGTCCGGTTGGTTCTTCTCCGCTCTCTTCTCCCGGTGTTCCAGTTCTTCGGCCGGCTCCTCTGCTGTGTTCAGGTAGCTCTCTTGTCAGCAGAGGTCCGGACTTCTGAGCTGCTGGGCTTCTTCTCTTCTCTTCTCTTCTCCAGATGTTGACACGACGCTCTCTCCGGCTGGACTGCTCTCCGAGGGCTGCGTTGTGACTTATATAGGCGGAGACCCCGACCCCTTTTGATGTCACAGTCCCTGGGCATGCTGGGACTGTGACGTTTTAGGGGGCGTGGTCACTGGGTGATGTTGACCACGCCCCTAAAACGTCACAGTCCCAGCATGCCCAGGGACTGTGACATCAAAAGGGGGCGGGGTCTCCGCCTATATAAGTCACAACGCAGCCCTCGGAGAGCAGTCCAGCCGGAGAGAGCGTCGTGTCAACATCTGGAGAAGAGAAGAGAAGAGAAGAGAAGAAGCCCAGCAGCTCAGCAGCTCAGAAGTCCGGACCTCTGCTGGCAAGAGAGCTACCTGAACACAGCAGAGGAGCCGGCCGAAGAACTGGAACACCGGGAGAAGAGAGCGGAGAAGAACCAACCGGACGCCGGGAGAAGATGAAGCGGAGGGACCCCCGAAGCCGGAAGAAGACCCCCGAAGCCGGAGGAAGATCCCCACCCCCGGAGCTGTTTAATAAAATATTTTAAAAACCTGTGTAGTGTGTTTTATTACTTACAATTTTTCCCTAGGTGAAGGGGTAGGGGGACCATGTACCCCATACTCATTCACATAGGGTGGGGTGCCGGGATCTGGGGGCCCCCTTATTAAAGGGGGCTCCCAGATTCCGATAAGCCCCCCGCCCGCAGACCCCGACAACCAACGGCCAGGGTTGTCGGGAAGAGGCCCTTGTCCTCATCAACATGGGGACAAGGTGCTTTAAGGTGGGGGGGCCCCGCAGGGCGCCCCCCTCCCCCAAAGCACCCACCCCCCCATGTTGAGGGCATGCGGCCTGGTACGGTTCAGGAGGGGGGGGGGGGCGCTCGCTCGTCCCCACCCCCTTTCCTGACCGGCCAGGCTGCGTGCTCGGATCGGGGTCTGGTATGGATTTTAGGGGGGACCCCACGCCGTTTTTTCGGCGTAGGGGCTTCCCTTTATAAACCATACCAGACCTAAGGGCCTGGTATGCCCCGCGCTCGCCGCAATAGGAAAATTTGTTTTTCCTATTGCAGCGAGCGCGAGATGCAATACCCTGCCCTCGCGTCGTATCTGGTCCGTCGGACCAGCATACACACGAGCGGCCTTTCCGTCGGACCAGCACACACACGAGCGGACTTTCCGCCCGAAACTGAGTCCGACGGAAAGATTTGAAACTTGGTTCAAATCTAGGTCCGGCGGGCTTGTGGGAAGAAGTCCGCCGGCGCCCACACACGGGCGGATTGTCCGGCACACTCTGGTCCGCCGGACCAAGTATGCCGGAAAGTCCGACCGTGTGTACGCGGCATAAGGGTGTAAATTTTTGATTTCACTCTTCACTGCCTATCACAGTTTCAGAGGCCATGGAATGCCCAGGTGGCACAACCCCCCCCAAATGACCCCATTTTGGAAAGTAGACACCCCAAGCTATTTGCTGAGAGGCATGGTGAGTATTTTGCAGCTCTCATTTGTTTTTGAAAATGAAGAAAGACAAGAAAAAAAAATGTTTTTTTCTTTTTTCAAATTTCAAAACTTTGTGACAAAAAGTGAGGTCTGCAAAATACTCACTATACCTCTCAGCAAATAGCTTGGTGTGTCTACTTTCCAAAATAGGTTCATTTGGGGGGGTTTTGTGCCACCTGGGCATTCCATGGCCTCCGAAACTGTGCTAGGCAGTAAAGAGTGAAATCAAAAATTTACGCCCTTAGAAAGCCTGAAGGCGGTGCTTGGTTTTCGGGGTCCCGTACGCGGCTAGGCTCCCAAAAAGTCTCACACATGTGGTATCCCTGTACTCAGGAGAAGCAACAGAATGTATTTTGGGGTGTAATTTCACATATTCCCATGGCATGTTTGAGCAATATATCATTTAGTGACAACTTTGTGCAAAAAAAAAAAAATTGTCTTTTTCCCGCAACTTGTATATAAAATATTCCATGGACTCAACATGCCTCTCAGCAAATAGCTTGGGGTGTCTACTTTTCAAAATGGGGTCATTTGGGGGGGTTTGAACTGTCCTGGCATTTATTGCACAACATTTAGAAGCTTATGTCACACATTACCCACTCTTCTAACCACTTGAAGACAAAGCCCTTTCTGACACTTTTTGTTTACATGAAAAAAATTTTTTTTTGCAAGAAAATTACTTTAAACCCCCAAACATTATATATTTTTTTAAAGCAAATGCCCTACAGATTAAAATGGTGGGTGTTTCATTTTTTTTTTTTTACACAGCATTTGCGCAGCGATTTTTCAAACGCATTTTTTGGGGAAAAAACACACTTTTTTAAATTTTAATGCACTAAAACACACTATATTGCCCAAATGTTTGATGAAATAAAAAAGATGATCTTAGGCCGAGTACATGGATACCAAACATGACATGCTTTAAAATTGCGCACAAACGTGCAGTGGTAACAAAATAAATACATTTTTAAAAGCCTTTAAAAGCCTTTACAGGTTACCACTTTAGATTTACAGAGGAGGTCTACTGCTAAAATTACTACCCTCGATCTGACCCTCGCGGTGATACCTCCCATGCATGGTGCAATTGCTGTTTACATTTGACGCCAGACCGACGCTTGCATTCGCCTTTGCGCGAGAGCAGGGGGGGACAGGGGTGCTTTTTTTTTTTTTTTTCCTTTATTATTTTTTTGCTTTTTTATCTTATTTTTAAACTGTTCCTTTCATTTTTTTTATTTTTTAATCATTTTTATTGTTATCCCAGGGAATGTAAATATTCCCTATGATAGCAATAGGTAGTGACAGGTACTCTTTTTTCAAAAAATTGGGGTCTATTAGACCCTAGATCTCTCCTCTGCCCTCAAAGCATCTGACCACACCAAGATCGGTGTGATAAAATGCTTTCCCAATTTCCCAATGGCGCTGTTTACATCCGGCGAAATCTAAGTCATGAAATGCTTGTAGCTTCTGGTTTCTTAGGCTCTTAGGCCATAGAGATGTTTGGAGCCACTCTGGTCTCTGATCAGCTCTATGGTCAGTTGGCTGAATCACCGGCTGCATTCTCAGGTTCCCTGTTGAGACAGGAGAGCCAGAGAAAAACACGGAAGACGGTGGGGGGGGCATTCCCTCCCACTGCTTGTAAAAGCAGTCTAGAGGCTAATTAGCCGCTAGGATTGCTTTTACATGAAAGCCGACCGCTGGCTGAAAAAAATGATACCAAGATGATACCTAAACCTGCAGGCATCATTCTGGTATAACCACTCAAAGTCGTGAATTGCGTACCTGAAGACAAAAAAATGGTTAACAATAAAACACAGTAAACGGTAAAGTATAAAAAATTGCATACCTGAAAAGCAAACATGATAAAACATAATAACAATAAAACATTGCAGAATAGAATACAGTAAAAAAGAGCAGAACAATATAGAGAGAATAGAGAGAGAGAGAACAATGAAACAACAACTATTTTTTTTTAACTTTATATATTTTTTGTGTTTTTTTTTTTTTTACACTTTTTTTGTAACTGTAACTTTTATAACTGTAACCGGTTCCAGGTTCGGGTCTCTCAAAATGCGATGGCATCTTGGGAGACCCTGTGAAAGTGTGCCTAGTTTGTGCAATGCTGTACCCTACGCTAATACGGAACTAGTGCATGGTAGTGTTCAAAACATTCACCAATGCAAAGACCAGAATTATCAGGACAGGAGGGACAATAATAGCGGGTGTCACGCCTATATCCGCGTTTGCTGCAGACACAACATCTTTTTGGGGGGGGTTCGTTGGGTAGGGGTACTCGGGAGGACATAAAAATGCCTCTCATGCAGCCGACTGCATTTGGTTGGGGATGTGAATGGGGGAAGTACGGGCACTGCAGAAGCGGTGGGTTCCTAATTTTTGGACTGGCGAATGCAGCAGGAAGGGCATTATGGGCACGACGGGCCTGTTTGTCTTCTTCTTGGTGGCAGCGGGACACTACTTGTGCTTGCCACCTCACCAGCTTGAACTGCACTTATGGGACTCGCCACATCACCAAGTGTTACTGCAGTGCTGGTTTGACTACGACCGGGGTGTACTAGGCCGCTGGTGCTTGCCAGTTTACCAAAACGCTACCAAAAAAACTGTTAGCGATCGCAGGGATCAGGCCTGACTCTGTGAACGCTGCAGTTATGTGTTTAGTGTTTTGTAAGTGACAGTGATCGATCCATACTGCACTTGGGTGGGCTGGGCTGGGGCGGGCGGAGGGGCAAAACGCAGGTGCTAGCAGGTATCTGGGCTGATCCCGCTAACACTGCGTTTTTGGGAACCCTAAACTGCTGGGGACGCTAATATAGATCTGATGGGATCAGATATTGATCCGTTCAGATACTATACCACTAAGAGAGGTGTACGGTGCGTGCGTGGGTGTTAGCGGTACTGGCGCTAACCTGATGCTGCTTGGGGCTGGTGCTTGCCAGTTCACCAAAACGCTAACAAAAAAACTGTTAGCGATCGCAGGGATCAGGCCTGACTCTGCGAATGCTGCAGTTATGCGTTTAGTGTTTTGTAAGTGACAGTGATCGATCGATCGATACTGCACTTGGGTGGGCTGGGCTGGGCCGGGCAGAGGGGCAAAACGCAGGTGCTAGCAGGTATCTGGGCTGATCCTGCTAACACTGCGTTTTTGGGAACCCTAAACTGCTGGGAACGCTAGTATAGATCTGATCGGATCAGATATTTATCCGTTCAGATACTATACCACTAAGGGAGGTGTACGATGCATGTGTGGGTGTTAGCGGTACTGGCGCTAACCTGACGCTAACCTGACGCTGCCTGGGGCTGGTGCTTGCCAGTTCACCAAAATTCTACCAAAAAAACTGTTAGCGATCACAGGGATCAGGCCTGACTCTGCGAACGCTTCAGTTATGCGTTTAGTGTTTTGTAAGTGACAGTGCGTGGGTGTTAGCGGTACTGGCGCTAATCTGGCGCTTCCTGGGGCGACGCATATCACCGCCGGGCGATCAGGGAGCTAAACCTTTATTCAGTAATAAACGGCGGGTGCCCTGACACTATAAAAAATAAACGAACTAACCAGCATCACCCGTAACACTTATACGGTGATCACTGGTGAAAGGGTTAACTAGGGGGCAATCAAGAGGTTAAAACCTTTATTAGATAGTATATGGGGGTCCCTGTCGCTATAAAACGCTGACGGCGAACCTAAATATTTACCTCCCTAACTAGCGTCACCAGTGACACTAATACAGCGATCAGAAAAATGATCGCTTAGCGACACTGGCGACGGGGGGTGATCAAGGGGTTAAAACTTTATTAGGGGGGGTTAGGGGGGTACCCTAGACCTAAAGGGGGGGTACCCTAGACCTAAAGGGGGCTAACACTAACTGCCCTACCACACTAACTGTCACAAACTGACACCATGCAGTAATCAGAAAAAAAAAAAACTGCTTGGTGTCAGTGTGACAGGGGGGGAGGGGTGATTGGGGGGTGATCGGGGGGGGGATCGGGGGGTGATGGGGGGGTGATGGGGGTGTAAAGTGTGCCTGGCATGTTCTACTGTGTGTGTAGTGTTGTGCACTCACATTGCAGTCTTCTCTCCTCAGCGCCGGAATGGAAAATACCGAGCCGAGGAGAGATGACATCATTTCCTTTGCTGCTGTTTAGCATACAGCAGCAGAGGAATGATTCTCATTGGCTGGGAGCGATCGCGAGGGGGGGCCACGAATGGATGGTCTCCCCCTCACCTCTCATCGCTCCCAGACCAAAGCCGACCACCTCGGGCACCGGGGGGGGGGTCCGATCGGACCCCCCGCCCGTGGGAGGCAGATCACGTACAGGTACTTGATTCTGCCTGCCCGTGCCATTCTGCTGACGTATATCAGCGTGAGGCGGTCGGCAAGTGGTTAAAGAGTTCTATTATTATACTAAGTATGCTTCTGAGGTCACACTTGTCAAAATCCACGTGTAAGTTTCCCCAGCATAGTATACCGTAGGGACGGTTCAGGATGTGGAAGGTTTTTATTTATATTCAGTGAGCCATGTTTTCGAGTTTTCTTTTAGTCTTTTTATTTTTCTGTCTCCAAAACATTTTCTTGAAACAAAGTCAAAATATGGTTGTAAACATTGCAGAAATCTGTTGTATGGCCATAAAGGCACTAAAAAATCTAAATATGCATGACAACTGACTACTCTGAAAAATCTGTAGCTTTCATAAGAAAGTCTTATCTGTGCTTAGTGCTTTTTCTGCAGCAAAATGCTATAATAATGCCAAATTATGCAAGCAGTAAACACTCCTAGCTGGCTGCACACTGAAATGAAGAGGTAAACACTACTATAATTGCAGTTATATGTGTTATATCTATTATAATGAAAGTGGAGTTTAAATTTACCTGACTTCTAAATAGTGTTGTGACAGTGCAATGCCCTGTCATGGTGTGAAAAGGGTTACGTGGCACCCTAGTTTCTCAACCATGCAGGCCTCCAACCCTTGGTCCCCATTTTGCTGGCGCCCAAAATCCTGATGGTGAGGGTATGCACAGCCCTGTTATTGTTGTAGCGCTTACCCCGAAGGAGTGGCTGAATGTTTGCTATATCCGTAATTCACGTTTACTACTCAACCCTCGCAGCCCATAGATTTAAAAGACACAGTCCTTAATGCTTTTTCTTAATGCTTTATTCATCAACATAAACTGGGATGGGAGAAGGACTTCCTTTGAGATACTCTTTTGTTACATTGTCATCTTTCAATGATTCATACAGGAAAATCTGAGTACAATTGCAGGTAGTCAAGAAATCGGTTTTAAAGGATCTCTTCAATCAGGGACGGTGGAAGTAGATTTGATAGAGAATGAGTTGATAAAGAGTCACTCTGAATAACTTCTTCATCTGGAAAACTTTAAAAGGAACGATCCATATCTCTACATGTGTACTTGCAGCTTCACCGCTACCTCTTTACCACTACTTCCCACCGACATGGTACTTCCAAATTACGCTAAAGGAGAGCCAATCTGAATAACTCCTCCCGCTTGACTGATTGGAATCCCAAAATCATAAGCCATTACTTACCATGTACAAAATAAGGTGCGTTGGCATGGACCATAGGGTGAGTACATGGATTGAAAACTGGCTACAAGGGCGTGTTCAGAGGGTGGTGATAAATGGGGAGTACTCAGAATGGTCAGGGGTGGGTAGTGGGGTCCCCCAGGGTTCTGTGCTGGGACCAATCCTATTTAATTTGTTCATAAGCGACCTGGAGGATGGGATAAACAGTTCCATCTCTGTATTTGCAGACGATACTAAGCTAAGCAGGGCAATAACTTCTCCGCAGGATGTGGAAATCTTGCAAAAAGACCTGAACAAATGAATGGGGTGGGCGACTACATGGCAAATGAGGTTCAATGTAGAAAAATGTAAAATAATGCATTTGGGTGGCAAAAATATGAATGCAATCTATACACTGGGGGGAGAACCTCTGGGGGGATCTAGGATGGAAAAGGACTTGGGGGTCCTAGTGGATGATAGGCTCAGCAATGGCATGCAATGCCAAGCTGCTGCTAATAAAGCAAACAGAATATTGGCATGCATTAAAAGGGGGATCAACTGCAGAGATAAAACGATAATTCTCCTGCTCTACAAGACTCTGGTCCGGCCGCACCTGGAGTATGCTGTCCAGTTCTGGGCACCAGTCCTCAGGAGGGACGTACTGGAAATGGAGCGAGTACAAAGAAGGGCAACAAAGCTAATAAAGGGTCTGGAGGATCTTAGTTATGAGGAAAGGTTGCGAGCACTGAACTTATTCTCTCTGGAGAAGAGACGCTTGAGAGGGGATATGATTTCAATTTACAAATACTGTACTGGTGACCCCACAATAGGGATAAAACTTTTTCGCAGAAGAGAGTTTAATAAGACTCGTGGCCACTCATTACAATTAGAAGAAAAGAGGTTTAACCTTAAACTACGTAGAGGGTTCTTTACTGTAAGAGCGGCAAGGATGTGGAATTCCCTTCCACAGGCGGTGGTCTCAGCGGGGAGCATTGATAGCTTCAAGAAACTATTAGATAATCACCTGAATGACCGCAATATACAGGGATATGTAATGTAATACTGACACATAATCACACACATAGGTTGGACTTGATGGACTTGTGTCTTTTTTCAACCTCACCTACTATGTAACTATGTAACTATGTAACCATCTCACTGACTTGTGCACCAACAACCCTCAGTCTTTGGCAGTACCTTTCCCTTGGGCTTTCACTCACGTGATCAATAGTCCATGTGCCACTCATAAACGATCGATCGCCCAGTTTCCTTCCGCTTTGTTGCTACTTCATCCGCAATGATTCTCAGTTTCTCTACCTCTTTGTGGCCCGCTCCCCTCCCCACAGGGGCGGCCTACGACATCCACGACTACACACGGCAAGATGTCATCTGTTCCTCCATGAGGATCAGATCTCCACCCTTCTCGCTAAGGTGAAGCTCCTTTGGCTCCCCGCAGGGCAAAACCTCCAACTTCCCCTCTGGGAACCAGGCTGGCTCTCTTGCTCCTCAGAGCAGGACTGAACTCGGACTCCCGAACACCATGTGACCCCGGGATTACCAACCAAATTAATGATTGGCTTGAGACCAACACATAAACTACTTGTCACTCAAATATGGAAATCAACAAAACAGGCCTGCTGCAATAGCATCATCCTGTCTAAATTTACCTGTCATAGAAAGTTAGCAAGAAAGGTCACCTACTTAAAAGTAGGTGCCCGCTACATACACCCCCACTTGAATCACAACTGTCCCCAGTTGTGGGGAATAAACTTCAGAGTGACTCCTTACAATTTCAAGGAAGAAAGAGCATCTCATTACATCAATGGGACGGGGAAAAGGAAATAAACGTCAAACAGGGTTAACATCACCTGTCACTGTATACAATATTAACACAAAAAAAAAATATTTAAATGGCCTGACTGTAGATCCCTACATTTAACACTCAATACAAGTGGAATCAAAGCACTGCTCCCATTGGAGGAATACTCTGATTGCCACAGGCCTTCTTCTGTGGAATGGACAGCCGTCACATCTCCAATATACCTAAAGGAAAACACACAATAATTCTAACTACTACACAAACATTACCACGCAGAGGGGGTTATAATCCTCTACCGGGTAATTCGAACAAATATACATTTCTTTATGGCATGTATGTTCCCATTGAGATAATCGCTCCCTCAAAAGGAGTCCAGCAGTACTCCTGCAAAGCGCATCCCAATAGACATGCTCGGCAAATAAATCCGTCTGCCCGTTGGCAAAATAAACTTTCTGTTTGGCTCCTAAATAAGAGTCCTTGTAGAAGTACTTGTGCTACAAAGGGATTCAAGCAGAGACAGCACACCCTAGTGTCCTTAACTTTGTCCTTGTTAGGCACCATGAACGTGAGTCTCCTGCTTAACAGTTTAATTGGGGAAAACCCACCCTAACCCTTCTGCCATCCTGCAGTCAATCTGGGTAAAAGACATACACCTGTGAATACAATTCTGTTCACAAATAATATCTCGGCTCAGGCAACCTCCGACGACTATCTCCCGGTCCTCTCACCGAGATAGAGTAACTGCGGGTATTTTGTCCAGCTCTTACCACCAATACTCTGTCCTTGTGGATCGCTCTTCCAAGCTTCCACTCTCGATGAATATCTTTGAACCGAATCTAAACCTCACTGTCAGGTGTCCTTTTTGGCTTAGGAACATGAAGGTAGTCCCACACAATTTCATCCTCCCATGATTCCTGGGAACTTTCCACAATGTCTATAACTTGTTCTGGGACATATGGATAATCAAAACCCCATTCTTGGGCCACCTTTCGCTGGACCTCTCTCAGGAATCTAGAGAGGCTAGGTAAGTCTTTAGCCTTTCCTCGGCCAAGCAAAAACACGCGTCAGTAGCTCTACTAGCCCATTTCTGAAATGTAGCTGACCTGCTAGGAACGATGGTGTTTGTCACATTAAATGGAGGTGCTGAAATTTTAACTGAACAGGACACTCCTGTGGAAGCCTCCACAGAAGTTGAACTCTCAATAAAACATTCCTCCTCACTTGAGTCAAACTCTTCAGGGGATGACCATTCAAATAGATCGCTCATCGATCCATATTTCTGCAATATCTGTGATGATCCCCAATCTACAACCCGATCTTCGCTCACCCTGTCCGGCTCACCCAAGGGATCCTCCTCCTGTGGTTTAGGCTCGTTCCGGACAGGCAAATCAAAGGGCTCACTGCTAACTGGTTTCTCAGGGGTTCCCTCCGAAGACTGGGAAACAACTTCAACAGTCCCCGAATTCCCAACCAAGCCACAGGCTTTCTCAGTAGATGCTACCTGATCTCCTGATGGCTCTGATTCAGCCGAATCAGACGGGAGCCCCCATACTGCTGCTGTAGGTGACACACGACCCTCTCCGGCCTTCCGAATCACCCATTCCCGCAGCAGACAAAGTCCCGTTTTTTCTTTAACAAAATAATATTTGGCCTCCTGTTGGACGGGTCCCAATCTTGTTAACTGGATACCCAATGTCCGCACTGAGCCCAGGCGATGACTCCAACTGTAGGCCTCTGACATCCAGGACATAGCATACAGAGTTTTTCTAATCCGTCAATTACTCCCAACGCCAGTCCTCCAGGTAGCTCCAACCAAACACCTGTGTCAACCAGAACCCGGTCCTGCACATCAGATAGCAGCTGCATGGCAAGCATGTCCTCAACACCTTCCGCCATCTTGCTCTGGTGCGTGGCACGCTGAACACTGAAACTTTTTCCTCTGGGGCGTGGCTTCACCCCCCACTTGTTGGTTCAGCGCGCGAGGAACTGTAGCTGTATATTTTTAAAGTCCTCCCCAGCGACCCCTGGCGGCAGGTACTGTTATACTGCAGGCTATCTTGGCAACAATCACTAAAATGCAGATTTTCGTTGCTATGGGAGATGGTTAGCCGCAAACATGAAACAGATATCCCGGATGACGCCCCCACATGTAGCGCTTACCCCTGAAGGAGCGGCTGAATATTTGCTATATCCGTAATTCACGTTTACTACTCAACCCTCGCAGCCCATAGATTTAAAAGCCACAGTCCTTAACCACTTGAGCCCCGGACCATTATGCTGCCTAAGGACCAGAGGTCTTTTTCCAATTTGGCACTGCGTCTCTTTAACTGCTAATTGCGCGGTCATGCAATGCTGTACCCAAACGAAATTTGCGTCATTTTCTTCCCACAAATAGAGCTTTCTTTTGATGGTATTTGATCACCTCTGCGGTTTTTATTTTTTGCGCTATAAATGGAAAAAGACCGAAAATTTTGAAAAAAAATGATATTTTCTACTTTTTGTTATAAAAAAAATCCAATAAACTCAATTTTAGTCATACATTTAGGCCAAAATGTATTCGGCCACATGTCTTTGGTAAAAAAAATGTCAATAAGCGTATATTTATTGGTTTGCGCAAAAGTTATAGCGTCTACAAACTAGGGTACATTTTCTGTAATTTACACAGCTTTTAGTTTATGACTGCCTATGTCATTTCTTGAGGTGCTAAAATGGCAGGGCATTACAAAACCCCCCCAAATGACCCCATTTTGGAAAGTAGACACCCCAAGGAAATTGCTGAGAGGCATGTTGAACCCATTGAATATTTATTTTTTTTTGTCCCAAGTGATTGAATAATGACAAAAAAAAAAAAATATTTACAAAAAGTTGTCACTTAATGATATATTGCTCACACAGGCCATGGGCCTATGTGGAATTGCACCCCAAAATACATTCTGCTGCTTCTCCTGAATATGGGGATACCACATGTGTGGGACTTTTTGGGAGCCTAGCCGCGTACGGGGCCCCCCGAAATCCAATCACCGCCTTCAGGATTTCTAAGGGTGTAAATTTATGATTTCACTCTTCACTGCCTATCACAGTTTCGGAGGCCATGGAATGCCCAGGTGGCACAAAACCCCCCCAAATGACCCCATTTTGGAAAGTAGACACCCCAAGCTATTTCCAGAGAGGCATATTGAGTCCATGGAATATTTTATATTTTGACACAAGTTGCGGGAAAGTGACACATTTTTATTTTTTTATTTTTTTTTTGCACAAAGTTGTCACTAAATGATATATTGCTCACACAGGCCATGGGCATATGTGGAATTGCACCCCAAAATACATTTAGCTACTTCTCCTGAGTACGGGGATACCACATGTGTGGGACTTTTTGGGAGCCTAGCCGTGCACGGGACCCCGAAAACCAATCACCGCCTTCAGGATTTCTAAGGGTGAAAATTTTTGATTTCACTCTTCACTGCCTATCACAGTTTCGGAGGCCATGGAATGCCCAGGTGGCACAAAACCCCCCCCCCCAAATGACCCCATTTTGGAAAGTAGACACCCCAAGCTATTTGCTGAGAGGCATGGTAAGTATTTTGCAGCTCTCATTTGTTTTTGAAAATGAAGAAAGACAAGAAAAAACTTTTTTTTTTTTCTTTTTTCAATTTTCAAAACTTTGTGACAAAAAGTGAGGTCTGCAAAATACTCACTATACCTCTCATCAAATAGCTTGGGGTGTCTACTTTCCAAAATGGGGTCATTTGGGGGGGTTTGTGCCACCTGGGCATTCCATGGTCTCCGAAACTGTGATAAGCAGTCAAGAGAGAAATCAAAAATTCACGCCCTTAGAAAGCCTGAAGGCGGTGCTTGGTTTTCGGGGTTCCGTACGCGGCTAGGCTCCCAAAAAGTCTCACACATGTGGTATCCCCGTACTCAGGAGAAGCAGAAGAATGTATTTTGGGGTGTAATTTCACATATTCCCATGGCATGTTTGAGCAATATATCATTTAGTGACAATTTTGTGCAAAAAAAAAAAAATTTGTCTCTTTCCCGCAACTTGTGTCGCAATATAAAATATTCCATGGACTCGACATGCCTCTCAGCAAATAGCTTGGGGTGTCTACTTTCCAAAATGGGGTCATTTGGGGGGGTTTTGAACTGTCCTGGCATTTTATGCACAACATTTAGAATCTTATGTCACACATCACCCACTCTTCTAACCACTTGAAGACAAAGCCCTTTCTGACACTTATTGTTTACATGAAAAAGTTTTTTTTTTTTGCAAGAAAATTACTTTGAACCCCCAAACATTATATATTTTTTTAAAGCAAATGCCCTACAGATTAAAATGGTGGGTGTTTCATTTTTTTTTTTCACACAGTATTTGCGCAGCGATTTTTCAAACGCATTTTTTGGGGAAAAAACACACTTTTTTAAATTTTAATGCACTAAAACACACTATATTGCCCAAATGTTTGATGAAATAAAAAAGATGATCTTAGGCCGAGTACATGGATACCAAACATGACATGCTTTACAATTGTGCACAAACGTGCAGTGGCAACAAAATGAATACATTTTTAAAAGCCTTTAAAAGCCTTTACAGGTTACCACTTTAGATTTACAGAGGAGGTCTACTGCAAAAATTACTGCCCTCGATCTAACCTTCGCGGTGATACCTCACATGCATGGTGCAATTGCTGTTTACGTTTGACGACAGACCGCCGCTTGCGTTCGCCTTAGCGCGAGAGCAGGGGGCGACAGGGGTGCTTTTTTTTTTTTTTTTTTTTCTTTATTATTTTTTTGCTTTTTTATCTTATTTTTAAACTGTTCCTTTCATTTTTATTTTTTTTAAATCATTTTTATTGTTATCTCGGGGAATGTAAATATCCCCTATGATAGCAATAGGTAGTGACAGGTACTCTTTTTTGAAAAAATTGGGGTCTATTAGACCCTAGATCTCTCCTCTGCCCTCAAAGCATCTGACCACACCAAGATCGGTGTGATAAAATGCTTCCCCAATTTCCCAATGGTGCTATTTACATCCGGCGAAATCTAAGTCATAAAATGCTCGTAGCTTCCGGTTTCTTAGGCCATAGAGATGTTTGGAGCCACTCTGGTCTCTGATCAGCTCTATGGTCAGCTGGCTGAATCACCGGCTGCATTTTCAGGTTCCCTGTTGAGACAGGAGAGCCAGAGAAAAACACGGAAGACGGTGGGGGGGGGCATTCCCTCCCACGGCTTGTAAAAGCAGTCTAGAGGCTAATTAGCCACTAGGATTGCTTTTACATGAAAGCCGACCGCTGGCTGAAAAGAATGATACCAAGATGATACCTAAACCTGCAGGCATCATTCTGGTATAACCACTCAAAGTTGTGAATGGCGTACCTGAAGACAAAAAAATGGTTAACAATAAAGCACAGTAAACGGTAAAGTACAAAAAATTGCATACCTGAAAAGCAAACATGATAAAACATAATAACAATAAAACATTGCAGAATAGAATACAGTAAAAAAAGAGCAGAACAATAGAGAGAATAGAGAGAGAGAGAACAATAAAACGACAACTATTTTTTTTTATTTTATATATATTTTTTTTTTTTTTTACACTTTTTTTGTAACTAACTTTTATAACTGTAACCGGTTCCAGGTTCGGGTCTCTCAAAATGCGATGGCATCTTGGGAGACGCTGTGAAAGTGTGCCTAGTCTGTGCAATGCTGTATCCTACGCTAATACTCAACTAGTGCATAGTAGCGTTCAAAACATTCACCAATGCAAAGACCAGGATTGTCAGGACAGGAGGGACAATAATAGCGGGTGTCACGCCTATATCCGTGCTTGCTGCAGACACAATATCTTTTTGGGGGGGTTCGTTGGGTAGGGGTACTCGGGAGGACATAAAGAAAATGCCTCTCATGCAGCCGACTGCATTTGGTTGGGGATGTGAATGGGGGAAGTACGGGCGCTGCAGAAGCGGTGGGTTCCCAATTGGGATTGGCGAATGCAGCAGGAAGGGCACTATGGGCACGACGGGCCTGTGTTTGTCTTTTTGGTGGCAGCGGGACACTACTTGTGCTTGCCACCTCACCAGCTTGAACTGCACTTATGGGACTCGCCACGTCACCAAGTGTTACTGCAGTGCTGGTTTGACTACGACCGGGGTGTACTAGGCCGCTGGCGCTTGCCAGTTCACCAAAACGCTACCAAAAAATCTGTTGGCGATCGCAGGGATCAGGCCTGACTCTGCGAACGCTGCAGTTATGCGTTTTAGTCTTTTGTAAGTGACAGTGATCGATCGATACTGCACTTGGGTGGGCTGGGCCGGGCGGAGGGGCAAAACGCAGGTGCTAGTAGGTATCTGGGCTGATCCCACTAACACTGCGTTTGTGGGAACCCTAAACTGCTGGGGATGCTAGTATAGATCTGATCGGATCAGATATTGATCCGTTCAGATACTATACCACTAAGGGAGGTGTACGGTGCGTGCGTGGGTGTTAGCGCTACTGGCGCTAACCTGACGCTGCCTGGAGCTGGTGCTTGCCAGTTCACCAAAACGCTACCAAGAAAACTGTTAGCGATCGCAGGGATCAGGCGTGACTCTGCGAACGCTGCAGTTATGCATTTAGTGTTTTGTAAGTGTCAGTGATCGATCGATACTGCACTTGGGTGGGCTGGGCTGGGCGGAGGGGCAAAACGCAGGTGCTAGCAGGTATCTGGGCTGATTCCGCTAACACTGCGTTTTTGGGAACCCTAAACTGCTGGGGACGCTAGTATAGATCTGATCGGATCAGATATTGATCCGTTCAGATACTATACCACTAAGGGAGGCGTATTCTGCGTGCGTGGGTGTTAGCGGTACTGGCGCTAACCTGACGCTGCCTGGGGCTGGTGCTTGCCAGTTCACCAAAATACTACCAAAAAAACTGTTAGCGATCGCAGGGATCAGACCTGACTCTGCGAACGCTGCAGTTATGCGTTTAGTGTTTTGTAAGTGATAGTGATCGATCGATACTGCACTTGGGTGGGCTGGGCGGAGGGGCAAAACGCAGGTGCTAGCAGGTATCTGGGCTGATTCCGCTAACACTGCGTTTTTGGGAACCCTAAACTGCTGGGGACGCTAGTATAGATCTGATCGGATCAGATATTGATGCGTTCAGATACTATACCACTAAGGGAGGTGTATGCTGCGTGCGTGGGTGTTAGCGGTACTGGCGCTAATCTGACGCTGCCTGGGGCGACGCATATCACCGCCGGGCGATCAGGGGGCTAAACCTTTATTCGGTAATAAACGGCGGGTGCCCTGACACTATAAAAAATAAACGAACTAACCAGCGTCACCCGTAACACTTATACGGTGATCAGTGGTGAAAGGGTTAACTAGGGGGCAATCAAGGGGTTAAAACATTTATTAGGTAGTATATGGGGGTCCCTGTCGCTATAAAACGCTGACGGCGAACCTAAATATTTACGTCCCTAACTAGCGTCACACTAATACAGCGATCAGAAAAATGATCGCTTAGTGACACTGGTGACAGGGGGTGATCAAGGGGTTAAAACTTTATTAGGGGGGGTTAGGGGGGTACCCTAGACCTAAAGGGGGGTAACAGTAACTGTCCCAACACTGTAACTGTCACAAACTGACACTATGCAGTAATCAGAAAAAAAAAAAAAAACTGCTGGTGTCAGTTTGTGACGGGGGGGGGGGTGATTGGGGGGGGATCGGGGGGCGATCGGGGTGTTTAGTGTGCCTGGCATGTTCTACTGTGTGTGTGTAGTGTTGTGCACTCACTCACATGTCTTCTCTCCTCGGGCCGGAACGGAAATTACCGAGCCGAGGAGAGATGACATCATTTCCTTTGCTGCTGTTTAGCATACAGCAGCAAAGGAATGATTCGATTGGCCGGCGGCGATCGCGAGGGGGGGGCCACGAACGGATGGTCTCCCCCTCACCTCTGATCGCCGCTGGACAAACGACGACCGCCTCGGGCACCGGGGGGGGGGGGTCCGACCGGACCCCCCACCCGCGGAAGGCAAATCACGTACCATGTACGTGATTTTGCCTGTCCGTGCCGCTTTGCCGACGTACATCGGCGTGAGGCGGTCGTCAAGTTGTTAATGCTTTTTCTTAATGCTTTATTCATCAACATAAACTGGAATGGGAGAAGGACTTCCTTTGAGATACTCTTTTGTTACATTGTCATCTTTCAATGATTCATACAGGAAAATCTGGGTACAATTGCGGGTAGTCAAGAAATCGGTTTTAAACGATCTCTTCAATCAGGGACGGTGGAAGTAGATTTGATAGAGAATGAGTTGATAAAGAGTCACTCTGAATAACTTCTTCATCTGGAAAACTTTAAAAGGAACGATCCATATCTCTACATGTGTACTTGCAGCTTGCAGCTACCTCTTTACCACTACTTCCCACCGACATCGTACTTCCAAATTACGCTAAAGGAGAACCAATCTGAATAACTCCTCTCGCTTGACTGATTGGAATCCCGGGGCAATGCTGAACTCAAAGTCATAGGCCCTTACTGCCCATCTCACTGACTTGTGCACCAACAACCCTCAATCTTTGGCAGTACCTTTCCCTTGGGCTTTCACTCACGTAGTCAATAGTCCATGTGCCACTCATAAACGATCGCCCAGTTTCCTTCTGCTTTGTTGCTACTTCATCCGCAATGATTCACAGTTTCTCTGCCTCTTTGTGGCCCGCTCCCCTCCCCGCAGGGGCGGCCTACGACATCCACGACTACACACGGCAAGATGTTGTCTGTTCCTCCATGAGGATCAGATCTCCACCCTTCTCGCTAAGGTGAAGCTCTGGTTGCTCCCCGGAGGGGGAAAACCTCCAACTTCCCCTCCGGGAGCCAGGCTGGCTCTCTCGCTCCTCAGAGCAGGACTGGACTCGGACTCCCGGACACCATGTAAACCCGCTTTTAAAAGAGAGTCCCGGGATTACCAAGCACATTAATGATTGGCCGAGACCAAGACATAAACTACCTGTCACTCAAATATGGAAATCAACAAAACAGGCCTACTGCAATAGCATCAGCCTGTCTAAATTTACCTGTCATAGAAAGTTAACAAGAAAGGTCACCTACTTAAAAGTAGATGCCCGCTACATTGTGAATGCTTATTATAGGTCAAGGCTGCACCTTCCCCAGATGTCTGTCTGCTGCAAGGAAGCAGCAAGAGTGTACATACACTAATGTCTGTTTATAACCAAGCCTAAGCCTGTGAGCTTGGAAAGAGACAAAGGCCTGAGTGGACCTAGATAGCCAGGAGGCCGTAAGAGTTTCTGTTATTCAGTGTGCTGCTGGAACTCTTGTGAGGAAAAACCCTGCTGTAAAGGAACTTTTACTTTTTAACAATCATGGGCAGAAAGCCCTTAAAGGAGAAGTATGGCCAAAGCTTTTTTGGCCATACTTCTCCTATGGATCACAGGAGTGCAGTAGGGGTGCTGAAATTAATCACTGCATCGATGCATCGCGATTCGGGTGTCCCCAATGCGGCATCGATGCATGCGACCCGAAAAATCATTTTCTTGCCCTGCCCCCTCCCGGGAGAGTGCTCCTTGTGTAAAGCTGTTACTAGTGTGTGTATATTCCGCTCATGTGACTCCCGCCCCCGCCTCCCTCCTCTCACATCTCTCCTGATGTCAGCCCCGCCCACTGGCTGGAGCTATCAGGTCAGAAGAGAGGCGGGCGGGGCTGACATCAGGAGAGAGACGTGAGAGGAGGGAGGCACGGCCAGGAGTCACATGAGCAGAATATACACACACTAGTAACAGCTTTACGCACGGAGCGCTCTCCCGGGAGAATTCCCTGCTGACCGAGTCAGATGAGACGTGAAACCACCGGCGGCTGGAATGGAGATCGGGGAGAGATGGTGAGCAGGCAGATCGTCCTTCTCATTACTGGCTGCCTGCCACCAGCACCGGCAGAGCAGCATGTAAGTACAGAGGGGGAGGGGGGGGCGATGTGATCCCAACACAAGTCCATATCATAGAATTGCCTTCTATGTGCCTTCATCACACCACAACTCTGCATTATTGTCCGCAGTCTTTGACCATCTCCTGTACCATGTCCGCAGTCTTTGACCATCTCTTGTGCCATGTCCGCAGTCTCTGACCATCTCCTGTGCCATGTCCGCAGTCTCTGACCATCTCCTGTGCCATGTCGGCAGTCTCTGACCATCTCCTGTGCCATGTCCGCAGTCTCTGACCATCTCCTGTGCCATGTCCGCAGTCTCTGACCATCTCCTGTGCCATGTCCGCAGTCTTTGACCATCTCCTGTGCCATGTCCGCAGTCTTTGACCATCTCCTGTGCCATGTCTGCAGTCTCTGACCATCTCCTGTGCCATGTCCGCAGTCTTTGACCATCTCCTGTGCCATGTCCGCAGTCTCTGACCATCTCCTGTGCCATGTCCGCAGTCTCTGACCATCTCCTGTGCCATGTCCGCAGTCTCTGACCATCTCCTGTGCCATGTCGGCAGTCTCTGACCATCTCCTGTGCCATGTCGCCATGTCCGCAGTCTCTGACCATCTCCTGTGCCATGTCCGCAGTCTTTGACCATCTCCTGTGCCATGTCCGCAGTCTCTGACCATCTCCTGTGCCATGTCCGCAGTCTCTGACCATCTCCTGTGCCATGTACGCAGTCTCTGACCATCTTCTGTGCCATGTCCGCAGTCTCTGACCATCTCCTGTGCCATGTCCGCAGTCTCTGACCATCTCCTGTGCCCTGTCCGCAGTCTCTGACCATCTCCTGTGCCATGTCCGCAGTCTCTGACCATCTCCTGTAGCATGTCCGCAGGCTCACACCCTCTCCTGTAGCATGTTCGCAGTCTCTGATCGTCTTCTGTAGTATGTCTGCAGTCTCTGACCATCTCCTTTAGTATTTTGGAAGAGAGCCTGGAGCTCCTCTGCTGTCTCTTTTTTTCTTAAGAACAGATAGAATGAAAAAATGGAGTTCTCCTGACTACTTGAATTTTTTTTGAAAAGCATGAGCAATTGCGGACTTGCACTGTAATCATGATGCATCGTGATGCATCACAGAATCAAATCGAATCGTTGACTTGATAATCGTAATCAAATCGAATCGTGAGGCCAGTGAAGATGCGCACCCCTAGAGTGCAGTTTGTTCTGCACTCCTGTGATTCATTTTCAGCTGATAATGGGCTGAAGACCGCTGTTAGCTGACGTCACAGAGCTGGTCCAAGCTCTGAAAAGATCCTGACCATATGGTTGGTATCTGCCCAAAAGCCTAAATCGGCACCTGGCTCAGCCTCTCAGTAGAGGAGAGCAGAGAGCCGATGACTGACAGCTCTCTGCTCAGAGCGGAGGGGGAGAACTGAGCGATCAGCTGTGTTTGATCACTCAGTTCTTACTACAGAGCTGGCGGGGGACAGATGCAGCATCGGGTTGATGTTGCATCCACCTAGGTGAGTATAAGGTATATAATAAACCTGTTTTTAACGCAGACTGTTGGACAGGTTTATTTGGTCAGTTGGCAGACTGGTTGGTGAGTTTAACTATGGAATGTTCTGTTTTTGTTTTTCATGTGTTTGCCCTTCCATGTGCTCCTTGTTGTGAAGGCCAGTTATAGGTGGGGGCAGGGGCCATTTGTTTGTTACTGGTGTAAAATATGGTCCGGGGACACACTGTACACCTTTGCTGCCACTGTGCTCTTGCAGAGTGTCCAGTGTGCTCCTGTTCATTTAAGGGGGATTGGGCTGCCTCCAGGCCAACCTGCCCCCCATCTATCCATTTAATGCATGTGCTTCCATTGTGGAGACGCTTATAAATTCAGTAGCGTTAGGACTGCAAGCATACACAGGGTGCCGTGAAGAGGCCTTGCAGCTTATGCATGTGTTTGCAAATGCGTGCTAACTAAACCCCAACTTCTCTTTAATTAACCGCTTGCCACCCACCGTCATATGACGGGCAGGCGGCGTGGCTCTCATTCTGGGAGGTCGTCATATGACGCCCTCGCCTTCCTGGCCCACCAGGGTGTGCGTGCGCACCGCCGGCGGGACTCGCCCGCCATGTCACTGGGGACCCGATGTGCGTGCCCGGTGGCTGTGATGTCCGACGGACACCTGCGATTGCCGGTAACACAGTAGGACCTTGGATCTATGTCCTGTCAGGGGAGAGGATCCAGATCTATGTCCTGTCAGGGGAGAGGAGACCGATGGTGTGTTCTCAGTACAGAGGAACACTGATTTGTCTCCTCCCCTTGTGAGTCCCCTCCCCCCACAGTTAGAATCACTCCCTAGGAAATGTAATTAACCCCTCGATCACCCCCTAGTGTTAACCCCTTCCCTGCCAGTCACATTTATACAGTAAGCAGTGCAATTTTATAGCACGGATCGCTGTATAAATGTGAATGGTCCCAAAAATGTGTCAAAAGTGTCCAATATGTCCGCTGAAATCGCAAATCGCCGCCATTACTAGTAAAAAAAAAGAATAATAATAAAAATGCTATAAATCTATCCCCTATTTTGTAGACGCTATAACTTTTGCACAAACCAATTAATATACGCTTATTGCAATTTTTTTTAACGAAAATATGTAGAAGAATACATATCGGCCTAAACTGAGGTAAAAATTGTTTTAAAAAAAAATATATAGATATTATAGCAAAAAGTAAAAAATATTGTGTTTTTTCAAACTTGTCACTCTTCTTTTGTTTATAGCGCAAAAAATACAAACCGCAGAAGTGATCAAATACCACCAAAAGAAAGCTCTATTTGTGGGGAAAAAAATGAAACTTTCTCATATGTTTTCTGTATTCAACACTCTTGAGAGTGTTGGATGCTGGCTTCCCCTGCTGTACTCTGTGGTTTGCTCCTGTGGCCCCATGTCACTGCAGGATACAGGGGTTATCAGAAAGAACAACAGAGCATAACAGGGCATTAGGTTTTCCACACACCTGGAAATGTGCTGGGTGCTGATGATATTTCAGCAGGCTTCTTTCTTAAACCAAGAGGAGTTCAGCAGTGCAAGCTGCAGGATGGGTTAGTATTCATTGCTTGCTTTGCAGCAATCATTGTTTTAACAACAGATTCACTTTTGGGATCCATTCACATTTGTAGCTCAGTTAACGCACATGTGTTATTGGGCACATTTCTCTGCTTTCAGGCATATTGCATCAAGGCAGCTTTTTTATTCTGAATAGACTGGTAGCATATCTGCATCTAAATTATTTTTGGCAATGCAACACATTGAGGGGACACATTGATGATAGCGATGATCTGCAGTTAGGGGACACAATGGTGATAGTGATGCTTTGCAGTAAAGGTACACAAAGATATTTGGTGATGCTCTATAGTTAGGGGTGGCGCGGGTGGTGACTAGTGCCAGTGGATGCATGGGTAAGGCTTTTCCTGACGAGCCCCACAAATTACTGGTTCAGTTTTCCTTTTCTTGAGAAAGAGGTCTAACTTATGATCTTACACACAAGGCCATTGCATTCAAAAACTGCCCTGTGCTTGATACAGGATCTATGACACTGGGAAGGAAAAATGGCTAATTGGGCCCAATTTGGACATTTTCACTTAAGGGTATACTCACTTTTGTTGCCGGCGGTTTAGACATTAATGGCTGTGTGTTGAGTTTTTTTTAGGGGGCAGCAAATGTACACTGTTATACATGCTGTACACACGCTACTTTACATTGTAGCAAAGTATGATTTCTTCAGCGTTGTCACATGAAAAGATAGATATCTATATCTATACATATCTATATATATATATATCTATATCTATATCTATATCTATACATATATATATATATATATATATATATATATATATATATATATATATATATATATATATATAAAAGGGGTGCGCATCTTCACTGGCCTCACGATTCGATTCGATTAGGATTATCAAGTCAACGATTCTATTCGATTCCGCGATGCATCACGATGCATCACGATTACAGCGCAAGTCCGCAAGTGCTCATGGTTTTCATCAAAAAAAATTCAAGTAGTCAGGAGAACTCCATTTTTTTTTATTCTATCTGTTCTTAAGAAAAAAAGAGAGACAGCAGAGGAGCTCCAGGCTCTCTTCCAAAATACTAAAGGAGATGGTCAGAGACTGCAGACATACTACAGGAGACGATCAGAGACTGCGAACATGCTACAGGAGATGGTCAGAGACTGCGGACATGCTACAGGAGATGATCAGAGACTGCAGCCATGCTACAGGAGATGATCAGAGACTGCAGACATAGTACAGGAGATGATCAGAGACTGCAGACATAATACAGGAGATGATCAGAGACTGCAGACATGCTACAGGAGATGATCAGAGACTGCAGACATGCTACAGGAGATGATCAGAGACTGCAGACATAGTACAGGAGATGATCAGAGACTGCAGACATGCTACAGGAGATGATCAGAGACTGCAGACATGCTACAGGAGATGATCAGAGACTGCAGACATGCTACAGGAGATGGTCAGAGACTGCGGACATGTTACAGGAGATGGTCAGAGACTGCGGACATGCTACAGGAGATGGTCAGAGACTGCGGACATGCTACAGGAGATGGTCAGAGACTGCAGACATGCTACAGGAGATGGTCAGAGACTGCGGACATGCTACAGGAGATGGTCAGAGACTGCGGACATGCTACAGGAGATGGTCAGAGACTGCGGACATGCTACAGGAGATGGTCAGAGACTGCGGACATGCTACAGGAGATGATCAGAGACTGCGGACATGCTACAGGAGATGGTCAGAGACTGCGGACATGCTACAGGAGATGGTCAGAGACTGCGGACATGCTACAGGAGATGGTCAGAGACTGCGGACATGGCACAGGAGATGGTCAGAGACTGCGGACATGCTACAGGAGATGGTCAGAGACTGCGGACATGGCACAGGAGATGGTCACAGACTGCGGCGGACATGGCACAGGAGATGGGCACAGACTGCGGCGGACATGGCACAGGAGATGGGCACAGACTGCGGCGGACATGGCACAGGAGATGGGCACAGACTGTGGCGGACATGGCACAGGAGATGGGCACACACTGCGGCGGACATGGCACAGGAGATGGGCACAGACTGTGGCGGACATGGCACAGGAGATGGACACAGACTGCGGCGGACATGGCACAGGAGATGGTCACAGACTGTGGCGGACATGGCACAGGAGATGGGCACAGACTGCGGCGGACATGGCACAGGAGATGGTCACAGACTGCGGCGGACATGGCACAGGAGATGGTCACAGACTGCGGACAATAATGCAAAGTTGTGGTGTGATGAAGGCACATAGAAGACAATTCTATGATATGGACTTGTGTCACAGCGCCCCCCCCCTCCCCCCTGTACTTACATGCTGCTCTGCCGGTGCTGGTGGCAGCCTGTAATGAGCAGGGCGATCTGCCTGCTCACCATCTCCCCCGATCTCCATTCCAGCCGCCGGTGTTCCGCCGGTTGTCACATCTCTCCTGAGGTCAGCAGGGAATTCTCCCAGGAGAGCGCTCCGTGCGTAAAGCTGTTATTAGTGTGTGTATATTCCGCTCATGTGACTCTCGGCCGCGCCTCCCTTCTCTCACGTCTCTCCTGATGTCAGCCCATCAGGAGAGACGTGAGAGGAGGGAGGCGCGGCCGAGAGTCACATGAGCGGAATATACACACACTAATAACAGCTTTATGCACGGAGCGCTCTCCCGGGAGGGGGCGGGGCAAGACATAGATTTTTTGGGTCGCATGCATCGATGCCGCATCGGGGACACCCAAATCGCGATGCATCGATGCTGCGATTAATTTCAGCAGCCCTAATATATATATATATATATATATATATATATATATATATATATATACATATATATATATATATATATATATATATATATATATATGCTATTGACAGATAGTTTCACGTTGCAGATCGTATGTTCTTCGCTAGCTAGGTGAAGCTCTTTAACTGTAATCCGTTGTAAATAAAACAATAGACTCCTTAGGGTGAAGATCTAAGATGTCTTAGCATAGTGTTCATACAATGCAGTAAAGTGTTCTTGGGGTCAAGATCTCTGTTTACAATGTTCTGTAATAGTGGCAGTGGACAGATAAAGGATCAAGCAACTTGCCCTCTGACCAACGACCAAATCGTTACGATGTCTTCTGGACAGAAATAAGTGTAGCGCACTCGGGCAGTAGATGCGCTGTCTCGGTCTTCCGAAGTAGAGCTTGCCTCCCGTAAACACACCAACAGACAGGCGATCCAAGTGGTGTTGACGACAGGATGTCCCACAGCGAGTGATGAAGCTGGGACCTTAGGCATCGGGTTGGAAGTCAGGCTCTGCGTGGTAGGCTGCAACCTCTCTCTCTGCTGCACAGAGAAGTCTGTCCCGCATCAGGCCCAGGAGGAAGAGAGTCTCTGCGCGGGCTTCTCGCTCCTTTTATGGTCACTCCCAGCAATCTCCATGTCACAGCAAAGATCCCTGGGATGTGTAGTCTTATGCCCCGTACACACGATCGGACATTCCGACAACAAAATCCATGGATTTTTTCCGACGGATGTTGGCTCAAACTTGTCTTGCGTATACACGGTCACACAAATCTTGTCGGAAATTCCGAACGTCAAGAACGCGGTGACGTACAACACGTATGACGAGCCGAGAAAAATTAAGTTCAATTATAAGTGCGGCTCTTTTGCTTGATTCCGAGCATGCGTGTAACTTTGTGTGTCAGAATTGTGTACACACGATCGGAATTTACGACAACGGATTTTGTTGTCGGAAAATTTGAGATCCAGATCTCAAATTTTGTGTGATGGAAATTCTGATGGAAAATGTCCGATGGAACCTACACACAGTCGGAATTTCCGACAACAAGCACCATGGAACATTTCCAGTTGGAAAATCCGACCGTGTGTACGGGGCAATAGAGTACATGGGTGCATAGCAATAGTCTCAAGGAGAATTATACATCCCATAATTCACTTTGTTGGACACACAAATATGAGGTCACTGATTACACGGATGACCAAAGGGACAAGCGATGTCTGGAAGCACTGAAAGGTACGTTGCTTTCTGCTAACAGTCCGTTAGCCCATGTGGGGGTCTATGGGGGTCTGCGGGCAGGGGGCTTATCGGAATCTGGAAGCCCCCTCTAACAAGGGGGCTCCCAGATCCCGCCCCCCCATGTTAATGGGTATGGGGTACATTGTACCCCTACCCATTCACCAAAAAAAGCGTAAATTACAGGAGACAGTTTTGAACATTTCCTTCCATGTCCATCCATCTTCAATCCCTGAAAAAAAAAAACAGAAAAACTCCGCCTCCATGGGGGGGCGTCTCCGCGACTGCCGTCTTTTGCTTTGACAGCACTTATATAGTCAAGGGCGGGGTGACCGAGTGACTCCGCCCCTTCTGACGTCATGTGACATCATGTGACATCAGAGGGGGCGGGGTCACCCATTTACATCACCGGGTGGCCTCGTCCTTGACTATATAACAGCTGTCAAAGCAAAAAGATGCCAGTCGCAGGGATGCCTCCCATAGAGGTGGAGTTTTTCCAGTTTTCTTTTTTTTTAGGGACTGTCGGCACCATGATTGAAGATTGATGGACATCGCGGGACACTTTTTTTTTTTTTTTTTTTTTTAAATAAAGGACCAAAACTGTGTCCTGTCATTTTTACTTTTGTTGACACTTTTTTGGTGAATAGGTAGGGGTACAATGTACCCCTACCCATTCACATAGAGGGGATCTGGGGACCTCCTTGTTAAAGGTGGCTTCCAGATTCTGATAAGCCCCCCGCGTGCAAACTCCCACAACCACCGGGCAAGGGTTGTGGGGATAAGGCCCTTGTCCCCATCAACATGGGGACAAGGAGCTTTGGGGGGCTCCAAAGCACCCTCCCCATGTTGAGGGCATGTGGCCTTGTACAGTTGCATGCTCGGATAGGGGCGCTCTCTCATCCCCCCCCTTTTCCTGCGGCCTGCCAGGTTGCGTTCTCAGATAAGGGTCTGGTATGGATTTGGGGGGGGGGAACCCACACCATTTTTTTTTTCAAATTTTGGCGCGGGGTTCCGCCATGCCATTCTTTTTCATTTTGGCGTGGGATTCTCCTTAAAAAACATACCAGACCTGAAGGGCCTGGTATGGATTTGGGGGGGCCCCCCACGCCATTTTTTTTTAAATTTGGGCACAAGGTTCCCCTTAACCACTCCAATACACTGTGTTATATATACTACACTGCCTATATATATATATATATATATATATATATATATATATCAAATACACTGCCTGTACTGACTGAATATAGATTCTACACTGAATATCCAATCTACACTAAATGCAGAGTATATGCTAGGCTATCAAAATCAGAGTATATCAAATACACTGCCTGTGTGCCACTAACTAAGCTGTCTAATCTCTCTTCTTTCATTACACTCTATATAAAGCCACCGTGTAGGCAGCAGCCTTATATTGTGTGGGGTTTGGAACTAGACCCCTGAGCCATGATTGGCCAAAGGCACCCTGCCATTGGCCAATTATGGCTCTCTCAGCAGAGCACGCTGTGATTGGCCAAAGCATGCAGGTCAGATAAGACGCCAATGTACTGTGATCTCGTAGTGCATTATGGGGCATCCCGCAGCACTCGAATTTGCCACGAACGCCCCATAATGTTCTAAATTCGGCAAACGGGCGAACACCTGATGTTCAAGTCGAACTTATGTTCAACTTAAACATCGGGCTCATCCCTACTGTTTAGTTATGACCTCCGCTATTAGAAAAGATTAAGTCCAGTGCTGGTCCTCAGGTAATTGCTGCATGTATGTGTAGCACTGACCCCCAAAGGAGCTGCTGGTTTTTGATTGAGCCTGTACTCTGCTCTTACACCCTCAATCCCCTTGACACAGCTGTGGTGCAGTGTTAATGTGAAGCTGACAGTAAAGAATAACCCCACAGTGTGCAATAGAACAATAGTATACCTTTGTTATTACCTGGGTATCCGATGTTCCACCTGCTGGAAAAGTAAAAACACTCCACACCCATTGTACTTAACCAGGAACGTATTTTTACTGGAACTGTTATAAAATGGTAATTACAACAACTACACTGCCACACTAACATAATGTGACAGTGTGATAAGTATCCACAGTTAACAATATATGCCTTCATTGAGTGACCCCTGCATGCATCTGGGCACCTTCCCACTTCCAGCACGCCTACATAACCACAGGAATGCAAAGTTATCAGTACAGTGTAGTACAATTACCAGGGAGCTCCCCCTACTTTATAATGCAGTCCCTCTTAATACCAATAGGATGCAAGGCCTTGCAATAAGAGATGCAGTCTTTGGTCTTCTGTCTTCTGCTAGCTATTTGTGTTGTAGAAATTGTAATCCACACAGTTGAACAACAAGGATTATTGTAGGGTGAGTGTTAGAACTGTACTTGCATGCAGCACACTTACAACTGCCTTTGGTGTAATTGGTTCTGAATCGCACCGTTTCAGTAATCAATGGAGTGTAGGCTTGAGGCCTGCTTAAACTCAGTCTTTTAGATAAGATCTCCTCTGTGGGACTACAGGTCCCAGCAACACTGTGGGGGTTATTTACTAAAGGCAAATCTGTTTTGCACTACAAGTGCACTTAAAAGTGCACTGAAAGTGCACTTGGAAGTAAAGTCACTGTAGATCCGAGGGGGACATGCAAGGAAAATAAAAAACAGCATTTTAGCTTGCACATGATTGGATGATAAAATCAGCAGAGCTTCCACTCATTTCAGATCTACCCCTTAGATTTAGAGTGACTGCACTTCCAAATGCACTTTCAAGTGCACTTGCAGTGCAAAGTGGATTTGCCTTTCGTAAATAACCCCCTGTGTTTAAAGTCTAAGTGTGAAAAGGTGCGTTAATAACCATGGGCGGCAGCCCTCTCACCCAAACAGGCATGGAAAGCTGGATGCCTCCACTCCACAAGATCTCAGTCTATTTGCTGCGGCCATGCCGTCATGCTGCTCCGTTTCACAGATGACCAGGAGTCCTCGGTTACCTCCTTCAAGGGTCTCTGGAACGATCCCACTGCTGCTCCAGCACGCTGTGATGTAAGGCAGGATCGCTGGCTGTTTCGCTCCGCACAATATAGGCCGCGCTCTCCGGAGACCTCCTCACAGGTCCTCACAGGCAGGCCACGCGTCCAGAAGAAACCCAAGATGGCCGCGCAGGGTCCTTTTATAACCTACCCAGCATGCTGTTCAGTCTCTTGGTTCTCATGGGTAGGTCACTTGGCATTGTGGGTAAGTCAGTTCTTGTATAATGTAAACAACAGTCACTTCCTGTAACATTCCTCCATGTTCTTAAAACAGAAAATAAAATTACGTCCATTTCACGTTTTGGCCACTAGATGGTGCCAAATACCAAAGTATGCACTGTCTATTAGTTAACATTACATAGCAAAAATGTCAGCACTACATACTCCTCCTGCTTTGAGTCTTTGGTCCCCAAAGATATTTAGAATCTTATTCCTATTACACATTTTTGCCTCTAGAGGCGATTGCATAATACCGACAGAGGAGCTTCCCACCAATTCTCACATGATGGGGAGCTGTTCTGTGCACTCACAGCTGACACCATGGTGTCTGATACAGATGTGTCAAGGGGTAAGACGGGGTTGAGTCTTTCTGAATCAGCAGTAGAAGGACCAAGCATCTCAGAATTTCTTCTGGCAGTGAAATTAGTCCCTTCAGAGCATTCACCCAAAGTGTCATAAACCAGTCTTTTTGGCGGGTGAATTACTCTCTTTGTCCTCTGAGTTTTTGGTGTCTTGGCACTTTCTTCAACTCCTTCACTCCCCAATACAGCCTTTTCCACCTCTTGTATTCCAGATTCAACATCAGCATTAAGGCCCTCTGAGTTTGTTTCCAACAGGGGAGCTTGAGACTCCTCTAATGCCCCGTACACAGGGTCGGACATTGATCGGACATTCCGACAACAAAATCCTAGGATTTTTTCCGACGGATGTTGGCTCAAGCTTGTCTTGCATACACACGGTCACACAAAGTTGTCGGAAAATCCGATCGCTCTAAACGCGGTGACGTAAAACACGTACTTCGGGACTATAAACGGGGCAGTGGCCAATAGCTTTCATCTCTTTATTTATTCTGAGCATGCGTGGCACTTTGTCCGTCGGATTTGTGTACACACGATCGGAATTTCCGACAACAGATTTTGTTGTCGGAAAATTTTATATCCTGCTCTCAAACTTTGTGTGTCGGAAAATCCAATGGAAAAAGTGTGATGGAGCCTACACACGGTCGGAATTTCCGACAACAAGGTCCTATCACACATTTTCCGTCGGAAAATCCGACCGTGTGTACGGGGCATTAGTCTTCTGTTAACCTGTGTTGAGGTACAAACTCAGGGGCCTCTGGTCAAAGGGTCCCATTATCCTCTCTTCCTGTGTGAAATGAAAAGTTTGCTTTAGCTTCTGACACTTCAGATGGCCACAGCCAGCTTATTTCCACTTCTTCCTCACCATTTTCAGTGACTGAGGATCCAGGCTGAGACCTAGTTACTGGTCTATGCACAGCAGTGGATGTAGATGGTAATGCTTCCTCCGAGGTCATCCTGACTGCCTTTGTGAGAGGTAAAAGGTGGTTTCGGTGCCAGGTCTTTACTGGTCCCGTGCTCCCTTCCTGTCTGATCTCATACACTGGGAACCCTGGAAGTTGTCTGCATACAACATATGACTGCGACTTCCAGTGATCAGCCAACTTGTGTTTGCCTGGGATGCCCAGATTTCTTAGTAGGACTCGGTCACCAGGTTGTAGGTCCTGAACCCGTACTTTTTAGTCAAAGTTCCTTTTGTTCCTACTTCCTCTGGTGTCTGATGTGGCTTGGGCCTTCTCATAGGCTATCTTCACACTCCTCCGTAACCTATCTACATACCCCAGATGAGAGGTCTCTGAGGTGTGGTCCAAGGAAGTTCCGAAGGCTAAGTCTATCTCTAGTCTGCCCTCTTACCCAAACTTTAACCGGTAAGGTGAATATCCTGTAGCATCACTCTTGGTGCTATTGTAAGCATGTACCAAAGCAGTGATGTGCTTGCTCCAATGCATTTTTTGTTCAAAGGTCAAGGTCCCCAACATGTTGAGAAGAGTTCACTTTTTTGAAAAAAAAAATAAGACAACAGTAAAGTTAGCCCAATTTTTTTTTATATTGTGAAATATAATGTTACGCCAAGTAAATTGATACCCATCATGTCACGCTTTAAAATTGCGCCCGCTCATGGAATGGCGTCAAACTTTTACCCTTAAAAATCTCCATAGGCGACGTTTAAAAAATTCTACAGATTGCATGTTTTGCGTTACAGAGGAGGTCTAGGGCTAGAATTATTGCTCTCACTCTACCGGTCGCGGCGATACCTCACATGTGTGGTTTGACCACCGTTTTCATATGCCGGCGCTACTCACGTATGCGTTCGCTTCTGCGCGCGAGCTCGTCGGGACAGGGCGCTTTAAAAAAATTTTTTTTTTTTTTTAATTATTTATTTTACTTTATTTTATTTATTTTTTCACTGTTTTTAAAAAAAAAAAAAATTTGGATCACTTTTATTCCTATTACAAGGAATGTAAACATCCCTTGTAATAGAAAAAAGCATGACAGGTCCTCTTAAATATGAGATCTGGGGTCAAAAAGTCCTCAGATCTCATATTTAGACTATAATGCAAAAAAAAAAAAAAAAAAAAAAAAAAGTCGTTTAAAAAAATGACACAAAATAAATTGTGCCTTTAAGAGAAGTGGGCGGAGCCGTCGTAATGACGTCGCTCCGGCCGTCACATGGTATAGAGACGGGTGGGGGCCATCCTGGCCTCACTCGTCTCAGTACCTCAGCAGTGAAAGGACCCGATCGCCTCCGCCGTTACCGACGGCTCCGGTAAGCGGCGGAGGGTGCGGGAGAGCGGCGGGAGGGGGGGTGGCACCTCTCCCGCCGCCGATAACGGTGATCTCGCGGCGAACCCGCCGCATAGACCACCATTATCGTGTGCAGAATCGCCGGCCCTAAAGATGGATACCTCGGTTGTGGCAGCAGCTGCTGCCGTTACCGAGATATCCATCTTTAAAAAACAGGACGTCAATATACAGTGGGCGGTCGGGAAGCGGTTAAACCTCTCGGGTTGAGGGTCTCCTTGTGGGTGATAGGGAGTAGTTCTAGACTTCTGGATACCTAGTAGATCCAACAGTCATCTGATCAGAGTACTCTCAAAGTCTCTCCCCTGGTCTGAATGGATCCGTCGAGGTAGGCCATAGTGGATGAAGAACTTTTCCACTAGAGTCTTTGCTACTGTGGCTGCTTGCTGATCTTTAGTAGAGAACGCCTGAGCATAGCGGGTGAAGTGATCGGTGACCACTAAAATGTTTCCTTGCCCACTCAGGTCGGATTCCAAACATAAGAAGTCTATGCAGACTAGATCCATTGGCCCTTGGCTCTCTAAGTGGCCCATTGGGGCAGCTCGCTGGGGTAAGGTTTTCCTCTGTATGCACCTGAGGCAGGAATGACAGTAGTTCTCCACTTCGGTCCTCATATAGGGCCAGTAGAACCTGTCGCTTACCAGCTGGAGAGTCCTCTCTGATCCCAGATGGCCATGGTGGTCATGCAAGGCGATCAGTACCTTTTCTCTGTGTTTCTCCGCCAGAAACAGTTGCCACTTCTTTTCAGGATCTTCAGGGGGCCCCTTCGGTAGACCACCCCTTGTTGTAGCTAAAACCGATCCCACTCTTTATGCAATATGCGAGCTTCCTTCTGAGTGCTCTGGAGGAGTAAATCAGGGTGTTGACTCTCCAAAGCCTTCAATGCCAGGCTACAGAGAGGATCTTCCTGTTGGTCTTTACGGAGGTCCTTTCTGGATAACTTGGGTAGACCCTCTTCTGTGATCTGAGTGACACTGCAGTAGCATTTAGGCACCCCTGCGGTGGACACTCTAACTTTTTCAGCCCTGGCTCCTCCTTTTTCTTGCTGTTCAGCCCCTTCACAGAGGGCTCTTACTCTTTCAGGGGTGAGTTGGGTCCATTCTTCTGGGTGGCCCTGAGAACAGTGAAGTCGTCTTGACAATGCATCCGCATCCCGGTTACCAACTCCTGGTCTGTACTTCAGGCTGAAGGTAAATGCCGAGAGGGCAGCCAACCACCTGTGGCCGGTGGCATCCAGTTTTGCAGTGGTGAGCAAGTATGTGAGGGGGTTGTTGTCCGTCTTGACCATGAACTCCGCACCATACAGATAGTCTTTCAGCTTGTCCACCACAGCCCACTTCAAGGCCAGAAATTCAAGTTTGTGAGTGGGGTAGTTCCACTCAGCAGGGACTAGACTTCGGCTCACATAGGCAATGGGTCTTAAATGCCCGTCATGTTCTCGGTAAAGCACTCCGCCCAGCCCGTCTCGGCTGGCATCCACGTGCAGTTCGTAGGGTTTGGCAGGGTCTGCTTAGGCTAAGACCGGGGCAGTGGTAAGGCTCCACTTCAGCTGCCTGAAGGTCTCTTCGCATTGTGGAGTCCACTGGTCCTGGATGGAGTCCATACCAGCTTCTTCCTGGTTCTTCAATAGCTCGGTAAGTAGGTGAGCTATCTTGGCAAACTCTTCTACAAACCTCCGATAATAGGAACAGAAACCTAAGAAGGACCGAAGCTCGTTCACATTCGTGAGTCTGGGCCAAGAGGTGACAGCTTCTAGCTTCTTGGGGTCCGTTCCCACTCCTTCTGCAGATACGATGTGTCCTAAGTAGTTTACTGAGGGTTGATAGAACTGGCACTTTTTCATTGAGAGCTTCAGGCCTTCATCATGATGTCTCTTCAGGACTTTCTCCAGGCGATCTTCGTGCTCTTCTAGTGTTTGACCAAACACTATGACATCATCCAAGTACACCAGCACCTTAATCAAGTTCATGTCGCTCACAGTCTTCTACATTAATCTCTGGAAAGTTGCCGGGGCTCCAGACAGGCCTTGCGGCTAAATTCGAAGAATCCTACAGAGGTAATGAAAGCGGTCTTCTCCCTATCTTTGGGACACATGGGGATCTGATAATATCCGCTTTTTAGATCCAGCACACTGAACCACTTCGCCCCTGACAGGCTCTGTAAGGCATCTTCTATGCGAGGTGTGGTGTATTGGTCGGGAATGGTCCTTCGGTTCAGTGTCCCATAGTCAATACACAACCGTAATGACCCATTCTTCTTTCTCACTTCCACTATTGGGGAAGCATATAGACTCTGGGACTCTCTGATAATCCCTGTCCTCTTCAGCTCAGCCAGCTGTTCCCTCAGGTCTTCTAGATCTCCCAGTGGAATCCATCTGACCCTCTCTCAGAAGTGTTTGTCTTCTTCCAACCAAATTTTGTGTTCAGCACTCTTTGCAAGCCCCACATCGAACTCACTTTTTGAGAAAGCAGTTCTCCATCTCAGGAGCTGGTTCTTTGCTCTCTCCATTCAAGCAGGTGTAAGAGGTGTGTTCTTTGGGTAGAACGCTTCCAGGGGAATCTCTCCGTCTTGTTCTCCCATGATACCACACGGTGAGACTGGGGTTGCTTGGCTGACCTGTCCCAGCAGCACTCTGGCAGGCACCTTCACAGGCAAAAATATAAAAAAATATATCAGCGCACATATGACACAAAAATAACTGAAGCAGCTGAACACCAGGGTAAACGATCAAATCCCTCCAGACAAATGAATAAAAAAGGTGCAGCGCTAAATCCTCTTGAGTTGCTTGGACTTCTGCCTCAAGAGGAACTATTTCTGGTATAACAGAGAATATTATCTGCAGACCAGGGGTGTTGCCATGGGGGCTCGCTTTGCTCCCAGTGTGGCCAATATTTTTATGGCCCACTGGGAGGATGAAGCCGTCTTTCTCCATCGCCCCCCCGAGCTGTTGTGCTACAGGAGATTTATTGATGATCTCATCCTAATCTGGAATGGTGAGAGATCCAGGTTGGATGATTTCATTCAGTCACTAAATAACAACTCCAGAAATATATCTCTCACATGGACCATCAGCTCTGAAAAGGTAGTGTTTTTGGATTTATCTATTAGTATCTTACATGATAGGTTCTCTCTTATCAACCATTTTAAGCCCACCGACCGCAATTCTTATATTCCCCTTGGGAGTTGCCATCACAGCTCCTGGTTGTGCAACATTCCCAGGGGGCAATATATTAGACTGCGTCGGAATTGCACCACTGTGGAGGATTTCGCTAGCCAATCTGAGGTCCTCACCTCGAGATTCGAACAGAAGGGGTACAATAGGGCTTCATTAGATGAAGAGGTATCTAAAATCATGTTATTAGAGAGGAATGAACTCATTGCCAACACCTCTAAGCCCCCCGCTGGTGATAGCCACAATTTTAAAATGGTATTGGATTACAATATTCAATACCGGAAATTTGAGAAAATTATCCAAAAAAATTGGGCTATTTTGAAACAAGACAGAGTCTTAGGCCCTATACTACCTGATAGACCTCAGTTTATATACAAAAAAGCCCCTACGCTCAGGGATCGTTTGGCACCCAGTGTTCTTAACCCCCCAGTACCCACTTCAGATAAGCTTTTTTCCTTCTTGGGAGGTTTTTATGCCTGTGGTAGATGTGTCCCCTGTAAGCATGCCAAGGGAAATATCAAAAAGAGAAAAAAATTCTTGGCTTCAGTTACTAACAGGGAGTATGAGATTAAACAACTCATCACATGTGACACTATTGGGGTGGTCTACATGCTGGAGTGTAGCTGTGGTCTACAGTACGTTGGAAGAACGTCAAGACCCTTACATGTCAGATTGGCTGAACACGTTAATAATATTAAGAAAGGTCTTAAGACCCATAACGTGTCCAGACATTTTAAGATCTTCCACCAGCAAAACCCTAAGTGTTTAAAATTCTGGGGCATTGAAAGGGTTACTAAGCACTGGAGAGGGGGTAACTTTATCCGGCAGCTTAGTAAAAGAGAATCCCACTGGATTTATGAGACAGGGGTCATGTCCCCCGATGGGTTAAATGTAGAATTCGATACCAATTGCTTTATATCTGATCGATAAAGGTCTTCTTTTTTTTGATTATCTGTGTAATGAGAAGTATTGTGACGGTAATAATGTTCTCATTTTACTATATCATGTAACGAGAAGTACTATGATGGTAATAATGTTCTCATTTTACTATATCATGTTGGTGAGCAGTCGGTGGTCGCGGATGACAGTTATCATGCATTTTTGTGCATTGTTTTAGTCGTTTATTCATTTTAGGTATTATGGTGTTCTGTCACTGTTCTTTCAAGACTACACTTTGTGTGTGTCTTGTGCTGACACCAGATTGTACTTGTTTTATATAGTCCTATCTTAAAATTTTATCTCACATGTATTTTTGAGCTTTTCCAATACTTAATTGGGCTGTACTGGCTCGGAATGATGTGTGTGGAGACACTTCCAGAGCCCGCCCATTTCCGGTATACGTTACTTGTAGTTGTTTCTGGTGTTGCCATAACAACTCACCTCTTTATAGCACGGGTGCCCACGTAGTCACGACATCTGCTGAGGAAGTCCCCGCCCACTGGGACGCAACGCGTCTAGAACGTGACGTCGTGACGTCATCCGCGACTACTGCGCATGCTCCACCGCTCACACACTGTACTGTGTGTCCATGTTCGTTCCCTGGCACTTGAGAAGTGCTTGCTATGTAAGTGTGATTTTATTCGTTTTACATTAAATTGTTGCATACGGAGAGCACTATGTCTGTCCTTTTTGTGATTTCATGGTAATGATACCCACCTGCCACCTGATCACCCGGAGGAGTCCCCTGTTTTTAAGATCTCCTGCTACCTGCTGACCTTATATGATTGCCTGATTATCTTTGGGACCAGGTGAGAGGCCACTCGGTTCATGGTGAAGGGTTCCAGTATCAGTCACAATTGTCTGCTGTTATCATCACACTCCTGGTGGATTTATGTCAGCTTATTTGGACATTTATTATTGGACATTTCTTTTTGCTCCCTGTGTTTATATATATCTCTCTCTATGGTCATTTATTGATTTAGCGCTGCACCTTTTTTATTCACCTTCACAGGCAAGGCTGTTGTGTTGCGAACACTGAGATTCTTCCTTTACTTCTCTTCAGCGCCTTGGTTGACAGCACTTCGAGGATAACTTCCAGGCCCTTATCTTCTCTCTGCCTGTCCGTCTCAAGGATGATGAAGGGACCGGGCTGTCTCCAACTCAGCTTGATAGAGGCTTTTAGGCAGACTACCTCACCCTGTGCACCAGCTTTTCACTCCTTTCTAGGCACCAGATTTTTCCCACTCCTTCAGGTGGGACCTTCTGTTCCTTCACAAGGTCCTGGTACACCTGTGTTAGCATAGGGTGCACAACTGTGGCTGGGGTGCTCTTCTCCTGTACTAGTGGTGTGAGCAGTTTCCTTACCAGATCAGTGTTGGTTCCAATGATGAGAGAGCTTCTATCAGATCAGTGTTGGTCCCAATGATTAGAGAGCTTCTATCTGCCCCTGGAGGCCGGGGACACACCACTGCCAAGGTATCGAAGGTTTCCATCTTCCCTGCCACACTTGGGTCGAAAGTGAGCTTGATAGGTAGGTAACCGTCATAGGGGAAGTTGTGGGTCCCTAAGCCCCTTATCTCCAACTCTTCCAGCTTCTGTAGTGGCAGGTGTTTGAGATATTTCTCATAAAAATCTCTGTATAACAGAGTCACTTGAGCTCCAGTGTCCAACAGGGCTTTAGTGTATATCCCTTCTATCTGGATAGGGACAATCGGGGAAGGTCCCACTAGCTTGGGAGGGAATCCATGGGGAGTGACACTCTTGGCCTGCTTGGTGACTTGTGCCTTCACACTTGGCTTCCATGGGTTCCTTTTCCTCCACTTTGGTCTAGCTGTGGTTGTAGGGGTCTGGGATATACAGGTCGGTTTGGAGTTGTCTATTGTAGTAGGGCGCCCAGTTGACTCCTTCACTGGGGCCCTCTGAAGTTTTCCGCTGGCCTTTGGCGTTTTGTTTCTGCTTTTGGGCTTTGGCATACTCGCTTGTAATGTCCAACCCCTCCACAATTGAAACAGGACTTGTGTATTTCCGCAACTATGGGGCTTAACAGTTCTTTGGGTGCTTGAACTCCTCCATCAGGTGGAAAGGTGTTCCTGGCAGTCAACAGAGCCATCATCTCCATCAACTGTGCCACCTGTGTCTAAAGAAGCTCAATCTGAGGGTCGCCATTAGTTGCACTAGCCGTCCTGTCTCCAATGACTGATTTTGGCCTTTGGATCTTTTCTTTCTTTTTCTCAAGGATGGCTTCCTCTTCCCGCACAATTCGGATCAGGTCCAGGTACTTCAGGATGGGATGCCACCATCTTGACGGGTTCTTAACTGGAGCATGATGGGGTCCAATGGCTGGGCACCCCTCAGGACTTGCTTGGCTCGGACTTCATCCACCTTTCGAGGGTCGAGACCCCTTTTCAACAAAATCTGGTGTATGATCTTGTCCAAATGCCTCATGTACTCTGACAGCTTCTCTCCCTCACTTTGATAAGTGTGTTCCAACTGGTAGATCAGGTCGGAAACCTTCTCAGTTCGCCCAAACACATCCTGTAGGATGTCTAAGTAGTCCTGAGCCACACAGTTTCGCTTGCTGAGCTTCAAGTTCCAGATAGCTTCTGAAGCAGGCCCTCTTAAGCTCTTTGCGATCCTCTGTTTCTTGTGCGCCTCTGGGACGTCCCATTCATCTAGAGCTTGGGTGGTATGCATTTCCAGGGTATGTGGGGTTGCCCTTCTGACATTTTGCCACAAAGTTACCTAAGGCTGTAAAGAGCTCTGGCTCAACTGTAATTGAACGTGACCTGGAGGGAACTTTTGCCTTGACTGATTTCACCTGTGTGGAGCTGGTAGGGCTTTCACCTGGTCTCTCTGGGTGTGTCAGGCAAAATTTGGTTCTGTCAGACAGTTTCACACTGGTACCTCGGAAATTTTCAGGGACACCTTTTCTCCATTCTAGTAGTGCATAGGTGGGAGAGGTCCCACAATCTGGTCTCACAGCTATCACCTAGGCCTTTTTATCTGGGGACAATGTCTGCACAACCCCTTTAACATGTTTTACTTCCCAGTCTTCCCCTGGGAGTTCAATTTCCACACTCGCTTCTGAGCGAGCACCTTCTGATTCCCACCACTGGATCACTGTGATGGGGTCCATACTGGTGCCAAGGGGTGGGTTTGCTCTCAGAGTAACAGATATCCCGGATGAGCCCCCACGTGTAGCACTGACCCCCGAAGGAGCTGCTGGTATTTGATTGGGCCTGTACTCTGCTCTTACACCCCCAATAACTTGAATCAATCCCCTTGACACAGCTGTGGTGCAGTGTTAATGTGAAGCTGAGAAGCTGACAGTAAAGGATAACCCCACAGTGTGCAATATAACAATAGTATACCTTTGTTATTACCTGGGTATCCGAGTTTCCACCTGCTGGAAAAGGAACAACACTCCACACCAATTGTTCTTAACCAGGGACGTATTTTTACTGGAACTGTTATAAAATGTTAATTACAACAACTACACTGCCACACTAACGTAATGTGACAGTGTGATACATATCCCCAGTTTGTTAACAGTATATAACTTCATTGAATGACCCCTGCATGCGTATCTCCAAGTGGGACCAGTTCTCTGTGACAACACCTCAACTCTGGGCACCTTCCCACTTCCAGCATGCCTGGATAACCACAGGAATGCAAAGTTATCAGTACAGTGTAATACAATTACCAGGGAGCTCCCCCTACTTTATAATGCAGTCCCTCTTAATACCAATAGGATGCAAGGCCTTGCACTGTACTTGCCATGCAGCACACTTACAACCGCCTTTGGTGTAATTAGTTCTGAATCGCACCGTGTCAGTAATCAATGGAGTGTAGGCTTGAGGCCTGCTTAAACTCAGTCATTTAGATAAGATCTCCTCTGTGGGACTACAGGTCCCTGCAACACTGTGTTTAAAGTCTTAAAGTGTGAAAAGGTGCGTTAATAACCATGGGCAGCAGCCCTCTCACCCAAACAAGCCTGGAAAGCTGGATACCTCCGCTCCACAAGATCTCAGTCTATTTGCTGCGGCCACGCCGTCACGCTGCTCCATTTTACAGACAACCGGGAGTCCTCGGTTACCTCCTTCAAGGGTCTCTGGTATGATCACACTGCTGCTCCAGAGTGCTGGCTGTTCTGCTCCACACGATATAGGCTGCGCTCCCCGGTGACCTCCTCACAGGTCCTCACAGGCAGGCCACACGTGCAGAAGAGACCCAAGATGGCCGTGCAGGGTCCTTTTATAACCTACCCAGCATGCAGTTCAGTCTCTTGGTGGCATTGTGGGTAGGTCAGTTCTAGTATAATATAAACAACAGTCACTTCCTGTAACATTCCTCCATGTTCTTGAAACAGAAAACAAAATGAAGTCCATTTCACGTTTTGGCCACTAGATGGTGCCAAATACCAAATTATGCACTGTCTATTAGTTAACATTACATAGCAAAAATGTCAGCGCTACATATGAATACATGTGAACAGCTGCAAATGGCTGCAGGCGCTGTCAGACTCCTATTCAAAGGAAACCATGTTTAGTCTCCTGCAGCTAATCACAGTTACCCACACACACAATTGTAAATGGGGCCTTACTAAACTGATTTTACTCTTCCGTAGGCTGATGTCAGATGGGTTATTTTTTTTTGGCTGCGATTACCCCTCCCCCCCCCCCCCAATCTCAGCTGCTAAATGGTCTGACCTGCTGTCAGTCAAGCAGCGGTGGCATAGACTGTAGTTCACACAAAAGGCGACCATGGTATTTCAGCATATGAAACTGGTGGTCACCCTATTCAAGAAGGTTTAGTGAAAGAAGAAACTGCTCACACCAATAAAAAGTAGGGCTGTTACTGATTAAAGTTTTCGTGTTCAATTATTCGATTTTTTTTAAATCGATTAATCGACTAATTTTGATTAATTATAACGCACATACAGATCCCACTACTTTTAGCTGATTTAGCACCGTTCTTATGGCAACGGCTGAAGCAGGACATAGCCTGGCATGGCTAGGACGTCACACGTCATAAACTCAGCCTCATCGTGCCCATAATCTTAGCCTCACCATGCCCATAATCGCAGCCTCACCGTGCCCATAATCACAGCCTTACCGTGCCCATAATGCAGTCTCACTGTGCCCATAATCTCAGACTTACCGTGCCCATAATCGCAGCCTCACCGTTCCCATAATCGCAGCCTCACCGTGCCCATAATGCTGTCTCATCATGCCCATAATCGCAGCCTCGCCGTGCCTTTAATCGCAGCCTCACTGTGCCCATAATGCTGTCTCACCATGCCCATAATGCAGTCTCACTGTGCCCATAATTGCAGCCTCACTGTAGTCAGTGCCTGTGTCTGAAACACAGTCTGCGGGCATCTCCCGCTGTGTGTCTCGGAGCTGAGTGTGAAAACTTTGGCCGTGCTGTGAGAAAAGTCCTGCCCTCCTCCTAGATCAGCTCGTGTGATAGACAGAACACTGCGTCTATCACACGAGCTGATCTAGGAGGAGGGCGGGACTTTTCTCACAGTGCGGTCAAAGTTTTCACACTCAGCTCAGAGACACACAGCGGGAGATGCCCGCAGACTGTGTATGACATATAGTGGAGGAGGAGGGAGCGGAGCGCTACAGCCACAGCTTGGCCCAAAGCAGCCCCAGCAGCCCTAATAAAAAGAGAAAAAAAACTCAGGCAACTACATTTACAATTCAAAAATGAAGCAATTTACACAAGTTTAATATTTTGGTTTACATACATTTTGTGTGCAATATCTACCTAAGTATTTGATTTGTGGACCTAATTCAGTTGTCCACAATATGTGGCTGCTTTTCCATTCTGCAATTCATCCTAGTTATAAAAGCTTTTTAGAGAGTGCTTTCATGTATAAGTTTTCCACCGATAGATTACAGTTATGTTTTACTGTTTTTCACCTATTTTATTAACATTTTAATAGAACTGTAAAGCTATAAATTTGGACCCAATGAAAAAAATGTCAGTATTATTATAGCACTACATGCTGTATGCACTACATATCTGAAAAGTAGCTAAGTAGCTAAGCTATATAGATATATATTCATATATAGATATAGATATATCTGTATATATCTGTATATATCTATATATCTATATATATAGATATATACACAGTATCTCACAAAAGTGAGTACACCCCTTACATTTTTGTAAATATTTTATTATATCTTTTCATGTGACACTTTGCTACAATGTAAAGTAGTGAGTGTACAGCTTGTATAACAGTGTAAATTTGCTGTCCCCTCAAAATAACTCAACACACAGCCATTAATGCTTAAACGCTGGCAACAAAAGTGAGTAAACCCCTAAGTGAAAATGTCCAAATTGGGCCCAAAGGGTCAATATTTTGTGTGGCCACCATTATTTTCCAGCACTGCCTTAACCCTCTTGGGCATGGAGTTCACCAGAGCTTTGCAGGTTGCCACTGGAGTCCTCTTCCACTCCTCCATAACGACACCATGTAGCTGGTGGATGTTAGAGACTTTGCACTCCTCCACCTTCTGTTTGAGGAGGACCCACAGATGCTCAATAGGGTTTAGGTCTAGAAACATGCTTGGCCAGTCCATTACCTTTGCCCTCAGCTTCTTTAGCAAGGCAGTGGTCGTCTTGGAGGTGTGTTTGGGGTCGTTATCATGTTGGAATACTGCCCTGCCGCCCAGTCTCCGAAAGGAGGGGATCATGCTCTGCTTCAGTATGTCACAATACATGTTGGCATTCATGGTTCTCTGAAAGAACTCTAGCTCCCCAGTGCCGGTAGCACTCATGCAGCTCCAGACCATGACACTCCCACCACCATGCTTGACTGTAGGCAAGACACACTTGTACTCCTCACCTGGTTGCCACCATACATGTTTGACACCATCTGAACCAAATAGGTTTATCTTGGTCTCATCAGACCACAGGACATGGTTTCAGTAATCCATGTCCTTAGTCTGCTTGTCTTCAGAAAACTGTTTGTGGGCTTTCTTGTGCATCATCTATAGAAGAGGCTTTCTTCTGGGACGATAGCCATGCAGACCAATTTGATGCAGTGTGCGGCGTATAGTCTGAGCACTGACAGGCTGACCCCCCATCAACCTCTGCAGCAATGCTGGCAGCACTCATATGTCTATTTCCCAAAGACAACCTCTGGATATGTTGCTGAGCATGTGCATTCAACTTCTATGGTCAACCATGGCACAGCCTGTTCTGAGTGGAACCTGTCCTGTTAAACTGCTGTATGCAGTGGCGTTGCTATGGGGGTGCGGCCCGCACCGGGTGACACCCACCAGAGGGGTGACACCGGGGCCGCCGCTAAACACTACTATAGATTGCCTCGGAGCGGTGCGAGCAGGGCATCCAGCAGTGCGGGGGAAGCTGCCTATAACACTCCCCCTTCAGGTTAAGCTGTCACTCGGAGATCTCCAATATCTCCGAGGCAGCCGAAGTTGGTGGGCGGAGCTGGGGGTGTGGCCACGCCGCCTCCTCCACTCCTCCCACAGACTCCTTCACACTGGCTGATCCTGCAGCTGAAGGAGATAGTGGGCGGAGCTGGGAGTGTGGCCGCGCCGCCTCCTCCACTCCTCCCACAGACTCCTTCATACTGGCTGATCCCGCAGCTGAAGGAGATAGTGGGCGGAGCTGTGGGTGTGGCCGCGCCGCCTCCTCCACTCCTTCCACAGACCCCTTCACACTGGTTGATCCCGAAGCTAAAGGAGATAGAGGCCAGGACACAGCAGACCCGCCCAAGTTCATCTGCAGGAATGAGGCATGCTGTAAGTTACTGCACAGCACACTCTCACTGCATAGAGTCCTAACCTGCCCTGTGACACCCCAACCTGCTCTATACTACCCCAACCTGCCCTGCGCCAGTCATCCAAACCTGCTCTATACCACCCCAACCTGACCTGTGTTACCCACACCTGCCCTATACCACCCCAACATGCCCTGTGCCACCCCAACCTGCCCTGTGCTACTCCAACCTCCTATGTGCCACCCTAACCTGCCCTGTACCACCCCAACTTGTCCTGTGCCACTTCAACCTGCCCTGTGCCACCCCATCTGCCCTATACCACTTCAACCTGCTCTGTACCACCCCAACCTGCCCTGTGCCACCCCAACCTGCCCTATACCACTTCAACCTGCCCTGTACCACCCCAACCTGCCCTGTGCCACCCCAACCTGCCCTATACCACTTCAACCTGCCCTGTACCATCCCAACCTGCCCTGTGCCACTTCAACCTGCCCTATACCACTTCAACCTGCCCTATACCACTCCAACCCGCCCTGTACCACCCAAACTTGTCCTGTGCCACTCCAACCTGCCCTATACCACCCCAACCTGCCTTGTACCACCCCAACCTGCCTTGTACCACCCCAACCTGCCCTATACCACTCCAACCTGCCCTGTGCCACCCTAACCTGCCCTGTACCACCCCAACTTGTCCTGTGCCACTCCAACCTGCCCTGAGCAACCCCAACCTGCCCTATGCCACTCCAACCTGCCCTGTGCCATCCCAACCTGCCCTGTACCACCCCAACTTGCCTTTTACCACTCCAACCTGCCCTGTACCACCCCAACTTGCCTTTTACCACTCCAACCTGCCCTGTACCACCGCAACCTGCCCTGTACCACCCCAATCTGCCAATATACCACCCATACCTTCCAATATACCACCACAACCTGCCCTATACCACCCCAACCTGCCACTATACCACCCTATACTATCCTAACCTGCCACTATATCACCCTACACTATAATTTACAGGGGCCGGTTTGGGGTGCGTCCCATGACCGTGCGCTACATGCAGGGTGCTGGGCAGCCTAGACATGAGGGGGGTGACACCATGTTTTACCGCACCAGGTGACACCAACCCTAGTGACGCCACTGGCTGTATGGTCTTGGTCACTGTGCTACAGCTCAGTTTCTGGGTCTTGGCAATCTTCTTATAGCCTAGGCCATCTTTATATAAACAACATTTCTTTTTTTCAGATCCTCAGAGAGTTCTTTGCCATGAGATGCCATGTTGAACTTCCAGTGACCAGTATGAGAGAGTGAGAGCGATAACACCAGATTTAACACGCCTGCTCCCCATTCACACCTGAGACCCTGTAACACTAATGAGTCACATGACACTGGGGAGGGAATATGGCTAATTGGGCCCAATTTGGAAATTTTTACTTAGGGGTGTATTCACTTTTGTTGTCAGCGGTTTATACATTAATAGCTGTGTGTTGAGTTATTTTGAGGGAACAGCAAATTTACACTGTTATACAAGCTGTACACTCACTAATTTACATTGTAGCAAAGTGTCATTTCTTCAGTGTTGTCACATGAAAAGATATAATAAAATATTTACACTATACTGTCCACTATACGGACCACTACACTATACTGACCACTACACTGACCACTATACTGTCCACTACACTACACTGACCACTATACTGACCCCTATACTGTCCACTATACTGGTCACTACACTGACCACTATACTGTCCACTATACTGACCACTACACTAAACTCACCACTATATTGTCCACTATACTGTCCACTGCACTATACTGTCCACTACACTGACCACTACAATGACCACTATACTGTCCATTACACTGACCACTATACTGTCCACTACACTGACCACTATACTGTCCACTACACTATACTGTCCACTATACTGACCACTATACTGTCCACTACACTATACTGACCACTACACTATACTACACTACACTGACCAATATACTGACCACTACACTATGCTACCTACAGTATTCCTATACTGACCACTACACTGCATGACTCTAGCTGCTCTTCTACTCTCTCTCTCTGGCTGCTCCCTCTCCCCAGACCCTGCCCAAACCTCCCCAATATACTGTCCACTACACTGACCACTATACTTTCCACTACACTACACTGACCACTATACTGTCCACTGCACTATACTGTCCACTATACTGACCACTATACTGTCCACTACACTGGCCACTATACTGTCCACTACACTATACTGTCCACTATACTGACCACTACACTGACCACTATACTGTCCACTAAACTACACTGACCACTATATTGACCACTACACTACATTGACCACTATACTGTCCACTACACTGGTCACTACACTACATTGACCACTATACTACACTGACCACTATACTGACCACTACACTACACTGACCATTATAGTGTCCCCTATACTGTCCACTGCACAATACTGTCCACTATACTGTCCACTACACTACACTGTCCACTACACTGACCACTATACTGTCCACTACACTGTCCACTATACTGTCCACTACACTGACCACTATACTGTCCACTACACTATACTGTCCACTATACTGACCACTATACTGTCCACTACACTATACTGACCACTACACTATCCTACCTAGAGTATTCCTATACTGACCACTACCCTGCATGACTCTAGCTGCTCTTCCACTCTCTCTCTGGCTGCTCCCTCTCCCCAGACCGTGTCCAAACCCCCCCCCCCCCCCCGGGCCAGCAACACGACTCTCATGATCAGGAGGGAGTCTCACCTTCTCTCCTTTGTTCTCCATCAGTACGGAGGGGAGGAGGAGGGGGTGGTGTAGGGGGAGAAGACAGCGGCGGCTTACAATCTCAATTTCTTGTGTCCCCCGCGCTCCGCCATGTTCAGACTTCGGCGCCCTGTGATTGGGCGTATGGGGTCATGTGCGGCGGCGGGGCTGGCCTTCTAATGATTGCGGTTGCTCCTGGAGTCCTGCCTCCGCACAAGACCCCATTCGCCCAATCACAGGGTGCTGGAGACTGAACATGTGAAGAGACGGGACTCCAGGATCTACCGCGATCATGGACAGGCCAGCCCCGCCGCCGCACATGACCCCATACGCCCAATCACAGGGCGCCGGAGACTGAACATGGCAGCCAGAGCGTGGGGACACAGAAAAGTAAATTTAGGAGACGGCAGCCAGAATTTTGCCCCCCTAAATGTTGCGCCCGGGGGGCAAAGAATATTGCGCCCAGAATATTATATATTCTGCTTGGGTTATCTTGGAAATCACATATTCCTTGCCTCAAGAAAAGTGGCATACTGCCAGGTGGGAACCTTAAAAAAATGACATCCTCCTCTGGGGACTTTGGAACTCCTCTGTTGAATCCCACTGAGGATTTGAAATAAGTAACAGTGACTTTTTACTGGGTTACTGGTCGTACATCTTTGTTCTTTATACTGGAATCTTCCAAGGTCACAAGGAGCAGAGGATCAACACTTGTCTGATGTATCTGCCAGTGATATTTTCAGCCTATGCCTATGGAATATGTGCTTGCTCTGTGAAGTCCCTACCAAAATGTCCTTGCCTAAGTCAATAACTATTTACAGTGTAAATCTTCATAACTTATCAAAATCAGATAATCTTCCCTACCAATACAGCTACTGACTAAGATCATAAAATAAAATGTAAAGGAATGCATACTGTTTTATGCATAAATGTGCAGCCTTTTTTTGGGGTGGTTATGAGAAATCGCCCTCCCCAAAAAGGATATTGCACTAAACCTGTAGGTAAATAGGAGAACAAGAACCTTTGCAAAGTGGAAGAGTGGGTTTGATAATAAAATTGGCAGTGCCTCCACCTGGGACAGGGGCTCTGTGAACAGAGGGGATTCCCTTTCTGGGAAATTAATCAGTAATCTAATCAAAATAATTGAGAGCAGAAGACCGACTGCATCCAGCATATAACATTAACTAAAATTATGCAGATGAATACCAGCATAAAAATAATAAGAAAAGATTAATAACAGTACATATAGTACATCCAATGTACAAAAAGGTATTATCAGCAAAGATATATAGTTCTTTATAGAGATACCTTTAGATGAATGTTGAAGCAGAGTTCAGTTGCAGGGACCCCTGAGGATGATCATGAAGCAGCATCCATCTTTGTGTCGGAGACCTGAAGACAAGAACAACGGTCATGGGGAGATCCTTCAACCATTGTCCAACCAGCCTGGAATGTAGCTTCTCAAACACTGAAACTGTGGTGTGGCACTGGAAATCAGAGTCATCCCATCAACACTGCGCTTTGATCCCTCTTGTAATAAACAGGTTCACCTACTAATATACTGGAAAGTGACCACTACATACATACATACATACATACATACAGTAGCACAGACCTAGCTATCTGGCACTGTGCAGGTGAGATAATAACAACAGGACAGAGACTTGTCTGTCACTACCATTCAAATCAAGAAGTTATGGCATGTACAGTAACAGGAACCATTACCTAATAGTATTTGCTTATGATCTGGATAAAATACATTATTGCAGTTGTAGTGCTGTTCCCGAAGGCCACTGTAGTTTAACCGGTTCTCTACCAAGGTGAGTGCAGAGGCAGCCAGGCACACAGCAAAAGTTCACTCACTCTGGCCCAGTAATCAGTCTAGGGGATTTCTTTTTAGGATTTTTTTCTATTGTTGAAAAGCTTGGATGGGGTGTAGAATGATATGGGATACTCCAGATTTACGGAATATTTTCAGGAGGACACTCCACTTTTCTAAACCTCCACAAACAGTCTCTATGTGGGAGCAAATACAGATGACAGAACTGAGTCCCTGGCTCTTATACCCTAAGAAAACAGCACACAGTCACTAGAACCCTGAGCTCAGGTCAGTAGTCACAATGTCACAGGAACATAGGATGCCTCCCTCCAGTATCCACCGGACACTCTTCAGTGAGGGAGAGGGTAATGCTCACAATGCCACAGGACAGTCAAACCCCTTTCAAGTTCCACCGGGCGCTCTTCAGTGAGCTCTTCAGGTTAGGACCTTAGGTGAAATTCCCTTGATTAGCTTCAAAGAAGGATTTTAGAAGTAGGCCCCCAGTTATACCACAGTTGGAACCTCAGTGTAAGTGTGGCAAACTCCAGCAGCCTGCCCAAAGGGACAGAGCCCCTCTGGCTGCAGTCTCCTTCCAGAAGGACAAGAACATGACTGCTCCACGCCTCAGACTATCACTGGACTACCACCTACTGGGCACACCTCCCCAGGGATTGGTTGAAGTCCCATAAACATTCAGACTGCCCTATCTGACTTTCCAGCCAACTATGATTCTAGAATAAATCACAACACCAAAAACATTGGGTGCCAATGGGAATGTTTTATCTTGTCACAAAGGTTACAGGGTGATGATGGATGTTGTGTCCAGGACACAGCCGCTGGGGAGTCGGCTGAGGTTGCGTCTCAACCTCATGCTGGAGCTTGCTAGACATGGAGGAGACCATAGACTGGAGGAAACAAATCAACCTGGCACCAGGGGGTGACGTCACGGGCAGCACCAAGGCCAAGGGCTGTGCTGAATGAAGAGGAATCCTCACATCTGGCTGTTAAGCAGTCACCATGACAGCGCGTTTTGCTTGATAAAGCCTTGTCAAGTCACATCACTTGTTTCCTCCAGTCTCCAGTCTCCCCCGCATCTAGCAAGCTCTGGCGTGAGGTTGAGACGTCACCTCAGCCGGCTCTCCAGCAGCGGTGCTCCAGACACAACATCCATCATCACCCTGTACCTGATCACCATCGGTGCCACAAGCAGCATTGCAAGAGCCTCATCACCGTTCAGAGCAGACACCACTGCCGCCAGCTTCGGCACCCTGCTCCACCAGCCACACGATTGCCATTATCTCCATCTCCATCTAGAGGCAAGTAGGCTCTCCCAGCCATTGGCTTTTTTTTATGAAAGGAACTCACAGACATACACATATACATAGCCCTGAAGAATCGTGTTTTGGAGTTCTTATCTATTTTATTCTTAAGGTTGTTACCTTTTGGTTTCATTACTTCAGCCCCGGAAGGATTTTGCTGCCTTAATGACCAGGTCCTTTTTTTTGCGATACAGCTTTAACTGACAATTATAAATTTGATTTCCTTTTTTCCCCACAAAAAGAGCTTTCTTTTGGTGGTATTTGATCACCTCTGCGGTTTTTATTATGAGCGCTATAAACAAAAAAAGAGTGACAATTTTGAAAAAACCCAATATTTTTTATTTTCTGCATCAATTTAGGCCAATTTGTATTCTGCTACATAATTTTGGTAAAAAAAAAAAATCACAAAAAGCATTTATTGATTGGTTTGCGCAAAAATTATAGCGTCTACAAAATAGGGGATAGATTTATGGCATTTTTATTATTTTATTTTTTTTACTAGTAATGGCGGTGATCAGCGATTTTTAGCGGGACTGAGACATTGCGGTGAAGAGATCGGACACCTAACTGACATTTTTTACACTTTTTTGGGAACCAGTGACATTATTACAGTGATCAGTGCTAAAAATATGCACTGAGATTGTACTAGCAGGGAAGGGGTTAACATCAGGGGCGATCAAAGGGTTAACTGTGTTCCCTCAGTGTGTTTCTAGCTGTGTGGGGGGATGGGCTGCCTGGGACAACACACAGCTTGCAGAAAGACAGGATCTCTATGTGATCACCTGTCAGAACAGAGATCTGCCTTGTTTCCTATGGCAGATCCCCGTTCTGTCACTGTGAGGAACATTCGCGGGCGGCTGGCGGACATCGAGTACGCTGGACCCGCTGACTGGCACGCACCCACAGATCGCCATGTATGAACCAATGTACAGCTATGGCGATTTGCACAGCTGAGCCAACCTGCCGCAGTATAACTGCAGCGGCTGGTCCGCAAGCGGTTTAAAAACCTTTTTATTGTTATCATGGAAGCTAGTTGTTTTAAATTCTCTTATATTTGTGCCACTATGAGCATGTCAGACTTCCCACTTACCAGACCGGTGAGTCTGTTTGGGCAGAGGATAGGCTCCCTTACGTATCCGACTCGCGGCCCCTGGTAGAGTAGACAGGAGGCACGAGAGTGCGGAGTGGTATGAGAGCCTTGTGCAGTAGTCCAGGTGCCGGAAGGAAAGGTGATCTTCAAGCGGCAGGTAGTAGGCGTCAGGAACACAGGCAACAGATGCTGAGCAGGAGCAAGGCAGGCAGGTCACAACACAGGCAGGGTTCGGCAACAGGCGGCCAGCAGAGGTACAAAGGAGCAGGCAGAAGCGGGGTCAAACAAGCCGGGGTCGGGTACAGGCAGAAGTCAGGAGAATCCAATAGGCAAGCCAAGTCGTCAGGAGATCAGTACACAGGAACACAGGAACACGGGAAAAGGCAACGGGAACTATGGCACAGGAGCTGTTGATCAGGCAGCACCGAGCAGAGATTGCAGCAGGCCTAAGTAGGCTGATTGGCGCCAAACGCTGTGCACGTGCGTGCGCCGATGCACACAGGTGCGTGCGCATGCGCCCGGACATCGGCGCGCACACCAGCACCCCCAGGAGCATGCAGACCAGCGCCCACAGGCGACGCGTGCTAGCGCGCACGCGCATCGGGGCACCACCGCGCACACCAGGGTCAGCCGGGCCATGCACATCAGTGCCCACAGGAACGCGCGCACCAACGCCCAACCAGGTAACCTCTCTGACAGAGCAGTAACATGTCCTAAGCGCTTCAGAGAGAACTTTCTTTTTTTTTTATTCAAAGTTTATTTGAATTTCCATATAAAAAAATATATAATTCAAATTCCTAACACATTACCGCAAAAGTAAAGAAACTAGAGAAAAACAGAAAGAATATATACATTTCTCCATTTATTCCCTTCCCACCCACCTCCTCTTCCCTCCCTCTTTTCCCCCTTGTGCAAACCACTCATATTTCTATTTACTCCGCTCTCCTTCCCCCTCTACTATATTTTTAACATATTTCCTGGTTTTCTTAAATTCCATCCTTTTTCCCATTTACTAATAAATCTTTCTACCTGGTCTTCTTCCTTGCTTTTCAGATATTCCATATTATATATGTATTCTATTCTGTTAAACCAGCCTCTAACTGTGGGCCTCTCTGGGTCTAACCATTTTCTTGGTATTTCCCCTTTTGCTGCATTCAAGTATGGCATAACTGTGTTTTTAATGTTTTTATATTGTTTCTTTGTAATATCTACATTATGGAATAAACACAACCATGGGTCATCAGGCATCTCTATCGCCATAATCTCCCCCACATACTGTAATATCTCCTGCCAATACTCCCTTATCTTCAGGCATTCCCACCATATGTGGGACATAGTACCTTTTTGATTACATCCTCTCCAATTCAGATGGAATTTCCCTGATTGAAATTTCTGTACTTTGTCTGGTGTCATGTACCATCTTGACTGAAATATCAAACTTACCTATGTTTTTGACAAAGAGTGGATTTCCTTTCCCGATCTATGGATCGGTGTTAAGGACTCCGCCCCAGTGAGCTGTACATACCGCATAGAGACAGCGGCAAAGAGCTACTAAGAGCAGACAGCCATCATCCAAAATGGGTAAAAGACTGTATACCGACAGGCCAGCTCCTCCGTATCAAGCGCAACTGCTTAAGCTTGACAGACTACAGACGAGAGAGCGATGACCTCTATAAACGATTCAGAGAGAGGGGTTACTCTCACAAACAGCTTAGAAGGGCTAAACAAAAAGCAGCCTGTCGTGATCGTTCTGATCTTCTAAATAAATCATCTAAAACAGTAATGCAGCAGCCAGGCCCCATGAGAATAATAACCCAGTATGAGGCACAGTGGGATACAGTCAGGAACATTCTCCATAAGCACTGGGGGATACTAACGAGTACACCAGGGATAGCCAAAATAGAGGGACCAACCCCTAAGATGGTAGCCAGAAGGGCCAAAAACCTGGGTGACACCTTAATACGATCAGAGTTCACGAAAAAAACAGAGACAACCTTGCTATCACAGTATCCAAGAAGCGAGGGTATGTTCCCCTTTGGACACTGCCAGGTTTGCCCGTATGTTGATAGAACTGCAAGTTTCTATGATTCGCAAAAGAAACAGAGTTTTTAGATTAGAGATCTCATTAATTGTGCCACGACCAGAGTTATATACATCTTAACGTGTCCTGTGACAAAATCTATATAGGGAAAAAAACGCCAACTAAGAATACGTATAGGCGAACATATGAGTGAAATAACTGAAAAGAACCCTGAGAAACCGTTGGCGAGACACTTTACTCAATACCACAGAGGCAGCCTGGAAGGCATGCGGGTTAAAGGTATATACTCACTAAATCTTCCACCAAGGAGGGGTAATTTTGATCGGATCTTATTCCAAAAGGAAAAATGGTGGATTTTTAGACTAGGTTCTCTCGTGCCAATAGGCCTCAAAAATGAATTGAATTTGCAGCCTTTTCTTGAGACTTAGGGGACAGACTTTTTTAGGTTTTAGTTTTTAGCCTCTGGGTTTAGCCAAAACTCTATACCATTAAGTCCCGACAACCTGGGTATATTACTATATTACTTTATCACTATGTCTCTGTCTTTTCCCTGTACGTATATGAATGTCTAGGCCCCTCTATGTCAAATGTGCCCAGCATTTGAAGTAATTTTCCTTTTTTTCGCCTCTCTTTTTCTCTGTCCCTTTCCATAACCACATGCCAACCAGCCGCCGTAGTTGTATTGCGGCAGAATGGCACGGCTGGGTGAAACAACGTTATGTAACATTGCTTTGCCCTGTGGCCACTAGGAGTCGCGTGCGAGCGCTCCCTGCTTGCCCCCGGAGCCGATGCAGTCTCGATCTCCGCCGGGCTCCCGCGATCACCGCTGAGACACGGAGAACCCGGAACTGTGTGTGTAAACACACAGTTTCTGGTTCTCTGAGTATGAACAGACGATCTGTTATCTTCCCTGCACAGTCCCCATCCCCCTTCAGTTAGAACACAAACTAGGACACACTTTACGTCTTCACTGCCCCTAGTGTTTTCCCCTTCACTGCCAGTGACATTTTTACAGTAATCAATGCATTTTTAATCACACTGATCGCTGTATTAATGCCAATGGTCCCAAAAATGTGTCAAAATTGTCCGATGTGTCCGCCACAATGTTGCAGTCATGATAAAAATTGCAGATTGCCGCCATTACTAGAGAAAAAAAAATAATAATAAAAATGCTATAAATCTATCCCCTTTTTTGTAAACGCTATAACTTTTGCGCAAACCTATCAATATATGCTTATTGCAATTTTTTTACCAAAAATATGTAGAAGAATACATATTGGCCTAGACTGAGGAAAATTTTTTTTTTTTATATATTTTTGGAGGATATTTATTATAGCAAAATGTAAAAAATAATGCATTTTTTTTTCAAAAGTGTCGCTCCTTTTTTGTTTATAGCGCAAAAAATAAAAACCGCAGAGGTGATCAAATACCACCAAAAGAAAGCTCTATTTGTGGGAAAAAAAGGATGTCAATTTTGTTTGTGTGCAACGACCGAGCAATTGGCAGTTAAAGCGACGCAATGCCGAAACATAAACATTTCGAAGGGTTGAGAAAAACTCCTGTTTACCTTCACTGATGCAGTGGGGTGTCTATATAGGTTTTTAATCCACTGGACCATTTTGGGGCCTATTCCCACATTTTCTATTGTGTCCATCGTAAATCCCCATTCTACCTTTTAAAGGCCTTTTCGGCATCTATTGACAGGAATAGAGCTAGGGCCATCCACCTTTTGATTTATGCAAAAGTAATAGCGTTCTTATCCTATTATCTTTTCCTTCCCTACCTGGGATAAACCCCATCTGGTCTACATGTATTAGGCTGAGCACCAACTCTTTTAATCTTGTAGCTAGGATTTTGCAAATAGTTTTGTGTCAGCATTTAACATGCTGTTGGTCTATAGCTGGAACACAGAGTTGCATCTTTTTCCTCTTTTGGTATCACTGTGAGATGTGCAAATAAAGACTCCTTCCTCTCCTTCTCCAAATCTGTTCATATTTGTACACATTTTTGGTACTAGTTGATCACTACATTTTTTAAAATATAGGATTGTGAACCTGTCCGGTCCTGGGCTTTTCCGAGCTGTTGTACTTTTAGCCGCTGCTCTTATCTTATCTTATTGTATCTTCCAGGGCTTGTGATTCTTCTACTGATATTTTAGGTAAATTTACCTCCTTTAAATATTCTTGCATTTTTTGTTTTCTCTTTAATTCTGCCTCTTGTGTATCTTTTGCCTCAGTGAGTATAATGTACTATAATAGCTTTGAAATACCCTAGCTACTTCTATTGTTGTATGAACCATTACCCCTTTGTTGTTCTTAATTTTTTAAATATCATTTTTTGATTTCTTATTTTTTAATATTTTTGCTAGGTATTTCCCTGGTTTATTTCCCCGGTTTATTTCCCAATTGATATATATCTTTGGCCACTCTATTAAAAGCCTGTCTGGTCTCTTGTTCTATTATGTCTTTCAGTTTGTCTCTTTTTATAACCAGCTCTTGTTGTGTCTCCATATCTAACTTCTTTTTATGTATCTGTTCTAACTCGTAGATTTCTTGTATAAGCCTTTCCATATTACTCTTCCTCTCCTTTTTCCTGGCTCCTATAGAAATCAAAACTCCTCTGACATAAGCCTTATATGCTTCCCATATCGTGGCCTCTGATATCTCAGGGGTTTCATTAAATAGGAAATATTTTTCTAATTCATTTTTTATTTTTTCTCCTACCTCTTTATCCTGTATCAATTCCTCGTTTAACCTCCAAGTACTTGTCTTGGTCTGGGCATTTATACACTTCAGCTTAACCATTACAGTTGCATGGTCCAATATTGACATTATTTCTATACATGACTTGACAACTAGTTCCAATAATCTGTGCTCAACCATAATGCAGTCCAACCTAGAATACATCTTGTGCACTGGGGAATGGAAGGAATAATCTCTTTCCCATGTGTGTTGTACCCTCCATACATCTACCAATTGGCATTGATGTATTTTCCTCTTTACTTTCCTTAGTAGGTAGTCTCCTGTCCCCAATGCACGTGATGTACTGTCCATCTTTTAATCCATACAAAAGTTTAAATCTCCTGCCAGGAACAAATGGCCCTTTTTAAATTCCATTAAATTTCCCAGAATTCCTTTTAAATATACTTTTGGATTCCTATTAGTATATGTTCACCAATATACACTCCATATCCTGCAACTTTCCTTTCAAGAATATATACTGTCCCTCTGGGTCCACCATCGGCAGGAGCGATGGCTGGAAGATCGGATCTCATAGAGGGGCAGGAGAGCCCAAGAAAGTCATGGAAGGTGGCGGGAAGTTAGCTGGCTAGCCACTAGGATTGCTTTTACAAGACAGCTGACCATCGGCTCTAAAAAAACAGTACCTGGATGATGCCTGCTGCTGTAGGCATCATCCTGGTATAACCATTTGAAGTCCAGCGACAGAGATTATCAGTGCAGCCCCATCAGTGCCCATCAGTGCAGCCTCATCTGCGTTCATTAGTGCAGCCTCATGAGTACCCATCAGTGCAGCAAAATCAGTGCCAATCAGTGCAGCATCAGCGCACATTAGTGAAGAAGAAAAATTACTTATTTGCAAAATTTTATAACAGAAACAAAATGTTCTTTTTTTACGTTTGTTTAGCAAAAAATAAAAAACTCAGTGGTGAATAAATGCCACCAAAAGAAAGCTCTATCTGTTTCAAAAAAATGATAAAAATGTAATTTGGGTACAGTGTTGCATAATTGTCATTTAAAGTGCGACAGCAATGAAAGCTGAAAATTGGCCTGGGCAGAAAGAAGGTGAAAGCAGAGACGGCTCTAGGCTTTGTGAGGCCTTAGGCTAATCTTAGACATGAGGCCCCACTCACGCCCAAAATGGGAAAAATAATTCAAGCGATAAAAAAATAACTGTATAAATTGCATATATTAACCACTTCCCGCTGGTTTTGTTAACCTGACTGGGCGCCATATGACGTCCAGCAGGATAACATGCCGGCGCGCCTGCGGAGTTGTGTGTCAGTCTGACACACTGCAACTCCGATCGTAGTAAGGAGTCTCTGACAAAGGCTCCTTACCATGTGATCAGCTGTGACCAATCACAGCTGATCACAGCGTGAACCAGGAAATGCCGGTAAATGGCTTTCCTGGGTTTGTGCTGACAGGGAGAGCCGATCAGTGTCTCTCCCTATCAGAGGAGGGTCTGCACATTGATTATCAGCACAGCACCATCAAATGTGCCACAAACCATTCCAATAAGTGCCCATCACCTGCCAGTCAGTGCCCCATCAGAAACCCTTGTCAGTGCCCACCACAGTGCCAATCAGTTGCCACTACAGTGCCAATCAGTGCCCATCAATGCAACCTGTCAGTACCTCATCATTAGTGCTGCCCATCAGTGCCATCTATTAGTGTCAACTGTCAGTGCCAATCAGTGCCACCTATCAGTGCCAATCAGTGCTGCCTATCATTGCCCATCAGTGCCACCTATCAGTGCCCATCAGTGCCGCGTATCGGTGCCCATCAGTGCCGCCTATGTGTGCCCATCAGTGCTGCATATCAGTGCCCATCAGTGCTGCATATTAGTGCCACCTATCCGTGCCCATCAGTGCTGCATATCAGTGCCCATCATTTCTACATTACAGTGCCTCCTCATCAGTGCCCATCAGTCCCACCTCATTAGTGCCCGTCAGTGAAGAAGAAAACTAAATTTTATAAAAACGTATTTTTTTCAAAAATTTTGGTCTTTTGGTTTTTTAGTTTGTTTAGCAAAAAATAAAAAATCCCAGTGGTGATCAAATACCACCAAAAGAAAGAACTATTTGTGGGAAAAAAATGATAAAAATGTACTTTGATTACAGTGTTACATGACCATGCAATTGTCATTCAAAATGTGACAGCGCTGAAAGCTGAAAATTGTCCTGGGCGAGAAGGGGGTGAAAGTGCACAGTATTGAAGTGGTTAGGAGCCTTAAATCCTATGAACTATGAATTGAAACCGTTTCTAGATTACTCTTACAATTACAATTAGGGGTGCAGGGGGGATGAAGATGACAGGGGTTGGGTTGGTGGGAAGCTGGCAGACAGGTGCAGGGGGATGAAGATGACAGGGGGTGGGGTGGTGGGAAGCTGGCAGATGGGTGCAGTGGGATGAAGATGACAGGGGGTGGGGTAGGAAGCTGGCAGACAGGTGCAGGAGGGTGAAGATGACCGGGGGTGGGGTGGTGGGAAGCTGGCAGACGGATGCAGGGGGATGAAGGAGACAGGGGGTGGAGTGGTGGGAAGCTGGCAGGCGGGTGCAGGGGGATGAAGATGACAGGAGGTGTGGTGGTGGGAAGCTGGCAGGGGGATGAAGATGACAGGGGGTGGGGTGGTGGGAAGCTTGCAGACAGGTGCAGGAGGGTGAAGATGACAGGGGGTGAGGTGGTGGGAAGCTGGCAGATGGGTGCAGGGGGATGAAGATGACAGGGGGTGGGGTAGGAAGATAACAGGGGGTGGGGTGGTGGTAAGCTGGCAGACGGGTGCAGGGGGATGAAGATGTGAAACGTGGATAATCCGCGCTACCCCCAGTGAATACTAATAAAACACCATATAAAAATATGCAATACAAATTAATGAAAAATTAATAAAAATGTGTGTGATGGTGCTGCTATTTATAAAAAAACGGAATATTCAGTTTTAGAAATATGTGTAAAGTAAAGAATAGATGCGCAACCAAAAAGGGTACAATTGTGTATATAAAACACAAATGTGTGTACATAAGACACAAATATTTGCAACACCTGGGCTGTGTGTGCGCCTTTTAAGAAATCATTAAAAACAATCCTTGAAAAAGTCATGTGTCGGGTGACGCAACGCGTAGGAGGAGCCAGTGACATACACTATCGAGGCTGGCCATCAGCTCAATAGTAGCGGTGTGAGGAAGTAAGACGCACCAAGTGGCTGATTGTTTTTACCCAAAGTGTAGAGTATCCAGAGTTATGTAAGTGTATCTCTTGCTGAACTCTATTCCGGTATATTGTTTCATTGCGCAATGATATAAATCTTTGCTTTATTGCATGAATCTATTGGCATCTGAGAACGGCTATTAGATCACGATCGTTTGCAGAAACAAGTAACATCTTAGAGTGAAAAGGAAAGTTTGGAGCGGACTTATATTTGGCATTGGACTTCCAAGGGTCATAAAAGCAAAAAAGTGGGCTTCATAGTGCAGTGGCTTAAAAAATATAAATTCCTTTATTTCAGCAACATTGCAACATTGACATCTATGGCATAAGAAAGCGCTGACACTTCAAAGCAAAAAAAACACACACACAGCTGGCTGGTGCGCGGTGATGTCTGGTCCTCTAGCTCCGCCTAACGCTGTGTTTCTCCGTACTAGGACAAGACGTCACACCCTAAGGCATATATACCTCGCCAGGAGCGTGACACCGGAACTTCAATTAGAAGATATCACCAGTCTGTTTCCAGTGTGTCTGAGGCAGAGGACAACCTACCCTCACTGCAAGTGACATAACCCATCACTGCTACACGAAAAGGGGAGGTGGTCCTGCATACCTAAGCGCAAAGATAATCATAGGAACTGCATATCAATAATAATGTGAATAAAATGGAAAATAATAATAATACATATTTAAAAAAATTGGAACTGATAAATGATAAAGCAGTTAATACAATGAATAAAAGTAAATGGATAAAAAATTAATTCATAAAAATGTAATTAATGAATTAAAATTTGGTTAAAAACAGGCAACAACAATTGGGTCATTCCTCAGTCTCCGAGATTAAAAATATCCCATGTCTCATATGCTGACAGCAAAAAGTTGACAGAAAAAATTTACAAAGCATTACGAATAGACATGTAGAGTAAAAATGAATGCCCCCCCCATGCTGAAGTGAACAGTCCGCCCCTGGCAGGGGTAAAAGTAGTAGCGGTCAGAGAGACGGCCCTGGGGATACCGACTGGGGGACAGTCCCTCCCACTCCCGCACACGTCATGCAAATTAGGCGGCCGCAAAGCCCCTGGGAGTGTGAGGCCTAAGGCCACCTCCTAATTTGCCTAATTAGAGAGCCACCTCTGAGGAAAAGTGTCCAGTAGGCAAGTAGGTAAAACACAGTATAATGAAGGAACTCATTTCAGCATGTCCAAATAACTTGTAATGTTACAGTGGAAGTCTAACTAAGCTTTTTTTTTTTTTTTTTTTTTAAGCTTTACAGTAGTAGGGAATGGTAATGACGCAATTTAAACAACATCCCATGAACCACAGCAACTCCCAGATATCATTTAGAACAAACAGGGCATTAGACCAGTGTTTCTCAACTCCAGTCCTCAAGGCGCCCCAAGAGGTCATGTTTTCAGTATTTCCCTTAGATGAAACAGCTGTGGTAATTACTAAGGCAGTGAAACTGATCAAATCACCTGTGCAAAATAATGGAAAGCCTGAAAACATGACCTGTTGGGGCGCCTTGAGGACTGGAGTTGAGAAACACTGCATTAGACTATGTATTCATTGTTAATAGACCTGTTTTCCTTCCTGGGTTTCATACCGCTTCCTGCACTAATGAATGACACTCATTGTAAAAGATTCAGGATACCTTTACAGGTCTTTTGAATCTGGTTTAAATGGATTTATGTCTGTTTACAATGAAATCCTTTTAACTGACATAAAGTTGTACCAGTTAGATGAGACATTTGCATGCATATTTGTGGATGTGACACTTGTCTAGCAATTGATTATTCAGAACATGTGAATAAGGCTGGGTAAACACTTATGTGAATTGGATGCGGGTTTCCCCGCATACAATTTGCACGACAGGAGAGTGTGACCGGCTCTCAATGGAGCTGGTTTATACATCTCCAGGGGGGATGCATAGTGCACTGCAGAAGGGTCCTGTGCGTCATTGGCTCCATTTCAGGTCCAAATTCAGGTGTACAGGGACGAACTGGACCCCCTGCTGTGAGCTTGTCCGCAAATAGTGTGAACCCAGCCTTAAGCTGCATTATTATCATTATAAAAGAATTAAAACCTCTACCATAAGGAGCAAAAACATTTTATGGTGTCCTCATGCATCTAGAGGCCACACACTATTCCTTGGCATGTCATAAGATGATAAATCTGAATCTTGCAAAATAATAAAAAATCGTGTTAATGTGACAGTATTTCCTAATCTGTAAAATGTGCAGTCAAGTCAGGGTGATATAATGAAGACAGCAAGCACATACAGTGCTTTAAAAAAGTATTCATACCCTTATTCCGCGTACACACGATCGGACATTCCGACAACGAAATCCTGTGATTTATTTCCGACGGATGTTGGCTCAAACTTGGCTTGCATGCACACGGTCGCACAAATGTTAGAAATTCCGATCGTCAAGAACGCACTGACGTACAACACGTACGACGGCACTATAAAGAGGAAGTTCAATAGTCAGTGCGCCACCCTTTGGGCTCCTTCTCCTAATCTCGTGTTAGTAGAAGTTTGGTGAGAGATGATTCACGCTTTTCAGCCTCGTGCTTTTCAGATCATTACTGCTCTTCAGTTTGTGCTTGTGGGTTCATATCGTGTTTTCAGTGCGTGTAGTCAGTTTGCATCTGGTTTTCAGTGTGTATTTTTATATTACGTATTTGATTTACAATGCGTTCTTGTCCGCTCGTCTCTGATTTTAAGCTTGCTCTTCTCAGGCCTTTCTGATTTTCAGTGCGTTCTGTTAGTTCATTGTGACCAGCCGACCGTTTTGAAGCCATGTTGCGGGTACGTACTCATCGTAGAGTTCGTGCTGTGCAGGGGCTTGGTGTTGGGGTTCTTACTTTGACCCAAGTCCAGTCCATGAACAGGGGGAGGAGGAGTTCATGGATGAAGAATCGGTTCCTCCAGTGTGACCAATTCTCGCACATGCCTTTGTTACGGGAGATACGTGAGAATAATCCTGATGATTTCAGGAATTATCTCCGGATGATGGACCCCGTTTTTCACCGTTTGTTGGCTTTGCTGTCCCCTTATATTACAAGGCAGGACACCTGCATGCGACAAGCCATCACTCCCAAACAGAGGCTAGTCGCCATGTTGCGGTACTTGGCGACGGGGAGAAGTCTGCAGGACATCAAGTTCTTGACAGGCATCTCCCCCCAGGCTCTGGAGATCATTATTCCAGAGACCTGTTCTGCCATCATTTAGGTCCTGCAGAAGGACTATATTAAGGTAAGATTTCTCCTTTAACCACTTGCCGACCGCCTAACGCAGATATACTGCGGCAGAATGGCACGGGCAGGCAGAATCACGTTCCCATACGTGATCTGCCTCCCGCGGGCGGGGGGTCCGATCGGACCCCCCCCCCGGTGCCAGCGGCGGTCGGCATTTCACTGGGAGCGTTGGGAGGCGAGGGGGAGACCATCCGATCGTGCCCCCCCCCCTCGCGATCGCTCCCAGCCAATCGGAATCCTCCCCTGCCTGTGTGTAGTTTCACACAGGCAGAGGATGTGATGTCATCTCTCCTCGGCTTGGCAGTTTCCATTCCAGCGCCGAGGAGAGAAGACATGTAAGTGCACACAACACAAACACACACAGTAGAACATGCCAGGCACATAAAACACCCCCACCCCCCCCCCCCCCGATTGCCCCCCGATCCTCCCCAATCACCCCCCCCCCGTCACAAACTGACACCAAGCAGTTTTTTTTTTTTTTTTTTCTGATTACTGCATGGCAGACATGGGGGTAAGTCACACATGTGCAAGTCACAAGCAAGTCTCAAGTCTTAACCTTCAAGTCATAAGCAAGTCCCAAGTTACTGTGGCGAAAAGCAAACAAGTCAAGTCGAGTCCCTGCTAGAAGTCAAGCAAGTCAAGTCAAGTCATTTATTTTGGTCAAGTCACAAATTAAGTCAAAATATTGATCTACCCCATTTCCATCCTTAAAATTAGTTAAAAGTCAGTTTTCAGGAAAGGTTTTGTTTCATTTTCAACATTAACAAAACTGCTTAGTGCTTTTTTCTTGGCATATTTTGCCTAGGCCAAGACACAGCACTGGTGGTGCCAAGTCATTACAAGTCATTGCAAGTCAAATAGCCCAAGTCAAAGTCAAGTCGCAAGTCATTAGTGGCAAGTCAAAGTCAAGTCGAGTCATTTATTTAATTTTGTCAAGCAAGTCGCAAGTCCTCAAACAGGTGACTCGAGTCCGACTCGAGTCAAGTCATGTGACTCGAGTCCCCCACCTCTGCTGCATGGTGTCAGTTTGTGACAGTTAAAGTGTTAGGGCAGTGAGTATTAGCCCCCTGTAGGTCTAGGGTACCCCCCTAACCCCCCCTAATAAAGTTTTAACCCCTTGATCACCCCCTGTCACCAGTGTCGCTAAGCGATCATTTTTCTGATCGCTGTATTAGTGTCGCTGGTGACGCTAGTTAGGGAGGTAAATATTTAGGTTCGCCGTCAGCGTTTTATAGCGTCAGGGACCCCCATATACTATCTAATAAATGTTTTAACCCCTTGATTGCCCCCTAGTTAACCCTTTCACCACTGATCACCGTATAACCGTTACGGGTGACGCTGGTTAGTTCGTTTATTTTTTATAGTGTCAGGGCACCCGCCGTTTATTACCGAATAAAGGTTTAGCCCCCTGATCGCCCGGCGGTGATATGCTTCGCCCCAGGCAGCGTCAGATTAGCGCCAGTACCGCTAACACCCACGCACGCAGCATACGCCTCCCTTAGTGGTATAGTATCTGTACGGATCAATATCTGATCCGATCAGATCTATACTAGCGTCCCCAGCAGTTTAGGGTTCCCAAAAACGCAGTGTTAGCGGGATCAGCCCAGATACCCGCTAGCACCTGCGTTTTTCCCCTCCGCCCGGCCCAGCCCACCCAAGTGCAGTATCGATCGATCACTGTCACTTACAAAACACTAAACGCATAACTGCAGCGTTCGCAGAGTCAGGCCTGATCCCTGCGATCGCTAATAGTTTTCTTGGTAGCGTTTTGGTGAACTGGCAAGCACCAGCCCCAGGCAGCGTCAGGTTGGCGCCAGTACCGCTAACACCCACGCACGCACCGTACACCTCCCTTAGTGGTATAGTATCTGAACGGACCAATATCTGATCCGATCAGATCTATACTAGCGTCCCCAGCAGTTTAGGGTTCCCAAACACGCAGTGTTAGCGGGATCAGCCCAGATACCTGTTAGCACCTGCGTTTTGCCCCTCCGCCCGGCCCAGCCCACCCAAGTGCAGTATCAATCGATCACTGTCACTTACAAAACACTAAACGCATAACTGCAGCGTTCGCAGAGTCAGGCCTGATCCCTGCGATCGCTAACAGTTTTTTTGGTAGCGTTTTGGTGAACTGGCAAGCACCAGCCCCAGGCAGCGTCAGGTTAGCGCCAGTACCGCTAACACCCAAGCACGCACCGTACACCTCCCTTAGTGGTATAGTATCTGATCGGATCAATATCTGATCTGATCAGATCTATATTAGCGTCCCCAGCAGTTTAGGGTTCCCACAAACGCAGTGTTAGCGGGATCAGCCCAGATACCTGCTAGCACCTGCGTTTTGCCCCTCCGCCCGGCCCAGCCCAGCCCACCCAAGTGCAGTATCGATCGATCACTGACACTTACAAAACACCACACGCATAACTGCAGCGTTCGCAGAGTCAGGCCTGATCCCTGCGATCGCTAACAGTTTTTTTTGTAGCGTTTTGGTGAACTGGCAAGCACCAGTGGCCTAGTACACCCCGGTCGTAGTCAAACCAGCACTGCAGTAACACTTGGTGACATGGCGAGTCCCATAAGTGCAGTTCAAGCTGGTGAGGTGGCAAGCACAAGTAGTGTCCCGCTGCCACCAAAAAGACAAACACAGGCCCGTCGTGCCCATAGTGCCCTTCCTGCTGCATTCGCCAATCCTAATTGGGAACCCACCGCTTCTGCAGCACCCGTACTTCCCCCATTCACATCCCCAACCAAATGCAGTCGGCTGCATGAGAGGCAATTTCTTTATGTCCTCCCGAGTACCCCTACCCAGCGAACCCCCCCAAAAAAGATGTCGTGTCTGCAGCAAGCGCGGATATAGGCGTGATACCCGCTATTATTGTCCCTCCTGTCCTGACAATCCTGGTCTTTGCATTGGTGAATGTTTTGAACGCTACCATTCACTAGTTGAGTATTAGCGTAGGGTACAGCATTGCACAGACTAGGCACACTTTCACAGGGTCTCCCAAGATGCCATCGCATTTTGAGAGACCCGAACCTGGAACCGGTTACAGTTATAAAAGTTAGTTACAAAAAAAAGTGTAAAAAAAAAACACATACAAAAATATAAAATAAAAAAAAATAGTTGTCGTTTTATTGTTCTCTCTCTCTCTATTCTCTCTATTGTTCTGCTCTTTTTTACTGTATTCTATTCTGCAATGTTTTATTGTTATTATGTTTTATCATGTTTGCTTTTCAGGTATGCAATTTTTTATACTTTACCGTTTACTGTGCTTTATTGTTAACCATTTTTTTGTCTTCAGGTACGCCATTCACGACTTTGAGTGGTTATACCAGAAGGATGCCTGCAGGTTTAGGTATCATCTTGGTATCATTCTTTTCAGCCAGTGGTCGGCTTTCATGTAAAAGCAATCCTAGCGGCTAATTAGCCTCTAGACTGCTTTTACAAGCAGTGGGAGGGAATGCCCCCCCCCAACGTCTTCCGTGTTTTTCTCTGGCTCTCCTGTCTCAACAGGGAACCTGAGAATGCAGCCGGTGATTCAGCCAGCTGACCATAGAGCTGATCAGAGACCAGAGTGGCTCCATACATCTCTATGGCCTAAGAAACCGGAAGCTACGAGCATTTTATGACTTAGATTTCGCCGGATGTAAACAGCGCCATTGGGAAATTGGGAAAGCATTTTATCACACCGATCTTGGCGTGGTCAGATGCTTTGAGGGCAGAGGAGAAATCTAGGGTCTAATAGACCCCAATTTTTGCCTGTCACTACCTATTGCTATGATAGGGGATATTTACATTCCCTAAGATAACAATAAAAATGATTAAAAAAAAAAAATGAAAGGAACAGTTTAAAAATAAGATTAAAAAAAATAATAATAATAAAGAAAAAAAAAAAAAAAAAAAAAAGCACCCCTGTCCCCCCTGCTCTCGCGCTAAGGCGAACGCAAGCGGCGGTCTGGCGTCAAATGTAAACAGCAATTGCACCATGCATGTGAGGTATCACCGCGAACGTCAGATCGAGGGCAGTAATTTTAGCAGTAGACCTCCTCTGTAAATCTAAAGTGGTAACCTGTAAAGGCTTTTAAAGGCTTTTAAAAATGTATTTAGTTTGTCGCCACTGCACGTTTGTGCGCAATTTTAAAGCATGTCATGTTTGGTATCCAAGTACTCGGCCTAAGATCATCTTTTTTATTTCATCAAACATTTGGGCAATATAGTGTGTTTTAGTGCATTAAAATTTTAAAAAGTGTGTTTTTTCCCCAAAAAATGCGTTTGAAAAATCGCTGCGCAAATACTGTGTGAAAAAAAATTGAAACACCCACCATTTTAATCTGTAGGGCATTTGCTTTAAAAAAATATATAATGTTTGGGGGTTCAAAGTAATTTTCTTTCAAAAAAAAATTATTTTTTTATGTAATCAAAAAGTGTCAGAAAGGGCTTTGTCTTCAAGTGGTTAGAAGAGTGGGTGATGTGTGACATAAGCTTCTAAATGTTGTGCATAAAATGCCAGGACAGTTCAAACCCCCCCCCCAAATGACCCCATTTTGGAAAGTAGACACCCCAAGCTATTTGCTGAGAGGCATGTCGAGTCCATGGAATATTTTATATTGTGACACAAGTTGCGGGAAAGAGACAATTTTTTATTTTTTTTATTTTTTTTTGCGCAAAGTTGTCACTAAATGATATATTGCTCAAACATGCCATGGGAATATGTGAAATTACACCCCAAAATACAGTCTGTTGCTTCTCCTGAGTATGGGGATACCACATGTGTGAGACTTTTTGGGAGCCTAGCCGCGTACGGGACCCTGAAAACCAAGCACCGCCTTCAGGCTTTCTAAGGCCGTAAATTTTTGATTTCACTCTTCACTGCCTATCACAGTTTCGGAGGCCATGGAATGCCCAGGTGGCAAAAAACGCCCCCAAATGACCCCATTTTGGAAAGTAGACACCCCAAGCTATTTGATGAGAGGTATAGTGAGTATTTTGCAGACCTCACTTTTTGTCACAAAGTTTTGAAGTTTTGAAAATTGAAAAAAAGAAAAAAAAAATTGTTTTTCTCGTCTTTCTTTATTTTCAAAAACAAATGAGAGCTGCAAAATACTCACCATGCCTCTCAGCAAATAGCTTGGGGTGTCTACTTTCCAAAATGGGGTCAGTTGGGGGGGGGTTTGTGCCACCTGGGCATTCCATGGCCTACGAAACTGTGATAGGCAGTGAGGAGTAAAATCAAAAATGTACGCCCTTAGAAATCCTGAAGGCGGTGATTGGTTTTCGGGGCCCCGTACGCGGCTAGGCTCCCAAAATGTCCCACACATGTGGTATCCCCATACTCAGGAGAAGCAGCTAAATGTATTTTGGGGTGCAATTCCACATATGCCCATGGCCTGTGTGAGCAATATATCATTTAGTGACAACTTTGTGCAAAAAAAAAATTTGTCACTTTCCCGCAACTTGTGTCAAAATATAAAACATTCCATGGACTCAACATGCCTCAAAGCAAATAGCTTGGGGTGTCTACTTTCCAAAATGGGGTCATTTGGGGGGGTTTTATGCCATCTGGGCATTTTATGGCCTTCAAAACTGTGATAGGTAGTGAGGAGTAAAATCAAAAATGTACGCCCTTAGAAATCCTGAAGGCAGTGATTGGTTTTCGGGGCCCCGTACGCGGCTAGGCTCCCAAAAAGTCCCACACATGTGGTATCCCCATACTCAGGAGAAGCAGCTAAATGTATTTTGGGGTGCAATCCCACATATGCCCATGGCCTGTGTGAGCAATATATCATTTAGTGACAACTTTTTGTAATTTTTTTTTTGTCATTATTCAATCACTTGGGACAAAAAAAATGAATATTCAATGGGCTCAACATGCCTCTCAGCAATTTCCTTGGGGTGTCTACTTTCGAAAATGGGGTCATTTGTGGGGGTTTTGTACTACCCTGCCATTTTAGCACCTCAAGAAACGACATAGGCAGTCATAAATTAAAGGCTGTGTAAATTCCAGAAAATGTACCCTAGTTTGTAGGCGCTATAACTTTTGCGCAAACCAATAAATATACACTTATTGACATTTTTTTTACCAAAGACATGTGGCCGAATACATTTTGGCCTAAATGTATGACTAAAATTGAGTTTATTGGATTTTTTTTAGAACAAAAAGTAGAAAATATCATTTTTTTTCAAAATTTTCGGTCTTTTTCCGTGTATAGCGCAAAAAATAAAAACGGCAGAGGTGATCAAATACCATCAAAAGAAAGCTCTATTTGTGGGAAGAAAAGGACGCAAATTTCGTTTGGGTACAGCATTGCATGACCGCGCAATTAGCAGTTAAAGTGACGCAGTGCCGAATTGTAAAAAGTGCTCTGGTCAGAAGGGGGTAAAACCTTCCGGGGCTGAAGTGGTTAACATCACATTATATGTATTTAATGTTTGCTAATGTATTGTATTTCTTTCATCATTCCCTAATTACCATGATTGTAATTGTCCCCTTTGTCCTCATGCATGCTGTAAGTTTTTCAAGTTCCTTTTTTGTCCTTCATGCAAATTTGCCTTCACTATCCTCCCCAGCATCCTGGGCCCATACACACCTAGCCTAGTCACTTAACAATGTATTTTGTCAGCTCCATAGTAGTGCTTTACCCTAAACACCCCCTAAAATGTGTACAAATGTTATTTGTGTCCTTAAATTAAGGCAGAGTGCAAGAGGCTTTTTTTTGGGTTCCCAAAATCATTTGGAACTCTCCCTCCCCCCAACCGCTAAGTCAACCAATACCAATCCTCTATCTGCTGACTTTGCCAAACCCATACACACTATACCTTTCTCTTTTATGGTCAGATTTCTGTATGAATTCACCAAAGCATGTAGTGAAAGGGCCTACCTGAATACTTTCAAATGGTACTGTTAAAAAATTTGTTCTCCTAATATCTTGATAGGTAATTGCAGAATGTAAAAATGTGCTTCAGTTTGGACAGTGTATTTATATTTTGGTATTATGACACTTCTTACCTGTCCAGTGGGCTGCCAATAGTGTAAAGTAAGGAGGGGCTGGCCAAAGTAATCCACATTATTTATGCATTCAGCTCTCAATGAAGTGTTGAGGGTTACTTGTCCAAAACATACCCCCGCCCCCCCCCCCCCCCCCCCCCTAAAATTTTTACAATCGGCCATCAGTGAGGAATATGATAAATGGACCTTATTTTTTTTTTTTTAAATACTCCTTCAAATAAATGTTATACTGATGTTGGCCAAGAATGTTTGTGTCTAATCTGCTTGCAATATTATGTGCAAAAGTACTCTTTTTTTTTTCTTGTTTCACTCCAGTTTCCTTCAGCACCACAGGAATGGCAGACTGTGGCTTCCCAATTTGCCCAGCGGTGGGACTTTCCCAACTGCGGAGGGGCAATAGATGGGAAACACTTCCACATTGTCCCACCCCCAACTCGGGGTCATACTATTACAACTATAAGGGGTTTAATAGTATTGTGATGTTGGCGGTGGTGTCGGCGACATACGAGTTTCTCTATATGGACGTGGGGAAGAATGACCGGATGTTGGATGGTGGAGTCATCGCCCAGACCGAGTTCTACTACACACACACACCTTGTTTTTGTTGTCAATGTATGTAAAGCATTAATGCTAAAAATATTCATCATTTTTAGCACCATGAATTATTTTTTGGAGTGATGAAAATGGCCTGATTGTTGCAAATTATAAAGCACCATGGGTGTTATTTACTAAAGGAAAATCAACTTTGCACTACAAGTGCACTGCAAAAGTGCACTTAAAAACTGCACTGAAACTGCACGGAAAGTGCACTTGTACTGCAAAGTGGATTTTCCTTTAGTAAATAACCCCCATTGTCACTGTAAACACCAACTTACTCCAAAAACTGCTAATGAGCATTGAAAAAAGAAGCCACACATTGTTGAGTATAAAAATTTTTACTCTGTGCACATTCACATGTGCGTTTAGAAAAGGGTTTTTGAACAAACCAACATTTTTTTATACAAATTTTTTTTTTTTTAGACATTAGAAATATCCTTTTTTTGTGGTAAACAGGCATGTTTCTAAAACCATAAAACAATACACAACACAGGAACTTACAAAGCTCAACTTTGATAAATTGAAGGCAATATCAGATATTAGTATGTCCAAACTGTGTTGATATTGCCTTCATCAGATGGGGTAATGTCACCCCTGTAAAAGCCAAATTTTGAAGATGCACGCAAATTGAGAGTCAAAATGGGGATTTCCCTCCTGATCCCATGGCTAAAGTCAACATGTGCTAGCTCCCATCATGGGGGATCAATGGATGTGTTTCGGGGGTACAACCCCTTCCTCTCAGCTACTTGAGTTGCCAGGAAGGGGTTTCACCCACAAAATGTGTACATTGATAACCCCTGATGGCAGATAGCACATGTTGACACACTGTGTGCATCTTCAAAATTTGGCTTTCAAAATTTTTAGAAAAATTATGAAAAATAAAAACAATTTGTAAAACTGTGGTGTGTGTTTTATATTCTGCCTAAAACATCAATGATGTTTTTTGAGTCTTTTTTTCCACATCATTGATGTCTTCCTTGATCTTCTGTATATCCCTATTGCACACATGATCTCCCCGATAAGGATGGGTGCACTTGATCTTGTGAAATGTGTTTCTTCTTCCACAACATCCACATCACCTTAAATGAAAAAAAACACACCATGTATTATAAATATGCAGACATGCATCTATTACCTGAAGCTGTGGTCTCAGACACTCACCTGATGTGGTCACTATTTTGCCCACTTCATAAACCTCTCCTTCCTCCACATCCTCTGGTTGTGATTTTGTGATTTCACGTTCTTTAGGAGGTTGTGGGTCCCTGTTGTCCTCAGATGTCCCGAGTCTTTTCTCCCCTATGTGAATAAAAAAAAAGGTATACTTAGCACACAGATATTTGAGGGCAGAAATAGGAATATGAAACATTGCTTGGAAGTGTCGTACAATTGTCTGTTTAGGCAGAGTTCCAAGCTGAATACATGATTTTTTACCTTAAAGCTGGAATACTTCACTTTTTTGTTAAAGTATCACACATGTAGAGACGCCTAGTATCCACTGGAGCACCTGTGTGGGACACCCTACAAAGTTTGTTCTGGTGTCCCATACTAGTGCTCCTGCGTCCAGATGTGTAAACAGCTGCTGAGTGTCCTCTCCTTTCACTGAATCAAGTTTGCATTTCATTCTAGTTACAAACACATCTAGACAACGTCATAAACTTCTTTGAATACAAATAGGCATGCCCAAATGTAGTTAACCTGCATCTGCCAAAAACATCGTATTAGTGAGCGAACGAACGATGTTTACTACGAACAATTACTGTGCCCACGAACCTGAAAGTTGTCATTTTAAACTGTACAACAGTAAAGAAAAGCACATGGAGCAGCAATAAAGTAATAATAATAATATAAACACACGACAACTACTTACTTTTTAGAAGCAGTTTCCTAGTCCTTCTGTACTGATCATGCTCCCTCAATTTCAGGTCTGACCAGCTTTTCCTCAATTGATCCTTGGATCGTCATACCCCAAAATTCCTGTGCAGACTTTTAACAACTTTAGCCATGATCTTGGCCTTTCTCACATTTGGGTTTGGGTAAGGTCCATGCTTCCCATCATAGTCGGCCCTCTTCAAGATGTCCACCATCTCCACCATCCTTACAAAGGACATATGTGAGGCCTTAAATCTCCTCCAGGATGTTCATGGCTCCGGCCTTTCGTTGTTGCTACTGCTGCTGTCTGCATGCACTTGTTCTTTCTCCGCCATGTGCTCTCCCACTGCTCTGAAAGAGAAGGGGCGGGGAATATACTAGATAGAAGGTCAGGGGCCTATATATATAAAAAGCGGAACACGCGTGCGTTGTACGTACGATCTGTGAGCGGAGGAAGGAGTATCGGAAGTGCCGATCGTTCTAACAAAGGTACAATTTTAACTTGGGGAATCAGTGGCCTATACTGCTTAGAGATTGAGGCCTATATTGGGATAAGATTAGGAGAGTTTAGCCTGACATTAGGGTTTGTCTTGTGTTGTGTCTTGCAGATAAAATGGATCGATTCAACTATCATGATTTCCTCCCCCAATTCATTGATTTGTAAAGAGGAAGGCATCAGTGGATAAATTGCTGGAATTTGTGAAGCCGCAGATCCCCACGGCAGACATTAACTATTTGAAGAGCAAAATTGGTGGCCTGAGGAGCACTTATAATAGGGAGCGCAAGGAGGTCCAGGATTCCATGATATCAGGAGCAGCAGCAGATGACATTTATGTACCCAGGCTGTTGTACTATGACAGACTGCGATTTCTGTCAGACCAGACTGAAATCAGGCCATCACTCTAAACCCTTCTTTCCACTCTTCCTTCCACCCCAGCTGAGGCTTCTGACGTCCAAACTGGGCCTTCCACCCAGGAAGAAGATGTGGAGGAGCCCAGCTTGAGTCAGGTATAACATTGTTCAACAAATTTCTCAAAATTGTGTGTGATTGATAAACAGTAAACTAAAGCTATGTCCCTTTTTCATACACAGGAAAGCCTCAGCCAGGAGGAGGCTGTGGAAATTGGCAGCCAGGAGGTGGCAGGGGAAAGTGGCAGCCAGGATGTGCCCGGGTCCAGTAGCCTGACCAAATCTCAGGTCCCTCTCCTCCGCTTTCAAGAAAAAAGGCCCAGGAAGGGGAGGAATGTGGAGGAGTCAGCACTTGGGTTAATTCGGCAGGCTTCTGCGGCCCTCAGAACCCCCCCAGTCTTCTTGAGGCCTATGCCTGCATGGCTGCCAAAAAAATGCAGGAAATGGAGGTGTGCCAATGCCTCTTTTGTGAGGAAGTGATATATATGGCCCTAAATAAGGGTTTGAGGGGCGAACTCACAAGCAAAACCCACCTGTGTGAGTTGGACCATCCTACTCCTCCTCCTCTACCTCCTGCCACAACTCCAACACCAGAGCCACAGCCTGGAAGCAAACGTGGAAGCAAGTGTGGAAGGAAGACAAGAAAGTGATGGGCTGGGTTCAGTCTGGTTTGGCAAAAGATGCAGGCTGTTGTATGACCACAGCCTGGGGACATATATGTCATCTGCTGCTGTTCCTGATCCCTCTGAGTCCTGGACCGGATTGTGCTCCCTATTAAATGGACTCCTCAGGCTACCTCAGGCTAATTTTGCATGTCAAATAGTTGATGTGTGCCCTGGGGTACAAAGGCTTCGCTAATTTCACCAGTTTATCCAGCGTTGCCTTTCTCTTTATTTTGTTATGACCCCTTAATAAATGTATATTTCTTTGCACAAATCATTGGCTATGTGTTTGAATTAAAAAAGGACAGTTTGTTCGGGAGTAGGCGGGTACATTTCAAAAATACAATGTCAAATTAACAAGGGACACCAACATCAACCAACCTCCTTGAGGTTATAAAATACAAGATAATAATGGTGTTGTGGTAACTTGACACACAAAACGCCAAAAAATATTATGAGGATCATTAGAAAAAAAAACAGGAGAACACTATAAAAATACATTTTAAACATTATTATGGAGATCTGACAAAAAAAATAACAAATATTATTCAGGAGATCACGAGAAATAATAAAGAAATCAGTTTGTCAGAACTCTGTGTGAATATCAGCAGCAAAACAACTTCATAATTTTAGCATTATAAATAAGAAGAGAATGTGCTGCATTGAAAGATTACAAAATTTGCAGCATGACGAATGTGCCATCTCCATTACGAACGCTAGTTTTACCAGACTGAGCGCTTCTGTCTCGTACTTGATTCAAAGCATGCATGGAATTTTGTACGTCGGAATTGTCTACACACGCTCGAAATTTACGAGAACGGATTTTGTTGTTGGAAAATTTGAGAACCAGCTCTCAAATTTTTGTTGTCGGAATTTCCGACAAAAAATGTCCAAAGGAGCCTACACACAGTCGGAAATGTATTTTATTGGGATTTTATGTGATAGACCAACGCAAAGTGACACATAATTGTGAAGTGGAAGGAAAATGATAAATGGTTTTCAAAATTTTTTACAAATAAATATCTAAAAAGTGTGGCGTGCATTTGTATTTGGCTCCCCTGAGTCAATATATTGTAGAACCACCTTTCACTGCAATTACAGCTGCAAGTCTTTTTGGGTATGTCTCTACCAGCTTTGCACATCTAGAGAGTGGCATTTTTGCCCATTCTTCTTTGCAAAATAGCTCAAACTCTGTCAGATTGTATGTAGAGCATCTGTGAAGAGCAATTTTGAAGTCTTGCCACAGATTCTCAATTGGATATAGGTCTGGGCTTTGACTGGGCCATTCTAACACATAAATATGCTTTGATCTAAACCATTCCATTGTAGCTCTGGCTGTATGTTTAGGCCTGTTGTCCTGCTGGAAGGTGAACCTCCGTTTCGGTCTCAAGTCTTTTGCAGACTTTAACAGGTTTTCTTCTAAGATTGCCCTGTATTTGGCTCCATCCATCTTCCCATCAACTCTGACCAGCATCCCTGTCCCTGCTGAAAAAAGCATCCCCACAACATGATGCTGCCACCACCATGATTTACGGTGGGGATGGTGTGTTCAGGGTGATGTGCAGTGTTCATTTTCCACCACACATAGTGTTTTGCTTTTAGGCCAAAAAGTTGTGTTCCCCACATGGCTTCTCCCAAACTGCAAACGGGACTTTCTTTCAACAATGGCTTTCTTCTTGCCACTCTTCCATAAAGACCAAATTTGTGGAATGCGTGACTAATAGTTGTCCTGTGAACAAATTCTCCCACCTGAGCTGTGGTTCTCTGCAGCTCCTCCGGAGTTGCCATGGGCCTCTTGGCTGCTTCTCTGATTAATGCTTTCCTTGCCCGGCCTGTCAGTTTAGGTGGACGGCCATGTCTTGGTAGGTTTGAAGTTGTGCCATACTCTTTCCATTTTCGGATGATGGATTGAACAGTGCTCTGAGAGATGTTCAAAGCTTGGGATATTTTTTTATAACCTAACCTTGCTTTAAACTTCTCCACAACTTTTTGCATGACCTGTCTGGTGAGTTCCTTGGCTTTCATGATGCTGTTTGTTCACTAAGGTTCTCTAGCAAATCTTTGAGGGATTCACAGAACAGTTGTATTTATACTGAAATTAAATTACACACAGGTGGACTCTATTTACTAATTAAATGACTTCTGAAGGCAATTGGTTCCACTAGATTTTAGTTAGGGGTATCAGAGTAAAGGGGGCTGAATACAAATGCATGCCACACTTTTCAGATACTCAATTGTAAAAAAAATTGAAAACCATTTATCCTTTTCCTTCCACTTCACAATTATGTGCCACTTTGTGTTCGTCTATCACATAAAATCCCCAAAAAAATAAATTTTTGTTTTTGGTTGTAACATGACAAAATGTGGAAAATTTCAAGGGGTATGAATACTTTTTTAAGGCACTGTTTATATGTTATACTAGCGTGTCAAGTGGTAAATCACAAATTAGCTGTTCTCCCACAAAAAGTAGATAAAAGTACTCATTGATTGAAGGGGGTGGTTTTTAGCTGCTCCTCATTTTCAAAAAAGCTCCTGTTTCTTAATTAGATCTAGAGTTCTTGCTTGTTTACTTATTTATTTCAATGTAATACATTTTAAACTTCTTCTTGAGTCATTTTTTTAATATTAAAGTTCAATATCCCTTTAAGAAAATATTTAGTATGCTAGACTCACCCCACATGAGTCACGCTGTCACTAGCTGAACAATTCCCTAGCTGCACCTTAATACCGTATATACCTGGGTACAAGAACACAGCAGAAAAGCAAATACCATATTAACAAGTTTATTTTATGATTTGTTTCATATTGATTTTCTACAGCTAAAGCAGGATTAGTCCTTCAAAAATTGTTATATTATACTATATTATTTAATGTTAAGTCTAAAACTATGAAAATGTTCACACAGTGTAAATGATTCCAAATTAAAATAGAGCTAAAGTAGGGAGAAAACTGCAATTCCAATCTGATTTTGTTATGCATATATTTTTAGGAAAGTTGGGAGGGGCGTTGTGGAGAATATTGGAATATAATTTTAATTCCAAAATTTGGTAAAAACTCTCCATGCATCTTAGATCTGACCTCTATGTAGCGGTACCCCCGTAGAGGCTTCTGATAGTTATGGTTTGTCTGTCACCCTGCCCAGCCCAGCACACAATCTTTAGTCACTCCTTAGACAGAAAACAGTCCATGCACTTTGTTTTTGTTGTTTTTTTATAAGGGAATTAAACTTGGATGGGGATTTGGGAATTATGGGATGCCCGGTAGATTTCAAGAGGACAGTGTAGGGACTAAGAACTATATACACTCTCTGTATATAAAACTTCTTCTCTTCCTCCAGCACATGACTTGACTACTGATCTCACTCTCCAGCACATCACTTGATTCCTCACTTCCAGGACCAGCTAGCACTTTAGATTAGGCCTGAAACTGGCTCCGCATGGCCTTAGCAAATGCCCGTAGGTAGTCCTAGTGCTAGCTGTCCATGTGGCTACTGATCCCAGCACCACATCTTCAGGCCCTGCCAGCCCTCCTGGCTGCAGCTGTCTCTCCACTGCCTGTGTCACCACAGTCCACTCCACTGGCTCTGTACCCATCCCAAATTGCACTCTCCCAGTCCACCAGGCGTGCCTCCCCAGTCCCCCTGACTGTGTGAACACTCACCAGCCCCCTTGGCTGCACTCTGGAACTCCTGGAGACTTGCCTGGCAGTGTTTACCTGCTGTCCTCTCTTGGTCCTCTTGTGCCTCCTGGTCAGGGTGCCTCTGTGAGTTGTAGGAGGGTCCCATCTGCACCCGACTCCAGGCCCAAGGTCACCCCCCCCAGACTGGTGAGCTCCCTCAAAGGCCACGATAGCCTAACACTCCAACTCCATCTTCCACTCGATACCCACTCCTCCTCAACTGGGCTGACCCTGAGTATTTGAGGGGGCCTGTCCCCTGCCAATCCAAGTTGGGGATTGGTCAGGGCCCTTAGAATACTCCAGGCAGCTCCCTCCACCTTTCCTCACCCGAGCCCAGGCCCAAGGTCCCCACCCCCCAGACTCTGGAGCTCCTTCAAAGGCCACGACAGCCTAACACTCCATCTTCCACCCGATACCAACTCCTCCTCAGCTGGGCTGACCCTGAGTATTTGAGGGGGACTCCCCCCTGCCAATCCTCAGAATACTCCAGGCAGCTCCACCTCTCCTCTCCTCCTTTCCTCCTTCCTTACCAGAAGATTCCAGCATGTTCTAGAAAGAAATGGGAGGTCTCATGATGCTGCCTGTGAGTCACCCAGCTCTCCCTGAGTCACTCAAACCCTGACCCAGAAGAAAAAGACACCCAGCCTTGGCTGCTAGCCAAGCCTGGAAATTTACCTACTCTAACAAAAACTCTGTACACATCCTAGTACCACTAGAGTGTGCTACATTTATTTTTAACTTAAAGTAAACCCGTGCATTGCCCCTGCAGGGCAAAACAACAGATTTAATATTAATGCTCACCTCCCAAGTTTACCCGCCGCTATGTTCAGCTACTAGGAGTAAAGAATGCCAACCCTGTGTATTGTCTTCACTGATTCACTCTTTTGACTGGTTGAATGAATTGGAGGGGGAAACAAAGGAAAGGTATGTGGTACCGGGGAGAAAGGCAATAAAGCAAGCCTGTTGCTTTGCCCTGCATGGACAAAGGACAGGTTATCTGTAAGGCAAAACCTTAATCCAGGTACACACAGGCCGAATGTCAGGAAAATTAAAAGAGAGACGTGTTTAAAACCATCAGTGCCCTAATAAAAAAACTTAAAGTAGAACTACTACTCTCTACTTTTTTTTTCATTTTGGATAGAGTATGGGAGGGTTGACCCCTGTCAGATTTCTTTTCATGATCTGTGTCCCATTGCTAAGATTCCCCTTCACTTCCTGTCCCATAGCCAAACAGGAAGTGAGAGGAAATCTCTCCAAATTAAGGAAATTCCTTGGGGAACCCAGGTCACCACAACTAGTGTCATCATGGGAAGATTTTCCTTCTATTACTTTTCTGGGGACAACCAAAAATATGGGATTTTCTTTTACTTTCACTTTTAATGATAATGGTATACAGGACAAATAGAAAGGGTGAATCTCCCTAACGGGGGACAGAGAGCATTAACCACTTGACGACCGCCTCACGCCGATGTACGTCAGCAAGGTGGCACGGACAGGCAAAATCACGTACATGTACGTGATTTGCCTTCCGCGGGTGGGGGGTCCGATCGGACCCCCCCCGGTGCCCGAAGCGGTCGTCTTTTGTCCAGCGGCGATCAGAGGTGAGGGGGAGACCACCAGCCCCCCCTCGCGATCGCCGCCGGCCAATCGAATCATTCCTTTGCTGCTGTATGCTAAACAGCAGCAAAGGAAATGATGTGATCTCTCCTCGGCTCGGTAATTTCCGTTCCAGCCCGAGGAGAGAAGACATGTGAGTGAGTGCACAACACTACACACACACAGTAGAACATGCCAGGCACACAAAACACCCCGATCCCCCCCCCCGATCGCCCCCGATCCCCCCCCGATCACCCCCCCCCCCGTCACAAACTGACACCAAGCAGTTTTTTTTTTTTTTCTGATTACTGCATAGTGTCAGTTTGTGACAGTTACAGTGTTGGGACAGTTACTGTTACCCCCCTTTAGGTCTAGGGTACCCCCCTAACCCCCCCTAATAAAGTTTTAACCCCTTGATCACCCCCTGTCACCAGTGTCGCTAAGCGATCATTTTTCTGATCGCTGTATTAGTGTCACTGGTGACGCTAGTTAGGGAGGTAAATATTTAGGTTCGCCGTCAGCGTTTTATAGCGTCAGGGACCCCCATATACTACCTAATAAATGTTTTAACCCCTTGATGGCCCCCTAGTTAACCCTTTCACCACTGATCACCGTATAAGTGTTACGGGTGATGCTGGTTAGTTCGTTTATTTTTTATAGTGTCAGGGCTCCCGCCGTTTATTGCCGAATAAAGGTTTAGCCCCCTGATCGCCCGGCGGTGATATGAGTCGCCCCAGGCAGCGTCAGATTAGCGCCAGTACCGCTAACACCCACGCACGCAGCATACCCCTCCCTTAGTGGTATAGTATCTGTACGGATCAATATCTGATCCGATCAGATCTATACTAGCGTCCCCAGCAGTTTAGGGTTCCCAAAAACGCAGTGTTAGCGGGATCAGCCCAGATACCTGCTAGCACCTGCGTTTTGCCCCTCCGCCCAGCCCACCCAAGTGCAGTATCGATCGATCACTGTCACTTACAAAACACTAAACGCATAACTGCAGCGTTCGCAGAGTCAGGCCTGATCCCTGCGATCGCTAACAGTTTTTTTGGTAGTATTTTGGTGAACTGGCAAGCACCAGCCCCAGGCAGCGTCAGGTTAGCGCCAGTAGCGCTAACACCCACGAACGCAGCATACACCTCCCTTAGTGGTATAGTATCTGTACGGATCAATATCTGATCCGATCAGATCTATACTAGCGTCCCCAGCAGTTTAGGGTTCCCAAAAACGCAGTGTTAGCGGAATCAGCCCAGATACCTGCTAGCACCTGCGTTTTGCCCCTCCGCCCAGCCCAGCCCACCCAAGTGCAGTATCGATCGATCACTGACACTTATAAAACACTAAATGCTTAACTGCAGCGTTCGCAGAGTCAGGCCTGATCCCTGCGATCGCTAACAGTTTTTTTGGTAGCATTTTGGTGAACTGGCAAGCACCAGCCCCAGGCAGCGTCAGGTTAGCGCCAGTAGCGCTAACACCCATGCACGCAGCATACACCTCCCTTAGTGGTATAGTATCTGAACGGAGCAATATCTGATCCGATCAGATCTATACTAGCGTCCCCAGCAGTTTAGGGTTCCCAAAAACGCAGTGTTAGTGGGATCAGCACAGATACCTGCTAGCACCTGCGTTTTGCCCCTCCGCCCGGCCCAGCCCAGCCCACCCAAGTGCAGTATCGATCGATCACTGTCACTTACAAAAGACTAAACACATAACCGCAGTGTTCGCAGAGTCAGGCCTGATCCCTGCGATCGCTAACAGTTTTTTTGGTAGCGTTTTGGTGAACTGGCAAGCGCCAGCGGCCTAGTACACCCCGGTCGTAGTCAAACCAGCACTGCAGTAACACTTGGTGACGTGGCGAGTCCCATAAGTGCAGTTCAAGCTGGTGAGGTGGCAAGCACAAGTAGTGTCCCGCTGCCACCAAAAAGACAAACACAGGCCCGTCGTGCCCATAATGCCCTTCCTGCTGCATTCGCCAATCCTAATTGGGAACCCACCGCTTCTGCAGCGCCCGTACTTCCCCCATTCACATCCCCAACCAAATGCAGTCGGCTGCATGAGAGGCATTTTCTTTATGTCCTCCCGAGTACCCCTACCCAACGAACCCCCCCAAAAAGATATTGTGTCTGCAGCAAGCACGGATATAGGCGTGACACCCGCTATTATTGTCCCTCCTGTCCTGACAATCCTGGTCTTTGCATTGGTGAATGTTTTGAACGCTACTATGCACTAGTTGAGTATTAGCGTAGGATACAGCATTCCACAGACTAGGCACACTTTCACAGGGTCTCCCAAGATGCCATCGCATTTTGAGAGACCCGAACCTGGAACCGGTTACAGTTATAAAAGTTAGTTACAAAAAAAGTGTAAAAAAAAAATAAAAAATATATAAAATAAAAAAAAATAGTTGTCGTTTTATTGTTCTCTCTCTCTCTATTCTCTCTATTGTTCTGCTCTTTTTTACTGTATTCTATTCTGCAATGTTTTATTGTTATTATGTTTTATCATGTTTGCTTTTCAGGTATACAATTTTTTATACTTTACCGTTTACTGTGCTTTATTGTTAACCATTTTTTTTAATTCAGGTACGCCATTCACAATTTTGAGTGGTTATACCAGAATGATGCCTGCAGGTTTAGGTATCATCTTGGTATCATTCTTTTCAGCCAGCGGTCGGCTTTCATGTAAAAGCAATCCTAGCGGCTAATTAGCCTCTAGATTGCTTTTACAAGCCGTGGGAGGGAATGCCCCCCCCACCGTCTTCCGTGTTTTTCTCTGGCTCTCCTGTCTCAACAGGGAACCTGAAAATGCAGCCGGTGACTCAGCCAGCTGACCATAGAGCTGATCAGAGTGGCTCCAAACATCTCTATGGCCTAAGAAACTGGAAGCTACGAGCATTTTATGACTTAGATTTCGCCGGATGTAAATAGCGCCATTGGGAAATTGGGGAAGCATTTTATCACACCGATCTTGGTGTGGTCAGATGCTTTGAGGGCAGAGGAGAGATCTAGGGTCTAATAGACCCCAATTTTTTTAAAAAAAGAGTACCTGTCACTACCTATTGCTATCATAGGGGATATTTACATTCCCCGAGATAACAATAAAAATGATTAAAAAAAAAAAAAAATGAAAGGAACAGTTTAAAAATAAGATAAAAAAGCAAAAAAATAATAAAAAAAAAAAAAAAAAAGCACCCCTGAATATACGAATGTATATCTTTGTTATGTGTTATTGAACGACTTATATGTATACTGTACATCTTTGCAATGATACTTTGCCTATCAATAAAATAAGATTGAATTAAAATGTGAAAAAAAGCACCCCTGTCGCCCCCTGCTCTCGCGCTAAGGCGAACGCAAGCGGCGGTCTGTCGTCAAACGTAAACAGCAATTGCACCATGCATGTGAGGTATCAAATACTGTGTGAAAAAAAATCTGTAGGGCATTTGCTTTAAAAAAATATATAATGTTTGGGGGTTCAAAGTAATTTTCTTGCAAAAAAAAAAATAACTTTTTCATGTAAACAATAAGTGTCAGAAAGGGCTTTGTCTTCAAGTGGTTAGAAGAGTGGGTGATGTGTGACATAAGCTTCTAAATGTTGTGCATAAAATGCCAGGACAGTTCAAAACCCCCCCAAATGACCCCATTTTGGAAAGTAGACACACCAAGCTATTTGCTGAGAGGCATGTCGAGTCCATGGAATATTTTATATTGCGACACAAGTTGCGGGAAAGAGACAATTTTTTTTTTTTTTTGCACAAAATTGTCACTAAATGATATATTGCTCAAACATGCCATGGGGATATGTGAAATTACACCCCAAAATACATTCTGCTGCTTCTCCTGAGTACGGGGATACCACATGTGTGAGACTTTTTGGGAGTCTAGCCGCGTACGGAACCCCGAAAACCAAGCACCGCCTTCAGGCTTTCTAAGGGCGTGAATTTTTGATTTCTCTCTTGACTGCCTATCACAGTTTCGGAGGCCATGGAATGCCCAGGTGGCACAAAACCCCCCCAAATGACCCCATTTTGGAAAGTAGACACCCAAAGCTATTTGCTGAGAGGTATAGTGAGTATTTTGCAGACCTCACTTTTTGTCACAAAGTTTTGAAAATTGAAAAAAGAAAAAAAAAAAAGATTTTTCTTGTCTTTCTTCATTTTCAAAAACAAATGAGAGCTGCAAAATACTCACCATGCCTCTCAGCAAATAGCTTGGGGTGTCTACTTTCCAAAATGGGGTCATTTGCGGTGGTTTTGTGCCACCTGGGCATTCCATGGCCTCCGAAACTGTGATAGGCAGTGAAGAGTGAAATCAAAAATTTTCACCCTTAGAAATCCTGAAGGCGGTGATTGGTTTTCGGGGTCCCGTGCACGGCTAGGCTCCCAAAAAGTCCCACACATGTGGTATCCCCGTACTCAGGAGAAGTAGCTAAATGTATTTTGGGGTGCAATTCCACATATGCCCATAGCCTGTATGAGCAATATATCATTTAGTGACAACTTTGTGCAAAAAAAAAAAAAACTGTCACTTTCCCGCAACTTGTGTCAAAATATAAAATATTCCATGGACTCAATATGCCTCTCAGCAAATAGCTTGGGGTGTCTAATTTCCAAAATGGGGTCATTTGGGGGGGTTTTGTGCCACCTGGGCATTCCATGGCCTCCGAAACTGTGATAGGCAGTGAAGAGTGAAATCATAAATTTACACCCTTAGAAATCCTGAAGGCGGTGATTGGTTTTCGGGGCCCCGTACGCGGCTAGGCTCCCAAAAAGTCCCACACATGTGGTATCCCCATACTCAGGAGAAGCAGCAGAATGTATTTTAGGGTGCAATTCCACATAGGCCCATGGCCTGTGTGAGCAATATATCATTTAGTGACAACTTTTTGTAAATATTTTTTTTTTTTTGTCATCATTCAATCACTTGGGACAAAAAAAATAAATATTCAGTGGGTTCAACATGCCTCTCAGCAATTTTCTTGGGGTGTCTACTTTCCAAAATGGGGTCATTTGGGGGGGTTTTGTACTGCCCTGCCATTTTAGCACCTCAAGAAATGACATAGGCAGTCATAAACTAAAAGCTGTGTAAATTACAGAAAATGTACCCTAGTTTGTAGACGCTATAACTTTTGCGCAAACCAATAAATATACGCTTATTGACATTTTTTTTACCAAAGACATGTGGCCGAATACATTTTGGCCTAAATGTATGACTAAAATTGAGTTTATCGGATTTTTTTTATAACAAAAAGTAGAAAATATCATTTTTTTTCAAAATTTTCGGTCTTTTTTCGTTTATAGCGCAAAAAATAAAAACCGCAGAGGTGATCAAATACCATCAAAAGAAAGCTCTATTTGTGGGAAGAAAAGGACGCAAATTTCGTTTGGGTACAGCATTGCATGACCGCGCAATTAGCAGTTAAAGCGACGCAGTGCCAAATTGGAAAAAGACCTCTGGTCCTTAGGCAGCATAATGGTCCGGGGCTCAAGTGGTTAAAAGCTGACAGGCGTTCTAATCCCTCTCCACTCTATCCAAAACAAAAAAAAAAAGTTTTGCCTTTAGTTATACTTTAAAGGGGTTGAAAAACCTTAAAAAAAAAACAAAACAAAAAAAAAAAAAAAACCCTGCAAGACAAAGGCATAATGAGCTAGTATGCATCACATACTAGCTCATTATGAAATACTTACCTTAGGGTAAGAGGTAAGGTTTTTTTTCTTAGAAAAAGAAAGCTGCATATGTTACAAATAAGTTACTTATTTTTCCAAAGCTGCATATGTTACAAATAATTTACAACTTTTTTATACCAAGCCTACTTGAGACCCAAACAGAAATGTAATGGAAAGCGTATAGAATGGCATGTGAGCACACAGCTAGTAAATAAAGAGGAGTACAGTTATAATTGGGCTCTGGGATATCCCTGGGCAATAAGCCCCTTTGAAAACCCCTGTAGTTGTGACCTATTATGAAGTAGAAAAATATATAATTTGAAATTGAGATTAAACATTTGTTCATATTTTCGTGTGGCAAATTAGAAAAGATAATTTGCTTTATAGAAGATAATGAATGCAGTCTAGAACAGCCCAAAAACATTTTACTCTTCTGCTGCACAAGCTGGAGACAATCTCTGTGTAGTGAACAATGAGGTATAAATACAGCATCATGGAACTTTGAAGGACTAGTAAAGAAAAATCTGATGGGTTGGAAATTTGTTTGATCTTCTTTTCCAATAGTACTTGGTTTTCTTCTCGAATAGTACCATGATACTATGTACTGCTAAAATACTCCTCTGCCCTATCTAGCCAGAATGATAAGGATTATTAACAATAATAAGGTGCTAACATTTGTCTTTTGCTGTGGTATCATACACGACGTCAGCAGATAGTGTGAGGGCTTAACAACTTTTTAGTTGTTTGGCTACTACTTTAAACTTCACTTTATTTTGTACATGCAGGGCCATCTTAAGAGCATTATAGGCCCCTGGGCAATACAGTGCACTGGGGCCCTATCTACACTACACACCACACTGACCACTACACTACACACCACATTGACCACTACACTACACACCACACCACACTGACCACTACACTACACACCACACTGACCACTACACTACACACCACACCGACCACTACACTATACACCACACCGACCACTACACTACACACCACACTGACCACTACACACCACACACCACACCGACCACTACACTATACACCACACTGACCACTACACTACACACCACACCGACTACTAAACTATACACCACACTGACCACTACACTATAAACCACACCGACCACTACACTACACACCACACTGACCACTACACTATACACCACACCACACTGACCACTGCACTACACACCACACTGACCACTACACTATACACCACACCACACTGACCACTACACTACACACCACAACGACCACTACACTACACTGACCACTACACTATACACCACACCACACTGACCACTACACTACACACCACACTAACCTGCAGGATCCCTATACTGACCACTACACACCACACTGACCTACCTGATTCCTATACTGACCACTACACTACACACTGACCCCTACACACCACACCACCCTACCTGATTTCTATACTGACCACTACTACACAAACTACACTATCCACTGACCACTACACAATACACTACATACTGACCGCTACACAATACTCTACACACAGACCAATACACCACACGCACACTACACTATACACACAATACACTATACACACACACAATACACTATACACCACACACACACACACAATACACACACACACACACAATACACTATACACCACACACACACACACACACACAATACACTATACACACAATACACTATACACACACACAATACACTATACACCACACACACACACACACACAATACACTATACACTGACTTTATGGCTGCTCCCTCTCCCCAGACCATATCTACTCCCCCCCCCCGGCCATCAACAAAACTCACGAGTGAGTCTCTTACCTTTTATTCTTTCATGATCTGCTCTGCCTCTGCGCTGCCGTCTGTCACACTGCCAGACTGCATGCCCCAAGGGGGACATGACCAGTGACCTGGAGAGGAGGAAGAGAAGACATCGGGCACTCTCTGCACGCCCCGGCGGGGACATGACTGGTGACCCGGAGAGGAGGAGGAGAAGACATCGGGCAGAGGCTGCATGCCCCGGCGGGGACATGACCGGTGACCCGGAGAGGAGGAGGAGAAGACATCGGGCACTCTCTGCATTCCCCGGCGGGGACATGACTGGTGACCCGGAGAGGAGGAGGAGGAGAAGACAGCGGCCACAGCTCACAGCGAAGGCCAGCCCCACTCTCCCACGATTGAGGACAGGCCAGCCCCACCTGCCGCACATGACCCCTTTCACCCAATCACAGGGCGACAGGGGCCAGCCTGAGACTGGAAATGGCGGCCGGAGCACGGGGTCACAGAAAGTTGGAGCGAGGGTGACACATAGATGCCCCCAGGCAAGTGGGGCCCCCGGGCAACTGCCCAGCGTGCCCAATGGAAAAGACGGCCCTGTGTACATGCATATAGTATACTGTATATTGTACACAAAAACACGCAAACTAATCAGTCATGTTCCTTTCACTTGCAACTATGTTCTTGAAATTTCATAGGGCAAGTATCTCTCTGATTATTTTAGCAGAATACGCTGCAAATTTTCCACATACTGTATATCATGCAAGATTAGGGAATTCCAGTCTGACTGAATGAGGTTAAAATATAAGTTGGAAGAATGAATATACTGCAGAGTATTGCAAAGATCCACAATGGTTTTATGATGTTCACACGGGCTACAATACGCCTGAACTTTAAAAAAATGCAGGATAGTGGACAGACGCTGAATCGTGACTCCATTAATACTGTGCAGTATGTGTGGGTCCCTAAAGGTTCAAGAACTAATAGTAAACCTTATGCGTCTTCTATATTTCTAATTCCAAGAGGGCGAATAGATGCTAGATGAGATCCCAATTATGTGCTCACAGCCAAAATATCAACCCTAATATCAACCCTAGGAGAGAAATGATATCCTTGTTTTACAGTTTGTCTACTTCTGCTACAAGCTCACATAAATTGTTTCACTCATACAAATGGGAAAGAGAACTGAGGCTACAGTGCAATCGAAGACCAAAGTGATATGTTGTAAAAAAAAAAGTTAAGGTAAAGTGTGTATATATAGCCAAAACCTTTTTTTTTTTTTTTTTTTGCTATGTCCCCCTAGTGAGATTGTGAGATTTCCATTTACAATTGTTTTGGCTAGGCATACACTTCAACTTAAACTATAAGTTGCATAATGGCTCAAATTAGTCCCCATCTACTGTAAATAGAACAATTAAAGTGTGTGTAAAGCCAAAGCTTTTTGGCTATCAGGTTATATTTTGCTGTCTTTGTCCCTCTAGGGAAATTTCCCTTTACTTCCTATTCTGAAGGCACAACAGAAAACGAGAAGAAACCTATAAAAAGTGAATAGAATTCCAGAGACTTGTCACGGTAATAGGTGACCCCATTGGAAGATTTAGGGATTTTCCCTCAAATTCTCAAGGGACGAGGGATATCAGGATGAACAGAGTGGTGAATCTTCAGAGAAGGATCACAGATTGCTATAAAATATGACAATGTATTTAACTCCTCCCATCTTTGTCCAAAATTGAGGTATTATAGTTATGTTATTAAGTGCTTCGACCACTTTACCAGGATCTAGACCCAATGGCTATTACTGATGGATGAATAACATTTATTAGCCAGAAATTAAGGCTGTTTTACTAAAGAAATAGAGATTGTCCATGTACCAAAGTGAATGTTCACTTTGCAAAATCATTGGTTACTTAGCTTAAAAAAAAAAAGTAAAACTATGTTCATCCTGAATACCCGACCATGTGTAAGGGACATTTTAAAAGAAACTATCTTGTACATAATGGCTGACTGAAATGACTACAGTTTTAACTTGATTACTAAGGTTAGTGAATATTCACTTTCCAAAGTGAGCAGCCTCTACTTATTTAGTAAAACAACCCCAGTGGGCCTATAGACTGCAGCCATCTTAAAGTGTATCTATGGTCAAAATGTTATTGTAAATATGTGTAATATGCTAATTTTAAACCTTTATTACACAGTTAAAAAAACAATAATTAGTTGAATTCATATCAAATCTCAGTAAAGCATTTGAGGTGTGTTAAAAATGAATGAGTACTGCGTGTGTGTTAACTGCATCCCCAGGGCCGCTGATAGGGCAGTACAACAGGCCCTGTTGTTGGCCCTATCAGCTACACAATGGGGCCCGGGCAGCATTACCGTTCATTGCTGCATTAAATAATAAAAAAATAAAAAATTGAGCTTGTTAAACTTCTACCCCGCTCCTACTTGTATATGGAGAGGGGTTATATCGTTTCCCTGGGCCCCATTGGGTCAACAGAGGGGTCCGGGTGAGTGCTAGGGATGAGCCGAACACCCCCAGTTTCTAAAGGAAAAAAAGTCATTTAAAAGTACTCGTGGCTATAATGAATTGTCGTCCCGGCAACACACATAAAAGTCATTGAAAAAAATGGCATGGGATTCCCCCAAAGTTATTTACCAGGCCCTTTGGGTCTGGTATGAATATTAAGGGGAACCCCGAACCAATATTTAAAAGAAAATGCATTGGGGTCCCCCCAAATTCCATACCAGGCCCTTAAGGTCTGGTATGAATTTCAAGAGAAACCCCGTGCCAAAATGTAAAAAAAAAATGGCGTGGGGGTCCCCCCAAAAATCCATACGAGACCCTTTTCCAAGCACGCAACCTGGCAGGCTGCAGGAAAAGAGGGGGGGATGAGAGAGCGCCCCCCGAACTGTACCAGGCCACATGCCCTCAACATGGGGAGGGTGCTTTGGCGTAGCCCCCAAAGCACCTTGTCTCCATGTTGATGGGCACAAGGGCCTCATCCCCACAACCCTTGCCCGGTAGTTGTGGAGGTCTGCAGGTGGGGGGCTTATCGGAATCTGGAAACCCCCTTTAACAAGGGGACTCCAAGATCCCGACCCCCCCTGTGTGAAATGGTAGTGGGGTACAGATGTACCCCTACCATTTCACGAAAAAAGTGTGAAAATGGTAAAAATTACATGACACGGCTTGGGGACAAGTCCTTTATTAAAAAATAAAAAAATTAAAATATTCCACGAAGTCTTCTTTTGCTCCGACAACGGATGGAAGAAGAAAAAAAAAACCTGCACGCCACCACCAATCCGCCTCCATGGCTCCCGCCATAATGATCGTCCTCTCAGGTGACAGTTCTTTTATAACATCTGACGCTACGGGGAAGCCATAGGGACGTCCCTGTGCTTCGGGGGGCGGGGTCACCGGGGACGCCACCGCGTGGCCCCTCTCTCAGTTTTAAAAGGTCTGTCACCTGAGAGGACTGTCATTACGGCGGGTGCCTCCCATGGAAGCGGATCGGTGGCGGCGTGCGGTCCGTCGGCGGAGGAAGAGAAGAAGAAGAGGACTTTGTGGACATTTTTTTTTTAATAAAGGACTTGTCCCAAGCTGTGTCATGTCATTTTTACCATTTTCACACTTTTTTTGTAAAATGGGAGGGATACATTTGTACCCCATTACCATTTCACACAGGGGGGAGGCCAGAATCTGGGGGTCCCCTAGTTAAAGGGGGCTTCCAGATTCCGATAGGCCCCCCGCCCCGAAGACCCCCACAACCACCAGGCAAGGGTTGTGGGGATGAGGCCCTTGTCCACATCAACATGGGGACAAGGTGCTTTGGGGGGCTTCCCCAAAGCACTCTCCCCATGTTGAGGGCATGTGGCCTGGTACGGTTCAGGAGGGGGGCGCTCTCTCGTCCTCCCCTCTTTTCCTGCGGCCTGCCAGGTTGTGTGCTTGGATAAGGGTCTGGTATGGATTTTTGGGAGGACCCCCATGCCATTTTTTTTATTTTGGCGCGGGGTTCCCCTTAATATCCATACCAAATGGAATTTGAGGGGACCCCCCCAAGCAATTTTTTTTAAATTTTGGTTCAGGGTTCCCCTTAATATTCATACCAGACCCAAAGGGCCTGGTAATGGACTGTGGGGGAATCCCATGCCATTTTTTTCAATGACTTTTATGTGTATTGCCGGGACCGACAATTCATTATAGCCGCAAGTACTTTTAAATGACTTTTTTCCCTTTAGAAATGTCATTTTTTGCAGGGACTGTTGTACACACAGGAAACATGCGCCACTTTACAGGCATACTATAGACACCCCCCAGGTACGAAATTTAAAGGAATATTTCACTTTTACTGTTTCACTTTAATTTTATTAAAATCACTGCTCCCAAAAAACTTTTTTTTGCATTGAAACATGTCCCCTGGGGCAGGACGCAGGTCCCCAAACACTTTATATGACAATACCATGCATATAAGCCTTTAAAATTAGCATTTTTAATTTCTCCCGTAGACTTTTAAAGGGTGTTCCGCGGCTTTCGAATTTGCCGCGAACACCCCAAATTGTTCGCTTTTCAGCGAACAGGCGAACACCCGATGTTCGAGTCGAACTTACGTTCGACTCTAACATCGGGCTCATCCCTAGTGAGCGCAGGGGGGACTATTTTTTAATTTTCGGGGCACATGTACATTATGCCGCCCCGCTACTCAAATTAGTCCCGGCGGTCGGAGTGATACTGGGATTCTCAGGTGCTGACATGTGAGGCGGCAAGTGGCTGAAAGGGAACATATGAAGGAGAGCGGGAGCATAGCTGCAATGGACACAGTGAGTGGAGAATAGAGTGTAGAATACTCACTTTGTCCTGTTACTGCATATAACTCCCAGCACAGCAGATCATTTTTAGCATTACAATAATCATCACATGCAGCACAGGAAGCAGGGTCTCTATCATGGCTCTATGTCACATGGCTGCTGAGGGTGCTGACTTTGTTATGGCTGTGCTGTGTTACAGTCTGTTACATACAGCACAGCCATTAACAAAGTCAGCACACAACAGCCATGTGACACAGAACCATGATAGAGCCCCTGCTTACTGTGCAGCCTGTGATTATTATTGTAATGCTGATGATCATAAGACAGCGAGATGTTACTTTACACTTTAGTTGGGGAGCAGTAAACATGTGCAGTAGAGCTGCATTTTTACCACCCCCAAACCAATCCACTTTAACCACTTCCTGTCCAGCAACGTACCAGTAAGCTGGATTGGAAAAGTGATATCTGGGTCATCACTGCAGGAATGATCAAGATATCATTTTTTAGCCCCAGTGATTCTGCACAAAGTAACATTAATCCTAGTGACTATGAAGCCCCTGGATTACTTTTACAGGCAGTGGGAGGGGGTCCCACCAGTGTGACTAGTAGCATTAAGTCCCTGAGACACAGTGAGAGGAATGGATGTCATTCTTCCCAATGTGTGATGTCAGAAACCAGAAGCAACAAGAATTTTGTTGCTTCCAGTTTCGGTCTGATGTAAACAAGCCATTACCAGCTTGAACGAGCATCTGATCAAACTGATCTTGGTTTGATCAGATGCTTTGGACGCCAGAGGACAGATATGGGGTCTAGAAGACCCCAGATCTCTCAATAAAGAGGACCTCTTATGGCCAATTCTATCACAAGGGATAGAAAAAAAAACATTTAAAGATACAGTATACATAATACAGTAAAACTACGGCATAATGGTGTTGTGGTAACTTGCCCCCCCCCAAAAAAAAGCATAATAATATTATTCTTGATTTCACTAAAAAAAAGCCTTTGAAAATTAGTTTGCAATAACTCCTTCAGTATCACCAGCAAAGCAGTTTCATTATCATCCTATTAAAGAGAATGTGCGCTGCATTGCGAGATTTTATCATTTGCCATGTCACGAATGTTAATTCTCCATTACGACTGCTAGTTTACAAGACCGACCGGTTCCAGCTCGTCCTTGCTTCCGAGCATGCGTGTTTGTACTTTGGACTTTTGTCCAACGGACTTGTGTACACACGCTCAGAAAATCCGACAACAGACATTTGTTTGCGGAAAATTTTAAAACCTGCCATCCAACATTTGTCCGCGGAAAATCCAACAACAATTGTCCGATGGAGCATAGACTCGGTCGGTATTACCGCCAACAGCCTGTCATCACACATTTCCCGTCGGAAAGTCTGATCGTGTGTACGAGGCTTAAGTCTATTACTAGTTACACGTCCTAATGTGTAATTTTCATACATATGTTTGGCACTCAAATTCATAACTTTACATTTCTTAAAGAGGTAGTAAACTCGGTATAAAAAAATATCCTCCTGCAAGGCAATGTTATAAAGTGCTAGTATGCACCACATACCAGCACATTATGTGAAACTTACCTTAAAACAAAGCCTTCCAGCGGTGCGTTTTCACCGCTGACAGGGTCTCCATCTTCACCCAGTTTCCTTCAAGGTTTGTGGGCTCCGGTCCTCTGAATGAACGTGCTGCAATGATGTCACTCCCGGGCATGTGTGCGGGAGTGCTGTTCATGGTACAGGGCTCTGAAGAATGGCACAAGTATGCTGCAGTGCATATGCCGGTGACGTCACCAGTGGCTTCACAAGTAAATATCTCCTAAACGGTGCATGTTTAGGAGATATTTACTGTACTTATAGGTAAGCCTTATTATAGGCTTACCTACAGTGCCTTAAAAAAGTATTTATACCCCTTGAAATTTTTCACATTTTGTCATGTTACAACCAAAAACTTTATTGAATTTTACTGGGATTTTATGTGACAAACCAACACAAAGTGGCACGTGAGTGTGAAGTGGAAGGAAAATGATAAATGGTTTTCAAATTAAAAATGAAAATTGTGGCGTGCATTTGTATTCAGCCCCTCCCTGAGTCAATACTTTGTAGTACCACCTTTCGCTGTAATTACAGCTGCAAGTCTTTTTGGGTATGCCTCTACCAGCTTTGCACATGTAGAGAGTGAAATTTTTGCCCATATTTGCAAAATAGCTTAACCACTTAAGAACCGGAATATTTTCCCCCTTAATGACCAGGCCATTTTTTGCAATACGGCACTGCGTCGTTTAACTGACAGTTGCACGGTCGTGCGATGCTGTACCCAAACAAAACTGATGTCCTTTTTTTCCCACAAATAGAGCTTTCTTTTGGTGGTATTTGATCACCACTGAGGTTTTGACTTTTTTGCGCTATAAACAAACAAAGAGCGACAAACTATATTCTTTACTTTTTACTATAATAAATATCCCCCAAAAATGTAAAAAAACTAATTTCTTCATCAGTTTAGGCCAATGTGTTTTCTTCAACATATTTTTTGTAAAAAAAATCATAATAAGCGTATATTGATTGGTTTGCGCAAAAGTTATTACGTCTACAAAATAGAGGATAGGTTATAGGAGATAGTTGATTTTTAACGAGACTGCGACATTGCGGCATACAGATCTGACTCCTAACGGACATTTATGACACTTTTTTGGGAACCAGTGACATTATTACAGTAATCAGTGCTAAAAATATGCACTGTTATTTTACTAATGACACTGGCAGGGAAGGGGTTAACACTAGGGGTGATCAAGGGGTTAAATGTGTTCACTCAGTGTGTTTACTAACAGTATGGTGGACTGTGTGACTAGGGAAATACACAGCTCTGTCTTCCTGCATAGCAGAAAGACAGGATCTGTGTGATCTCCCCTGTCAGAACGGAGATTTGCCTTGTTTACACAGGCAAATCCCCGTTCTGTCACTGCGGGGAACGATCACAGGTGGCCGGCGGACATTGAGTCTACCCCACCCGCTGATTGGCTCCCCCCACTGGCCAGTAGGCGTGCTCGCCCACAAATCGCCGTGCACGAGCCGACATACAATGACGGTGATTCGCGGGAAACAGCCACGTTGCGGCTGGTCCTTAACCACTTCAGCCCCGGACCATTTGGCTGCCTAAAGACCAGAGGCCCTTTTCCAATTTGGCACTGCGTCGCTTTAACTGCTAATTGCGCGGTCATGCAATGCTGTACCCAAACGAAATTTGCGTCCTTTTCTTCCCACAAATAGAGATTTCTTTTGATGGTATTTGATCACATCTGCGGTTTTTATTTTTTGCGCTATAAATGGAAAAAGACTGAATATTTTGAAAAAAAATGATGTTTTCTACTTTTTGTTATTAAAAAAATCCAATAAACTCAATTTTAGTCATACATTTAGGCCAAAATGTATTCGGCCACATGTCTTTGGTAAAAAAAAAGTCAATAAGCGTATATTTATTGGTTTGCGCAAAAGTTATAGCGTCTACAAGCTAGGGTACATTTTCTGGAATTTACACAGCTTTTAGTTTATGACTGTCTATGTCATTTCTTGAGATGCTAAAATGGCAGGGCAGTACAAACCCCCCCCAAATGACCCTATTTTGGAAAGTAGACACCCCAAGGAAATTGCTGAGAGGCATGTTGAGCCCATTGAATATTAATTTTTTTTGTCCCAAGTGATTGAATAATGACAAAAAAAAAGAAATTACAAAAAGTTGTCACTAAATGATATATTGCTCACACAGGCCATGGGCATATGTGGAATTGCACCCCAAAATACATTCAGCTGCTTCTCCTGAGTACAGGGATACCACATGTGTGGGACTTTTTCGGAGCCTAGTCGCGTACGGGGCCCCGAAAACCAAGCACCGCCTTCAGGATTTTGAAGGGCGTAAATTTTTGATTTCACTCCTCACTACCTATCACAGTTTTGAAGGCCATAAAATGCCCAGATGGCACAAAACCCCCCAAATGACCCATATAGTTACATAGTTACATAGTAGGTGAGGTTGAAAAAAGACACAAGTCAATCAAGTCCAACCTATATGTGTGATTATGTGTCAGTATTACATTATATATACCTGTATGTTGCGGTCATTCAGGTGCTTATCTAATAGTTTCTTGAAGCTATCAATGCTCCCCGCTGAGACCACCGCCTGTGGAAGGGAATTCCACATCCTTGCCGCTCTTACAGTAAAGAACCCTCTACGTAGTTTAAGGTTAAACCTCTTTTCTTTTAATTTTAATGAGTGGCCACAAGTCTTGTTAAACTCTCTTCTGTGAAAAAGTTTTATCCCTATTGTGGGGTCACCAGTACAGTATTTGTAAATTGAAATCATATCCCCTCTCAAGCGTCTCTTCTCCAGAGAGAATAAGTTCAGTGCTCGCAACCTTTCCTCATAACTAAGATCCTCCAGACCCTTTATTAGCTTTGTTGCCCTTCTTTGTACTCGCTCCATTTCCAGTACATCCTTCCGCAGGACTGGTGCCCAGAACTCAGAGGCCATGGAATGCCCAGGTGGCACAAAACACCCCCAAATGACCCCATTTTGGAAAGTAGACACCCCAAGCTATTTGCTGAGAGGCATGGTGAGTATTTTGCAGCTCTCATTTGTTTTTGAAAATGAAGAAAGACAAGAAAAAACATTTTTTTTTTCTTTTTTCAATTCTCAAATCTTTGTGACAAAAAGTGAGGTCTTCAAAATACTCACTATACCTCTCAGCAAATAGCTTGGGGTGTCTACTTTCCAAAATGGGGTAATTTGGGGGGGTTTTGTGCCACCTGGGCATTCCATGGCCTCCAAAACTGTGATAGGCAGTGAAGAGTGAAATCAAAAATTTACGCTCTTAGAAAGCTTGAAGGCAGTGCTTGGTTTTCGGGGTCCGTACGCGGCTAGGCTCCCAAAAAGTCTCACACATGTGGTATCCCCATACTGAGGAGAAGCAACAGATTGCATTTTGGGGTGTAATTTCACATATTCCCTTGACATGTTTGAGCAATATATCATTTAGTGACAACTTTGTGCAAAAAAAAAAAAAAAAATGTGTCTCTTTCCCGCAACTTGTGTCACAATATAAAATATTCCATGGACTCGACATGACTCTCAGCAAATAGCTTGGGGTGTCTACTTTCCAAAATGGGGTCATTTGGGGGGGTTTTGAGCTGTCCTGGCATCTTATGCACAACATTTAGAAGCCTATGTCACACATCACCCATTCTTCTAACCACTTGAAGACAAAGCCCTTTCTGACACTTTTTGTTTACATGAAAAAATTATTTTTTTTTGCAAGAAAATTACTTTGAACCCCCAAACATTATATATTTTTTTAAAACAAATGCCCTACAGATCAAAATGGTGGGTGTTTCATTTTTTTTTTCACACAGTATTTGCGCAGCGATTTTTCAAACGCATTTTTTGGGGAAAAAGCACACTTTTTTAAATTTTAATGCACTAAAACAATCTATATTGCCCGAATGTTTGATGAAATAAAAAGATGATCTTAGGCCGAGTACATGGATACCAAACATGACATGCTTTACAATTGCGCACAAACGTGCAGTGGCAACAAAATAAATACATTTTTAAAAGCCTTTAAAAGCCTTTACTGGTTACCACTTTAGATTTACAGAGGAGGTCTACTGCTAAAATTACTGCCCTCGATCTGACCTTCGCGGTGATACCTCACATGCATGGTGCAATTGCTCTTTACATTTGACGACGGACCGCCGCTTGCGTTCGCCTTAGCGCGAGAGCAGGGGGCGACAGGGGTGCTTTTTTTTTTTTTTCTTTATTATTTTTTTGCTTTTTTTTCTTATTTTTAAACTGTTCCTTTAATTTTTTTTTAATCATTTTTTTTGTTATCTCAGGGAATGTAAATATCCCCTATGATAACAATAGGTAGTGACAGGTACTCTTTTTTGAAAAAATTGGGGTCTATTAGATCCTAGATCTCTCCTCTTCCCTCAAAGCATCTGACCACACCAAGATCGGTGTGATAAAATGCTTTCCCAATTTCCCAATGGCGCTGTTTACATCCGGCGAAATCTAAGTCATGAAATGCTCGTAGCTTCCGGTTTCTTAGGCCATAGAGATGTTTGGAGCCACTCTGGTCTCTGATCAGCTCTATGGTCAGCTGGCTGAATCACCGGCTGCATTCTCAGGTTCCCTGTTGAGACAGGAGAGCCAGAGAAAAACACGGAAGACGGTGGGGGGGCATTCTCTCCCACTGCTTGCAAAAGCAGTCTAGAGGCTAATTAGCCGCTAGGATTGCTTTTACATGAAAGCCGACCGCTGGCTGAAAAGAATTATACCAAGATGATACCTAAACCTGCAGGCATCATTCTGGTATAACCAGAAGACAAAAAAATGGTTAACAATAATACACAGTAAACGGTAAAGTATAAAAAATTGCATACCTGAAAAGCAAACATGATAAAACATAATAACAATAAAACATTGCAGAATAGAATACAGTAAAAAAGAGCAGAACAATAGAGAGAGAACAATAAAATGACAACTATTTTTTTTTATTTTATATATATATATATATATATATATATATATATATATATATATATATATATATATATATATATATATATATATATATATATATATATATATATATATATATATATATATATATATATATATATATTATTTTATTTTTTACACTTTTTTTTGTAACTAACTTTTATAACTGTAACCGGTTCCAGGTTCGGGTCTCTCAAAATGCGATGGCATCTGGGAGACCCTGTGAAAGTGTGCCTAGTCTGTGTAATGCTGTACCCTACGCTAATACTCAACTAGTGAATGGTAGCGTTCAAAACATTCACCAATGCAAAGACCAGGATTGTCAGGACAGGAGGGAAAATAATACCGGGTGCCACGCCTATATCCGCGCTTGCTGCAGACACAACATCTTTTTTGGGGGGGTTCCTTGGGTAGGGGTACTCGGGAGGACATAAAGAAAATGCCTCTCATGCAGCCGACTGCATTTGGTTGGGGATGTGAATGGGGGAAGTACGGGCGCTGCAGAAGTGGTGGGTTCCCAATTAGGATTGGCAAATGCAGCAGGAAGGGCATTATGGGCACGACAGGCCTGTTTGTCTTCTTCTTGGTGGCAGCGGGACACTACTTGTGCTTGCCACCTCACCAGCTTGAACTGCACTTATGGGACTTGCCACTTCACCAAGTGTTACTGCAGTGCTGGTTTGACTACGACCGGGGTGTACTAGGCCGCTGGTGCTTGCCAGTTCACCAAAACGCTACCAAAAAAACTGTTAGCGATCGCAGGGATCAGGCATGACTCTGCGAACGCTGCAGTTATGCGTTTAGTGTTTTGTAAGTGACAGTGATCGATCGATAGTGCACTTGGGTGGGCTGGGCTGGGCCGGGCGGAGGGACAAAACGCAGGTGCTAGCAGGTATCTGGGCTGATCCCGCTAACACTGCGTTTTTGGGAACCCTAAACTGCTGGGGACGCTAGTATAGATCTGATCGGATCAGATATTGATCTGTTCAGATACTATACCACTAAGGGAGGTGTACGGTGCGTGCGTGGGTGTTAGCGGTATTGGCGCTAACCTGACGCTGCTTGGGGCTGGTGCTTGCCAGTTCACCAAAACGCTACCAAAAAAACTGTTAGCAATTGCAGGGATCAGGCCTGACTCTGCGAACGCTGCAGTTATGTGTTTAGTGTTTTGTAAGTGACAGTGATCGATCGATACTGCACCTGGGTGGACTGGGCCGGGCGGAGGGGCAAAACGCAGGTGCTAGCAGGTATCTGGGCTGATTCCGCTAACACTGCGTTTTTGGGAACCCTAAACTGCTGGGGACGCTAGTATAGATCTGATCGGATCAGATATTGATCTGTTCAGATACTATACCACTAAGGGAGGTGTACGGTGCGTGCGTGGGTGCTAGCGGTACTGGCGCTAACCTGACGCTGCCTGGGGCTGGTGCTTGCCAGTTCACCAAAATGCTACCAAAAAAACTGTTAGCGATCGCAGGGATCAGGCCTGACTCTGCAAACGCTGCAGTTATGTGTTTAGTGTTTTGTAAGTGACAGTGATCGATCGATACTGCACTTGGGTGGGCTGGGCTGGGCCGGGCGGAGGGGCAAAACGCAGGTGCTAGCAGGTATCTGGGCTGATCCCGCTAACACTGCATTTTTGGGAACCCTAAACTGCTGGGGACGCTAGTATAGATCTGATCGGATCAGATATTGATCTGTTCAGATACTATACCACTAAGGGAGGCGTATGCTGCGTGCATGGGTGTTAGCGGTACTGGCGCTAATCTGACGCTGCCTGGGGCGACGCATATCACCGCCGGGCGATCAGGGGGCTAAACCTTTATTCGGTAATAAACGGCGGGTGCCCTGACACTATAAAAAATAAACAAACTAACCAGTGTCACCCGTAACAGTTATACGGTGATCACTGGTGAAAGGGTTAACTAGGGGGCAATCAAGGGGTTAAAACCTTTATTCGGTAGTATATGGGGGTCCCTGTCGCTATAAAACGCTGATGACGAACCTAAATATTTACCTCCCTAACTAGCGTCACCAGTGACACTAATACAGCGATCAGAAAAATGATCGCTTAGCGACACTGGCGACGGGGGGTGATCAAGGGGTTAAAACTTTATTAGGTGGTGTTAGGGGGGTACCCTAGACCTAAAGGGGGCTAATACTAACACCATGCAGTAATCAGAAAAAAAAATGCTTGGTGTCAGTGTGACAGGGGGGGGGGGGTGATCGGGGGGTAAAGGGGGGTGTAATGTGTGCCTAGCATGTTCTACTGTGATGTGTTGTGTTGGTGCACTCACATTGCAGTCTTCTCTCCTCGGCGCCAGAACGGAAAATGCCGAGCCGAGGAGAGATGACATCACATCCCCTGCCTCTGTGTACTACACAGAGGCAGGGGAAGATTCTCATTGGCTTGGAGCGATCGCGAGGGGGGGGCCACGAATGGATGGCCTCCCCCTCATCTCTGAACACTCCGAGACCAAAGCCGACCGCCTCGGGCACCGGGGGGGGGTCCAATCGGACCCCTGCCCGCGGGAAGGCAATCACGTACCAGGTACATGATTTTGCCTGCCCGTGCCATTCTGCTGATGTATATCAGCGTGAGGCGGTCGTCAAATGGTTAATCGGTTAAAGAGGAACTGCAGTCTGCTCACACAATTTGTAATAAAAACATCTTTGGCATTCTGAAGCTTCCCTCCAACCACTTTGCATATTATTTTATATATACTATGATTCTGTACTTGCCAAATATGCTGGAGAAATCTCCCTCCACTGAGTCTGGCTGCAACCATTTTAACTGTGGGCTGCCTGTTCACTTCCTGGAATTGCACAGACACACAGAGGCACACCTTCAGCTCTGCAGCTCTCATTGGCCCTCTTATGACTCATCCCTCCCTCCCTTCCTGGCAGACCTCACGAAAGCGAGAGGGTGCTGTGCATGATGTCATAAGCCTAGGCTTTTTACCAGACAAGAAACAGAAAGTGGGTTGCATAAGGTATTTACTTGCAGAAAAAAAATATTTTACTATCCAAAGTTAAAACAACAAGGGCAGAAGATTTAATAGATGGAACGTTGAAAAAAATGACTGAAGGTCCAGTTTAAGCTCTGTCAGATTGGATGGAGAGTGTCTGTGAACAGCAATTTTTAAGCCTTGCCACAAATTCTCAATTGGATTTAGGTCTGGACTTTGACTGGACCATTCTAACACATGAATATGCTTTGATCCAAACCATTGCATTGTAGCTCTTGCTGTATGTTTAGGGTCGTTGTCCTGCTGGAAGGTGAACCTCTGCCCCAGTCTCAAGTCTTTTGCAGTCTCTAACAGGTTTTCTTCTAAGATTGCACTGTATTTGGCTCCATCCATCTTCCCGTCAACTCTGACCAGCTTCCCTGTCCCTGCTGAATAAAACCATTATCACAACATGATGCTGCCACCACCATGTTTCACAGTGTGGATGGTGTGTTCAGGGTAATGTGCAGTGCTAGTTTTCCACCAGACATAGCGTCTTGCTTTTAGGCCCAAAAGTTCAATTTTGGTCTCATCTGACCAGAGCATCTTCTTCCACATGTTTGCTGTGTCCCCCACATGGCTTCTCGTAAACTGCAAACGGGACTTCTTATGGCTTTCTTTCAACAGTGGCTTTCTTCTTGCCACTCTTCCATAAAGGCCAGATTTGTGGCATGCACGACTAATAGTTGTCCTGTGGACAGATTCTCCTGCCTGAGCTGTGGATCTCTGCAGCTCCTCCAGAGTTACTATGGGCCTTTTGTCTGCTTCTCTGATTAATGCTCTCCTTGCCCGATTTGTCAGTTTAGGTGGACGGCCATGTCTTGGTAGGTTTGCAGTTGTGCCATACTCTTCATTTTCAGATGATGGATTGAACAGTGCTCCATGAGACGTTCAAAGCTTGGGATATTTGTTTATAACCTAACCCTGCTTTAAACTTCTCCACAACTTTATCCCTTACCTGTCTGGTGTGTTCCTTGGCCTTCATGATGCTGTTTGTTCACTAAGGTTCTCTAACAAACCTATGAGGGCTTCGCAGAACAGCTGTATTTATACTTATATTAAATTACACACAGGTAAATTCTATTTACTAATTAGGTGACTTCTGAAGGCAATTTTTTCCACTAGATCTTTGTTAGGGGCATCAGAGTAAATGGCATCAGATGGCAGGCATCAGAGTAAATGCCCCTATCAGAGGCATTGAATACAAATGAACGCCACACTTTTTAGAGATTTATTTGTTAAAAAATGTAAAAACCATTTATCATTTTCCTTCCACTTCACAATTGTGCACCACTTTGTGCTGGTCTATCACATAAAATCCCAATAAAATACATTTACGTTTTTGGTTGTAACATGACAAATTGTGGAAAATTTCAAGGGGTGTGAATACTTTTTTAAGGCACTGTATATGTAAGTATTTTACTATCATTGCGTATAAACTTTTCCCCTAGAAAACACGTGTAATAACATCTGTATTTTTATTATTATACACGATCTATATAGCGCCAACAGTTTACGCAGCGCTTTACAATGTAGAGGGGGGCCAGCACAATTACAGTACAGTTCAATACAGAAGGGACAAGAGGGCCCTGCTCATAGAGCTTACATTCTAAAGGGAGGGGGTGGTGGTACAAAAGGTAATAGATGCAGGGTATGATTTGATGGGGGTGGCTCGCGGACAATTGTTAGGTGTGTAAGGATATTTTAGCTTGCTGTCCACCATTTTAAAAGACTGTATCCATTTTAGAATAATATGTATATGTGACGTTTATGAGAAGTTAAGTTTCAATTTCTTATAAATGATTTGATTTCCCCCAAAATGATGCACAAAGCCTTTTCCTGTTGTTAGTTTCTTTATGAGTTATTAATATTCTATTTTTGCTTGTTTTAAACATCCTGTATGCCTGTATCTTTACCATATATTAATGAAAGGGTTGGACTTTTGTTGTGATGTCATTTTGGTTATATAAGTGGAAACACGGAAATAAATCGGCAGATCATTCTGAGAACTGCATGCCTTGTATGTCATAATTTCCATTGGAATGGTCTCCAGATCTGAATGGGTTTGAAGGAACACTCTAGGCAGGATATCATTCGAGGGTTCACTTGCATTTAGAACATACTTACATCCCATCAGCTTTGGTGTCAGAAGTGGGATCATCATTTCGGGGAAATCAAACCATTTATAAGAAATTGAAACTTAACTTCTCATAAACGTCACATATACATATTATTCTAAAATGGGATACAGTCTTTTAAAATGGTGGACAGCAAGCTAAAATATCCTTAGAAGGTGGGTGTGGGATAGGCTTCCCTGAATAAGTGAGTTTTCAGGGATCTCCTAAAGGTGGACAGGTTAGGGGCTGATTGGATATACCAGGGCAGGGGGTTCCAGAGGATGGGAGAGAGAAGAGTCCAGTGTAAAACCAAAGCACAGTGACAGATCTCAACACTATCTATATCTCACAATTCTAAAGCGCCAAATAAATAAATAAATAAGGTGCCTAGTGCAGTAGAATAAGTGACAGAGGTTCAGTCCATGTTGTGCCAATATAGCATCCAGTGAATTCACACATAGAAAGATATTTCTCCACACAGCGTTCTATGAAGTAGATGGACACCGTGATGTGTATAAACCAGTGGACGAAAAGGAGGAGGCGTTGTACTTTTCCTCTCCCCACAATGCACCTTCCAGGTTCTTCCCACACCTCCCTCTCTTTCCCCTTGCTCTTTCGAAGTGCATTGCATTTGTCTTTTCTCTCCAGCTTGTCTGAGGGTCGCAGTCATTTATCGGCCTCCTGGACCAGTGTCACTCTTTCTGGATGACTTCTGGATGACTTCTGTGCATGGCTACCCTACTCTCTCTCTTCTGAAGTACCGGCCATCATCTTAGGTGACTTTAAAATTCCAATCAATGTTAATACTGCAACCACTTCTCAACTTCTCAACCTAACCTCCTCTTTTAACCTAACACAATGGACACAAACCACCACTCACTCCAACGGCAATACTCTCAACCTCGTATTCTCCCATCGGTGCACTACCTGCAACCTCTCTAACACCCCCTTTCCTCTCTCTGATCACAACCATATCAGTTTCACACTCTCATTGTCTCCTACCTCCCATGCTGCCAACCCACAAACCACTACCCACAGAAAAATATCCTAAGATGAACTTCTGCGCTACTAAAGTGAATGTGTCAATACTAAGGGAAATGCTGCAAAATCAATAAAAGTGAACACCACTCACTATCTAGAATCTGTAAATAACACAATCAACAATTGTGCCTGTGATTTTGCACAAAACAGAATAAACTAAATAATCAATAAATAATAGTCAATAAATATGCATAGGTGATAAATCATATATAAATCTAATAGTCCATGAGTGAATATCCGTGACTGTGGTGCAAATCAATCAGGTGAATAAGATGCGTTAAATAATCTATACAGTAAAACATCAAAAGTGCAAAGTGCGTTGATAGGAGATCTCGTGACTTTCATGGTGTTGGATACCCACTAGGGGCTCCCAGAACTCTCACCTTGTTGACACCAAAATAGTGCCTTTATGTATCCATTGAGGACTGTGCTTGTTCCAATCCAATCGGTGTAGTTGTTCTGGTGCGTCTGAGGAAGTCATGTGATATGACGTAACGCGTAGGACGTAACCGGATACACACCAGCGCGGACCGGAAGTGACGTAGCGGGGATTGAAAATACACTGTTTTAACCGCTCTTTCAACGCTACTTCTCCTACCTCTATGTAAGCAGATATTTTTAAATAAAATCTTTGGCTTTAACGATATCACCCTATTGGAGTACCCTCCTTTTTGATTACCCCCCATATGTGGAGTCCATATACCAGAGAGAACGCCATCTCCCCTTAGACGCACCAGAACAACTACACCGATTGGATTGGAACAAGCACAGTCCTCAATGGATACATAAAGGCACTATTTTGGTGTCAACAAGGTGAGAGTTCTGGGAGCCCCTAGTGGGTATCCAACACCACGAAAGTCACGAGATCTCCTATCAACGCACTTTGCACTTTTGATGTTTTACTGTATAGATTATTTAACGCATCTTATTCACCTGATTGATTTGCACCACAGTCACGGATATTCACTCATGGACTATTAGATTTATATATGATTTATCACCTATGCATATTTATTGACTATTATTTATTGATTATTTAGTTTATTCTGTTTTGCGCAAAATCACAGGCACAATTGTTGATTGTGTTATTTACAGATACTACCCACAGAAACCTTCGCAACCTCAACCCTTCCCTTCTTCATTCTGCTACTGATGGCCTTTCCGACAAAATTACACCCATGTCCTGCCCAGACTTAACCACTTCCATCTACAAAAACACTCTGTTATCACAGAGTGGTAGAAAAGAGTTGACGAGGTTTGGATGAGAGTGTTGTAGTAGGTTTGTTTAGCAGTGTGGAGGCTAAACAGACCCCACTGGGTCTGGTGGAGTGAGTCCAGAGGAGGCCACTGTGGGACAGGGCAGCTGGAGAGGTAGTATCGAATTCCTGGAGCCAGGTTTTGGTAATAGCAAATAGATTAAGGGATTTGGAGAGGAAAAGGTCATTGACAGAAGCTAGTTTGTTGAAGACTGAGCGGGCATTCCAGAGGGCACATGAAAGAGGAGGGCTAACTTGTGGAATCAGGGGAATTGGGATGGAAAGGTGGGAGTTATGACTACTGTTGGAGGAGGTAGACAGCCAAGTTTAGGGGTGGGAATTTGGTGTGGGAGGGCGGGGGTTTTGTGTGATGTCCCCAGAGATTAGGAGTAGTAGGAGGGTGAGGGTGGTAAGGCGGGAGTTGGATTTATAGGAGGGCAGTGGAGTGGAAGTGGTGATACTTTGTGGGCTTAGAATGAGCAATGAGCAGGAGGTTATAAGTGCAGTAATATTGAGTGGGCAGAAGAGAGAGAGATGTGTACAGGTTGTGGGCTGGACAAATTAGTAACATTTTTATTGTCATGTGAATGAAGCCTAGGTTGGTTATACACAGAGGTTGTTGCACTGTGTAAACCAGGTTGGTTCTACAGTGCGACACAATCTATTTATAGAGTGCAAATATTTAAAAGTGGGTCTTAAAAACTGGTGAGTAGGAATGAGCTCAGGTGTGTTTTCGGATCGTAGTCCCAACCCACCTGAGCAATCCCACCAGGAAGCCATCACTGCTTACCGCCAATCGTAGGCAGCATCTGTATGTGCAGCTGTGGGCCAGGAAATGCCTCACTGCCTATGATTGATGGTGTACAGTGAGGACTTGGCAGGATTGCTCAGGTGGGTTGGGACTATGATCCAACATGCCTGAGCCCATCCCTACTGGAGAGAAGCCTGCAGAAAGTCAGGTGATTGAGAACATTTTAGCTCGTTGACTGCTTTCTGTGACATAGGACAAGATAAGTTGGTGCCACTCAGTATTGTTAGCAGGGAAAAGCTGGGCTCCCATGCCTCCCTGTGTGGTAAGTTTATTTAGTACATTCTCTAACCATGCCTGCCTAAAATAAACCCTGACCTAAAGTATGCCACCCCCCCCCCCCCCACTTACCTGAATCTCAAAGCCTTGGGGCACCACACTGTTTGTATCCTGCAGACCACAAATTTTCACCTCACTGGCAACACCTGTGCAATAGGTCCCCACCCATAGACCAAGTATCTCAAGCCTCGGGAAATGGTCCCATAGAAGTCTATGGGCACCCAACACACAAGCACAATCAGCGTAAAGAAGATTGGACCCATGGGATGTAAACAATATGCACCGGGGGGGGGGTTGGTTACTTTAGGTCAGGGGGTAGGCAGACAGAGGAGGTCTGCTTTCTCTAAAAGTGTACAAAGAAACCCCCCGCGTTGTATTGCTTATCATCAGAAACAGTTTTCATTTAAATATATACTGCTGCTAGCAGATGTCACTACTAAATTATTCACATAGTAAAAATCCATTTGTTGAGTGCACAAAAAAAAAAATTATTTTTTTATCCAGTTCCTTATTTTTTTTTTATTTTCAGGCTGCTCCCAAAACATGCACAATTACTTATTTATTTTCCCTAACATTTTCCAAAATAATAGTGCTTTATCAGCTTGGATTAAACAGGAAGAACTCATCAAGGATTATTCCATGCCTGTAAATTTCCCTTGTGATGTACCAGAAACAAAGCAAACACCTGCCGCTGCTACAGACAATCAGCTGTGCAGCTAACATACAACATTTCAAGAAAAAAGGAATTTCCAACATAAAATACAGGTAACACGCTTTGTTGTAGTACAAGTACATCTGGCATGTAATCAACAAACATTTTGGCCAGTGGTAAACCACTGGCAGTATGTAGAAATGTCGTGTTAATTAGATAGCACACCAAAATCTAGCCTGCATAAGTGCGCGTAAACAAATGGAGGAAGAGAAAAATATAATGAAAAGGTTAAGAGGAGTCAGGGATAGAAGAAAGAAACAGGATAGAAAGTAGTGGAGGGAGAGTAAGAGAGGACAACCACCCGCCCCAAAAGCTCTGCACCACCTGAGAGGCACCACTTATAAGTGCAGACAATCTCTGCAGGATCGAGGGTTTACGGAGTATTAGGTTATAGGAGTCTCCAACAAGACCCATGGCTCCCATACTCGATTATGTATATCAAGAGTGTTATTTAGAGAGGCCGTCAGGTACTCTATTCTTTTAACATCTCTGATCCTGGAGTGCAGTTCGAACAGTGAGGGGAGTTCCCTATTTTTCCACTTCATGGCCACCAAACACCGAGCTGCAGTTAGCAGAGCTTTTTTGACAGTTTAGAGAAAGAGGTGGGTGGGAGGCCCAGAAAATTTTTGGGTTGAAGGGCACCCCGTACCAAAGATGAATTGAAGCAGGGAGTGCACCGTCTGCCTGGGGATGAGTAGAGAGCAGGTGCAATAGATATGATATAGCGTCCCCCTATCTTTACAACACTGCCAGCATCGGGGGTCGGCAGAGGGGTATATGGAGTGAAGCAGGTCAGGGGTCTGGTACCAATGAAATAGAATCTTATATTGATGCTCTTTATAGAGCGTACAGATAGAGCTCTTAGAGGCCTGCGACCATATGAGCTGCCACGCATTCAGGGGTATATCTATACCCAGGGCCTGCTCCCACTTACCCATATAGGCATGCCGTGGTCCGGCTGGTGATAAATCCATGGTCAGGAGCTGATAAGTGTGCAAGATCATACCTTTAGGGGACGAGCCCTCTAGACATAGTTTTTCTAATTCGGTTAGGGGGGAGAATTGAAGATTCGTTACCAAAGATTGCGCATAATGCCGTATTTGCAAGTAACTAAAAAAAGCCTGTCTGGGTATGTTAAAGGCGTCTTGCAGATTTTGAAAGGATCTCAGGGTTCTGATGTCTACCAATTCACCGTAGCGAAATAAGGCCTTATCCATCCAAAAGTGAGACATCTGCGAGGTCAAGCTGTCTGGGATATTGGGTGTTAATAGGAATGAGGTGGCTAGGGAGGAGGTGGTGGTAAGCGGGTATGTCGATTTTGCGCGCCGCCATAGCATGCGCAAAAGGGCAATTGGCCCTAGTAGCTGTATACCGCCAGACACCACACAAGAACTCCATAGCATGGAATTCGGGTGGACAGGGGCTAACCATAATTTCTCAATTTGTGTCCATCGGTTATAGGCATGGAGAGTGCACCAAGAGGCTACAGGGCGTAACTGGGCAGCTAAATACTTGGCTATGTTAGGGAACACAAGGCCGCCTTGATTGCGGGGAGCGTACAGGACCGATCTAGCGATCTGGTGCCTCTTATGCCCCGTACACACGGTCGGATTTTCCGATGGAAAATGTCCGATCGGAGTGTGTTGTCGGAAATTCCGACCGTGTGTGGGCTCCATCGGACATTTTCCATCGGATTTTCCGACACACAAAGTTTGAGAGCAGGAGATAAAATTTTCCGACAACAAAATCCGTTGTCGGAAATTCCGATCGTGTGTACACAAATCCGATGGACAAAGTGCCACGCATGCTCAGAATAAATAAAGAGATGAAAGCTATTGGCCACTGCCCCGTTTATAGTCCCGACGTACGTGTTTTACGTCACGATCGGATTTTCCGACAACTTTGTGTGACCGTGTGTATGCAAGACAAGTTTGAGCCAACATCCGTCGGAAAAAATCCTAGGATTTTGTTGTCGGAATGTCCGAACAAAGTGTGTACGGGGCATTATAGTTCCAGAAAAAAATTATTAAGTCGCTCTGGAGTCTCTTAAAATGCGAGGTTGGGATGGGGATGGGTAGTGTCTCAAAAGGGAATAAAAGTTTAGGTAGAATTGTCATCTTTAAGGTCGCAAGGCGGGCAAAAAGAGATGGTTTTATAGATTTCCACTTAGCCAGGGAAGCCCTGATGGAGGTGTATAGTTGGGGGAAGTTGGCTTTATAGAGAGTGTCGTATGTGGGTGGGAGGTATTTTAAGGAAGAGGTCTTCCACGTGTAATTAAATGTTTGTGAGAGGGCCGACAGTGTTTGGTGGGGTATATTTGGGGGGGGGGCTTCCGTCTTTGAGTTATTGATTTTGTATCCTGAGAGGGCACTATACCGGTCTAGCTCTATGTGTAGATTCGGAAGAGAAACATGGGGTTGCATGAGGGCGAGGAGGACATCGTCCGAAAATAGGGATATCTTAAAGTCTCTAATACGGACTGGGATATTTGGGTTCTTTCTGATATGGGCTGCTAAGGGTTCAATACATAGGGCATATAGAAGTCATGGGTATTTTAAATAAGCCCCCTCATACACTATCCGCTTAATGTATTTCTAAACCCAAGAACAAACATTTAAAGTATTGCAGCTTACCAGCCCTTAGATGTGGAGGTTGCATTTGTTTTCTTTTATTTCCACAAGGTGATTCTGCCAGTAACACTTTTGTAGTGTGACAATATTCAATCACTGAACTGTATCTATGGAGAAGCAGTGTTGTCACCTTGGGACAAAAATTGTGTTAGGACTACTGAGCACCTCTCCCTCCCCTCATCTCAATTGCATGTGTTCTGTAGTCCACAGAGAGAACTGGGAACTGTGCTACCTAATAACAGTCAGCAAAGGCAGGGAACACAAGAGGTTATCAGCTCAGATTTTTGGCAGCATCAACAGGTATTTTTTGCACATATTACAAAGATATAGTAAGCTGCTTATATTTAAAGCTGATCTCTAAACACAAAAACTCATTTAAATATATTGATCAATAGCAATGTAGCGTCCACTGGAGCAGCTGTGAGATCTCCAGTTGACTCTCATCCCCCGGCTGCTGTATATCCATTGGCTGTGTGCTCTAGTGTCCATTCTCATCGCTGAGAGACTGAACCAGTAAGGAACCAATCGTGCAGGCTGGGATCACTGGAACAGCTGACCGCCAGGCATATGGGACCAGATCTATCACCTGCCAGGAGTGGTGAGCTGAAATACAATGCTTAACCCTTTACTACACACAGTTAATGCAACAGAGAGTGCTCTTTACTTAGCAGCCCATCAGCCATATAAATACACACTGTTTTTTTTGGTTTGTTTGTTTTTTAATAAAAAGATACACTATTAAAGGGAAAACTACACATGCACCACCCACAGAAGGGCCCCAACAAAAGCCTGCCAACACTAACATCCAGGCACCAGGTACCTTGCAATCACCTCCAGGTACGTCAAAAACACATAGGCCCACCTGCTATTGGGACTGTATGTGCACACAAGGATCCTTTCCTCTTTTGGGGTTAGTTGAGCCTGATACTTTAATCCTGCTTGCATATATATATATATATATATATATATATATATATATATATATATATATAAAATGTATATATCTTTTTTGAAAATTGTTGTAGTTCAAATGATCACCATCGCCAGCCACTTTCACTTCCCATCTTCTGTCCCTGGCACCAACATCTTAACTGTGGGAACTTGGGGCTTCACGGTTGGGTGCCCAATGTACATGCTGCTCATTGTGAATGGTTCCGCAGCCTTCTGGGACCTGTGACGAGTCTTGTGTCTCTCACAACTCAGAGAATATAACACCTCTCCCCCAAAAGCACCATTTCATAAATAGGAGTGGGGGAGGAAGCCTTAACGCGGAACTTCCCCTCTTGGGTGAAGCTCTGCTTTAGAGGGATCTCTTGGGGCCTGCCCGGTCACCAGAACTAGTGTCTCCATTGGAAGATTTCCCCTCTAATACTTTTCTGGGAACAACCTAAAATTTGGGATTTTCTATTATTTTCACTTTCAATGATAATGGTAAACAGGACAATTAGAGAGGGTGAATCTCCTAAACGGGGGAGCAGACAGCAATAAAAGTTGACAGGAGTTCTAATCCCTCTCCCCTCTATCCAAAGCTAAAAAGAAAACATTTTGCCTTTATTTATACTTTAACTACAATACTTCAATACATGACTCCCACAGGCAGAGGCATGATGGGACTTGTAGTTTCGCAAACAGCTGGAGGGCCGCCAGTTTGAGACCCCTGCTTTAAAGAGGTGGAGACAGGGCTGTCTTTAAGGCAGGGAAAAAGGGGCAGCTGGGCCCTGTCATTGTTGTGGGGCCCAAAGCAGCTGCCTCATACTTGCCAACTATCCCAGTGTAAATTCTCTCTTCCCTTGAGGTTTAAGTCCTGTGCTGTGTCCTGATATCTCAGTGCGAAAATCTGTTACTAATGCTGCCCAGCTCTGCCCTAATGTTGTGTACAGATGACTCACCTGCAGACCCTGTGTTTACTTGTTGATATGTAAATAGTGGCGGACTGGCAGCATTCATATGTAAATAGAGGCAGTATTCATATGTACAGTTGTGCTCATAAGTTTACATACCCTGGCAGAATTTATGATTTCTTGGCCATTTTTCAGAGAATATGAATGATAACACAAAAACATTTCTTTCACTCATGGTTAGTGTTTGGCTGAAGCCATTTATTATCAATCAACTGTGTTTACTCTTTTTATATCATAATCGTGCAACAGGAACTACCCAAATGACCCTGATCAAAAGTTTACATACCGTGGTGATTTTGGCCTCATAACATGCACACAAATTGGCACAAAGGGGTTTGAATGGCTATTAAACATAACAATTCTCATGTGTGATCTGTTTGCTTATAATTAGTGTGTGTGTATAAAAGATCAATGTGTTTCTGTACTCCTGACAGACCCTTGCATCTTTCATCCAGCGCTGCACTGACGTTTCTGGATTCAGAGTCATGGGGAAAGCAAAAGAATTTTCAATGGATCTGCGGGAAAAGGTAGTTAAACTGTATAAAACAGGAAAGGGATATAAAAAAATATCCAAGGAATTGAGAATGCCAATCAGCAGTATTCAAACTCTAATCAAGAAGTGGAAAATAAGGGGTTCTGTTGAAACCAGGTAGACCAACTAAAATTTCAACCACGACTGCCAGGAAAATTGTTCGAGATGCAAAGAAAAACCCACAAATAACTTCAGGTGAAATACAGGACTCTCTGAAAACATGTGACATGGCTATGTTAAGATTCACAATAAGGAGACACTTGAAGAAAGATGGGCTGCATGGTCGAGTCGCCATAAGAAAGCCATTACTACGCAAATGCCACAAAATATCCCGCTTACAATACACCATCAGCACAGAGACAAGCCTCAAACCTTCTGGCACAAAGTCATTTGGAGTGATGAGACCAAAATTGAGCTTTTTGGCTGAAACCATAAACACTACATTTGTAGGGGAGTCAACAAGGCCTATGATGAAAGATACACCATTCTTACTGTGAAATACGGAGGTGGATCGCTGATATTTTGGGGATGTGTGAGCTACAAAGGCACAGGAAATTTTTCAGAATTGATTGCAAGATGAATGCAGTATGTTGTCAAAAAATACTGGAGGAAGATTTGCATTCATCAGCCAGGAAGCTGCGCATGGTAAGTACTTCCAACATGACAATGATCCAAAACACAAGGCCAAGTCGACCTGTCATTGGCTACAGCAGAATAAAGTGAAGGTTCTGGAGTGGCCTTTTCAGTCTCCTGACCTCAATATCATTGAGCCACTCATCTCAAACGTGCAGTTCATGCAAGACAGCCCAAGAATTTGCAGAACTGGAGGCTTTTTGCCAAGAGGAATAGGAAGCTTTACCATCTGAGAAGATAAAGAGCCTCACCCACAAATACCACAAAAAACTTCAAGCTGTCATTGTTGTTAAAGTGGGCAATACACGGTATTAAGAACTGGGGTATGTAAACTTTTAATCAGGGTGATTTGGGTAGTTTCTGTTGTGATTATGATTTAAAAAGAGTAAACACAGTTGATTGATAATAAATGGCTTCAGACAAACACTAACCATGAGTGAAAGAAAGGTTTTTGTGTTATCATTCATATTCTCTGAAAAAATGGCCAAGAAATCATAAATTTTGCCAGGGTATGTAAACTTATGAGCACAACTGTATATCATGCCCCCCTGAGGTCATATCCACCATCACCTATACTGAATGTTGTTGGAAATAAAGGGGCATGCTTGAAAGTCCTGCCTACAACTGTGGTCATTAAGCCTACCATCGGCCTGTTCTGCAAAGGTAAGCAAATTAGTGGTGGTGGTGGGGGGGGGGGGGGGTAGTGTGGGGTATGCAGAGGTAGGCAGAGAAGGAATTACAGTTTGGGGTGCACAGGTGAGAAAGGAGGGGATGTATGGAGGTAAGAAAGTTGGGTGCAAAGATGAGCAGAGGAAGCAGGTAAAGTTAAAGGGGAGGGGGATTGGGGTGGAGAGGGTGGGGGAGGTTTGGGGTGCAGAGGTTAGCATGGGTTTTAGGATGCAAAGGTTTACTGACAGGATAGATAAAGATGTAGGTCACATGTAGGGTAGCCCATTCATTTCAATGGTTTGCTCTATGCGCTACAAATGCGAAAGAAAGTTCCAAACCCTTTTTCCAAATCACACGGTGCCAAGGCACATGTCAGCAGATGCGTGAGGTGTGATTAACAATTAATGGCACTGCTGTGTATCTGCTAAAGGGCAGTATGTTTCTGTGGTGTCAGGAAAGCGATTTTGCATGCGTTCCCGACACACACAAATGTGATTGCAGGCTAAATGTCTCAGTTACATTGGTGGTCAGTGTAAATCTTCTCATTACATTGGTGCTTGGTGTAGAATCCTTTCATTCACACTACTGGCCAGTGTGAATGCCCCCCTTACATTGGTGGTCAGTGTAAATCCCTCCTTACATTGGTTGTTACTGTGAATGCTTCTATAACATTAGTGGTCAGTGTAAACCCTATTACATTAGTGGTCAGTGTAAACCCCTATTACATTGATGGCCAGTGTTGAAACTCCATATTATATTGGTAGTTGGTAAAAAAAAATTGCATTGCCATTGATCATACCCTCCCCTCCCCCCAGCACTGCCACTGATCCCAGGAGTCCTATGATCTCTAGGAGTTTTCTGTCTATTAGACCCCTTTCACACTGGGGCCGCAGCCGTGTCAGAAGTGAAACGCAGCTCATTTTAGCAGCGCTTTACTGGTGTTTAAGCTGCGCTTTTCGGGAGCTAGCAGTGCGCTTTTAACCCCCAGGAAGGCGTTAAGAAGGGGTTAAAAGCGCCCATGTTGCAGCGCTTTCGAAGCGCTTTTTTAGGTGCTTTGGAAGCGCTGCCCATGCATTCCAATGGGCAGGGACGGTTTGGGAGTGCTGTATACAGCACTCCCAAACCGCCCCAAAGATGCTGCTTGCAGGACTTTTCCTAACGTTCTGCAAGTGCACCGCCCCAGTGTGAAAGCACTCAGGCTTTCACACTCGGGAGGCACGGGAGGCAATTTTCAGGCTCTATTTCTAACGCTAAAACACCTGAAAACTGCCTCAGTGTGAAAGGGCTCTTAATGGGTCCCCTCACCTTCCCAGTCCATGGTGTGCAGGCAGTGAGGAGATGATGTGCTGTAACCTCTAGCAACCAATCAGTGAGCAGTATTGATGTACAGTAATCTCTAGCAACCAATCAACAAGCAGAAACCATGTGCTGTAACCTCTAGCAACTAATCAGTGAGCCGTAATGTGTGCTGTAACCTCTAGCAACCAGTCAGTGAGCGGTAATGATACACTGTAACCTCTGGCAACCAATCGCAATCGCTGCCTGATCTGATTCAGTAAACGGATTCTGAGTCTAGCTGCTATTTATTGTATGTCTCAGAGAGAGCATGTGGAGAGCAATACTGCATGGAGGGGGGGGGGGGGGGGCAAGAAAATTTTTGCCCAGGGTCCAACCAATATTAAAGATGGCCCTGACTGTAACCTCTGGCAACCAATTGCAATCGCTGCCTGATCTGATTCAGTAAATGGATTTTGAGTCTAGCTGCTATTTACAGTATTGTAAGTCTCAGAGCAGGTGGAGAGGGAAACTGCATGGAGGGGGGGAGGCCCAAGTCCTTTTTTGCCCAGGGTCCAATCAATTTTAAAGACGGTCCTGGGTGGAGGTCTATTTGAACAACATGGGAGAAGTCAAAGATCACTGGGCACAGTGTCACCTCTGCACACCTGATTTAAACTTCTAATTGTAGTACTACCATGCCACAATCACGTGCATTGCACAGCAATTATAGGTTTAAACCAGGTGGTGAGGAGGCAACATATCGCCTTCCTTAGCACCCGTCAAACATACTAGGATCGCTTTTCAGGGGAACAGTAGTGCCTGCTGCACTTGTGAATGAACTTTCACTGTTCTGAGCCCCCTATAAGGCTGATTTCACACTGATGTGCTGCGGTTTACCCATACAGCGGGTACAGTACAGTGCATCTGCAACTTTCCGGGGTTAGCTGCACTTTGCCATAGACTTCTATTATATATTTTGCCATATTGCATTGGATTTTACATAAAACTACAGCAGCTGAAGACTGAACAGGAAAGGTAATTTTTAATAACATAAATTACAATATTATACAAAAATTAATCAAAATCCACCGCGCCAAACACTATCTAATTGCAGCTGCTATCCCAACCTTAAACAGGTACAATTAGAATAAATATGGACACCAGGGGTACGCCCTATGTACAAAAAGCGCTTGCAATGTAGTAAGTGAAAAAATTACATCTAAATAAAGTGTACAATTCCTACTGGATAAATGATGTGATCCCAAGTGGATTTCTATATCCAACTAACATCCATCAATCAATGACACGTGTAAATAAATATGTGTTCCAAAAACATATTCCAAAAACATATACTATAGACAGTCTGTGGTAAACCAATATAAAAACTGATATCAACTGCTATATGAGTAGCAGTGTATGCAAAGTGCTCAGTACCAATCAATGAAAATACTGTGCAAATGTGCAATCTTCAACATAGAATCAAAGGGCTTGTGCTTTTCTTCTTATATTGAATTACTCTCCAGCGCCACCAATCCACCGTGTGTGTAGTAAAGGTCCCTATTCACCAGAGGTATTTGACCCTCTTGTCATATGACAAAGAGAAGTCAAAAATCACTTAAGGTGGTCTCTCATAGACCCGTGGTCCCTTTGAGATCGAGTCAGGATTCATGAATTCCCAATGCACAGCAGAAGCCGTGGGCCACTCTGGTCCAGTGCGCATTCCAATTGTACGTGAGTCTACACACCGTGCGTTCCAACTTGACGCATTTCTTCACCACATAACGCCTTCAGAAGCTGCAGCTTCTGAAGATGTTACATATGGAGGAAACACGTCAAGTTGGTACGGATAGACTCACTTGCAGTTGGAAAGCACATCGGAGCAGAGTGTCCCACGGCTTCCGCTGTGCATTGGGAATGTATGAATTTGAAGTGGATGTAACCTATTATGGTACATTTCAATAAAGTCTGGAACTTTTTACGCTATGAGAGGCTTGTCCTTCCTTTTGTTTTCTCCATAAACATCTAAACACGCCACGAGAACCCACCGAGGAAGAAGGATCCCGGCTTGATCTCAAATGGACCACGGGTCTATGAGAGACCACCTTAGCGATTTTGACTTCTCTTTGTCATATGACAAGAGGGTCAACTACCTCTGGTGAGTAGGGACCTTTAGTACACACACGGTGGATTGGTGGCACTGGAGAGTAATTCAATATAAGAAGAAAAGCACAAGGCACTTTAATCTTATGTTGAAGTTGACACGTCTTGCACAGTATTTTCATTGATTGGGACTGAGCACTTCGAACACACTGCTACTCATATAGCAATTGAGATCAGTTTTTAGATTGGTTTACCACAGACTGTCTATAGTATTTGTTTATGTTTTTGGAATATGTTTTTGGAACACATATTTATTTATACATGTCATTGATTGATGGATGTTAGTTGGATATAGGAATCCACTTGGGATCACATCATTTATTCCAATAGGAATTGTACACTTTATTTAGATGTAATTTTTTCACTTACTACATTGTAATTGCTATTTGTACATAGGGCTCACCACTGGTGTCCATAATTATTATTAAATTACAATATGGCTTGTCTAGCAATTGTATATGCTATATTATTTTGTTATGTGCTACCCTGTTTCCCCGAAAATAAGACCTAGCATGATTGTTGGTGATGGCTGCAATATAAGCCCTACCCCCCAAATAAGCCCTACCCTGTTTCCCCAAAAATAAGCCCTACCCTGAAAATAAGACCTACAAGGACTTTAACTAGGGCTTATTTTGGGGGTAGGGCTTATATTGCAGCCATTACCGACAATCACGCTAGGTCTTATTTTCGGGGAAACAGGGTATATACAGTATTTTTTCAATGAAAGTGAAGTTCTCCTTTAAACAGCAGGTACTTACCCTACCCACACTCCCTAATTGTTCCAATCTGCTGTCAAGTGCTATAAGTGTCAACATTTACAGAGGACTGTGGATGCTCCCCCGCAGATATGACAAAGATCAAGCCTGGTGACTGCTACTTGTACCAAGCACTGGCATGATCTGGACGCAGAGGAATCCTGTTATCCTCCAAAAATCTGGATGTTTGCTAGAGAGTCTGGTAGTGGATCAGAGTGGTGGACAGGGCTGTTGCTACCACTAGGCAAACTAGGCAGCCGCCTAGGGCGCACTGCTGCCTAGGGCACCTGGCCACTGGTGTCCCTACTCTCTTCTCTCTGCAGCAAGTAACTAAGTCTCAGCATCAGCAGGCAGCCGCCTCTCCGTTCGCACATAGTGTCAGAGGCGCAGCAGCGGCGGAGGACTGTGTCTGTGTCCTGACTCCCGAATGAATGGAAGCAAGCAAACATTCATTGATGGGCATGGGTAGGCTGCACTGTTGGGCGTTGGTGGGGCTGCATTTGATGGACGCTGGTAGGCTGCATTGATGGGCATTGGTGAGGCTGCATTTGATGGGCGCTGGTGAGGCTGCATTTGATGGGCGCAGAGGAGGCTGCATTTGATGGGTGCTGGTGGGCTGCATTTGATGGGCGCTTCATTAAAAAGGTGGGGTATACATGGGCAGGGCAAAGAAGGTGGAGACAGGGGTGGAGCCAAGGGGCGGTGGCAAAATTAGATTTTGCCTAGGGTGTCCAAAATCCTTGCACCAGCCCTGGTGGTGAAGGAGCACAGGGAAGGTAAGTGCTGGTTTATTATGATCCCTGTTCTAAACTAAGTACAGGTTTCCGTTAAACACAGTCAGAGACATCAACCCAGGAAAATTATTTATAGGGTGATAAGCAGCATATTAAGTGCGTTGTGGAGAAAAATAGGCATAGCTAATTTATTTTAGGCATATGGCTTATTGAGAATGCATATACAGCCCTGTCAACTTCCCAGTAAAACTTGGGCTCACCCACTATCCCTGCACCTCATGAAAAACCATAGGAAAAGCCTCAAAAAGCAGCTAATTCCCAAATTTCCTAAGAAAATTCATAGTACTGCAATAGTATTCTGTCAGTACTGAAGGGCTACCTCCGCAGGAGCCGCTAGTAATTTGGGCATATTTGCCCTACTCACAGCATACACAGCCAGGCACACTGCATTTCTGGCATTCTTGTTCTGGCTCAAAGATCAGTCTAGGGTTTTTTTTAGAACAGTAACTTGGATAGGGATAGGGAGCATAGGATATACCCGGAAATGAGAACAACTTCAGGACTGCTTGGCTTCTGGTTGCTCTGTACAAAAATGCAAGCTATAATTCACAGCCTCTGGCTGCACTGTACTCTCTTGGCTGTTGTACAACTCCTGGCTGTACTGGGCAAACCTCTAAGCAGTATTGCACTCTCCTGGCTGTTTTGCACAACTCCTGGCTGCACTGCACTGGCATGGGGGATTAGACCACTCCATAGTCACTCTTTATAGCACGTTCAGTTACTCACTCAGTCCAAAAAACGGTTGCGCATCCCCACCAACTCCCTTCAGGCTCTTCTCAGTCTCTGGACACAGCTCTCTTCAGTAGGCACCCCAGCTAAGCCTAGCTGTGACCTTGAGGTCTTCAAAGGCTCCTCTGGCTTCCTCTTTGTCTATTTCTGCCCTAGGGGCAGAGCCCCTGCACAGGGATCTTCCCCTGAAGGATTGGACCCAGGAACTCTGCTCTTTTGCTCCCAGGCCTCAGGCTGCTTATGGGCTCTCCCTCCACCTTCCAGGCACACCTCCCGAGGGATTGGCTGCAGTTCCATAAGGCTCCATTCACATATATGCGAATTGGATGCATTTTTAACCGTATCCGATTCTCATGACATGTGAACCAGCAGCCTTCTCTATGGAGCCGGTTCACATATATGTGGTGCAGCGGCAGTGCAAATTTGCTGTGAATTGAAAAAGTCCTGTGCATTTGCTGAGCACTGCAATGCGGTTCAGATGCGAATTCCCGGCTATAGGAACGCATTAGAATCGCACATATCATCAGTTTTGAACACAAATTTGATCTGAAAAAAAAAACAGTGTAGCCCCCCCCCCCCCAAATCCATACCAGGCCCTTTCGTATCTGGTACGGAGTTAAAGGAGAACCCCTCCACCAAAAAAAAATAGCGTGGGGTCCCCCCAAAATCCATACCAGACACTTATCCGAGCTTGCAGCCTGGCAAGCCAGGAAAAGGGAGGCGAGGTAGTGCCTCCCCCCTTCTGAACAATACCAGGCCATATGCCCTCAACATGGGGAGGGGAAAAGGGCCTCCGGTGGTTGTGGGGTCGGTGGGCAGGGGGCTTATTGTGATCTGTAAGCTCCCTTTAACAAGGGGCCCCCCAGATCCTGCCCGCCATGTGAATGAGTATGGGGTACATCGTACCCCTACTCAATCACCAAAAAAATCAAAAAGAAATAAAAACTCGGAGACAATTTTTGACAATGCCTTTATTAAAAAAAAACTAAAACAATGTCCCCTGGTGTAGATCCATCGTCAATTGTGACGCCTGCCGCCATCGCCGACCCGAAAAGACAACTAAAAAGCTTCACTTACGCCGAAGGCTCTTGCCGTCTGCCTGCTCCTTCACCTGACAATTCTTAAATAGCTAAGGGGTGGGCCACCCCTTGTGACGTCATCCATCGTGGCATGCTGGGTCGGTGACATCACAAAGGGGCAGTGCCACCAGGTGACATCGTGGCCCTGCCCCTTAGCTATTTACGAACTGTCAGACAGAGAAGCAGGCAGACGGCGGGAGACTTCGGGGCAAGCAGAGTTTTTTTTTTCTCTTTTTTCGGGTCAGCAGTGGTGACAGGTAGGGTGATTGATGATGAATTTACACTGGGGGACACTGTTTTTGTTTTTTTATTAAAGGAATTGTCAAAAACTGTCTCTAAATTTTTATACAGGGCTGCTGTTTAGACATCTTGTGAATGGTGGTGGATGCATGAGGGCTGACACATCTATACAGGTACTTTCTAAGCGAATTGTGCATATGGTAAAACAGGGACTATTTTGTCAGTATGTTTGGATACATTAAACACCTGTTGCCAGGAATGACTAGCCTTGGTAGTTTTAATGTTCCCAACACAGGATTGATTTAAAGGGGCTGGCTGCTCTATCTGATCAGACTGGATGGGTCTTTTACAGCTACTATAGTTCCATAAAGGGTGAGTGTGTATCCCCTCGCTATATAAGTTTAATGAACCCTATATACTGTTTTAAATTTCCCTTTTTCTGATACTATTTTATATAAGGGACTACAGTATTTACATTTTTTTAAAGCTTCCACTCTAGGAATAAACTAGCTTTCTCCCCTCTCTATTTTCTATGTCTTTTTTCATTTATTGATACGATGTAAGTCCCAAGACACAGGCCCGTGAAAACATCTATAACGTGCTTTGTTTTATTCCCTTGGGTTACCTGGTCTATGTTATCTAAGGCTGGATTTACACCTATGAAATTTTTAGTGCTTTTTGCATTTTGCAGGTTTGCAGTGCAAATCTGCAAAATGCAAAAGCACTAAAACTGCATAGGTGTGAATCCAGCCTTAATACACATTTTTCAACTCTATAATGCTCAGCCGTGCTCCATTTACCCCGCTGCCTTAGATGTGATTTGCCAATAGCTCGTTTGTCGATACTACCTTGGTATGAGCATAAATCAACAGATATCTCTCTCTTTTTTGATTATTTATTGAAGATTTTTTCTATTGGTTGTTATCTAAGCTATTGATGTTATATATACAGTGCCTTGAAAATTTTTTCACATTTTGCCGTGTTACAAAATTATAAATGGTTTTTAAAAAATTTTATTTTTAAGCTTTGAACATCTCACGGACCACTGTTCAATCCGTCGTCCAGAAATGGAAAGAGTATGGCACAACTGCAAACCTACCAAGGCATGGCCATCCACCTAACCTGACAAGGAGAGCATTTATCAGAGAAGCAGCCAAGAGGCCCATGGTAACCCTGGAGGAGATGCAGAGATCCACAGCTCAGGTGGGAGAATCTGTTTATAGGACAACTATTAGTTGTGCACCCCACAAATCTGGCCTTTATGGAAGAGTGGCAAGAAGAAAGCTATTGTTGAAAGAAAGCCATAAGAAGTCCCATTTGCCATTTGCCAGGCATGTGGGGGACACAGCAAACATGTGGAAGAAGATGCTCTGGTCAGAAGAGACTAAATTTGAATTTTTTGGCCTCAAAGCAAAATGCTATGTGTGGCAGAAAACTAACACCGAACATCACCCTGAATACACCATCCCCACCATGAAACATGGTGGTGGCAGCATCATGTTGTGAGGATTAAACATGCGAATATCGTTTCGGTCCGAATACAAATTCGGACACATTTTTGGTTATTCGGAGATTCAGTTGTGTCAGAATCTCCAAAAGAAATAGTAACGAACTTTGTTGAAATCCGGTACAATTAATTTTGTTTGTTTTCTAACGAATTCCAACATTTAGAATTTGGATTCAAATTCTGTGTGAAAAAATAGCTAGCTGTTAAGCAGCGGGACGGAAACCCGGTCGCCCGTATCCTTAACCACTTTAGCTCCGGAAGATTTTACCCCTTTCCTGACCAGAGCACTTTTACAATTTGGCACTGCGTCACTTTAACTGACAGTCGTTCGATGCTGTACAAAAACGAAATTTGCGTCCTTTTTTCCCCATAAAAAGAGCTTTCTTTTGGTGGTATTTGATCACCTCTACGGTTTTTATTTTTTGCGCTATAAACAAAAAAAGAGCGACAGTTTTGAAAAAAACAAAACAATATTTTTTACATTTGCTATAATAAATATCCCCCAATTTAAAAAAAAATGAATTTCTTCATCAGTTTAGTCCAATATATATTCCTCTACATATTTTTGATAAAAAAATCGCAATAAGCTTATATTGATTGGATTGCGCAAAAGTTATAGCATCTGCAAACTTTGGGAAAGATTTATTGCATTTTTATGGCATTTTAATTTTTTTTATTTTTTACTAACAATGGCAGTGATCTGCGATTTTTAGCAGTACTGCGACATTGCGATCGGAGACTTTTGACACTTTTTTGGGACCATTGACATTTATACAGCGATCAGTGCTATAAAAATGCACTGATTACTGTGTAAATGTCACTGGCAGGGAAGAGGTTAACACTAGGGGGCGATCAAGGGGTTAATTGTGTGTTCCCTCAGTGTGTTCTAACTGTATGGGGATGTGACTGACTAGGAGAGGAGACATAGTACTTATATAGTACTTAGTAGGAACAAACGATATGGCTCCTCTCCTCTGATAGCACAGGGATTTGTGTGTTTACACACATAAATCCCCGTGCTGGTGCTCGTGTACACGCATCGGGTCCACCGCCTTGCAGCGGGTGCGCGGCCTCTGGTGGCCAAAAAAGGGTAGGACGTACCCGTACGGGATTTCACCCAGGAGAGCCATTGTGCTGCAGTATATCTGCGTGACATGGTCGGGAACCGGTTAATAACCATGAGTCATCATCTGTCAGTGGGCTTCCCCACTCACAGATGAACATAAAGATTGCCGGCAATTGCCCGGCAATAGAAAAATGTTTTAAAAAATGGCGTAGAGTCCCCCTAGTCCATACCAGGCCCTTCGGGTCTGGTATGTGGAACCCCACGCCAAAAATGTTTAAGTGGAACCCCACGCCAAAAATGTTTCCATAACAGACCCTTATCTGAGCATGCAACCTGGCAGGTCAGGAAAAGGGGGGTGAGCGAGCGCCCGCTCCTGAACCATACAAGGCCACATGCCCTCAACATGGGGGGTGGGTGCTTTGAGGCAGGGGGGCTCTGCACCCCCCAACCCCAAAGCTCCTTGTCCCCATGTTGATGGGGACAAGGGCCTTTTCCCGACACCCTGGGCTGTGGTTGTCTGCGGGTGGGGGGCTTATCGGAATCTGGAAGCCCCCTTTAACAAGGGGGCCCTAGATCCCGACACACCCCCCCCCCCCCCCATGTGAATGGGTATCCCTGTACCCATTAACCAAAAAAAGTGTCAAAAAGTAAGAAACACAGGAAAAAGTTTTTGACAAGTCCTTTATTAAAAAAAAAAAAGTGTCCCTTGATGTCCATCATGATGCCTGATCCAGAAAAATAGAAACTTCACTTCACTTTGACAGCTCTTATATAGGAAAGGGACAGGGCCTCCCCGGGGCACCGCCCCCTTTTGACATCACAAGTGACGTTAACGTTACGGTGTGGCCCCGCCCCTTGCCTATATAAGAGCTGTCAAAGCCGAAGAGAGGGCAGCCGGGGGGGGGGGGGTAGCCTCTTAGGGGGCAAAGCGTTTTTTGCCATTTTTCTGGTCAGCGGGCATTGTGATGGACATTTAGGGAAGCTATTTTTTTTTCTTTTTTAATAAAGGACTTGTCAAAAACTGTTGCCTGTGTTTTTTACTTTTTGACACTTGTACCCGATACCCATTCACATAGGGGGGGCCGGGATCTGGGGGCCCCCTTCTTAAAGCAGGACAATGATCCAAAGCACACATCAAAAAGCACAAAGAAATGGTTTAAGACAAAGGTGTTGATTTAATAAAGGCCAACAGACTGTGCACCTTGGAAAGTGCAATTGCACTCTGCAAGTGCAGTTGCTCCAGAGCTTAGTAAATGAGGTAAAGCTTCACTTTGCAAAGAATACCCAATCACATGCAAGGAAAATAAAAAAAACAGCATTTTTGCTTGCACATGATTGGTTGATGAAAGTCAGCAGAGCTTCTGCTCATTTACAAAACTGCTCTTGCCGTGTGCAACTGCACTTTCCAAAGTGCACAGTCTTTTTGCCTTTAGTAAATCAACCCCAAAGTGTTGGAAAGTACTGAGCTGGACAGCAATGAGTCCAGATCTAAATCCCATAGAGCACCTATGGAGAGATCTCGAAACAGCAGTTGGGAAAAGGAACCCTTCTAATCTAAAGGACCCGGAGCAGTTGGCAAAAGAAGAGTAGTCCAAAATTCCAGTAGAGAGGTGTAAGGAACTCATTGATGGTTACAGGAAGCAATTGATTTCAGTTATTTTTTGGGGTGTGCTGCGAAATATAAAATTGAGGGCGCCAATAATTTTGTCCAGTCCATTTTCTGAGTTTTGCGTGGAATGTGTCAGATTTGGCTTTGTATTTCTCCACTTTTTTGTGTAATACCAATGCAAACAAAAGAAATAAACATGAGAATGCCTAAGCATTTGTAATTGTAACAATTTTCTGACAGAAATTCAGGGGTGCCAATATTTTTGGCCATTACTGTGTACATTGAACAGCAATATACAATAAGCTAAATACAGTATGTTCAGAGATTGAAATTTCTGTGTGCATGTACATCCATGCCACTACAAGCACCGAAAACAAGCATACCATGGAGATTTATCCTGGCTTTTTCCTATTTTGTTTTGGTAAAATAGCTTTTTTCAACCTAGTGTCACACTTTTGACATCAGGACATAAAAACAGGGGATTAAATGTCACTAGGACAGGAAGGTACACACAGAAAAAAAAAAAAAAAACTTTACAGAGATTCTAATCTCTTACTGTACCAGAAAATGTGGTCTTGCCAATTCCTATTGTTCCCTATCCCTCTGACCCCTGTCACTTGGCCAGAAAGTGAGGGAAAGTTTTTTCATGGGGACACAGACTGCAATGACAACCTAATAGAGGTTCCAACCCTTCCCTATGGTTTCCAAAATGAAAATAAATTGTGTGGGTGTCATAGTTTTTTTTATAACAATAGCTTCATTTAGCAGTGAGGCACAATTTATATATATATTAGGGCTGGGGATATTAAAGATTAATTCCTCGATTAATTGTTAATTTTTTTGATCGATCAAAATTCTTTTGATCGGTACTCACCTCTCCGCCGGCTTCCGGGTCTTCAGGGAGTTCCGTCGGAGATCCGGTGACATCACGGACATCGACGTCACTGGACCCCTTCCGTCTGCTAACGAAAGGAAGGGGGGAGGAGTCCGGTGACGTCGATGTCCGTGACGTCACCGGACAGCCTGGACAGTGATGGTAAATATGGATGTGGTTAACTGGGATCATTCAGTGAGCTAAGTGTAGGCAAATTTGATAACCTCCGTTTTTAACATTGTTGTCCTTAGAGGCTGATAAGCTGTGATATTTTTGCCGTGTGGATCGGCTTCTGCTGTTGCCATGATGGCAGCGCTTGCTACAGTTTGAATTTAAAATGTATTTGTGTGAACTGTGAAGTTAAAGAGGAGGGCCAGTCAAAAAAAATAAAAAATTAAAAGTCAGCAGCTACAAATACTGCAGCTGCTGACTTTTAATTGGACACGTACCTGTCCCAGGGTCCAGAGATGCAGGGGATCGAAGCCCCGCTTGTCTCCCCCTCCGTTCAGTGGCGCCGGCATTGCAACTGTGGGCGCTGGGCTGTGGCTTCACAGCCTGGCACCCACTGCGCATGCGCGAGCAGCGCCACGCGCCGTGATTGGCTGACCTGTAATGGGTCCCAGATGATTGACAGGAGGGAGGGAGCAGAGCTGAGCCCTTCCTGTGCCGAGGGGGAAGTGATGTCACCAGCCCAGGCACTGGAAGAGGCAGACTACGAGGGACCCCCTAGCAACAGGCATTTAGAGGTAAGTTAAAAAAAAAATATCCAAATGTTTTTTTGGGTTTTTTTGGGGGGTTTTTTTAGGATTTTTTTTTTAGAATTTTTCATGTAGTTTTGTTTTTTTGGGTGGAACCCCACTTTAAGTCATGGATTGTGGAAACTAACTAGTGTCGGGTGATTGTATACAGTGTATATCACATTTACCACTGACTAATGCAGAGTTGCAATGCAAGGAGATCAGCTAAAAGTAGTTGGATCTGTATGTGCGTTATAATTAATCGAAATTAGTCGATTAATCGATAAAAAAAAAAAATCGATGAATCGAACATGAAAATTTTAATCAGTAACAGCCCTAATATATATATATATATATATATATATATATTTTACAGTAAATATCTATTGTGACAGTGTGAGGCCCTGACACTTTTTGAATTTAGGTTATGAAGGTAGAAATGACACAGGATTCACATCACGGCTTAATACGTATTTATTGTGAGCAGAAATAGTTGTGTTCTGAGTTCTCTTTGGGTTTTGTAGTCCTGGATTGGGGCCTGGAGTTTGAAGGTTCCAAAGTGTCTTTGGAGGGAAGAAATCCAGTGTCCGGACTTTGAAAGACACCTGCAGCCTGTGTGAGTGCACAGGTGTTCAGTGTGATTATTAGCCTAATCAGAGCAGTAGGAGTTGCAGTTGCTGCCATTTAGAGAAAGAGTCTCTGTGCGAAGATAGCAGTGTGCTCCAGCCAGGAAGGCTGACCTTCTCAGGGGAGACAAGCCCATATATTGGGAGATTCCTTGTCCATATTATTAGGAAAGTCAGGATAGCTACGCGAGTCCAGGGAGACCGAGACAGCTGAGGTGACTACACGGGGGGTTGGAGGGAGACCTGTGTTCCTGAGAAGTGGGTGAACCTGGGGTAGTGGAAAACCTTGAGAGAGCTGGTGCTGAAAGAGCCTGAATAGCAAGTGGTCTGGGAGGCCAAAGAGAGCAGAGGTGCTGCTGACAGGAGAGCAAGATGGCTCTGTATTTTCAGTGATTGGTTGTTTTGCTAATGCTGGAAAATCCTTTGGATGGGAATCTTTGCTTTTTTATTTAAATGAAAGTGGGCTGCTGTGCCCTTAAAACTGAAGTTTGGACTGATGTGGACTCACTTAAAAAACACATCTACCACTGAGCTAACCAAACGCATATCACAATATACAGTGCCTTGAAAAAGTATTCATACCCCTTGATATTTTCCACATTTTGCCATGTTACAAACAAAAACGTAAATGTATTTTATGTGATAGACCAACACAAAGTGGCACATAATTGTGAAGTGGAAGGAAAATGATAAATGGTTGTCCGAATTTTTTACAAATAAGTATGTGAAAAGTGTGGCATATATTTGTATTCAGCCCTGAGTCAATACCTTGTAGAACCACCTTTCTCTGCAAGTCTTTTTGGGGATGTCTCTACCAGCTTTGCACAGCTAGAGAGTGACATTTTTGCCCATTCATCTTTGCAAAATAGCTCAAGCTCTGTCAGATTGGATAGAGAGCGTCTGTGAACAGCAATTTTCAAGTCTTGCCACAGATTCTCAATTGGATTTAGGTCTGGACTTTGACTGGGCCATTCTAACACATGAATATGTTTTGATCTAAACCATTCCATTGTAGCTCTGGCTGTATGTTTAGGGTCGTTGTCCTGCTGGAAGGTGAACCTTCTTCTAAGATTGCCCTGTATTTGGGCTTCATCTATCTTTCTGTCAGGAACGTGCTGGGCAGGAAGATTGCAGTTGGCCGTATTGCCAAGCATAGGCTGACGCCTATGCGCATGAGCGGAGACGTTAGAAAAAACAGGAGACTGCATATGCGCATGCGCTAAAAGGTGCACGCATGTTAGCCATTAATGCTGGTGCCAAATGGCCTATTTAAGCACAGTAGCTGCACTAGTGCAGTGCTGTCTGATCTGCAGCTTTACCTGAGTCTGATCCTGTATCTACATCTGATTACCTGTGTTTGACCCAGCTTCCTTGACTATGCTTGCTTATCTCCAGTCCTGGCCCCGGCTTGCCTTAACCGTGCTATCCTGCTGCCAACCTCTGCCTGTCCACTGACCAATTTCTGCTTACCGCTTATGCCATATATGATCCGCACCTGTTGCTTCTGCTGCTCACCACCCAGCCTGGTCTGGCAACTCATCAGCTGCACATCTCTATCGTCAACAAGGAATTCCGCAGGCACTCCTACCTCAGTGTGCTCTTGCGGCCACTGTCGCAACTCCAGTGGCCCCTGAGCCAGGGCTGTAAAAGAGGTCCTCTTCTACACGTCAGGCTCTGTTACAATGTACGTGACACTTCCCATCAACTTTGACCAGATTCCCTGTCCCTGCTAAAGAAAAGCATCCCCACAACATGATGCTGCCACCACCATGTTTCATGGTGGGGATGGTGTGGTCAGGGTGATGTGCAGTGTTAGTTTACCGCCACACATAGCATTTTGCTTTTAGGCTAAAAAGTTAAATTTTGGTCTCATCTGACCAGAGCACCTTCTTCCACATGTTTTCTGTATCCCCACACGGCTTCTCGCAAACTGCAAATAGGACCTCTTATGGCTTTCTTTCAACAATGGCTTTCTTCTTGCCACTCTTCTATAAAAGCCAGATTTGTGGAGTGCACGACTAATAGTTGTCCTGCGGACAGATTCTCCCACCTGAGCTGTGGATCTCTGCAGCTCCTCCAGAGTTACAATGGGCCTCTTGGTTGCTTCTCTGATTAATATTCTCCTTGCGGGCCTGTCATTTTAGGTGGACGGACGGTTTGCAGTTGTGCCATACTTTTTCCATTTTCGGATGATGGATTGAGCAGTGCTCCATGAGATGTTCAAAGCTTGGGTTTTTTCTTTATAACCCTGCTTTAAACTTCTCTACAACTTTATCCCTGACCTGTCTGGTGTGTTCCTTGGCCTTCTTGATGCTATTTGTTCACTGAGGTTCTCTAACAAACCTCTGAGGGCTTCACAGAACAGCTGTATTTATACTGAGATTAAATTACACACAGGTGGACTCTATTTACTAATTAGGTGACTTCTTAAGGCAATTAGTTCCACTAGATTTTAGTTAGAGGTATCAGAGTAAAGGGGGTTGAATACAAATGCATGAAACACTTTTTACATATTTATTTGTAAAAAATTGAAAACCATTTATCATTTTCCTTCCACTTCACAATTATGTGCCACTTAGTGTTGGCCTATCACTTACAATCCCAATAAAATAAATTTACGTTTTTGGTTGTAACATGACAAAATGTGGAAAATTTCAAGGGGTATGAATACGTTTTCAAGGCACCGTATACACATTATATACATATATATTTACATTCAGAATTATCCCTTACAATTTAAATGTCCTCATTTTCAACAAGATCTGGCATTTATCACTTTCATTTTCTCAGCACCTCACACAACCAGAGGCAAAACTTTGCAAGCCACGAAATCTCCTTGATTTTCTCATTGTGTCTGTAGTGCACCTCCTAAGGAACCACAAGTAGAATGGGATCCCCCACCCTGTACAGCCAGGCACACTGAATCTTAACAGGCAGACTTGAGTCAAAGAACAGTCTTTGGTTTTGTGGTTTATTGATGGTAATAACTTAGATAGGGATGGGAGATTATGGGATGCCCATTCGACTTCAACAACAACTTCAGGGGCAACATTTCCTTTATACAGCTTCTCTTCCTCACTCTAGCACACGCTTGCAGAACTTAACTGGAACACTGAGAGTACCTGACAGTCACTTAGTCAGGTTAAGCAATGGCCCTTTACGGGCAGGAACCCAAGGCCCCTTAGTAGCAGAGTTTCCGTGTACAGCTAGCATTACTCTTGTGGCTACTGATCCCAGCACCACCTCAGGAGATCTCCCAGACATGCTAATCTGCTCCTGCTGTCTACTCTCCTTGCTCCCATGCCTCTAGGAAGGGTTTCCCCTGTGTGTTTTAGGGGGAATCTTCCAGAAATCGACAGCCTCCAGGGGAATCTTCCAGGGGAATCGACAGCCTCCTCAGCACTCCATCTCCATCTTTCACCCGAGTGCCCTGCTGGCATGGCCCATGTATATTTATGAGTTAAGCTCTGCCCCCTGCCGACCAATTTCTGGGGATTAGCCGAGGCCTCACAAATATGCATGAGAGCCCCTCCTTACTCCCACTCTCCAGCTCTGGAAGTTTCTTCAAACTTCCAGACCAGGGGGATGTGTCAGAGAGCTGCCAGATGAGTCACCCAGCCCCTGAGTCACTAAACCCTGACCCAGATTACACAGCACAGACTTAGCCCTGAGCTATGTTTTACCTGTCCCAACAGACCTACATTAACAAACCTAACTCTAGCACACTTCAAAAGTTTGCTACATGACATTGCAGGAGACAAAAATGTGTTTTCATGCCATGCTTTTCTGTCCACCTCATTATAAACACCTGACTTTGTTTCTGGCTGTTGGGGGGGAAGTCTCATTTACCTGTGGTTCAAATTAAATATGGATCACTACCTAATGATATGCATGCCGAAGACTTGCAGGGGATACTGGAACAGTATGAATCCATAGTATAAGATAATAAATGGATCAAATCCTAGAAACAATGAACACTGAGAAAAATTGGGGGTGCTTTATGAACATTTTAAATAATGGCATTAACCAGTGCATTCTAAAGGGAAACAAATATAAAAGAGCTAAAGTTAAACCTGGGTGGCTAAAATTTAGCATAAAAAGGCATAAAAAAGAGAAACAAATGGCCTTTAAAAAATATACGGCCAAGGGGTCATTGTCAGCATTTCAACACTACAAGGAATGCAATAAGAAATGTAATGCCCTGTACACAGGGTCGGATTTTCAGACGGAAAATGTGTGATAGGACGTTGTTGGAAATTCCGACCGTGTGTAGGCTCCATCACACATTTTCCATCGGAATTTCCGACACACAAAGTTTGAGAGTTTGCTATAAAATTTTCCGACAACAAAATCCGTTGTCGGAAATTCCAATCGTGTGTACACAAATCCGACGCACAAAGTGCCACGCGTGCTCAGAATAAATTTGGAGACGAAAGCTATTGGCTACTGCCCCTTTTATAGTCCCGTCGTACGTGTTTTACGTCACCGCGTTCAGAACAATCGGATTTTCCGACAACTTTGTGTGACCATGTGTATGCAAGACAAGTTTGAGCCAACATCCGTCGGAAAAAATCCATGGATTTTGTTGTCGGAATGTCCGATCAATGTCCGACCGTGTGTACGGGGCATAAGAGTGCAATCAGGGCAGCTAAAATAGACAATGAGAGATACATAGTGGAGGAAAGTAAAAAAAAAGTAAATAAATTAAGCACTTCAGCTTTTTCCTGACCAGAGCACTTTTTACAATTTGGCACTGCGTCGCTTTAACTGACAATTGCGCTGACATGCGACACTGTACCCAAGCGTAATTTGCATACTTTTTTTCCCCACAAATAAAGCTTTCTTTTGGTGGTATTTGATCACCTCTGTGGTTTTTATTCTTTGCACTATAAACAAAAAAAGCGACAATTTTGAAAAAAAACGATTTTTTTAACTTTTTGCTATAATAAATATACCCAATTTAAAAAAAAAAATTCTTCATCAGTTTAGGCCGATATGTATTCTTCTACATATTTTTGGTTAAAAAAATCGCAATAAGCGTATATTAATTGGTTTGCGCAAAGGTTATAGCATCTACAATCTATGGGAAAGATTTATAGCATTTTTATTATTATTATTATTTTTTTTACTAGTAATGGTGGTGATCTGCGATTTTTAGTGGTACTGCGTCATTGCGACGGACGGATCGGATACTTTTGACACATTTTTGGGACCATTGACATTTATACAGCAATCTGTGCAATGATTACTGTATAAATGTCACTGGCAATTTTTGGGACTATTGACATTTATACAGCAATCGGTGCAATGATTACTGTATAAATGTCACTGCCAGGAAAGGGGTTAACACTAGGGGGCGATCAAGGGGGTTAAATGTGTGTTCCCTCAGTGTGTTCTAACTGTATGGGGATAGGATTGACTAGGGGAGGAGACATATTGTTGGTCCTACTTGGTAGGAACAAACAACATGTCTCCTCTCCCCTGACAGAACAGGGATTTGCGTGTTTACACACACAAATCCCCATGCTGGCTCTCGTGCACACAATCGCGCGTGGCCAGCGGTGATCGCGACCGCCAGCCACACGCATCTGGTCTTTTGTTGTGCAGGGGGCGTGCATGCCCCTTCTGGAGGCTCTTAAAGGGAAACTCATACGGGGGTTTGTGCAGGGGTGCCATTCTGCCCCCGTAAAAAGACGTGAGGCGGTCGGGAACCGATTAATGGTAATAAAGCGAGGTCAGAGCATATTGGCCCCATAAAGAATGAAAAGAGGAAGTTGGCTACAAATGTCAAGGAGAAGGCAACTGTACTAAATGCATTCTCCTTAGTTTTTACAAAGAAAAGGAGGGGTATAATCAGGGGCATTGCTAGGTCTGAAAAAGATCTGGGGCTAGAACCCATAGCAGCGGTCACCAACCCTTTTGCAGGCGCAAACACACGGGGGGTCTGCACGCCGGTGGTAAGCAATTTCTTGCAGGCGATGGCCGGTGTTGGCGCTTCAATCATCATGGCACCATGGTTGATATGGTGTCAGGGTGATTGAAGAGCATTGTTTCTATTGTTACATTCTAATATATAATGCAGTGGTTCAACTCACCATAATGCAGAATCAGTGGGAGTGCTCGGCGTGTCACTTGCCACATCTCCTGCCACCAGATGCAGCATGTCACTTGCCACCCTCGCCTGCCACTAGATGTGGGTTGTCACTTGCCATGTTGCCTGCCACCAGATGTGGATTGTCACTTGCCACTGTCACCAGATGTGGAGTGTCATCTGCCACCATTTGCAGATTGTCACTTGCCACGTCACCTGCCACCATTTGCAGGTTGCCACGTCATCTGCCTCCATTTGCAGGTTGCCACATCACCTGCCACCATTTGCAGATTGCCACATCACCTGCCAACATTTGCAGATTGCCACATCACCTGCCACCATTTGCAGCTTGCCACATCACCTGCCACCATTTGCAGCTTGCCACATCACCTGCCACCATTTGCAGCTTGCCACATCACCTGCCACCATTTGCAGATTGTCACTTGCCAGATCTCCTGCCACCATTTGCAGATCTTCACTTGCCACGTCTCCTGCCACCATTTGCAGATTGTCACTTGCCACGTCATCTGCCATCAGATGTGGATTGTCACTTGCCATGCCAGCCAGTGCCACCAAATGTGCATTGTCACTGCATTGGTGGAAGGCTGGCAGCACTGGTCCATTTAGTGGGGGCAGGAGAGCGGTGATGCGGGGAGGGCAGTGAGAGATGAGGTCATCTCACTGCTCCCCACCGCACCTCTGACATTGAAGCAAGGGGGTATGGCTGCAGAGTGGAGCTCCACCGATGACAGGAAACACGTGACCTCCACTTCACCATGCTGTGAGGGCGGAAGAGCACTGATGTGTGGCTGGCAGTGAGAGAAGATGTCATCTCTCTGCTCCCCACCGCACCTCGCTCCCACATTGAAGAGGCCCGGCTGTGAGGAGCACTGGTGTGGAGCAGGTTCAAGTGAGAGGATGTCATCTCTGCTTGTCCACACGCTCGTTTCTCTCCTCTCCTTCACCTCTCTCATGCAACCAGCCCGCCTGCCGTGGCCGCCTGGTTGGGCAGGGACCCTGCAGCATGAGACTCGGGGCTATGGGCCCCAGATTCGGGGCTATAGCCCCAATAGCCACCCCCTAGCAACGCCTCTGGGTATAATAATCAAGACTGTATTGTGAGTAACACAGCACAAAATGTACCCTTGTAGCTAACAGAAGCCAGTGTCCAAAAAAGACTTGAAGAACATAACGCAAATAAATCACAAGGACCAGATGGCTTCCAACTGAGAATCCTCAAAGAACGTAGCCAGGTTATAGCCAGACCGTTATTCCTAATTTTTAAGGACAGCTTAGTGACTGGAATGGTACCAGCTAATTGGCAAAAAAAAATATGATTCCATTATTTTTAAAAGGGCCAATATACAGTATATACCTCTAAACTACAGGCCAGTCAGCCTGAGATCAATAGTATGTAAATTATTGGAGAGTATGATAACATATTGGACTGTATCCAATAATTTGCTTATGAAATCAGTTTAATTAGTAGTAACCAGCATGGATTTATGACTGATTGGTCTTGCAAGACCAATCTGTTAACCACTTGCCGACCGCCTAACGCAGATATACTGTGGCAGAATGGCACGGGTAGGCAAAATCACGTACCTGGTACGTGATCTGCCTCCCGCGGGCGGTCGGCTTCGTTAGGGGAGCGATCCAGGCTGAGGGGGAGGCCACTCATTCGTGGCCACTCCCTCACGATCGCTCCCAACGAATGAAAATCTTCCTCTGCTGCTGTAATGTAAACAGCGGCAGAGGAAGTGATGTCATCTCTCCTCGAGCCGGTCTTTTCGTTCCGGTGCCGAGGAGAAAAGACATCAATGTGAGTTGCACCAACACTACACTTACAGTAGAACACACTAGGCACACTTTTCACCCCTCATCACCCCCCGATCACCCCCCTGTACCCCCTGTCACAGTGACACCAATAGCAGTTTTTTTTTTTGCATTGGTGTCAGTTTGTGACAGTTATAAGTGGTAGGGCAGTTAGGGTTAGCCCCCTTTAGGTCTAGGGTACCCCCCTAACCCCCCCTAATAAAGTTTTAACCCCTTGTCCCCCCCCCCCCCCCCCATCACCAGTGTCACTAAGTGATCATTTTTATGATCGCTGTATTAGTGTCACAGGTGACGCTAGTTAAGGAGGTAAGTATATAGGTTCGCCATCAGTGTTTTATAGCGACAGGGACCCCCATATACTACCTAATAAAGGTTTTAACCCCCTGATTGCCCCCTAGTTAACCCTTTCACCAGTGATCACCGTATAACTGTTACGGGTGACGCTGATTAGTTAGTTGGTTTATTATAGTTTCAGGGCACCCGCCGTTTATTACCTTATAAAGGTTTAACCCCCTAAACGCCTGGCGGTGATATAAGTTAAGTTTTAGGGTCAGATAAGGTCTGCGTCGCCCCAGGCAGCGTCAGGTTAGCGGCAGTACCGCTAACACCCACGCACGCACCATACACCTCCCTTAGTGGTATAGTATCTGAACGGATCAATATCTGATCCGATCAGATCTATACTAGCGTCCCCAGCAGTTTAGGGTTCCCAAAAACGCAGTGTTAGCGGGATCAGCCCAGATACCTGCTAGCACCTGCGTTTTGCCCCTTAGCCCAGCCCTGTCCAGCCCACCCAAGTGCAGTATTGATCGATCACTGTCACTTACAAAACACTAAACACACATAACTGCAGCGTTCGCAGAGTCAGGCCTGATCCCTGCGATCGCTAACAGTTTTTGTTGGTAGCGTTTTGATACAGTCGCTAACAGTCAGGAGCTTTTTTGCCTGTGAGTCTCACTAGTGTACCACTAAATTTAGAGCCCAAAATGGCAAATCGAAGGTACACTAGTGAAGAGGCCTACACGTTTCTGAGCATGACAGATAGTGAAGAGGAAGTCACTCATCAGTCAGATTCAGGCTCAGAATACGATCCTGTAGACGACAGAGGCCCCATGACAGATAGCTCTGACGACGGAGTTGTGGTCCCTGCCAAGGTCAGGCGTACCAGACCCCGAACTTCTTCTTCTGTCCTTGATGTGCAAGAACCGCAGGTCCCTGGTATGGAGCAGAGAAGTGCTAGCGCTGCTATTCCTTCTGGTGAACTGGCAAGCACTAGCGGCCTAGTACACCCTGGTCGTACATCCAGCACTGCAGTAACACTTGGTGACGTGGCGTGTCCCATAAGTGCAGTTCAAGCTGGCGAGGTGGCAAGCACAAGTAGTGTCCCGCTGCCACCAAGAAGACGAACACAGTCGTGCCCATAGTGCCCTTCCTGCTGCATTCGCCAATCCTAATTGGGAACCCACCACTTCTGCAGCACCCGTATTTCCCCCATTCACTGGCCAACCCGGCATTCAGGTGGAAACAGTTGATTTTACGTCACTTTTATTCGCTTTTTTTCACTGAAGATCTCTATAGATCTATTGTGGACAAAAGCAATTTGTACGCTGGTCAACACATCGCCACTATTCCCCAGTCCTAACTTGCCAGAGATTGGAATCCAATTACGGTTTCCGAATTTAAGATCTTTCTGGGCCTTTCCCTCCTCATGGGCATAACCAAAAAGAGAGAGTTGCCGTCATATTGGTCCACTGACCCAATTCACCATATGCTCGTGTTCTCTGCCTCCATGGCCAGGGCACGATACAAGCAGATTTTGCGGTTCATGCACTTCAACAACAATGAACTCTGTCGTCCTCGTGGGGACCCTGAATATGATCGACTCTACAAAATTCGGGCCCTCGTAAACCACTTCAACCAATGTTTTGCAGACTTGTTTACTCCCCATCAAGTTGTCTGCGTTGATGAGTCCCTGATTAAGTTTTCTGGCCGCTTGTCATTCAAACAGTACCTTCCCAGCAAGCGTGCCAGATACGGGGTCAAGATGTATAAGCTCTGTGACAGGGCCACAGGCTATACATGTAGTTTTATGGTTTTACGAGGGCAAAGATAGTCACGTAGAGCCAACAAACTGCCCTGACTACATAGGAAGCACTGGCAAGATTGTGTGGGACTTGGTGTCACCCTTATTCGGAAAGGGGTACCACTTGTACGTGGACAATTATTACACGAGCGTGCCACTTTATAGTCACCTTTTTGATCATCAGATTGGAGCATGTGGCACCGTGCGACCTAATCGCCAGGGCTTTCCCAAGCGGCTTGTAGATTCCCGTCTTAGGCTGGGGGAGAGAGCCTGCTTGCAGTGTAATAATTTGCTTGCTATGAAGTGGAGGGATAATAAGAATGTTTTCGTTCTTACCTCCCTTCATGCAGACACGACGGTCCAAATTATTACGGCGACTGGTGTTGTGGAGAAACCCCTCTGTGTCCACGAATATAACCTTAACATGGGAGGGGTGTACCTCAACGACCAGTTGTTGGCGCCGTACCTAGTTGCCCGTAAGGCCAGACGCTGGTACAAAAAAGTGTCTGTTTATTTATTTCATTTGGCTTTGCTGAACGCTTATGTGCTATACAGAGCTTCAGGACGGACTGGATCCTTCCTTAAATTCCAGGAAGAGATCTGTTTCCAGACGGGGCTCCACCTCACCTTCCCCAACCAAATGCAGTAAGCCGGCTGCATGAGAGGCATTTTCTTTATGTCCTCCCGAGTGCACCTACCAACGAGCCCCCCAAAAAAGATGTTGTGTCTGCAGCAAGCGCGGATATAGGCGTGACACCCGCTATTATTGTCCCTCCTGTCCTGACAATCCTGGTCTTTGCATTGGTGAATGTTTTGAACGCCACCATACACTAGTTGAGTATTAGCGTAGGGTACAGCACTGCACAGACTAGGACACACGTTCACAGGGTCTCCCAAGATGCCATAGCATTTTGAGAGACGCAAACCTGGTACCAGTTGCAAAAGTTAAAGTTACAAAAAAAAATTTTAGAAAAAGGAAAAAAAAAATAAAAAACACAAAAAAATATATAAAATAAAAAAAACAAAAATAGTCGTTGTTTTATTGTTCTCTCTCTATTCTCTCTCTATTGTTCTGCTCTTTTTTACTGTATTCTATTCTGCAATGTTTTATTGTTATTATGTTTTTATCATGTTTGCTTTATAGGTATGCGATTTTTTTATACTTTACTGTTTACTGTGTTTTATTGTTAACCATTTTTTTGTTTTCAGTTACGCCATTCAGCTGCAGAGCGGATTTATTTATCTTGACAGCAACATCGTTTGCTTCCACGATACATAAAGCCGCGACTCCAGCGCTGTCGGAGGTGATTTCACCACCACAGTTACATACTTCAGCATATATGCCGAAGCGTGGGGGCAGCAGTGGGTGGAGGAGCGATTTGCTCCTACCTTTTGCGGGAGGATGCCCCCATGCTTCGGCATATATAAACGGTGCATGTATGCCCATCATTAGAAGTGGGTGGATGAAGGGAGGTATTCTAATAGTGGGCATACCCATCGATCAATATCTTTTTTTCGTTCAGCCCACAGGCTGCATGAAAAAAAAGTTTACAATATATGCCCAACAAGGACCAGCAATGTATTGGTATGTTGCTGGACTTTGAGTGGTTATACCAGAATGATGCCTGCAGGTTTAGGTATCATCTTGGTATCATTCTTTTCAGCCAGCGGTCGTCTTTCATGTAAAAGCAATCCTAGCGGCTAATCAGCCTCTAAACTGCTTTTACAAGCAGTGGGAGGGAATGCCCCCCCACCGTCTTCCATGTTTTTCTCTGGCTCTCCTGTCCCAACAGGGAACCTGAGAATGCAGCCGGTGATTCATCCAGCTGACCATAGAGCTGATCAGAGACCAGAATGGCTCCAGACATCTCTATGGCCTAAGATACCGGAAGCTACGAGCATTTCATGACTTCGATTTCGCCGGATGTAAACGGCGCCATTGGGAAATTGGGAAAGCCTTTTATCACACCGATGTTGGTGTGGTCAGATTCTTTGAGGGCAGAGGAGAGATCTAGGGTCTAATAGACCCCAATATTTTCAAAAAGAGTACCTGTCACTACCTATTGCTATCATAGAGGATATTTACATTCCCTGAGATAACAATAAAAATGATTTAAAAAAAAATGAAAGGAACAGTTGACAAATAAAATAAAAAAGCAAAAAAAATAATAAAGAAAAAAAAAAGCACCCCTGTCCCCCCTGCTCTCGCGCAAAGGCGAACGCAAGCGTCGGTCTGGCGTCAAATGTAAACAGCAGGGGGCGTGTCCTGAACATGGAGCTGTGAGGACGTGTCTGGTCCGCGCTCCGCTCCCGCCGCTACTTACACAGCAGCATACCCGCGATCCTGGGCCCTGACACGGCCCAGGACATGTCACAAAGGCGGCGGAGTACAGCCCACAACTTCGGGACAGAGAACACTCAACGGGGGCAGCTGGATTCCTACTTTTCCGGGACCCGCGGCAAGGCCCCGGAAAAATCCAAGATGGCGCCGGTCAGTAAGATGGGGAAACAGCATGCGCCGGCACAGAAGCAAACTACGCCAACCGCGCTATCCCCACAGCCATCACCCGGATCGGTGAGTGACTCTGTACCCCCGACATCCCCGGGATCCACTGTGTCCAGAGCAGGGGGATCGGACATTGCTGACCTTATAGAGGAGAGGGACATTAAAAAGCACATCTGGTCCCTCCCCACTAGAGAGGATTTGGAAAGATTCACAGCCAGGGTGGAAAAGGCGTTCACAGAAGATATAGCACAACTCAAAGAGGACACTACGCACCTGGGCAACAGAGTGGAAACTAGAGAGCAAAGGCTGGATGAGGCTCTTCCCACTATGTCAGCATTGCAGCTTAGGTGTCCAGCCCAGGATCAAAAGCTGGACTTATTATTGTCACAAATCGACGATTTTGAAAATCGCAGCGGAAGGGCAAACATTCGTATCCGAGGTATGCCAGAAGCAACAGCCCCCAGGGATATTATCCCTTCCCTGCAAGGCATATTCAGGGAAATCCTGGACTTACCAGATACAGAACCCATTGAGATTGACCGTGCCCACCGAGCCCTGCGACCATCATCCCAAGATGCTGACAACCTACGAGACATAATATGCAAGTTGCATAAATACACTCTCAAAGAACGAATAATGCAAAAAATGCGCAACAGACCTTATTTTGATTTCGATGGCGCCCACCTCTGTTTCTTCCAGGACATCTCCAGACGCACGCTAATGCAACGTCGAGCCCTAAAATCTGTCTTGCTGGCCCTCCAAGAAGCGGGCCTCACATACCGCTGGGGCTTTCCCTTTTACTTACAAGCCTTTAAAGATGGCCATTCAGTCACCCTGCGCACCAGAGATGACCTCCCTCACTTTCTCTCTGCCCTGGGACTTGGCAAAGTTGACTTTCCCACTGGCGAGGGGACCATGCGATGATGAACTTTCCAAACATTGAACTCCCCCAGCCCTGGACGCAAATGCCTCAACGCCGAGGCCGAAGACGCAGTCGCCACCAGCAAGAGTCAGATGCTTCCCCTGGCCCCTCTACACTAAGAGACTGATGGTAACACCAAGATCCCGAATTGAGTCCTTACTCCCCTGTTTCGGAGGCACCCTTTATTATCAGATCATTTACAGATCTGGAACTTCCTTTATAGTTTGACTGCTGCTGTGCCTGGTCTGACTTGGTTCCGATAACGAACTTCAGCCTACATAAAGCTGGACTAGGCTCCCACCCGCATCCTGGAGAGACACAGTTGGAGGATGTTTCCAGACCTCCTTAGCTACCAGCATTGCCCTACCCGGGACTTCCCCAAATATACAATCCCCCTAACCCCCTATCATGCCATTTACAATCTCCCCCCCGATCAACGGGTCACAACACAGCATTTATGAGGTGGGAGCGGGGCGGACCCTCTCTCCCTTCTCCCCTTCATGTCGGCTCACGTTCCCCCAGTAGGCTGCCCATGATTGGGCACTAATCCCATTTGGGATACCGGACCTGGACAAAATGTGTCCCCTGAAGAAGGGGGGCACATTGGGCCCAGTCTGTGCCTATACAGAACCATTGTTAGGTTCTCTTTACATTTAACTGTTGCATATGGTTATGCTGGCGTTAATGCTTGTTTTAATTTTAATTTTAATTTTGTTTTTTCACTTTCCTCCTCCTATTCTCTTTTCCCTCCCTGGCCTCTTTCTTGCTCTCCTCTTCCCTAACAGGGTCTATTTGATTGTTGTTGCCCACTCCGGACTCCGCCCCCGGGACCGCAGCCGACCTACACCACCATTCGTCAATGACAACGGTTAAGGTAATCTCTTATAATGTCCGTGGTCTCTGCTCGCCCTGTAAGCGGAGCAAGCTGTGGTGGGAACTAAAAAAATTCAGGGCGCAGATAGTTTTCCTACAGGAAACACACTTTACGCACCATTCCATACCTAAACTACCAACACATATCTATAGTCAGTGGTACCATAGTACCTCGCCGGTCAACAAGTCCAGAGGCACCTCCATAGCTATCCACAAAAACTGCCCCTTCCAATATTCAGACGCCAAGATTGACCCCCTGGAACGATACGTCTTCCTGAAAGGGACCATTGCGGGTGCTAAATACACCCTCGCCAATATTTATTCCCCCAATTCGAATCAATTGACCTTCCTTGATTCAATCATAGAGAAACTAGAGGAGTTCAGAGAGGGGTCCCTAGTTTTAGGAGGCGACTTTAATGTGAGCCCAGACCCATCCCTGGATACTTCACACAGCAAGCCCTCCCACTCACACGCATTCCTTCGGCACTTTCGAAAATCCCTCCAGACGATGGGCCTAGTTGACTGCTGGAGGGCTCTTCACCCCACAGAGAGGGACTACAGTTATTATTCAGTGGTACATAATGTTTACACACGTATAGATTTGGTCTATTTTGACCGCCCGACCTTGGAGCTCCTCCAAAGCTCTTCCATAGGAAACATAACCATTTCAGGCCATGCCCCGGTCCAGGCCTCTTTTATCATTCCAACAGGCTCCCGGAAAACGTGGAACTGGCGCCTTAATGAATACTTATTAGATGACCCGGTAGTGGAAGCCCAGGTCTCAGACACGATAAAAAATTACTTCCGAGAGAACACATTAGGAGATTTGAGCGAGGGTACAATATGGGAATATCACAAGGCCGTTGTACGAGGCGAACTTATTGCACAGGGGTCGAGATTAAAGAGAGAAAGGCAAGCTGACTATAATAGAGTTCTAAATGCACTTCAGCAGGCGGAACTTAAACTCAGACGACCTACGAGAACTAACGGAACTCAGAGACATATTCTCATGGCTGTTAGAACGACAGGCGCGTAAACAACTGCGACATTTATCCCACCGATACTACGAGCATGGTAACAAGTGCGGACGCATGCTCGCAAGAGCGCTTCGTGCAAAACGGGCCCAAATGCAAGTACACAAACTTCGCTCCCCTATGGGTGATATGACATTCCACTCCTCCAAGATAGCAGAGGGGTTCCGCGACTATTACGCCGAACTCTACAATCTAGATGCGAACACTACCCAAGAAGCTAAAGAAAACAGACTGACCAAAATTCGAGACTACTTATCCACTAACGGACTGCCCTCCCTGACTGAAGACCAACTAGCTGACTTAGAATCCCCTATCACTACCACAGAACTTGAGTCCACCATCAAATCTTTACCCAACGGGAAAAGCCCAGGTCCTGATGGATTTACTGTAGCATATTATGCCAAATTCTCCCCACTTCTCCCGAACCACATGTGTAAGTATTTCAATTCCCTAGAAAGGGATGCAGAATCCCATCTGAAGCTCTTTTAGCACACATCTCGGTTATACCGAAAGAGGGTAAAGACCCAACTGTCCCACAGAGTTACCGCCCCATTTCCTTACTAAATACGGATGTAAAAATCCTGGCGAAAATCCTAGCAAACCGACTGAAACACCTTGTCCCCCCTTATAGTTCACCTAGACCAGACGGGTTTTATTGTAGGGCGCGAAGCTCAAGACAACTCAATCCGTGCGATTCAACTTATACATTGGGTTAAAACTAAAGATGTACCCCCCCTTACCTAATACTCTCCACCGACACCGAGAAGGCGTTCGATCGCATAGATTGGTCTTATCTCAGAGAGGTCTTAACCTCAATGGGGTTGGGCCCAAACATGCTAGCCTGGATACTGGCCCTTTACTCGGAACCTAGTGCACAGGTTAAGGTTAATGGGATTCTCTCATCCAAGTTCCCGATCGGGAACGGCACGAGACAGGGGTGCCCACTCTCCCCCCTCCTCTTCACCCTGGCCTTAGAACCACTGCTACGTAGAGTGAGAGCAAATACAGATATCACAGGGCTGACGGTGGGTGCCGTGGAGCACAAACTCTCAGCCTACGCAGATGATGTACTGTTTCACCTAACTAATCCCCTGATCTCGTTGCCGGTCCTGATGCGGGAACTCAAAAACTTTGGTACACTTTCTAATTTTAAAATCAACTATAATAAATCAGAAATTCTACCTGTCAATCTGTCTACCCCTATGACAAACAGCTTAAAAGCGGCATTCCCCTTCACGTGGACTAACTCTTCTCTACGCTACCTAGGCATACAACTGACGGATAGCTTTGACACCCTATATACCACAAACTTCCCCAGACTTTTGACAGAAATTAAACAAGACTTAATACATTGGACGAAGACAGCTTTTACATGGATAGGCAGGACGAATATAATAAAAATGAACGTACTCCCCAGAATTCTGTTTTATATGCAGATGATTCCCATATGCCTGCCCAAAACCTTTTTTAAACAAGTTTCCAATTTGATCACCACCTTCATATGGAATTCAAAGAAACCGCAAATTGCTATGAAGGTGCTGAGACGTTCGAAACAATATGGAGGGCTGGGAGTTCCGGACTTACAGCGATATTGCCAGGCTATTGCCCTACAGAGAACTCTAAATTGGCACTTCCATGGATATTCCAAACTATGGGTGACTATGGAAAAATATATGGCGGGCAGAAACTTGTCCTACGCCCTGTGGCTTTCACGGGAACACAGGGGATTATCAGAATCTACGTCCCCATTAACGATATCCACGCTTGACATATGGGATAGAGTAAACAGAAGGCTGAATTTAGCCCCCCCTGTGTCCCTGCTGGCTCCATTGGGCGGATTCCTCTGGTTCACACCGGGGGAACGCGCAGGTTTTTTTGAAGCCTGGGTAGATGACAAGAACGCCAACTGTGGCAAACTACTGAGAGGTGGGAAGCTTCTGCCCTTTGAGTCTCTGGGAAATAGGCCAGGTAGCCCACACCTAAATTTTTGGAAGTACAGACAATTGCACCACTTTTTTGCAGTACACGGCAACTCTATTAGAGATATCGCAACACTCTCGCCTTTTGAGGGACTGTTTATACTGGAAGAACCGGTCCCACGCATGATTTCCGAACTTTATCAATTACTGGGGTCCTCGGCCTCGGCCTCTAAGCCTACTTATATAAGAGCCTGGGAAAAAGACCTTGGGAAGGAGTTTTCCGAGTCTCAACTAGCATGTATGTACCAATTCACACACTCCAGCTCGCTGGACTCTAAGATGCAAGAGACAAACTACAAATTATTAGCACGTTGGTACAGAGTCCCATCTGACTTGGCGCGGATTTATCCTGCTAGCTCGGATCGGTGTTGGCGGGGATGCGGAGGCCGAGGCACCCTCCTACACTTGTGGTGGGAGTGCCCACGTATAAAGATATATTGGCAGATGATTAAGGACCAGATTAAAGATATCCTCGGGATAGAGATCCCCTTCTCCCCGGAGCATTTCCTCCTGCATATCCCTCCTGTATCAGTTAGTCGCTACAAAAAAAGCGCACTACCTCATTTGCTAAATGCCGCTAAGCGTCTTCTGCCTATTTTCTGGAAGAAAGAGCAGATACCGAGCAAAGAGGAGTGGATACGCAGGGTTAATGCAATAAGGGAAGCAGAGGAATGGGTGGCAGTGGGCAAAAACACTACAGTTAAGCACAAAGCCATATGGTCAATATGGCAAGAACACTTCCCAGATACTTCCTATGTACCCTCTAGCCTGGACATTTCCCTACTAAAATTGTCGGATCCTACATTGGGTCACAGCGCCCACCCTAAATAGCCCTCACCACGGTTTCTCCCTAAGATCGAAATATAAATCGCACATGGACTCAGGTGCCTTTGCCAGAACTAGGGGGCTGCCTGGGGGCGGATAGTCCGGAGTGGATGATCGGAGATGCACGTGTAAACAAGGTTTGATCCTGTCTACCCCTCCTTACCCCACCTACTCTTCTTGCCACCCCTCCCCCCCTATTTCCACACTCTTCCCTTCTTACCCCTACTCCTCCTACCCTATCAAGTGATGTTATTAATGGCACTGTTTGTTGATTGCACAGAGTGTTAGCAACTAACATAACTTACCGGTTAAAATCGAGAAGAAGCTGCTCCCCTGACCGGGGGGGCCGTGTGGGCGGGAAAGGGCCCGTGATCCTGGGGGCGCGCCGTGGAGGACAGATGGAGGCCTTCTGCCCCCCTCCCGGGTGGGCGCACCCGGCGGTGGCGGTTCGGGCAGGCCGCGGCTTACCTCTCCCCGGTCCGGGAGATCATTGTAGCTTGTGGGGTCTACAGCTGGTCGCCGCCCCCGGGGACCTGTAAACCTCAATAAAGCATATACTGGTACCACCGAAGATACCAACTCTCACGGTCTTAACAGATATCTTAACACAGCCCTAGACTATCCTCCCCCCCTCTCTTCTTTTTTCCCTCTGTCATTTCTTCCCAATCCTTTTCTTTTTTTTTTTTTCTTTTTTCTTTTCTTTTTTAATATTTTTATTTTATTTTTGTTAAATACAAATATGCAGGTTATTGCTAATGTTGATATAGGAAAAGTCTGTCACTAACAAATTTGTATTGAACTGTATTTGTCGAGATGTGATGGACAACAATAAAGAAAGTTTAAACAAAAAAAATGTAAACAGCAATTGCACCATGCATGTGAGGTATCACCACGAAGGTCAAATTGAGGGCAGTAATTTTAGCAGTAGACCTCCTCTGTAAATCTAAGGTGGTAACCTGTAAAGGCTTTTAAAGGGTTTTAAAAATGTATTTAGTTTGTCGCCACTGCACGTTTGTGCGCAATTTTAAAGCATGTCATGTGTGGTATCCAAGTACTCGGCCTAAGATCATCTTTTTTATTTCATCAAACATTTGGGCAATATAGTGTGTTTTAGTGCATTAAAATTTGGTGTGTGACATAAGCTTCTAAATGTTGTGCATAAAATACCAGGACAGTTCAAACCCCCCCCCCTTAAATGACCCCATTTTGGAAAGTAGATACCCCAAGCTATTTGCTGAGAGGCATGTCGAGTCCATGGAATATTTTATATTGTGACACAAGTTGCGGGAAAAAGACAATTTTTTTTTTTTTTTGCACAAAGTTGTCACTAAATGATATATTGCTCAAACATGCCATGGGAATATGTGAAATTACACCCCAGCAAAATGTATTTTGGGGTGTAATTCCACATATGCCCATGGCATGTTTGAGCAATATATCATTTAGTGACAACTTTGTGCAAAAAAAAAAAAAAAAAAGTTTGTAATTTTTCCGCAACTTGTGTCAAAATATAAAACATTCCATGGACTCAACATGCCTCTCAGCAAATAGCTTGGGGTGTCTACTTTCCAAAATGGGGTCATTTGGGGGGGGGGGTTGTGCCATCTTGGCATTTTATGGCCTTCAAAACTGTGATAGGTAGTGAGGAGTGAAATAAAAAATTTACGCCCTTAGGAATCCTGAAGGCGGTGCTTGGTTTTCAGGGCCCCGTACGCGGCTAGGCTCCCAAAAAGTCCCCCACATGTGGTATCCCCATACTCAGGAGAAGCAGCTAAATGTATTTTGGGGTGCAATTCCACATATGCCCATGGCCTGTGTGAGCAATATATCATTTAGTGACAACTTTTTGTACATTTCTTTTTTTTTTTTGTCATTATTCAATCACTTGGGACAAAAAAATTAATATTCAATGGGCTCAACATGCCTCTCAGCAATTTCCTTGGGGTGTCTACTTTCCAAAATGGGATCATTTGGGGGGGTTTGTACTGCCCTGCCATTTTAGCACCTCAAGAAATGACATAGGCAGTCATAAACTAAAAGCTGTGTAAATTCCAGAAAATGTACCCTAGTTTGTAGACGCTATACCTTTTGCGCAAACCAATAAATATACACTTATTGACATTTTTATCAAAGACATGTGGCTGAATACATTTTGGCCTAAATGTATGACTAAAATTGAGTTTATTACATTTTTTTTATAACAAAAAGTAGAAAATATCATTTTTTTTCAAAATTTTCGGTCTTTTTCAGTTTATAGCGCAAAAAATAAAAAACGCAGAGGTGGTCAAATACCATCAAAAGAAAGCTCTATTTGTGGGAAGAAAAGGACGCAAATTTCGTTTGGGTACAGCATTGCATGACCGCGCAATTAGCAGTTAAAATGACGCAGTGCCAAATTGTAAAAAGTGCTCTGGTCAGGAAGGGGGGTAAATCCTTCCGGGGCTGAAGTGGTTAACATTCTATTTTACATGGTAATGTTGTTGCCGTTCAAAATCCCATTTCAGGGGGTATCTCCATTTTTCAAAATTCTATGAGGACATGAGCTGTCATCTAGATAGAGGAAGGCCCGTGGACATGGTGTATCTGGATTTTGCCAAAACATTCAATACAGTTCCCCATAAACTCTCCATTTACGAATTGAGGTCTGTTGGCATGGACGATAGTGTATGTACCTGGAGAGAAACCTGGTTACAGGAGCACGTCCAAAGGGTTGCGATAAATAGTGCATACTCAAAATGGTCTGGAGGTGTGAGTGGGGTACCCCAAGCCTCTGTCCTGGAACCAATTCTGTTTAATTAAATCATAAAGGATATAGAGGCTGGTATAAATAATTCAATCTCAGTGTTTGCTGATGATACAAAGCTAAAAAATGGTGATATATATATATATATATATATATATATATATATATATATATATATATATATATATAAATAATTATTTGATCCTGTACAGATTTTGTAAGTTTGCCCACTTACAAAGAAATTAAGGGTCTATAATTCTTATCATAGGTTTATTTTAAATGATAGAGACAGAATATCAACCAAAAATCCAGAAAAAAACACATGATACAAATGTTATAAATTGAGTTGCAGTTCAGTGAGTAAAATAAGTATTTGATCCCCTACCAACCAACAATAATTCTGACTGGCTACTCTACGCGCTCATGTGGTACACAGGTTAGTCCTATCAAATAAGAAGGTGCTCCTAACAACAACTCGTTATGTGTATAAAAGACACCTGTCTACAGAATCTCTTTCTTCCATTCAAACCTCACCATCATGGGCAGGACCAAAGAGCTGTCAGAGGACGTCAGGGACAAGATTGCAGACCTGCACAAGGCTACAAGACTATCAGCAAGTAGCTTGTTAAACAGGAGACAACTGTTGGAGCGATTATTCTCAAATGGAAGAGATACAAAATAATCATCAATCGCCCTGGGTCTGCAGTTCCATGCAAAATTTTGCCTCATGGGGTAGGGATGATCATGAGAAAAGTAAGGGATAAGCCCAGAACTACACGGGAGGAGCTTGTGAATGATTTTAAAGGAAGTTGGGACCACAGTCCCCAAACAAGTCATTGGTAACACAATACACCGCCATGGATTGAAATCCTGCAGTGTCCCCAAGTTCCCCCTCCTCAAGAAGTCACATGAACAGGCCCTTCTGAAGTTTGCCAATGAACATCTAAATGATACAGAGAAGGATTGGGAGAAAGTGCTGTGGTCAGATGAGACCAAAATCAAGCTCTTTGGAATTAACTCAACTCTCTGTGTTTGGGGGAAGAAAAATGATGACTATGATCATAAAAAAAAAATCCCTACAGTCAAGCACAGAGGTGGAAACATTATGCTTTGGGGCTGTTTCTCTGCTAAAGGTACAGGCTGACTTTGCCGCATTGAAGGGCCAATGAACAGAGCCATTGTAAAATTAAGGATGAGGACCTTCTTCCCTAAGCCACAACACTGAAGATGGGTCGTGGATGGGTCTTCCAGCATGATAATGACCCAAAACATACCGCCAAGGCAACAAAGGAGTGACTCAAGAAGAAGCACAATAAGGCCACTACATGGAGTGGACTAGCCAGTCTCCAGACCTTAATCCTATGGAAAATTTATAGAGGGAGCTGAAACTTCAAGTTGCCAAGCGACAACCAAGAAATCTTAAGGATTTAGAGAAGATCTGTAAAGAAGAGTGGACCAAAATCCCTCCTGAGATGTGTGCAAACCTGGTAACCAACTACAAGAAACGTCTTACCTCTGTGCTTGCCAACAAGGGTTTCTCCACCAAGTACTAAGTCATGTTTTGCTTGGGGATCAAATACTTATGCAGCACCCTGGTGTTTAGGCAGGGTTGCTCCTAAATTTACCTGCCAGGTATAGATACCTTGTCCCATTGTTAGGGATCAACTGATTTCACTCTAATGCCCCGTACGCACGGTCGGATTTTCCGATGGAAAATGTCCGATCGGAGCGTGTTGTCGGAAATTCCGACCATGTGTGGGCTCCATCGGACATTTTCCATCGGATTTTCCGACACACAAAGTTGGAGAGCAGGAGATAAAATTTTCCGACAACAAAATCCGATCGCGTCAATTCCGACCGTGTGTGGCCTGTTCCGACGCACAAAGTGCCACGCATGCTCAGAAGAAATTCCGAGACGGGACAGCTCGTTCTGGTAAACTTAGCGTTCGCAATGGATACAGCACTTTCGTCACGCTGCAATGTTAAAAATGGTTTAATACAGCGCACTCTCTTCTTCTTTATAATGTGACAAGAATGAAGTAGTTTTGCTGCTCATATTCACACACACTTCTCACAAACTTTTATTTGTGTTTTTTTAGTGGGATTCCCTCAATATATAGTTATTAGTTGTCACATCTGACAGTTTTATATATTTTTATTTTTTTTTTGGATTTTCAGCCTTTTTTTTTCTTTAATGTTTGTATTTTTTCCAAGGCTGATCTTTGTTCAATGTTATTTTTATTTTTAATACAGAATATTTTTGTGTGTGTTTTGTGTGTCAAGTTACCCCAACACCATTGATATCTTTTATTATTTAATCTCAAGGAGATTGTTTGGTGTTGGTGTCCCTTGTTCATTTCACATTGTATATTTGAAATGTACCTGAATCCTCACAAACTGTCATTTTTAAAGTAAAACACATAGGAGAGTATAATTCAAAACAAAAATCCTTTATTAAGGGATCAGAACCAAACAAAGAGGAAGGCAACACTGGAGAAACATGAGAAATTAGTGAAGCCTGGGACCCCCACGGCAGACAACAATTCTTCCACATCAAAATTGGTGGCCTGAGGAGTCCATATATAAGGGAGGGCAGTCTGGTCCAGAATTCGCAGAGATCCGGATAGCAGCAGATGACATCTGTGTCCCCAGGCTGTGGTACCACAAGAGGCTGCATTTTTTGGCCGACCAGACTGAACCCAGGGCAATCACTGTCTGGTCTTCCTTCCACGCTTCCTTCCGGGCTGTGGCTGTGCAGTTGGAGATGTGGCAGGAGGAGGAGTAGGACCTGGAGGAGGAGGAGGACTGGGAGGACCTGGAGGAGGAGGAGGAGGACCTGCAGGAGGAGGAGGAGGACCATCGCAAAGGTGTGTTTGAGGTGTAATTTGGCCCCTCATACCTTTCTCCAGAGCCTCCGATATGAGGGCCTCACACATTACTTGTTGTCCCTCCTCCATCCTCTGCATTTTATATGCAATGACGGCAGCAATGTCCTCCTCCACGGTCTGTCGTGCTCCCAGGACCTCTGTAGCCCTCCAAAAGAATCCTATGGCAGCCTCCTCTAGGGCACTCCTCCTACTGCCACTTTCTCTTTTCAGGGGGGGTGGAGGGACCTGCAGATTAGCCAGCCGGCTCGGCCCGGCCACCTCCTGCCTGAGACTTCCCTGTGTATGAAAAAGGGACATGGTTGTAATGTTTTGCATCATCAATCACAATCCTAAATTAGTACTCCCAACTAACATCTAGTTAACATCATTGATTGGACAAGCAGAAATATTTAGAGGAATGCTATACCTGGCTCAATCTGGGCTCCTCCACATGTGGCCTGAAAGGCCCAGGTTGGGCGTCAGAAGCCTCAGCCGGGGGGAAGGAAGCGTGGAAGGAAGACTGGAGAGGGATGGCCTGGGTTCAGTCTGGCCTGCCAGAAAATGCAGCCTGTCGTAGTATAACAACCTGGGGACATAGATGTCATCTGCTGCTCCGGATCTCTGTGAATCCAGGACTTTCTTGCGCTCCCTTAGATATGTGCTCCTCAGGCCACCAATGAAGATCTTTAAATAAGTGATGTCTGCCGTGGGGATCACCTGCTTCACAGTTTCCAACAATTGCACCAGTGCTGCCTTCTTCTTTGCTTGGTTATTGAAATGGGGGTGGTTAATCTCCCACAGACATGGCAGCTCCCTTAGCATCTCAACGAATACTGACATGAAGTCATTATCTTTCATTAGCATATCCATGTTCACTGCAAGACACAACACAAGACAAAGCCTAATGTCAGACAAAACTCTCCTAATCTTGTTACAATATAGGCCTCAATCTAGAAGCAGTATAGGCACAAGTTTGTCTCTTACCTTCGTTCTTATGATCGGCCAATGCTCCTTCCTCCGCTCACAGATCGTACGTAATACGCACGCGTGTTGCGCTTTATACACACTGCGCATGCGTGTAACTCCGCCCGCCCCTGACGTTCTTTCTAGTCTATTCCCCACCCCTTTTCGTTCGGCGCAGTGGGTGAAGAGCATGATGGCGGAGTTAGAGCAGGTGTGTGCTAATTATAGCAATGAGGAGGAGGAGGAGGAAAGCCCGGATTCAGGCACGTCCCGATCCAGAAGGAGACGTTTTAAGGCCACAAATATGTCCTTTGGGGAGATGTTGGAGATGGTCGACATCATGAGGAAGTCTGACTATGACGGGAAGTATGGGCCTTACCCCCTCCCCAACATCAGAAAGGCCAAAATCATTGCTAAAGTGGTCAAAAGCCTTCACAGGAATTTTCGGGGTACGAAGATCTAAAGATCAGCTCAGGAAGCGGTGGTCGGACCTGAAGTTGAGAGAGCCAGAGCAGTACCGAAAGATCCGGAGAGTGCTGCAAAAAAGTAAGTAGTTGTGCTGGGTTCCTATTCTTTCTGTCTTTATTCCGTTCGTGCTGCTCCATATGCTTTTATTAATTGTAACGTTTAAAAGGGCAACTTTAATGTTCATGGGCCCATTATTCGTTCGTATCAAACATTTTTCTTTCGGCCTCTAGAACACCATTGTTTAGGCCATATGCATTTTCCCACATTTTTTTTGGGCCTACTTGGATGCCAAATATTTGTGTAGATGGGTTTGTTACTAGAATGAAATGCAAACTCGATTGTGTGTAAGGAGAGGACACTGAGCAGCTGTTTTCACATCTGGACACTGGAGCACTAGTGTGGGACACAAGAACACCCTTTTTATTAGGGGGCCACACAGGTGCTCCAGTGTATACTATAGGGGGGTCTCCATCTGTGAAGCTTGTACAAAACAGGTAAAGTATTGCAGCTTGACAAAGGGCAATAAAAAAAAGACATCTTGGAACTCTGCTAAAATTGACAATTGTACCCCACTTCCAAGCAATGTTTCCTATTTCTAGTTCTGCCATCAAATATCTGTGTGCTAATTATACCATTTTTGTTTTACATAGGGGAGAAAAGACTCGGAGGACACCCCTCATCCGAGGAGACCACAGACCCCCCACCTATGGAAGAAGGTGAAATACCCCCAAACGAAGCTGAGCAGGAGGAAGAAGAAGATGTGGTGGAAATTGGCACCACAACAGGTGAGTGTCTGCGACCACAGGCTCAGGTAAGAGATGGATGGTGGCAGATTTTTGAGACCTTTTTTTTTTTTTATTTATCTCTTTTTAGGTGATCGTGATGTGAGGGAGAGAGAACGCTTTACTTCTGAAAGTGCCCAGATCCTGATCGGGGAGATCATGGGGTGTAATGCCGAACTGCAAAACATCCAGCAAAAAATCCATGATGTTATTAAAAAAAATAATAACATCATTGATGTTTTGGGGCGAATTTAAAACCCCACAAAATCACTTTTTGTATTGTGGTTCAATCTTTTAAATTTTTTTGCAATGTTTTGAAAAGCCAAATTTGGAGGATGCACACAGTGTGCCAACATGTGCTATCTGCCATCACGGGAGATCAATGTCAATGGACGCGTTTTGGGGGTGCAACCCCTTCCTCAATTATAAAGTCGCGTTGAGGAAGGGCTTGCTCCCCCAAAACACGTCCCTTGATCCCCCATGATGGCAGATAGCACATGTTGACATTCGTAAATTGGTGTGCATCTTCCAAATTTGGCTTTTCCAGGGGTGATTTCCCCCCATCTGAACGCTATATCAAACACAGTTCCTAAATACTGAAGTCTGATATAGCCTTCAGGTTTTACCTAATGTGAACTTTGTAAGTTCAAGTTTTTTGGCTTTCTTGTTGGTTTTACACAGGCCTGTTTTATCTGAAATGGATATTTAGAATTTTGCTAATGCTACTCCAAAAATTGTTATACAACAAACATGTTGGTTTGTTTTAAAAACCTTTGGTAAATGCACATGTGATTGTGCAGGTATAAAAAAGTTGGTTACTCAAGAATGTGTGGATTATTGTCTCAACACTACAACACTTTTGGGGTGATGTAATTGCTGTTTTATGCAAAAATGGGGGTTATTTCCTAAGGGCAAATCCACTTTGCACTACAAGTGCAGGTTCTGTGCAGTTGCAAGTGCACTTGTAGTGAAATGTGTTTTTGCATTTAGGAAATACCAGCCAACAGTGCTTTGTATAAGGTTACCCAATCACGACATTTTCTGCACTCAAAACATTTCTGTCAGGGTCAGCTAAAACAAACACAAGCAGTAAATGTCCACAAAGAATTTCTTTTTTTTTTTATTTCAAAAAGGCTTCACATATTGTCTGGCATATTGATAGCCCCCCTACCCGCAAAGAACTCCAGGTATCGTAACCGGACATTACGGGCACTCAGGGAGGGCAAGCCAGGACGGCCACTTTCAAGCGCCATCAGTGTTGTTGGATTTTGGATTCCGGCCTCAGGCCCAACTGAGCCAGCATAGTTGGCAGAATGTTTTCTTAAAAAATTATGGAGAACACAGCACGCAAGTATTATATGGTCCAGTTTATACTCCGCCATATGGATGGGTGTCAGAAATAGTCGGAACCGGCTGGCCAGGATTCCAAATGTGTTCTCCACCACTCTTCAGGCTCTGGCCAGCCGGTAATTAAAAACCCACTCTTCCGGGGTGAGGGTCCTCATCGGAAATGGCCGCATCAGGTGGTCCCCCAGCGCAAACGCTTCATCAGCAACGAACACAAATGGGAGACCTTCAACATTGTCCTCTGGAGCTGGCAAGTCCAAGCTGCCATTCTGGAGACGCCTGTAGAACTCCGTCTGGGCGATGACTCCACCATCGGACATCCGGCCATTCTTCCCCACGTCCACATACAAGAATTCGTAATTAGCCGACACCACCGCCAACATCACTATACTATTAAACCCCTTGTAATTATAATAGTACGACCCCGAGTTGGGTGGTGGGACGATGTGGACGTGTTTCCCATCAATTGCCCCTCCGCAGTTAGGAAAGTCCCACCGCTGGGCAAAGTGGGAGGCCACAGTCTGCCATTCCTGTGGCGTGGAAGGAAACTGTTGAGGAAAAAAAAATAAACATTACCATTTTTTCACAGAAACATGGCAAGCAGATTATACACAAACATTATGGGGCAACCTCCAGATAGCATTTAGTAAGGGGAATTTAACAAGGCCAAAGTATAAGGTACACCTATCATATTCCCCCTCCCCCCCTCTCATGGGCCATTTATAACATTATAGGGGGGGGACTCTTGGACAGGAAACCCTCTTCACTTCATTGAGAGATGAATGCCTAAATAATGGGTATTACTTGAAACAGCCTCTCCTTAGTTACACTATTGGCAGCCCACTGGACAGGTAAGAAGTGTCATAATACAAAGATATAAATACACATTGTACACATTTGAGGACATTTGGACATTCTGCTATTACCTATCAAGATAATAATAGGATACAAAAACTTTAAACCGTACCATTGTAAAGTATACAGGCAGGCCCTTGCACTACATGCTTTGGGGAATTCATCCATAAATCTGAGCACTAAAGAGGTGGGTATAGTGTGTATGGGTTTGGCAAAGTCAGCAGACTGCTGACCTAGCAGTTGGGGGAGGGAGGGTTACTAAAAATTATTTGGGGACACCACAAAAAAAAGCCTCTGCCACTCTGCCTGAATTAAAATCAAAAATAACATTACCAAACATTTTAGGGGGTGTTTGGGGTAAAGCACTACTATGGAGCTGATAAAATACATTGTTAAGTGACTACATGAGGTGAATATAGGACAGGAGACACCATGCTGGGGAGGTTAGTGAAGGGCAAATATGTATGAAGGACCTAAAATAATAATTACATAAAAATCCAGCATGCATGAGGACAAAGGGGACATTCACAGCATATTACAATCATTGTAATTAGGGAATGAGGAAAGAAATACAATATATTAGCAAACATTCAATACAATAAAATGTGATATTAAAGGATAAAAATCTTACCTTCATATACTCCTTCTGCAGGACCTGTATGATGGCAGAACAGGTCTCTGGGATAATGATACCCAGAGCCTGGGGGGAGATGCCTGTCGAGAACTTCAAGTCCTGCAGGCTTCTCCCTGTGGCCAAATACCTTAAGGTAGCGACCAACCTCTGCTCCGGAGTGATGGCTTGCCTCATGCAGGTATCCTGCCTGCTGATATAGGGGGTCAGCGAAGCCAACAAACGGTGAAACACGGGGTCCGTCATCCGGAGAAAGTTCCTGAAATCATCAGGATTATTCTCACGGATCTCACGGAGCAAAGGCATATGACAGAACTGGTCACGCTGAAGCAACCAATTCTTGGTCCATGAAGTCCTCCCCACCCTGTTCATGGACTGGACTTGTGTCAAGGTCAGGACCCCAACACCAAGCCCCCGCACAGCACGAACTCTACGAGGAGTACGCATAAAAAACACGGCTAGAAAACGGTCGGCTGCTCAGAACGAAGTAACAGAACGCACTGAAGAACAGCAAAGCCTGTGAAGAGTGACCTGAAAAACAGCAACAAGCAGGCAAGATCACACAGAAAACTCTGATACGAACTGACTGCACGCACTGAAGAGCAGATACAAACCCACAAGCACAAACTGAACGGCAGAAAACTATCTGAAAACCACGAGTCTGAAAAAGCACGAATCGTCTCTCACCAAACTTTTACTAACACGAGATTAGCAAAAGGAGCCCAAAGGGTGCCGCGCTTGGTTCTGAACCGGCCTTTTCTAGTCTCGTCGTACGTGGTGTACGTGACCGCGTGGTTGTCGATCGGAAATTCCGACAACTTTGTGCGACCGTGTGTAGGCAAAACAAGTTTGAGCCAACATCCGTCGGAAAAAATCCTAGGATTTTGTTGTCGGAATGTCCGAACAAAGTCCGACCGTGTGTAGGCCCTATAAGTCTGTAATTGCTGCACTTCTCTCTTTTGCCGCTAGGTGGCCAGGTACCTGGTGGCATTAGATATGAGAAGGGCAATGCAAGGTCAGATTGTAGGTATATGGGATATCCCAGCCAATGGGCAGGGGTTTTCTTAAATCCCTTGGTCTGCTGGGAGAACCTATATATTTGGGTAAAGTCAGGTGATCAGTGTTCTGTGCCACCTGGACAGCTGTCTAGGTGGACGTGTGTTGTATTGCCTGGGCTGCTAGGCCTATCCCGGGCACATCTGGCTACTAGGCTGTCTGAGGGCCTATCCAGAAGCAAGAGAGCAGCACAGGGTTGGGATTGGGGCTTGCAGTCCAACCAGAATTGACAGTTCTGCCAGCCGGAGAACTTGTCGTGGCCGGAGGTAGAGGGGGAAGCTGTCGCCACTACCGAACCAACCACCTTATTACCAGGGACCACAGTGAGTAGCTGAAGCAAGTTCCGGAGCAGAATTCTCTCCAACCGGGGACGGTGAAGAATCGGGAAACTTCCGTGGGTATCAAGACAGGGACCCAGCAGAGAAGTGGGGGTGATGCTTGAGGAAGATACTACAGTGAAGATTGGAGGAGCTCACGGGATTCAGTGGCAGAGTCATCTAGTCTAGTGAGAGAGACTGGGAGCTCAGTGGGCTGAAGAACTATAAGAAGTGATTGTAGTGAAAGTTAAGGAACTGTTACACCTGTGTTAGAAACTGTTAGACTGTTGCCATAGGAGACAGCATTCCTACACATGCAGATGTGGTGTCTTGCTGGATGCCTTTCCCCGCATGGCTGTCCTCCTGTTGAAGTCTTGGAGTCTGCCAATTAACATTGTAACTACCTAATGGTGTCCGGGCCCTAATCCTTTCTCCCAAAGTTATGGTCAAGAGATATAAAAATCTCTTTTCATTCAAGAAGTGTCTGGCGCCCAATGAATCTACCTTGCATTACACCCACTATGCCTTACAACCCACCACATACAGAAGGATGTCAGCTATCTCTGGCCCTGGATGTTCTCATTAGACTGAAGGGGGCCGGAGACCTTGCTACACTTATTTTACTCACTGAACTGCAACTCAATTTATAACATTTGTATCATGTGTTTTTTCTGGATTTTTGGTTGATATTCTGTCTCTATCATTTAAAATGCATCTAGGATAAAAACTATAGACCCTTCATTTCTTTGTAATGCCATGTACACACGAGCGGAATGTCTGACAGAAAAAGTCAGACGGAGCTTTTCATTGTATATTCTGATCGTGTGTATGCCCCATCAGACTTCTTACGTCGAAAATTCTGACGGACCTAGAAAGAGAACATGTTCTAAATTTTTCCGACGGAACCAATTCCTATCGGGAAAACCGCTCATCAGTATGCTGTTCCGACCAAAACGATGCATGCTCTGAAGCAAGTATGAGACAGAAACTATTGGCTACTGGCGATTAAATTTCCATTTTCTAGTCCCGTCGTACGTGTTGTACGTCACCGCGTTCTGGATGGTCGGAATTTGGTGTGACCGTGTGTATGCAAGACAGCTTGAGCGGAATTCTGTCGGAAAAACCTTCAGAGTTTATTCTGACGGTAAAACCAGTCGTGTGTACAGGGCATTAGTGGACAAACTTGCAAAATCTGCAGAGGATCAAATAATTATTTTCCCCACTGTATTATAAACTATACAGAAACTCTAAATTACTGTATACTAAACACTTTACAGCATGGGGTATAGCTGACATTTCCATTCACATTATACAATCTGAACATAAGTGAGTGTGACCAATAATTGTTTCACAGTAAATATGCTCCACCACATCTTGATATCGAAACGGGTAAGATGTGGTTGCAGAATTTCTAGTGGATTGTCAACAGTCAAAATAGACATCCAGATAAAGTTAAAAACCTTCTTTGGATATCTACGATAGTCTCAATACATTAGGACAAAGGTACCACTTGCCAACCGCTGAGACACCAAGGGATGTTCCCAGCAGCGATGCCTGGGTGTTTTCTCCTCAACTCACTCAAACTTCTTTTCAACAGCACAAGCAACACTGCTTGATCGATCAATAGGGTCAATGATACCTGTCCAGCAATATACAAGCATACTTCTCTCAAGAGCAGCAAGCAGGAAACAAAAAAAAAAAAAGCACCACGTTTATTTACCTAAACAAATTTAAGTGCACAAAGAGAATTCTGGGATTCAATAGGAGCTAAGAGGTAGAGGAAGAACCATTTTACTCATGTAAATGCAGACAGACATATATGCATCTAAGTGCATTTACACTTTAAGCACCATTACATCCATTTCTTACACCGCAACATCCTGTCTGCATGACCCTGCATTAATTTCAGTCCTCTATTACATTTGTGTGCACATGCCCATTGACATTGATCATTATATTATTTCCACAGTTACTGAAGGTGAGAAATAGTGACAACATTCACATGAATTTAGGTTACTCAGCAGGGGAGCCCAGCACTTTCCACTAGGATCTAAACTAATATTTAAACACAACATAATACAATGAAAACTCTAATAACTGAGAAAAACAGGCAGTCAAAAATTTCAGCTTAGCAGCATGGGGTAGACAGACAGGAAGTACAGGACTTTGCAAAGGAGGTGCAATAAATGTGGAAAAAAATATAAAACAAAATACACATACTTATGTAATCCTGTGGGTATAATTGAAAAAAGGCGCCACTACTCAAAATACCGCCACTGCGCCTCTGGATAGATACAGAGTATGTGGAAGCTGCCACCAGTGCTGGGACAAGGTCATTTGGTGCCCAGGGCGGAGATGGCAAACTGCGCCCCCCCCCCCCCCCCGACCCCTGTTTTTCACAGATTTTCCCCGATGTGCACCTGCGGCGGCGCGCGGGGAGGAATTAAATAGGAGGACAAAAACTTTTATCTTAGATGTTTACACTTATACCCCTTTCACATTGGGGCACTTTGCAGGCGCTACTGCGCTAAAAACAGCACCTGCAAAACGCCCTGAAAGAGCCGCTACTGTGTCTCCAATGTGAAAGCCCCGAGAACTTTCACACTGGAGCGGTGCGCTGGCAGGACGGTAAAAAAAGTCCTGCTAGCAGCATCTTTGGAGTGAAGGAGTGGTGTGTAATGATGGTAAAGCAGCGCTAAAAATAGCTCAGTTTTACCACCGATGCCGCCCCTGCCCCAGTGTGAAAGGGGGCTTAAGGTTTTTAATGTAGAGCCTGGTGCAACTAATGCACAAAGGGCTTAATTAACTGTGACTGGTCACAAATGCATCAGTGAACAATGGCAATACATTAACCCCCCCCCCCCCCCCCATGCTGCATATTACAGAAATTAAAACTAGCATTGCTAATTAACCTCCCCTCAGCCTCCCCCCCTCCCCCATTCATGTATTATTCTGCTGCAGATTAATAAATGAACTGTCTGAATACGATTGGGGGAGGGGGGGAGGCTGAGGGGATGTTAATTACCAATGCTACCTATTTTTTAATTTCTGTAATATGCAGCATGGGGGGGGGGGGGGTAATGTATTGCCATTGGTCACTGATGCATCAGTGACCAGTGGCAGTACATTAACCCCCCCCCCCCCCCCTCCCATGCTGCATATTACAGAAATTAAAAAATAGGTAGCATTGGTAATTAACCTCTCCTCAGCCTCCTCCCCTCCCCTCATCGGATTCAGACACTTTATTTTAATATCTGCAGATGGCATTGCATTTGTTATTATCTGTTTAGTGCTTACTTTTGTGTCTTGTCTTGTGTCCGTTGTGTGATATACACACTTTGTTGCAGAGGCGTAACTATAACCTTCAGGGCCCCAGTGCAAGAAACCATGAAGGGCCCCTGACCCGCACTATGATGGGGGAGGGGGGGGGGGTATTGTGAAAGAATGAGGGGCAGTATGACGGGGTATTTTGACAGGAGGGGGCAGTGTGACCAAAGAAGGGTATCTGGAAAGTGTGACCAGAGGGGGGAGTGTGATAAGAGGGGGCACTGTGAAAGAAGGGGGGCAGTGTGACAAGAAGGGGCAGTGTGACAGGAGGGGGCAGTATGACAGGGGGATATTGTGACAAGAGGGGGGCAGTGTGACAGGAAAAGGATACCTGGGAAGTATTACAAGAGGGGGGCAGTGTAATGAGGGAGCACTGTGAAAGGAGGGGGACTGTTTAACAAGAGGGGGGTAGATATGACAGAAGGGGGACAGTGTGTGGGGGGCACAGTGTGAGAGGGGACAGTGTGAGAGGGGACAGTGTGAGAGGGGACAGTGTGAGAGGGGACAGTGTGAGAGAGGGGACAGTGTGTGGGGGGACAGTGTGTGGGGGGACAGTGTGTGGGGGGACAGTGTGTGGGGGGACAGTGTGAGAGAGGACAGTGTGAGAGGGGACAGTGTGAGAGCGGACAGTGTGAGAGCGGACAGTGTGTGGGGGGGGGGCAGTGTGTGGGGGGACAGTGTGAGAGGGGGCAGTGTGAGAGGGGACAGTGTGTGGGGGGACAGTGTGAGAGGGGACAGTGTGTGCCCCCCACACACTGTGTGTGAGAGGGGACAGTGTGTGGGGGGACAGTGTGAGAGGGGACAGTGTGTGGGGGGACAGTGTGAGAGGGGACAGTGTGAGAGGGGACAGTGTGAGAGGGGACAGTGTGTGGGGGGACAGTGTGTGGGGGGACAGTGTGAGAGGGGACAGTGTGAGAGGGGACAGTGTGTGGGGGGACAGTGTGTGGGGGGACAGTGTGAGAGGGGACAGTGTGTGGGGGGACAGTGTGTGGGGGGACAGTGTGTGGGGGGACAGTGTGAGAGGGGACAGTGTGTGGGGGGACAGTGTGTGGGGGGACAGTGTGAGAGGGGACAGTGTGAGAGGGGACAGTGTGAGAGGGGACAGTGTGTGGGGGGACAGTGTGTGGGGGGACAGTGTGAGAGGGGACAGTGTGAGAGGGGACAGTGTGTGGGGGGACAGTGTGTGGGGGGACAGTGTGTGGGGGGACAGTGTGAGAGGGGACAGTGTGTGGGGGGACAGTGTGAGAGGGGACAGTGTGAGAGGGGACAGTGTGTGGGGGGACAGTGTGTGGGGGGACAATGTGAGAGGGGACAGTGTGTGGGGGGACAGTGTGAGAGGGGACAGTGTGTGGGGGGACAGTGTGAGAGGGGGCAGTGTGTGGGGGGACAGTGTGAGAGGGGACAGTGTGTGGGGGGACAGTGTGTGGGGGGACAGTGTGTGGGGGGACAGTGTGAGAGGGGACAGTGTGAGAGGGGGCAGTGTGTGGGGGGACAGTGTGAGAGGGGACAGTGTGTGGGGGGACAGTGTGAGAGGGGACAGTGTGAGAGGGGACAGTGTGTGGGGGGACAGTGTGAGAGGGGACAGTGTGTGGGGGGACAGTGTGAGAGGGGACAGTGTGTGGGGGGACAGTGTGAGAGGGGACAGTGTGTGGGGGGACAGTGTGAGAGGGGACAGTGTGAGAGGGGACAGTGTGTGGGGGGACAGTGTGTGGGGGGACAGTGTGAGAGGGGACAGTGTGAGAGGGGACAGTGTGAGAGGGGACAGTGTGAGAGGGGACAGTGTGTGGGGGGACAGTGTGAGGGGGGACAGTGTGTGGGGGGACAGTGTGTGGGGGGACAGTGTGAGAGGGGACAGTGTGAGAGGGGACAGTGTGTGAGGGGACAGTGTGTGAGGGGACAGTGTGAGAGGGGACAGTGTGAGAGGGGACAGTGTGTGGGGGGACAGTGTGAGAGGGGACAGTGTGAGAGGGGACAGTGTGTGGGGGGACAGTGTGTGGGGGGACAGTGTGAGAGGGGACAGTGTGAGAGGGGACAGTGTGTGGGGGGACAGTGTGAGAGGGGACAGTGTGTGGGGGGACAGTGTGAGAGGGGACAGTGTGAGAGGGGACAGTGTGAGAGGGGAGAGGTGGGTGGCCAGTGTTGTGCTTTACTTACATGAGAAGCAGCATGCTTCCTTGTCATGTCTGCACTCTGCAGGATGTCCCTCCAGGCAGCACACAGTTCACTTCCCGAATATCATTGTATCCAATGGAGAGGGGAGGGGCCTCTGACCTGAGCGTGTATTAGCAAGACTCAGAGTGTACAAGCAGAGGGAGAAACTTGTGCACTCAATCTGCTGGTCAGAGGCCCCTCCCCTCTCCATTGTACTCACTGATATTCGGGAAGTGAACTGTGTGCTGCCTGGAGGGACATCCCGCAGAGCGCAGACATCACATAGCTGCCGATCGCCCCCTTACGCCCCCCTCTCCTGTATAGTTAGATGCCAGCCAGGGGAGGTGCGGCGTCTTGGGGCCCCCCCACACTGGCAGAATTCCAGGGCCCAGTCGCAAGTGCGACTGTTGCGACCCTGAAAATTCCGCCACTGCTTTGTTGGTTCCTCCTCGGTGGCTCCTCTAGGTTGCAGCTTCTGCAGCAGCTCTCTATCTCCTCCCATCCCGCCTCTGGCCATCAGTGATGTCACGCCGCCGGGACGGGACTACGAATCGCCTTCATAGGGGGAGAGAAGCGCTGACAGGGAAGGGGCTTGTGCAGTCTGTTTAGGCTTGTGCCGGGTGCAGGAGTGCACTCGGCACATAGTTACAGTACAGCTATTAGCAGCGCCGGCTGGTGTGTATGTACTACTATGATGAAGCACACTGCCAGCACTTCATCTGCGCCCCCCTCCCTTCAGCAAATTCTATCGCCCAGGGCATCCGCCCCTTCCGCCCCTGCCTTGTACCGGCTCTGGCTGCCACTTAAAAGGGTCAAATATAAAAGCTGAATTTTAACTACTGGTCAATCTGGGATAATGACACAAAGTCAAAATAGCGGCGCTAAATGTTTGTGCACAAGGAGTATTAAATCCCCTAAAGTGACATGTGACTCACAATTTACAAATGAGAATATAACTGACATGTGCTAAAATATAATAAATGCTATAGCACTAAATTGACAAATAGCACTAAACACCCTGTGACAAGTGAAGTGATATGATGTAGCTAGTGAAGCTACAAAAAAAAAATATATATATATATATATTTCAAAATATAAAAAATAAAGTCCATAAAGTATTGAAGAGTATCTATAGTTGATGTGAAGATCTCTTATGCCGTGTACACACGGTCGGACTTTTCATCTACAAAAGTCAGACGGACGCCGACGGACAAAATACGGCTGACAATCCGATCGTGTGTGGGCTTCCCCGGACTGTCAGCGGACTTTTCCAGCCGCAAATCTTACGGACTTTAGATTTGAAACATGCTTCAAATCTTTACGTCGTAACTACGCCGGACCCAGAAATCCGCTCGTCTGTATGCTAGTCCGATGGACAAAAACCCACGCTAGGGCAGCTATTGGCTACTGGCTATCAACTTCCATATTTTAGTCCGGTGTACGTCATCACGTACGAATCCGTCAGACTTTTGTGTGATCGAATGTAGGCAAGTCCGTTTGTTAGAAAGTCTGCCGCAAGTCCGCCAAAAGTCCGCCAAAGGTCCGTCGAAAGTCTGTCGGACGGGCTGTCGGACTTTTGTAGCTGAAAAGTCCGACCGTGTGTACGCGGCATTAATCCATTCACCACACCAATGTGTCTGTGATTCCACTCCCCTAAAGAAACGCACTCACCGAATTCCAATGCCTACATTCTCATGTTAGGCTAAAGCGCATTTAAACCACATGGATAGGGTTTTAGAGCAAGCATCCGAACTCCAGCCGTGCGTCTCATATAATCTGGAACCTCTCCCACATGGAGTACCATCTCAAGGATGTTGCCTGGGTTCTTAAACGGTAGCACACCTCCTTCCTGTCTGCAGAAACTGCTCCAACACCAACTCCTTTCCCACACACCTGGGGGAAAGGAGTTGGAGCAGTTGCTGCAGACAGGAAGGAGGTGTGCTACCGTTTAAGAACCCAGGCAACATCCTTGAGATGGTACTCCATGTGGGAGAGGTTCCAGATTATATGAGACGCACGGCTGGAGTTCGGATGCTTTCTCTAAAACCCTATCCATGTGGTTTAAATGCGCTTTAGCCTAACATGAGAATGTAGGCATTGGAATTCGGTGAGTGCATTTCTTTAGGGGAGTGGAATGACAGACACATTGGTGTGGTGAATGGATTAAGAGATCTTCACATCAACTATAGATCCTCTTCAATATTTTATGGACTTTATTTTTTATATTTTGAAAAAAAAATATTATTTTTTTTTTTTGTAGCTTCACTAGCTACATCATATCACTTCACTTGTCACAGGGTGTTTAGTGCCATTTGTCAATTTAGTGCTATAGCATTTATTATATTTTAGCACATGTGAGTTATATTCTCATTTGTAAATTGTGAGTCACGTGTCACTTTAGGGGATTTAATACTCCTTGTGCACAAACATTTAGCGCCGATATTTTGACTTTGTGTCATTATCCCAGATTGACCAGTAGTTAAAATTCAGCTTTTATAAAATACACATACTGTACATATGAAAATACTTTTACAGTTGTCTAGTATTAATATTAGATTCCCAATATCCTCACTCTAATGCCCCGTACACATGGTCGGACATTGATCGGACATTCCGACAACAAAATCCTAGGATTTTTTCCGACGGATGTTGGCTCAAACTTGTCTTGCATACACACGGTCACACAAAGTTGTCAGAAAATCCGATCATTCTGAACGCAGTGACGTAAAACACGTACGTTGGGACTATAAACGGGGCAGTAGCCAATAGCTTTCATCTCTTAATTTACTCTGAGCATGCGTGGCACTTTGTGCGTCGGATTTGTGTACACACAATTGGAAATTCCGACAATGGATTTTGTTGTCGGAAAATTTTATAGCCTGCTCTCAAACTTTGTGTGTCGGAAAATCCGATGGAAAATGTGTGATGGAGCCTACACACGGTCGGAATTTCCGACAACAAGGTCCTATCACACATTTTCCGTCGGAAAATCCGACTGTGTGTACGGGGCATAAATGTTCATCTTAAGGGTACATTCACACCCAGTGCAGTGGGACTGCGGTGGGTGGCTGTTCCAGCACAATCGCACAGCACCACCGCACCCCACCTCAAGACAAGTTAAAATGCCTGGTCTCCAGTGTGGCCAGTTCACATTACTGCATTGTGGTGGTGTGCAGGCAGTGTATGCTGAAATACTGTGTGACATTTCATTTAAAATAAAAAATTAAAAAGTGAACAGTGTGATGCACTGGGATTGGTGCACTTTCACCGCTACCGCTAGATGCTGCTTGCAGGACTTTTTCTGACGTCCTGCAAGCGCACCGCTCCACTGTGAAAGCACTCGGGCTCTCACTCTGGGGCTGCAGTGGAGGCGTTTTTCAGGTGCTTTACAGGTGCTATTTTTAGCCCAAAAGTGCCTGAAAAACGCCCCAGTGTGAAAGGGGTCTAAAACACAAAGAATCAGCACAAGAGACACATCATACTAACTGTAAATTATGTCACTTGTGCAGATTTTTCCATTTTTTTAGTTTAGGCTAAACTTGTGGCAAAATGATTCCCAAAACAAAGAATGTCACCAGGGTAACACAATATAGCAAATGGGTACTGGCCACAGGTACTGCTCTAGGCTCATATTTTCTGTAGGATCGGTGCACAGTAGGGAAGGGCCGAACACCCCTGATTTGGTTTGCACCAGAACATGCGAAAAGGGAAAAAGTTTGAACAAACATGCTCACCCCCTTTGTTATGAAGCCCATAAAAAGCTCTGGTGCAACCAATTACCATCAGAAGTCACATAATTAGTGAAATGATGTCCACCTGTGTGCAATCTAAGTGTCACATGATCTGTCATTACATATACACACCTTTTTGAAAGACCCCAGAGGCTGCAACACCTAAGCAAGAGGCACCTCTAACCAAACACTGCCATGAAGACCAAGGAACTCTCCAAACAAGTAAGGGACTATGTTGTTAAGAAGTACGAGTCAGGGTTAGGTTATAAAAAAATATCCAAATCTTTGATGATCCCTAGGAGCACCATCAAATCTATCATAACCAAATGGAAAGAACAGCAAACCTGCCAAGAGACGGCCGCGCACCAAAACTCACGGACTGGGCAAGGAGGGCATTAATCAGAGAGGCAGCACAGAGACCTAAGGTAACCCTGGAGGAGCGGCAGAGTTCCACAGCAGAGACTGGAGTATCTGTACATAAGACGACAATAAGCCGTACGCTCCATAGAGTTGGGCTTTATGGCAGAGTGGCCAAAAGAAAGCCATTACTTTCAGCAAAAACAAAATGGCACATTTTGAGTTTGCAAAAAGACATGTGGTAGACTCCCAAAATGGAGAAAAGGTGCTCTGGTCTGATGAGACTAAAATTTAACTTTTTGGTCATCAAAGAAAATGCTATGTCTGGAGCAAACCCAACACATCACATCACCCAAAGAACACCATCCCCACAGTGAAACAGGGTGGTGACAGCATCATGCTGTGAGAATGTTTTTAGCAGTTGGGACTGGTAAACTGGTCAGAGTTGAGGGAAAGATGGATGGTGCTAAATACAGGGATATTCTTGAGCAAAACTTGTACCACTCTGTGTGTAATTTGAGGCTCCAACAGAGGTTCACCTTCCAGCAGGATAATGACCCAAAACACACTGCTAAAGCAACACTTGAGTGGTTTAAGGGGAAACATGTAAATGTGTTGGAATGGCTTAGTCAAAGCCCAGACCTCAATCCAATAGAAAATATGTGGTCAGATTTAAAGATGGCTGTTCACAAGCGCAAACCATCCAACTTGAAGGAGCTGGAGCAGTTTTGCAAGGAGGAATGGGCAAAAATCCCAGTGATAAGATGTGGCAAGGTCATAGATCGACTTGGAGCTATGATAGCCGCAAAAGGTGGCTCTACAAAGTATTGAATTTAGGGGGGTGAATAGTTATGCACATTGACTTTTTCTGTTATTTTCTCCTATTTGTTGCTTCACAATAAAAAAAATCTTCAAAGTTGTGGGCATGTTCTGTAAATTAAATGATGCAAATCGAAGAGCGGGGCTTCGACCCTTCGCATTGCTGGACCCTGGACCCTGGGACAGGTAACTGTCCAATTAAAAGTCAGCAGCTGCAGTATTTGTAGCTGCTGACTTTTAATTTTTTTTTTTTTTTAAATGGGAACCCCACTTTAATTCAAGGTTGTGAGGCAAAAAAACATGAAAAATGCCAAGGGGGTGAATAATTTTGCAAGGTACTGTAGATGAAAAATAAAGGAAAAAATCGGCGTGGGTTACCCCCAATCCATACCAGGCCCTTCAGGTCTGGTATGGTTTTTAAGGGAAACTCAATGCCAAAATTTAAAAAAAAATTGGTGCCCCCAAAGCACCTTGTCCCCATGTTGATGGGGGCAAGGGTCTCTTCCCGACAACCCTGGCCGGTGGTTGTTGGGGTATGCGGGTGGTGGGCTTATCGGAATCTGGAAGCCCCCTTTAACAAGGGGCCCCCAGATCCCACCCCCCCATGTGAATGGGTATTGGGTACATTGCACCCCTACCCATTCACCAAAAAAAGTGTAAAATAGAAAAAACCACAATAGACAGTTTTTGACAATTCCTTTATTAAAATAAAAAAAGAAAAAAAAGTGTCCTGCGATGTACAGTGGGAATGGAAAGTATTAAGACCCTTAAATTTTTCATTCTTTGTTATATTGCAGCCATTTGCTAAAATCATTTAAGCTCATTTTTTGTCCTCATTAACTGCTTGCTGACCGCCGGCTGTCAATTGACGGCCAGGCGGCGCAGCTCTCGTTGCAGGCGGGTGTCATATGACAGCCTCGCTTTCCCGGCCCACCAGGGGGGCGCGCGCCGCCGTGTCACTGGGCACCTGGTGCGTGTGCCTGGCGGCCGCGATGTCCGGCGGGCACCCGCGATTGCCGGTAACACAGCAGGACCATGGATCTGTGTGTGTAAACACACAGATCCACGGTCCTGTCAGAGGAGAGGAGACCGATGGTATGTTCCCAGTACAGAGGAACACCGATCGGTCTCCTCCCCTAGTGAGTCCCCTCCCCCTACAGTTAGAAACACTCCCTAGCAAACACACTTAACCCCTCGATCACCACCTAGTGTTAACCCCTTCCCTGCCAGTCACATTTATACAGTAATCAGTGCATTTTTATAGCACGGATCGCTGTATAAATGTGAATGGTCCCAAAAATGTGTCAAAAGTGTCCGATGTGTACGCCGCAATATCGCAGTCGCGATAAAAATCGCGGATCGCTGCCATTACTAGTAAAAAAAAAAAAAAAAAATAATAAAAATGTTATAAATCTATCCCCTATTTTGTGGACGCTATAACTTTTGCGCAAACAAATCAATATACGCTTATTGCGATTTTTTTTTACCAAAAATATGTAGAAGAATACATATCGGCCTAAACTGAGGAAAAAATTTGTTCTAAAGAAAAAAAAATTGGATATTTATTATCGCAAAAAGTAAAAAATATTGTGTTTTTTTGTTCAAACTTGTCACTATTCTTTTGTTTATAGCACAAAAAATAAAAACGCAGAGGTGATCAAATACCACCAAAAGAAAGCTCAATTTGTGGGGAAAAAATGATAACAATTTCATCTGTGTACAGTGTTGTATGACTACGCAATTGTCATTCAAAATGCGACAGCGCTGAAAGCTGAAAAATGGCTTGGGCAGGAAGGGGGTGAAAATGCCTGGTATTGAAGCGGTTAATATACACACAGCACCCCATATTGACAGAAAAACACAGAATTGTTGACATTTTTGCAGATTTATTAAAAAAGAAAAACTGAAATATCACATGGTCCTAAGTATTCAGATCCTTTGCTGTGAGACTCATATATTTAACTCAGGTGCTGTCCATTTCTTCTGATCATCCTTGAGATGGTTCTACACCTTCATTTTAGTCCAGCTGTGTTTGAGTATACTGATTGGACTTGATTAGGAAAGCCACACACCTGTCTATATAAGACCTTACAGCTCACAGTGCATGTCAGAGCAAATGAGAATCAAGAGGTCAAAGGAACTCAGAGACAGAACTGTGGCAAGGCACAGATCTGGCCAAGGTTACAAAAAATTTCTGCTGCACTAAGGTTCCTAAGAGCACAGTGGCCTCCATAATCCTTAAATGGAAGACGTTTGGGACGACCAGAACCCTTCCTAGAGCTGGCCGTCCGGCCAAACTGAGCTATCGGGGGAGAAGAGCCTTGGTGAGAGAGGTAAAGAAGAACCCAAAGATCACTGTGGCTGAGCTCCAGAGATGCAGTCAGGAGATGGGAGAAAGTTGTATAAAGTCAACCATTACTGCAGCCCTCCACCAGTCGGGGCTTTATGGCAGAGTGGCCTGACGGAAGCCTCTCCTCAGTGCAAGACACATGAAAGCCCACATGGAGTTTAAAAACACCTGAAGGACTCCAAGATGGTGAGAAATAAGATTCTTTGGTCTGATGAGACTAAGATAGAACTTTTTGGCCTTAATTCTAATGCCGCGTACACACGGTCGTACTTTTCGTCTACAAAAGTCCAACGGACGCTGACGGACTAAAGCTGGCTGGTAATCCGATCGTGTGTGGGCTTCTCCGGACTTTCAACTGACTTTTTTAGCCTCAAATCCGACGTACTTTAGATTTGAAACATGCTTCAAAACTTTACTTCGTAACTACGACGGACCCCGAAATCCGCTCGTCTGTGTGCTAGTCCGACGGACAAAAAGCCACGCTAGGGCACCTATTGGCTACTGGCTATGAACTTCCTTATTTTAGTCCGGTGTACGTCATCACGTACGAATCCGACCGACTTTTGTGTGGTCGTGTGTAGGCAAGTCCGTTCGTTAGAAAGTAGGCCGCAAGTCCGCCGCAAGTCCACCGAAAGTCTGCCGGAAGTCTGTCGGACAGGCTGTCTGACTTTTGTAGACGAAAAGTACGACCGTGTGTACGCGGCATAAGCGGTATGTGTGGAGAAAACCAGGCACTGCTCATCACCTGACCAATACAGTCCCAACAGTGAAGCATGGTGGTGGCAGCATCATGCTGTGGGGGTGTTTTTCAGCTGCAGGATGAGGACGAATGGTTGCAATCGAGGGAAAGATGAATGCGGCCAAGTACGGGGATATCCTGGACGAAAACCTTCTCCAGAGTGCTCATGACCTCAGACTGGGCCGAAGGTTTACCTTCCAACAAGACAATGACCCTAAGCACACAGCTAAAATAACGAAGGAGTGGCTTCACAACAACTCCTGATTGTTCTTGAATGGCCCAGCCAGAGCCCTGACTTAAACTCAATTAAGCATCTCTGGAGATACCTAAAAATGGCTGTCCACCAACATTTACCATCAAACCTGACAGAACTGGAGAGGATCTGCAAGGAGGAATGGCAGAGGATCCCCAAATCCAGGTGTGAAAAACTTGTTGCATCTTTCCCAAAAAGACTCATGGCTGTATTAGATCAAAAGGGTGCTTCTACTAAATACTGAGCAAAGGGTCTGAATACTTAGGACCATGTGATATTTCAGTTTTTCTTTTTTAATAAATCTGCAAAAATGTCAACAATTCTGTGTTTTTCTGTCAATATGGGGTGCTGTGTGTACATTAATGAGGAAAAAAATGAACTTAAATGACCTTAGCAAATGGCTGCAATATAACAAAGTCTGAAAAATTTAAGGGGGTCTGAATACTTTCCGTCCCTACTGTACATTCATCGTCAATCACGCCGCCCGACGGACCCGGAAAATAGAAAGGTAAACGAAAAAACTCACACCTGCTAAAAAAAACACTGCTCTCACTGTGTATATATATATATATATATATATATATATATATGTATATATATATATATATATATATATACACACATATATATATATATATATATATATATATATATATATATATATATATATATATATATATTACTAAACTGCCTGCCTGCACGTCACTAACTAACCTGCCTAATCTAGCTCAAGGTTTTTCAATCTCCGCCACGTATCACACTACATACACCTGCTGTGTAAGCAGCCTTATATAGTGTGGGGCGTGGACTTAGCCCCCTGAGCCATGATTGGCCAAAAGCATGCAAGTCAGGTGCATGTTTTGGGCAATCTGTAGCCGTCACTGCACTACGATCTTGCAGTGCATTATGGGGTGCTCCGCAGTGTTCGAACGCCCCATATGTTTGGTTCGTTTGCGAACAAACGAACACCCGATGTTCGAGTCGAACTTATGTTAGATTTGAACATCCGGACCATCCCAGCACAGGCTTTAAATTTGTCCCGCATCTGAAATCAACAGTGAAATTAAATGAGCCGCACTGACCATTAAATTTCGACTTTTAAAAGTCTATTATGACAAAAGGCAATACAATGACAACTGTGACAATAGAAAGGCAACCCTTCTTATTGCTAGGCAGGTCACAGCAGGGTAAAGTACCTCCTTCTGATACTTATTGATTACTCATATTTTCAGCATTAAAGCTGTAGGGTTCCATAAGGGATTCAGGTCTCTAACACTGGCAAAGTTTTGAGGGATCCCTACATCTATGATTTCCTCTTCGCAGTGCCTCTATCTGATCTTCGGTTTTTGCTGATGGTGCTGTGCAACAAAGAAAAGAATTGAAAAGCCAATAAAATGATTTGTCTGCAGCTTTCTACAAACAGGGTGAAAAGTGGGGAAGTATCAATCTTATTCTATATGAAAAGGCTGCTTGGTGGCATAGTTTAATAATCTACCCTTCCTCGCATTTCACTGTTCTACTCGTGTATTGATCGGCTGGTAGAGATAAATATCAAAGCAATAATTTTTTTACAACGGAGCTGATCTTTTTGTTCAGCTATGGGAAGGTATCCATGTGTAAAAGTTCTCATATCCTATACAAGGACAGCCTCCTCCATTTTATGTGACTGAGTTAAACATTACATTTTGCAGCTATGTGCTTGCCATTCTAAACAGGTTCAGCTCACGTCTATGGGTGGCTTTTCATAATATCCACTTTAATTATTAAAAAGTTTGTAAACTTCAACAATGAACCTAATGGTGTATCTCTAATGTGTGAAACGCACGCGGGCCCCAAGGATTGATGGAACCCGCTGTGCAGTCACTGCTCACACTGGGTTTTCGATTCGGTAAGCAGTTTGACGTCCTTTGAGCTTTGGCTGTGTCTATTACTTGCAGTTACAGCTCAAAGAAAACCTGTGTATGCCAGGATCTGTGAGTGACAAAAAGAGGGAGTTACAGCAGGGACGTGCAGTCAGAGGAGGCAGGTGAGGCAGAGCCATGAACATTTAAAGAAAAAAATTGAGCTTTGAAGGTCATAGCTCGGCGACCGGAGGTGCTACCCCACCACTGGTAAAAATTTGGGCGTCCAACGACCTATGGTTCTGGAAATACCCAGCCTTTCAGAAGCTACATGCAGAGCAGCCAGTTTAAATACGAGCTGGCACACTCTGTTTGCAGCAGACTGAGAGGTTGAGCTCACACGCCTCACTTTTTGCCAGAGGCCTTGAGCTCAATTGACAGCTTGGAGTCTTGGACCAATGGTAAAATACCATTAGCCCGAGCTGTCCAATAAAAATGCTACAGTGCTACACGCCTCTCACTGCAGTGTCATAGAAGGGGCATGTGTTTAAAAGACAAATGCTCCCTTCCAGCCCAGCCCTCTTAACTACAAAGAAAAAACATATGTTTATGTGTATTAGATTTACCCACAATCCCATGTTTTTCTCACACAGCTAAGAGGTAGAATGAGAATCTGCTGCTGTTGAAAAGGTACGGTTATAATCAAGCTAAATCATATATTATTATGCTATATGTTATTATCTACTGTGAAATTACTGATTTGAAGTTATAACTTCAAACTTCAGTAATTTGTCCGTTAAGCTACCTGCTTGAGTACAGTTTTTGAAAATATAGTAAATTACCTTAAATATATATATAATAATTATTTGTATAATACTTATGGTAATAAACCCCTTGCTACCTAGGCCGATTCTGACACTTCTCTCCTACATGTTTAAATCATAATTTTTTTGCTAAAAAATTGCTCAGAACCCCCCAAAAATTATATATACTGTTTTAGCAGACACCCTAGGGAATAAAATGGTGGTCGTTGCAACTTTTTAGATTACACGGTATGTAGTCAGCACTTTTTCAAACACATTTTTTTTAAAAAAAAGCTGGGTTATGAATATATATATATATTAAAAAAATGACTAAAGATAACTGTTTTTTTTTTTTGTATAATGTGAAAGATGATGTTATGCCAAGTAAATAGATACCTAACATGTCACGCTTTAAAATTGCGCACACTCGGAATGGCGACAAACTTTAGTACTTAGGAATCTCCATAGGTGACGCTTTAAAGTTTTTTACAGATTATATGTTTAGAGTTACAGAGGAGGTCTAGTTCTAGAATTATTGTTTTCGCTCTCAATAGCGGCGTATGTGTATCTGGCTCTGATACTAGCCAGTGCCTCACCAGCCACTGACCTCAACGCATGTCCCTGAGTTACAGCAGTGTTTCTCAACCTTTTTTTAGTCAAGAGAGACACCCTTTAAAATTCTGCACAGTCTGTAAAACTAAACTAGATAGAGGTGATTTATTCTTCCAAAGCAATTATACCTTTGCACACTGGTATTGACTAGTATTAAAATGTTTCTCTTCTCCTTCAGTTTCTCTTCCTCACTCAGCTAATGTGACCCCAGTGCTGATAAGAGGGGAAAACAAGGATGCTGTGCAGGTGCCAGACATCTCCCCTATGAACTAATGACATAATTGGTTGTTGCGACGCCGGTGGCTGAAAGGTTGTAATGGTGGACAATGAGAAACAACTTTTTGTTGCTAAAAGGCAGGCTTGATCCACCTGCTAGATTGTATACAATTTGTGGGCAATTTTTAGGCATTTTGCCTGGGCACCCTGGTTGAAAAAGGTTGGGTTAAAGTACGAGTGGCTGTGCTGTTGTGTCTGGGGCTGCTTGGCACAATCCACTCCTTGGGTCACTATGGCGCAAACTGTGCACTGGATTCAGTATATTTTAAGGTACTGGGGGAATTCAATAAAGCATTTCCACCACTTTTCTGTCAGTAAGACCCTTTAAAAGGCCCTGGACTAGATTCAAATGCCCTGCTGCCAGTTTCAGTAGCTTTGCCAAAATATGGAGCAGGTAGTTTTTAATAGCACCATTTTCACAAAGTGTCGCTACAGCTGTACAAAATTCTAAAATAATTGCCTCCAATTTGTAATTAAAGCGGAACTAAACCCTCCTATCCTTTTCAGCCAAGAAAACTACCATCGTAGCCTCTGTTTGATCTTCAACTAGCATGATATTGCACATGTGATCGGTTATGACACCAGCCTTTTGATGGTTTGACAATTTGGTTGGAAGCACAAGCAAATGGACCAGTTACATTCCCGACACGTGCAAAAATGTAACTGTGTTTCAAAACGGTTAAATCGATGGGTTTAGTTCTGTTTTAAGACCAACTCTAAGTTGGCATACAGAAACAGGCAGAGGGCCTATCTCTGTAGGCTGGGTAGCAGGGCAGCATGTTTGCCGCTGCTGTCCATATGACCACCCCATCTTCAGTGTGCCTCCACGCAACAAATGTCAGTGCTTGCCTCAAATACGCTTTTAAGTAATTTTTTTTAAAAATCAAAAATCATTATTTAAAATAAAAATTATGTTATATAAAGTACATCCAGCAACATAGAAACTGCTTTTTTACATGTATACATTTAAACAGGTGTGATCCCCATTCACCATTTTATCTCACTATATACAGTACTTGTTCTTTAATGACTAAATATAGCATGTATTTAAAATTCAGGTCACCTCTGCAGCTAAACACAGGTCATTTATCAGAGATTAATTTCTCACTCCAACTTGCTGAATTTACTGTATAGAAGGTATTTGATTAGTGCAGAAATAAGGCCTGGCCAACTATACACTGAACATCTGTCAGTAAAGTTTCAGGAGAGAAGGTCTGTCTGCGGCATTTGCATCCTTGCGTTGCTAGTGACTTTTATTCTCAACTTGGCTTATATTCAAATGCTATGCAAAGATGTAAATGAGTGCTTTTTTCCTTTTCCATAAAGATAACTGAAAGAATGCTGAGGCTCAGGCTACACTGGTGTTTTTTAATCTGAGAGATTCTAAAAATCCCTTGTTCATGCTAACGAAGAAGATTTCTGAGCAACTGTTCAGTGATCAATCTTGTAAGATTATTCTTCCAGGGGTTACTGTATTTAAAGAGAGAGAAAAAAAATTACCCTACGGTTTCATGAATGAGTGATTAAAGAGAACTTAATCTCTCTCCCATGCAAGTCAATGTAGACTAATCCCTAAAACTTTCTGCTATGAGACTGAATTTCAGCATTCCTCAGTCTTGTTAGATGGAGTGTCCAAAACGAATCTACTGTGTGTGAATTCCCCTGCTGTGTGTGGGGTCCCATGGAAATCAATTTTATACAAATAAAGCAAACAAACAGTATTTATATTTGTGAAACACATTCAATGTTAAGAAGTGTTTGTTGCTGCTAAACAGTTAAACGTTTCTAAATCCAAGAACAAAAATGTAATATATTGAAGCTTACTAGGCCTTAGATGTGACTGCTGCATTTATTTTCTTTTCTTCAGGCTTTATTTTCTTTTTTTTACTTGCTAGCAATACACTTCCTGTCCTAGGGTGACAATGGTTACTCACTGCATTGTATGTATGAGGCTTTCATACTGTCCCTGCAATGCTTTGGCCACAGTACAGGTGCAGCACAATGTACTTGTGGTTTTCGTATGGGTGAGCTGCACTTTCCCATAGACTTCTTTTATGTCCCTGCTTTCAGAAAGCACAACAAAAGTATTGCTACTAGTGTGAGTACAGGAACATTTATGTTTTAACTCATGCTTAAAACCTGTGGTTCTTTAATTGGGTCATGGGTTTACTTTAGGTCAGGGCTGGATGACTCAAACAGAAAACCCTCTGACGCCTCCCCCTTGTTCTGGAAAATTGGAGAACGCTTGGAAACTGGAGGGTGGAGGCTAGGAGGGTTGTTCTGCATACTTAGGGAAGTTTAGCCAATCCCCGGGCAGTGGGCTTGGCATTGGGCTAAATATGAATGAGCCATGCTCGCAGGGGATTCGGGTGGAAGATGGAGATGGAATGCTGAGGGGACTGTTGGTGACCCTGGAGGCAAACGCCCTGTGGGGGGGAGGGGGTGCTCTTCCCCAGGCTGGAACTCTGGGCTGGTCTTGGAGGATCCAGACAACAGATGCAGTTTGGAAGGAGTCTTCTCTGAGAGGCAGCGGGAGCAAAGAGGACAGTGTGAGTACTTCAGCACGGTCAGGGACTTACAAGGGGAGAGACTGCCACATGTAGCAGGTCTCACTGGAAGATGGCAGTGTGTTTAAATTTTCTTTAACTTTGGCCTGGGAGATCTCAAGAGCCAGTCAGGTAGACTGGTGAAGAGTCAGTTGGGTAGACCGGTAAAGAGTCAGTAGGGGATAACTGGTGAAGAGTCAGTCGGGTAGACTTGTGAAGAAGCAGCCAGGTAGGCTGGCATTTCCTGCAGTTAGTAGAGCTGAGACCACTGTCTACAAGGGAATTGGAGGTACTCCAGGATGCAATTCCCAATACTTTGTGCTACTTTCTAAGGGACCGAGAGTTCCTAGTCCTTAAGGGGCTTTTGCTTTTCTAACAAAGACTGTTATCTGTCAAGAGAGGAATCAATCAAAGTTGTTTAGACTAAAGGAGAACAATCAATCAGATTTGTACATAGGGAGGAAGTTGTCCCTGGTTTTGTTGCTATTAAGTTGGGCATCCCATAATTCCTATTCCCCATCCAAGTTATTACCCCTAATAAAACATCAAAACAAACTCATAGACTGTGGAGGGGTGTGGATTGAGTGACCTCATAAGATCCGGCACCTCATCCCTTGTATTGGTAGAAATGATGCAAAGAGATTTTGTTCAGGGATTATGATGGTGCCAGGCCGTCAGAGCCCTGATTGGACAAAGTGATAACAACTTTCTCCAATCACAGCTCAGTGCTCATAGATCCACACTATAAAACGTAACTTCCCATAGGAAGATTTTGCATTGTGTTGAAGTGGAGATAGATAGAGCAGGGCTCCGTTTGCTACTAGCGATTAGTATATTCATTTATTGCGACTCTGAGTGTAGAGTGTTAGTATAATGTTAGTATAATGTGCCAGTGTAGTGTGTTAGTGTAGTGCAGTGTTTAACTCAGCCTAACCAGGGCCTGTGCAAGAATTTTCGACACCCTAGGCGAAACCTCATTTTGCCGCCCCTTGATTCCGCCCTCGACTCCACCCCGATGCCCATGTATACGATGAAGGTGGCGGGTGTGGAGATTTTTGCGACATCTCTCTGCCTATTTCTTCAGCTGTGGTCTGCAGGCCCGCACCTGTGCCTCTGAATCTGGCCTAAAGACAAAATGTGATGGTTCGCCAGCTGTGGTCCTCAGGTATATGGACAAGCTATGGTAGTATATAGACAGGCTAGGGTAGTATATAAACAGGCTAGGGTAGTATATAGACAGGCTAAGGTAGTATATAGACAGGCTAGGGTAGTATATAGACCGGCTAGGGTAGTATACGGATGGGGTCCTGCTTGTTGGGGGTGTTGGTCCCGGCGCAATAGCGAAGGTGTACAGAGGAGCAGAGTGGACATACAGCTGGAGGGGTCCTCCTCCAATGAGCGGGGATATGGAGCGAACAGAGAGCGGGGAGCTCCTTCTGTAGAGCAGGACTGGCTGTAAGTGGCAGTCAAATACAAAGGGAAAATTGGGACTTTAAATGAAGCGCTTGGATAGTGGAGGTAAATTTAACCATGTTTAAATTTCACCATGGAATATTTATTAGTTAAAATAAATATACAGACAATAAAAAGTATTCATTTCATATACATATAAGAGGCGTGCACATGGCATAAGCATAGTAAAAAAGTATATCTTGTTCCCAGATACGTTTGTTCCAACAACTACACTATATTTTTGTTTGTGGAGACACTTCATCACATTTGGTACTTCCCCACTCTGCCCGGTGTCGCATCCATATATATGCCGCCTCAGCTCCCGTGGAGAGGTCATGCTCCTGGCCCACTTTGCGCCCACCACCGCGCACTGCACTCGCTGTCTGAGTTGGTGAGCGTGTCTGGTTAACCATCTATACACACTAAATGTTCATTCACCTTTATACTCCTTTATATGGATAGTATGGTTCATTATATTTCATATATATTTCTGCCTGGCTACCCTACTTTCTCTCTTCGGAAATTCCCACAATCCTTCTCAGTGATTTCAACATCCCTGCTAATACAAACACTCCTGCTACTTCTAAACTTCTTAGTCTAACCTCTTCATTTGACCTGAAGCAATGGGTACAGGCTTCTACTCACTCTGATGGCAACACCCTTGACCTTGTATTCTCTTACCTATGCACTCCATGCAACTTCTCAAACAATCCTTTTCCTCTCTCCGACCACCACCTTATTAGTTTCTCTCTCCCCCTGTCTTCCACCACCTTTCCCTCCAATCGCCTAACCGTCACTCGCAACTTCAACTCCTCTCTCCTCTACTCTGCTACCGACCACCTCTATGACAAAATCTCCCCCCTGTCCTGCCCCAACCAAGCCACATCCATCTACAATAAATCTCTGTCCTCCCCCCTGGACAAGCTCACTCCCCTCACTACACGCAGAATCAGGCCTCGACCCCTACAACCCTGGCAAACAGATGACACTAAAATTCTCAAAAAACGTAGTCGCGCTCTTGAGCGTCTGTGGCACAAGACTAAGTCTCTCAAAGACTTCAACCAATACAAATCTGCCCTCCAAAAATACTATTCTTTCCTCCACACTGCCAAGCAAACCTATTTTACAACTCTTATTAATACCTTCTCATCCAATCCCCGTAAACTCTTCTCTACCTTCAACTCTCTACTTTGTCCTCCACCGCCTCCCCCCACTGATTTACTCACTGCCCAGGAAATCGCTAATCACTTCAAAAACAAGATTGATACAATCCGTGATGAAATCTCCACTCTACAGGTATCTCCCCCAGCTAAGACCCCATGTCAACAGATACAACTGACACTACCTCTATTCAAATCTGCTACACCAGACGAAGTTGCTAAACTCCTTTCTATCGCCCACCTAACCACCTGTCCCCTGGACCCTATTCCCTCTCAAATGCTACGGTCACCCTCTGACCCCATCCTACACTCTCTAACCCACATCTTCAATCTCTCCCTCACCTCTGGCATCTTCCCCGATGCTCTAAAACATGCACTGGTCACTCCCATACTCAAAAAAACATCCTTGGACCCTACCAATCTTAACAACCTACGCCCTATCTCCTTGCTCCCCTTTTCCTCTAAACTCCTTGAACGCCTGGTTTACAACCAAGTGACCACCTCATTAAAAACAACCTTCTTGATCCCCTTCAATCTGGATTTCGCCCTCAACACTTCACAGAAACTGCTCTTTTAAAACTCACAAATGACCTACTAACTGCAAAAACCAGCGGACACTATTCTGTACTCCTACTTCTGGATCTTTCAGCTGCCTTTGACACGGTTGACCACCCCCTCCTCCTCAAAAAACTTTACTCCATCGGTCTCCGTGACTGTGCTCTTCAGTGGCTCTCATCCTACCTATCCCAATGCACCTTCAGTGTCACTTACAATTCTACTTCCTCCACTCCTCTTCCCTTCTCTGTCGGGGTCCCCCAAGGTTCTGTTCTTGGACCTCTTTTATTTTCAATCTACACCTCTTCCCTGGGTCAGCTGATAGCCTCTCATGGCTTTCAATATCATTTCTATGCTGATGACACACAAATCTATCTCTCCACCCCTCAACTCACTCCATCAGTCTCCTCACGCATTACTAACTTACTAACCGACATATCTGTATGGATGTCACACCACTTCCTCAAACTCAACTTGTCCAAAACCGAGCTTATAATATTTCCTCCCCCATGTGCCTCTTCCCCTGACTTCTCTGTGAAGAGCAATGGCAAAACCATCCACCCGTCCCCACATGTCAGGGTGCTAGGTGTTATCCTAGATTCTGAACTCTCCTTTCAGCCCCACATCCAATCACTTTCCAAAGCTTGCCGCCTCAACCTTCGCAACATCTCTAAACTACGTCCCTTTCTAACCAGTGAAACTACAAAGCTCCTGATTCACTCCCTGGTTATCTCTCGCCTTGACTACTGCAACTCACTCCTCATTGGCTTACCTTTAAATAGACTATCCCCCCTTCAGTCCATCATGAATGCTGCTGCCAGACTCATCCACCTTACAAACCGATCAGTGTCTGCTACCCCTCTCTGCCAATCCCTCCATTGGCTACCACTCGCCCAACGAATTAAATTCAAAATACTAACAATAAGTTACAAAGCCATCCACAACTGTGCCCCCAGCTACATCACTAACCTAGTCTCAAAATACCAACCTAAACGCCATCTCCGTTCCTCCCAAGATCTCCTGCTCTCTAGCTCCCTCATCACCTCCTCCCATATCCGCCTCCAGGACTTCTCCCGAGCCTCGTCCATCCTCTGGAATTCCCTACCCCAATCTGTCAGACTGTCTCCAAATTTATCCACTTTTAGGCGATCCCTGAAGACTTTCCTCTTCAGAGAAGCCTATCCTGCCTCCATCTAACAACTGCACTATTTTCTCCATTAGCTCATCCCCCACAGCTATTACCCTTTTGTATAACTTGACCCTCCCTCCTAGATTGTAAGCTCTAACGAGCAGGGCCCTCTGATTCCTCCTGTATTGAATTGTATTGTACTTGTACTGTCTGCCCTAATGTTGTTGTAAAGCGCTGCGTAAACTGTCGGCGCTATATAAATCCTGTATAATAATAATAATAATAATATATATACATTCCGTAGGAATTTTGGCCGCATCAGCTCCTGATGAGTGGAGAAATATCCACGAAACGCGTCAAGCTTTGTTTTGATGCCCCAGCTACTTCTCATACGGAATCATACTTATTTTATTACTATTTGATTTACTCAACTATACTACTTTTTCCTATTTAGTGGATGCATATTTACCATGTGGGTACACTTGTCGGTATCGGATATGTTGTCGCTGGCATCATTATGCTATACTATTCAATCTATTTACTACCAGAATCATGTGCTGCTGTACGTGTACTTTTTTACTATGCTTATGCCATGTGCATGCCTCTTATATGTATAGGAAATGAATATGTTTTATCGTCTGTATATTTATTTTAACTAATAAACATTCCATGGTGAAATTTAAACATGGTTAAATTTACCTCCACTATCCAAGCGCTTCATTTAAAGTCCCAATTCCCCCTTATTCTCGTGAGTGTCAGTCAAGCAGTCCAGGACCGACATAGAGCGGACTGCTACTTCCAAGTGCCGGAGGAAGAGCCCGGTCTGGCCAGTCGGGCTGTGTGCTGGGGCTTAGGATCCGTAGCCGGGATTGGTGCTGGGATTATCAGTCAGGTCACGTGCAAATACCAGCCTGCTGCATCGGTCCAGATACCCCGCTGTACCTGCTGTGCGGGGGGGTGATGATGAGGATGGAGCCTACCGAAGCCTTATGGCGCAGGTCAGGACAGAGCGGAGGGGCCCAGGGGGCCCTAGCAGGCTGAGGAGGAGAGTGAAAATCAGCCCCCCAGTTCCAGCTTCACAACTGAACTACCGGGCTTCCATGCCCAAGAACGAGCCAAAGGGATCCCACGTGATCCCTGTGAGAGCCACCAATCAGGACCTGAGGGAGGCAGGCCCACTGGAGAACTTAATGGAGGCTCTCTTTGACAGCCGCTTCTCTTGATGGTGACCCTGGAGGAGAACATCGGCAGACCAGTGGCCATGGCTGCGCCCTAGGCGACAGTGCGCCCTAGGCGGCTGCCTATTTTGCCTAATGGTAGCACCGGCCCTGAGCTTAACATAACATTTGACTCTGAATGTAGAGTGTTAGTGTAGTGTTAGTATAGTGTGTGAGTATAGTGTGTCATTGTAGTGTAGTGTCAGTGTAGTGTGTTAGTGTAGTGCAGTGTTTAACCCAGCATTACATCACATTTATTGCTGTGTACAGTGCTGTATACCCTTTTTTTGGTTGCTGTGTGTTTTTTTTTTTTGTTTTTTTTTCCCTGCCTTTTTTTTAAACATCAGCTGCAGTTTTTCTGACTGCGACACTGGTGCCCCCAACAATTCCCTGCACAAGCCACCAGGAAGTCATCTCTATGGCTTTAAATTGTATGTTAAGTACCCAAGTACACAATGAAGAGGTCTGATAAGACTTACTGCTGTGCTGTTACATCAAACAATGATGCATTAAGTGGGGGTTTATGGACGTGTTTTCGTACAAATTAGAAGTGGAAACGCATACAATCCATCTAATGGTATGTACAATAAAGGCAAATCTTCAATATGTCTTTGTCTTCAAGACTTTATTATTGATCTCCTGTTGTGGACAATTCAGTTACATCCAATGAATCAATTAGCTAATTTTGGCTTTTATGTTGCTTTTCCTGAGCTATACATTTTAACAATACCTTCAACTGATCACCTGTGGCATATTCCATTGGTTCAGGTATTTACATCTGTTACCTTAGTAAATATTAGTTTGTACTTATACTAAGCAATGAGAAAAAATAAAGGTTCCCATACATGGGAAAATCAGATTGTTTAATGCCAAATGATTAGTTTCATTGTGCCTTACATAAGTCACCCACATGGAGATTATTTAATTCACTGTATTACCAATGGTAAAGGCATATAACATTGTCAATAAAGCGAATAACTGCCTCATGTATAGACTCCCTGCAGAACCCCTTTGTTGGTTTTAGATTTAGGTATTATTCTGGCAGGATGAAAAATTAGCTAAATAAAGGGATTCATGGGAACAACCATTATTTTGCCCGTTTACTGAGTGATGTTGGGAGATGTACACACTTGAAATGCTGTATATACATAGGCATGTTCATTGCCATGTATAGCCCAGCTAGCTGTAGATCAAGAACCCTGCTGTCATAAAGGAGAAGTCTTGGACAGACTGATCAGCATGTGTATGAGCAACTATATAAGTACAATATACAATGCATATCAATTAATCTATTACTAGGTAGAAGTAGTGTGCTTTTTAGTCATCTCCACAGAAAATCATATAAAAAAAAAATTCTAACCCATTTGTTCCTACTGATGTCAGTCTCTCAAAGCTCACAGTATTATTGTTTGTGCTCCCTACTCATTTACAAAATATAGTCAAAAATGTCTGCACTATGAGATAAGCTCTACTTATGTATGGTGCTTTTAACCTTTCACACCCTCTACGTAATCCTAAGGGAGAGATTTATCAATTTTGCTGCATCATAATCAAAAATTTCCTACCATCAGCTGTGTAATCTATGCCTCTGTGTTGATTATCTATTAAGGCAAATAAATATTAATAAAGAATAAATATGCAGAAAGAGTTATACAGTATAATTTATGTTATGCATGCTTATCTTACCTTTATTTGTGTAGCAAGGTCTCTGGCCTCCTTCAGTCTAATGAGAACCTCCAGGGCTAGAGATAGCTGACATGCTTCTGTATATGGTGGGTTGTAACGCATAGTGGCTGCAAGGTGGAAGTTATTGGGCGCCAGACACTTCTTGAATGCAAAAGAGATGTTTATTTTTCTTACAAACTTTTATGAGGGAAAGAGGGTTAGGGCCAGGACTCCCTTAAGTAGTTGCAAGTTAAATTAGCAGACTCCAAAACTTCAATAGGAAGACAGCCTTGCAGGGAAAGGCCTTCAGCAAGATGCCACATCTGCAGGTGCAGGAATGCTGTCTCCTATGGCAACAGTCTTTAACAGTTCCTAACACAAAGCGTAACAGTTCTTTCACTTTCACTACAACTTCTCCTTGTAGTTCTTCAGCCCACCGAGTTCCTGGTCTCTCACTAGACACTCTGATTCACTGCCGCTGAATCTCTTGAGCTCCTCCAATCTTCACGGTGGTATCTTCCTCAAGTGTCACCCCTGCGTCTCTGCTGGGTACCTAGTTTGGCACTCCAGATACTTTTCAAGCTTCACCCCACTGGCTTGCTTGGTCCCTAGCTTTGCACACAAGGTTGATCTGCTGCTCTGCGGTACTTGCTTCAGTTACTCACTGTGGTCCTTAGTAATAAGGTAGTTGGTCCCTTAGTGGCGACAGCTTCTCTTCTACCTCCGACCACTGACAGGTTCTCCAGCTGACAGAACTGTCACTTCTAGTTGCACTGCAAGCCGCTATCTCAACCCTGCGTTGCTCTCTTGCTTCTGTATAGGCCCTCAGACAGCCTACCAGCCAGATGCCCCCAGGATAGGCCCAATCTCCGGCCTAGCAGCCCGGGGCAACGCGACATATGTCCACCCAGACAGCTGTTTAGGTGGCACAGAACATAGATCACCTGACTTCACCTGAATATATAGGCTCTCCCAGCAGGCCAAGGGATTTAAGAAAACCCCTGCCCATTGGCTGAGATACCCCACATACCCATAACCTGACCTTGAGTTGCCCTTCTCATATCTAGTACCACCAAGTACCCGGCCACCTAGTGGTAGTAGAGACAAGTGCAACCAGGCCAAACTTAGGGAGGAATCAATAGATCTCTAACAATCAACCAGGGTAACTACCCCTGGCAAATAAATTTGTGGGGAGCATCCCTGCCTAAACTCCAGGGTGCTACATCTGCAACAAAGAAAAGATAGAAAAAACTATGAAGATGATTGGACGCTAAAGGAATCCTTGGGAGGGGCACCACAAAGTATTAATAAACCACACAATTTGAACAAACCTTTTAATAATAGGTGGTCCAAAAGGAACTGGTGAGTGACCACTCCTAAGGCAGCCCATGGATCAGGCAATTTTCTTTCCTGCAACCCTTGGCTGCAGGAAAGAAAATCTCTCGATTCCCCCACCAACACAGTCAATGTTGATGGGAGAATCCCTCCCACTAAGCTATTGTGTTCTCCCACACAATGATTATTGCTAGCGACTACAGCTGCTGGCAATAATCACATGCTAGAAATCAGACATGCTGGTTGTACCCAAGTCAATCAATGGATCGATTTGGGTACAATCAGCCTACCCATAGATGGATCAAATCTCGGCCTATCCCTACTAAACTGGCCAAGATTCGAACCATCTATGGCTAGCTTTAGGGGAAGAACTATTAGTATCTAATAATGTTTGTGAGGACAGAAGTTTGCAGATTTATTAGACTATAAATTTATTGGCCATACGCAGATAGATTTTCTTGTCCTTCAGCCCTATATACTATATAGCCTGGATGGACGAATCTTCCACTGTGGCTTTTGTATTCTGACACCTGGCACCAGCATCTGTCACAATGTCTAAACAGCACCTGCATCTGATTGGATGCAGCTTCTGTTTGACCAAAAATTTTTTATTTTTTTTTTATCTTTTTGTTTTTGCAATTATACAACAAACAAACATTAAGACCAGAAAAAAAAAAAAAAGAAAAGCTTTAAAGAATATACAGTACATACTATTTCACAGTATTGTATGTCAAACAACCTCCAAAATATTAATATGCATTTGGAAAATACAAAAAATATATTGGCACTACTAAGAAATTAAACAGAAAAAGAAAAAACTATTTTATTGCTGGCTCTTTTCGATTTTTCACTCTCCGGTGGAGGGGTGCTGATAGGACCACTCAGCAAGTAAATTTTGGTTGGTTCACCAGGAGCCGGCCATTAGGGCATGGCCAGCTAAGGTTTTTCACATTTTTGGATGTTTTTGGACACATATTTGGATTTAACATATCATATGTATGTTGAAGTATATATAGATTGTGTTCATGGTTTGTATGTAAAAAAAGATAATGGATTTTAATGTTTTGGTTTAATATTTGGGTAATTTGGTTTTAGTGAGCAAAACTATTTATGTGTTATATTCTGATTATTATTTATGTAAGTGTGTATATTTGGTTAATCAGATAAACATTAAAGAATGTTGTATAGACACAAATTAGGGATCACAGTGGGGGAGATTTACTAAAACTGGAGCGCTCAGAATCTGGCGCAGCTGTGCATGATAGCCATTCAGCTTCTAACTTCAGCTAGTTCAATTAAGCTTTGACAATAAAACCTGGAAGCTGATTGGTTTCTATGCAGAGCTGCACCAGATATTGCACTCTCCAGCTTTAGTAAATCTCCCCCACAGTTTGGGAAAAAGCATTTTATATATTGGTATTGCACTAGGGGATTTTGAAATACAATGCACATATATATATATATATATATATATATATATATATATATATATGAATCCTTGCTGCACGGCAAGGAAATGCAGCATATTGAAACAAATTTACTATGAGAGTATAGCTTGAGTCATAAATTAGCCCATTTTCTGCACAACAGTAGCATTGCGACGATATGAAAAAAAAGTTGCTTTCATCCATAAATTAGAAACCCAACCCCACATCTTCTAGTGGACCAACTGAAACCATTGGAACTGCTTTTTTTGAACCCCCAGAGATCAGCTGTTCTTTGTATCAGAAAATAACTGTTCCAAAGCAGTAGTTTTCTGAGGCTGCTGGTGTGCTCTGCTGAGAATAGCAGCGAAGAACTGCTTTTTCAGACACAAGGAACATTTGATCATTGGGGAGCTGATCATGGCAAGGAGCTACCTCCTAACTGGCCCATGAGAGGTGAGCTTTTCCATACTTTAGCGGAATGTGCAAAGCAGCATATTTTGTTCTGGTATGTGCATTATTGTTGCTTGTTAACCCTTAAATTGGATGATGATTGCAAAAATACTTAGATTAGTTGCATTGCTAGTTGAGTGTGGCTTGTATTTTTTGGAATTAAACAAGTACTGTAGTGACTATTCATTTCTTACATCTACTGCAACTGACCTTGCTAGAAATGAATGCAAAAGCACAGGTGCTTTAAAACCCTCCTGGCGGTAATCCCGAGTGTGGCTCGGGGTTAAATTTCAGTATCATTAGCTGTAACCCCAAGCCACACTCGGGATTGCATTGAAGAATCCTGGTACAGGTTACTTACCTTGTCCCCAGGATCCTGCGATGTCCCCCCCCGCTGTGTCCCCCAGCCAGATCATCCGCCCGATGCTCTGTGTGCCGGTGTTCTGTCAATTTCTCCAACCCATCAGAAACTCCAACCACGTCACTTCTGGTTTATTTAAACCCTTAGTAATTGGAGATTTTGACGAATTGGTGGTTGGACACAACACCGGCAACCGAATAGAGTCCGGTACAGGAAGATTGAGCTGTTTTGACAGCACAGTGGCTAACAAAGACAAAGTTGTCGCTGCCTCGGAGATGGCCATTTAGTTGGCTAGTATCAGAGCGGAGTAAGAATTTCCGCTCATAATATCCTGCACCAGACTCTATTCGGTTGCCAGTGTTGTGTCCAACCATCAGTTCATCAAAAACTCCAATTACTGCTGGTTTAAAGAAACCAGAAGTTAAGTAGTTGGAGTTTCTTATGGGTTGGATAATTTAACTGAACACCGGGCTCCGTTCTCTGCGAGCGTCGCAACGCATGGGGGCAGAGCCCGGCAGCAAATTCAAAAAGTACAAAATACATAACACATACAGTCAACTGTAATCTTACAGATTACATTACTGCATCAAATCATTTCACATCCCCTTTGTCCCTAGTGCTTTGTCCAGTGCCCCGCCTACACTTTTATATTATATATACTGTTCTTTCGGCCTGGAAACTTGAGATTGTCCATAGCAACCAAAAAGTGTCCAAAAGTGGTTTTAGACCAGCTAGAAAACAGCGATAGTAAATTAGAACACTTGCACAATTGAGGGATAGTAAATCGTGGGGAAATTAATTTTATTATTATTATATTATTATTTTTTATAATTATTTATAGTTATTTATTATATTATAATTTATGATTTAGTGTTTCAAACTTTATCATACCCAGGATGTCTACTAGACTCTTGTTTGGACAGATCTAAGTGTGTTATTACTAAGAATTACAGGCCTACAATATAAAACGCCAAATTTCTATTGAAAACATGTACCGCTTTCATACCGCCAGGAAGGCTAGAACAGTAGTAAACAGTAAAAAACAAAACAAAAAAAACCTGGTCCCTGTGCAGGGTAATGTCATAATGTGCACTGCGTATGAGCACATTATGACAGACTTACCCATAAAATGGATCCCTCTAGCGGCGTACTGTCACCACTGACAGGGATTCCATCTTTACTCGGTCTTCCTTCTAGTATGAATGGCCAAGCCGCGATCATGTCACTGTGCCAAATTCTTGATTGCGGCACAGTACAAACCCCATTGTGTACTTAAAAGTGGGGTATGCCTGTACTCTCAATAGGTGGTGCACTTGAGTCTGCTTTACATTCAGAGCAAAGTGTGCATGTGCTAGTAATGTCACCAGCTGCTACACATGTGAATATCACTTAAATGGTGCAGGTTTAGGAGATATTAACTGTATGTACAGAGTACAGGCAAGCCTTATTATTGAAAAAATTCCAATAGCATAACCTGGATCCACCGCTTAAACTGTCAAACAGTATGTATTCATATAAATTAATTGTATCTCAACCAATCACCACCTAGGCAATGCATATATGGTGCAGTCCACGTGACCAAGCCACGCATAAACAAGAGGAAGAAAGCCTACCAAGAAGGTCACTTCAGTGACAGCATTGTCTTTTTAACATTGTTTTGGAAGGTTATTCACTGAATTTTGCTGTTTTGTGATCTTGATGGTGCCTTTTTCTACAATAAAATATTTTTATTCAACCGTGGGTAGCCACTGAAGTGACCATCTTGGTAGGCTTTCTTCCTTTTGTTTAAGCCTTATTATTGGCCTACCTGTAGGTACAAGTTAAAATATGAAGTTTACTACTGCTTTAAGTAGCACAAAACATTATCAGACACTATCCAGAAAAAAAAAGTATTTTCAAATTTAAAAATCTTTTTCTAAGATGTCTGCCTAGTGCTACAGTCAGCATCGTGTCCTGCACTGCACAGTCAGTATAGGACACTTGTTGCCTTTGCAGCCGGCAGTATCATTGCAACGTTAGACTCATCCCTGGCCCATTCAGCTGCCACATTTGGATAACAATGTTACCATCATACCCACCCCTTTATTTACTTTCAGTCATGGGCCAGGGAATCTCCCAGTTGCCCGCTCAATGGGGCTGAGAATGAATCATTAGTTGCTATGACATCAGCAACCGTCATGACAGCTTCCCAGCATAAAAGGCCCCACTCTGAGCGCTTGTATGTTTTACATCATGTTCTGATGAATGTGCCAAATTCAAAATAAAATACAGACAGTTTATATCTTACGAAGGTGGAGCTAGTAAAGACCAGTTCCCTTTTACTGTATAGAGAGAGCAACAGATTTAGCGAAAGTGTCTCACATGCATTCTAAAAGTGGAGCAGCATGCGCCAAATTCAAGTTCAAGTTCTAGACAAGTACATAAATCTGACGCATTCTGCACGACTTTTAGAATGCATGAGACACACTTTCACAAAACATTATGAATTACAAGGATAGTGTTTAAAGCAGAAGTATTCTCACCTTGGATCCAGAGATGCAGCACACTAGAGCTCCCCGCCATCTTCGGGCGGCTGGATTCCAGATCTCGATCTCTGGGCAGGGGTGACGTCACTCCTGAGCTTGCACAGGAGTGCAGTCAGCTTCAGGCTTGCCGAATTTCTACAGTGGGCGGATAGGCAGGAAAGTAACTTTAATGCGTAAAAGACAAAGCATGTCTCTTCTGCATTAAAGCAGAAGTAAACCCATCCATTAACAGTTTCAAAAAACAGTTACATTTCCAGCATGGGCCAGAAATATAACACTCCCATTGGTTGTGCTCTCAACCAAACTGTCAAACCATCCAATGGCTGGTGTCATAACTGATCACATGTGCATCATGGCAGTTGTAGATTAAACAGAGGCCAAGATGGCAGCTTCCTTGGCTGAACAAGATAGGAGGGTTTACTTCCAATTTAAATATCCCCTGCCTGTTCGCCCCCCCCCCCTTTTTTTTTGAGCTGTTCCACTTTAAGGAGTGCTGGCTGGTTGCTTTAATTTGCCTAGTGCTACAGAATGTCATATCTCTTTTCACTAGTGTATCATATGAACTCATGTACTGTCCTGCTGGGCAACTAACCAGAACAATCTGTATTTTATCGCAGTTGCAAGGAAAGTGAACCTTTTACCTGGCAATAAAATGCAGGAATGAACTACCTTGGACAATAGAAAATGCTTTTGAACCAGCCTGAATGTGACCTTGAGTAAGTGGTTAATGATAAATCCCTTTCTTCACTCCCTCCTCTCTATAGCTTGCTTCACTCAAGGGACTGCAGCCAAGGGACCAGCCTTAGAGTAAGGATAAAAAAACATTGATACATAATCCATCCTACCTACCCTTGCTAGAGGGGTTCCACCTATCTGGCAATGCTGCAACAAGGCTCCTAGTATCACCTATAAAAACATAGGTGTCAATCAGCATCTCGGTACTATATGTCAAGATAAATTAAATCTCACTGTTGACCATAAGAAAGTAGAGCAGACACAATCCATCTGACCTTGTTGAGGTCACCTTATCCTCCGCTTTTTGTCTTGGTTCCAATTTAATTTGTAGGTATCCGGTATCTGAGAGACGCTCTTCGGAATTCTGAAGGATTACAAAATAAATTACACAATTTAAAACAAACAATTACCAAAAGCAACGAAAGGCATTCTGTGGCTATAAGATTTTTAACCCTTTCCTTACTAATAAGAAGGATCTTGCCCAACTGCTAATTGATACAGGGCTGGGTTATTTGAGGTGTATGGTAAAAAACTGTGTTCGGTCATTATGACCTGTGATTGAATCCAGACAGGGTGAAGTGTTCAGATATAGGTTCCTCTACATGCAAGGGTTAATAAATGGCTAAAACCCTCCATAATGCATCCCCTGAGTGCATCCAGCCAGTTCCTGCACATCATAGTAAATGTTAACTCTAATTGAATAGCACTTTGGGGGTTATTTACTAAAGGCAACTCCACTTTGCACTACAAGTGCACTAAAAGTGCACTTAGAAGTGCAGTCGCTGTAAATCTGAGGGGTAGATCTGAAATGAGGGGAAGCTCTGCTGATTTTATTATCCAACCATGTGCAAGCTAAAATGCTGTTTTTTATTTTCCTTGCATTTCCCCCTCGGATCTACAGCGACTTTACTTCCAAGTACACTTGCAGTGCACTTGTAGTGCAGAGTGGATTTGCCTTTCGTAAATAACCCCCTTTGTTTGCTAAAGCATTGTGTACTATAAAAAAATGCCATGTATTTTTATTTATTTTTTTCAAAAAATACTGTTTTCACTTTTTATTCATCATTTGTTTTAGTTCAGTGCTGCAGATCTCCTCCAGCCTCTTTCGGATGCTTCCTGACCACAAGTGCCACAAGCAAGGTCTAGTGTCTATATATCATTGCTCTGGACTGATTCCCAGGCAATGACAACAGTGGACCGTGCCTGAGCAATGTGTGTCAGCACAGCTGCATACAGTATTCATTATGGGGGAAAGGGGCAGGGTGACAACACATGAGCATGGCTGAAAGACAGCTGTCACCTCAAACTATAAAGTGCCTGAACAGGGACCTTCATAGCAGGATTGTTTTCATGAAAACTGCACACATAAATCAATTGTAATTATCTTTTAAACTCGGTTTGAACTTCGGCATGTTGTCTTCACCACGTCTAGATGCCTAAATGCATTGAGTTGCTGCCGTGTGATGGGTGGTTAGCAATTTGTGTAACCAAGCAATCGAACAGGTGTACCTAATAAAGTGGCCGGTGACTGTAGATCAGACCACATTGAGGGACAAATGAAGAGGAAGGAGGGACAGAGGGACTTTGTTCCAAATCAGGGACAGTCCCCCGAAACCCGGGACAGTTGGGAGCTATGCACTAGTGTCATTCAACCCAATGGATTCAAGTTTTTAATCATACAGCCACATGTACTGTACATGTTGTCTTATCTTTTGATTCAATATACTGTAATGCTCTTTATTCCTGCTCTTTTTTATTTTTTATTTTATTGCTTTGTTTTGTTTCTTTTTAGATCATTTTCCTTTCTGCGCTGGCTCCTATTACAAGCCGGGTCCCCATGGAGCCGCTGTAGCATGTATGCGCCACCTGGGACTTTACAGATATGTGCACCCGAGACCAGGAGAAACAGAATGATCCTTCTACGCAAGACCAGCAAAGACTATGATACTTCTGTGCATGCGCATTACCAGATCCAATTGCAGGTGCTCACTGGACTTTTAGTCCTGCCCCTGGCATCAGAGAAAATTGTATGTGCACCGCCCACGAAAAGGTTAGGGGTAAGCAAAGCACCAGTAAGCTGAAGCAGATTCTTCAGGTATATCAAACTATTAGAAAAGTGTGAATTCAAAAAGAATGTGATTATTAGGGATAATAAATGCATTTATATAGAGAGGTGTTTTTATAAATGAGGGTTTAATACTACTTTAACAAAACATCTTTAAAAATGACATTAAGATGTCATTAATATGGCAATAACATGTTCACATATGGGCAATTTGGAATCGCGAGCAGATTCGCCACGATTCTGCTGACGATTCCAGATCATGGAAAAATGCTCAACGTGCGTTTGGGTGCCAATTGTCTTGAATGGCATCCCAAATGCAACGCAATTGTCAAGCACCAAAACGTGTGCGAATCATGGCAAAGTGTAAGTGCTAAATCGCTTCTGGCTCACGGCCCAAAATTGGGTCCCTGAGCTTCTTTGGCGCGACAATCGACAAATGAATAAGCTGCCTTATGTGCGACACGCATTCACGTGTGAGAGTTGCGCTAAAAAGAATCTAGAGTGGGAGCCCAAGTTCCCACTATGGTTAGTGTGAATAAGGCCTAAGGGCTCAGCAAATACGTAATTACTGAACCCAAAGCAATCGATTCTTGCTGTTAATCTTTTGTTTAAAGCTGTAGTAAACCACTAGGTGACTTTTCTTTTCTAACCTACAAGGAAAAAATGTGGCATGCGGAAAATGGGTGTGGTTTCAATTATGCTAAATATTGGGCAGAAAGAATGGGAGAAAGAAACAAGAATGGAGGGAGAGAGAAAGAGGGAGAGAGGGGGGAGGGAGAGAGAGAGGGGGGAGAGAGAGAGGGGGGAGAGAAAGAGGGAGAGAGGGGGAAGGAAGAGAGAGAGGGGGAGAGAGGAAGAGAGAGAGGGATAGAGAGAGGGAGGCGGAGAGAGAGAGGGGGGGAGAGAGGGAGAGGGGGAGAGAGGGAGGGAAAGAGGGGAGAGAAAGAGGGAGGGGGAGAGAGGGGAGGAAAAAAAGGATGGGGGGAGGGAGAGAAAGAGGATTGGGAGAGAGAGGGAGATGATTGGGAGAGAGAGGGATAGAAATGGAGGGAGGGAGGGGAAGAGAGAGAGGGTGGGGGAGAGAGAGAGGCTGGGGGAGAGAGAGGAAGAGAGAGGGAAAAAAGGATGGAGGGTGGGAGAGGGAGGGAGAGAGCGGGGGAGACAGAGAGAGGAGGAGAGAGATGGAGAGAGAGAGAAGAGAGAGAGGGACAAAAAAGGATGGAGGGAGAGAGAGGGCGAGAGAGAGGGGGAGAGAGGATTGGAAGAGAGAGGGAGAGGAATAGAGAGAGAGAGAGGGGAGAGGGAGAGAGTGGGAGGGAGGGGAGAGAGAGAGGAAGAGAGAGAGGGACAAAAAAAGGATGGAGGGAAAGAGAGAGGGGGGATGGAGAGGAGGGGGAGAGAGAGACAAAAAAGGATGGAGGGAGAGAGAGGGGGTGGAGAAGAGGAGGGGGAGAGAGAGAGAGAAAGAGAGGGGGGAGAGAGAGAGATGGAGAAAGAGAGGGGTGAGAGGGAGGAAGAGAGCGAGAGGGGGAGAGAGAGAGAGGATTGGGAGAGAGAAGAGAGAGAGAGGAAGAAAGAGAGGGACAAAAAAGGATGGGGGGGAGAGAGAGGGGGCGAGAGAGAGGGGGGAGAGAGAGGATTGGGAGAGAGAGGGAGGGGGAGAGAATTGGAGAGATAGAGAGGAGAGGGAGAGAGTGGGAGGGAGGGGAGAGAGAGAGGGACAAAAAAAGGATGGAGGGAAAGAGAGAGGGGGGATGGAGAGGAGGAGGAGGGGGAGAGAGAGAGAGAGAAAGAGAGAGAGAGAGATGGAGACAGAGAGAGGGGTAGGAGAGAGAGAGGGGGGAGAGAAAGAGGGGGGAGAGAGAGACAAAGAGAGAGAGGGAGAGAGACACTTTCAATTACTGATCGGGCCTAAAAGAGTTTCTTCTTCCTCACCTCATGCAGCTTTTTGAGAAGCTCCATGCCACAACACTGGTAGCCGGGACAGCACACCAATTGGCTGCTCCTCCAATAGGTAGCTGCAGTTTGCTTTTTGATCTGTCCCAGAATCTCCCAACTCCCAGCCCACCCAGCTTACTATGTGGGTGAGCCGGGATGACACAGTGACCATCCGCACGCTGCACCGGGTGACAGCGGAGCAGTGCGGCCTTTTTATGGGGGATCAGACCACCTGGCACAGTCCGCCCCTGCCAGGGACAAAGCCCATTTTCTGGGATTCTGTCTAGGACATGGGTCTGAATTCCGTGAATGTCCCAGGCAAATCGGGACTGTTGGCAACTATGAGAGGAGAGGCAAGAAATGGCATGAAAAATAGTTTTTATGCATTTTCAGGTGCTCCCATTGAAGTCTAGGGCCTCGTTTACACAGTTGTCCTACAGCGTACACGTGAGGGCTGTGTTTACCCACACGAGGTGTTTCATGGATCCTTGTGCAGGCAGTCTAGTTCATGCCAATTGGGACTCAGCAGCCGCACGGACACAGCCGCTGCTCCCAGCCTAATATCAACGCGGGAGCGCACACACCATGCGTTTGGGGCTGTACATATGGACTCGTATGGATGTCATATTGGGAGTAGCATTTAGATGCAAGGAACACCTCACGTGGGTATGGTCCTCGCGCCATGTAAGACCTATAGAGCTCATCTACTTTTTAGAGTAGCAAGCTTCGAAATTGCTCAGGGGTGACTATGGTCTAATGTGTGACTGGCTATCTACTTTAACCCTTTCCTGAGGGGGGGGGTATCTGAGGAGATAGCACAGCACAGCTCTTCCCTCCTCAGCCATACTCCAATACAGACAGAGGTGAGGTGCTCAAAGCTGTGTGCTCTCCATCCAGTCAGGTGCTGTAACCCTCCATAGCCGGGTGCAGCCGGTCCCCTTTCCTGCACATTCCAGGGGGTGGGCGGGGCTTGGTGCGTATTAAAGTGTAATACTCAGCACTCAGGTCACGTGGTGCGGGCACAAAGGGAAATGCTTGAAAAGTTCCAGAAGGGCAAATAGGTGAAGAAATGGCATGAGGAGAGCGGGCACTGCCGGCTATGGATGCTGGGCTGTGGGCTACACCTGCTTCTCTTGGCTTTTTTGGACCGTTGTCCACGTAATAGTGATGCAGCAGCTGTGTGAGGTGTAATGCTTGTTATGGGGGTGTAATGGTCGCCTAGCTAGCTGGTGCCCAGCAATCTCCCCCCTCCTCCATCCCGCTCCTCCTTCTCCTCAGGCAGGTGCGTGATATTCTCTCCTCACGACCTTCATCCCAGACAGAGCATCACCGCCTCCAGTGTGCGCAGACAGGCACGGGGGCTACGAGCTCGTACGTCACAAGGGGCTCTGAGTGTCTCCGCTCATCCCTCTGAAGTCTCCCCGCTCCGTCATATCTGCACCATTTTGTACTTTGCACCACCTTGTTCGTTTTTTTTTTCCTTCTCTACGAGAAGGAGGCGTGGCCAGACACTTCCGCGCCCTCGTCCTTGATTCTGCAGTTTCCCGAGCCCCGCCTCCCCTGCCCGCCCCGCCTTTGCTCTTATTGGCCTTCCTCTTTCACGGATCCCGCCCCTCTTCTACACAAGGTAGATATATTAAGTGGGGGGAGAAGAGAGAAGATCTCGCCGGGTCCAAGTTTCTCGCCGGCAGGGCCTGTCATTGCAAAAGCTTTCCCCCCCTCTTCCCAACACATTCTTCCTATGTGATCGCCAATCCGCAGTGCCAAGTCCGATCACCTCAAAATCCTCTAGCCTTCGGAACCAGGAAGCAGCACAAGGGAGGGACATCTGACCAATCTACAAAGCACAAAAAGTCAAGTAAAAAAAGAAGCAGCAGCATGGCAAGGGATAAAGCCAAGGAGACCGATGGAGGCTGGAAGAAATTCATCTGGAACCCGGAGAAGAAGGAGTTCCTGGGTAGAACAGGTGGCAGCTGGTGTAAGTATGAGCAGGGTCACCCATGGGGGCGGTGGGGTGTTATATCAGGGGGGTGATCGGAGGGTGGACGTGTACTGTGACAGTCAAAGATCTGCTTGGGGACACCTTTTTACTGTCAGATCAGACATCCTGGTTTTGGGGGGGAAGGTCATTGTGAAGGACGCCCATGTAGGCGATCTATAAGAGCTGAGACAAGAGGGAGGAGAGAACCCTGTGTGTGTGTGTCATCATCATCATCACCCACTACACATCTAACAAGGGAGGGGAAATTGCAGCTTGCCATGGAAAATCCGCAGAGGGGAGCCCATTAGGGGAGGGAGGGATCCAAGACTGGCATTGATCTAACCCTTGACCTTTGTGGAGGTTTGGCCATTTGATGAGTCACCCCAGTAGAGTTAATTCTGCATCAGTTCTCAAGGTTAGTCAAGGTGACAGGTTTAGAGGTGAGAGCTGCAGGATGTGGATGCAGGCTGGGCATGTAATACATGTAGATTGGGGATTGGCAGCAGCACCAGAGAAGGTGATCCAGCGCCTGGGCTAGACCTAGCCGGAGGCAGGGGACAACTGTCGGGAACCAGCAGGTCCCTCCAGAGGTCGTATCCTAGCAACCGGCTGTAACCTGAGTTTAGGCCTGGAAGGTGCACAATAGAGCAGGCATGTCAAAAGTATTCCGAGAGCCTCCTACGGATTTTGCCTTTCTCTCCCTCTCTCTCTTTGTTAAATCATTCATAATTGATGATCTTTGGTCGTTATGGAAACCTCATTAAAGAAAATTGCACCCAGGATTAGTTCTATTTTGTGTGAAACGCACTGGAAATGAAGCCCATATGAAATACGCGTTTTTCCAGCATGCCTTGCAATATCGGGGAGGCCAAGCATCACCTTGATGGGCACCACAAGGACATTGGGCCTTTCCGTTCTTTTAGCAGTTTATGTCCTTGGAGTAGGGAGCAGCTTTCAGTCTTTTTTTTTTTTTACCTCAGAAGAACCCTAGAAAGAAAATTCAGTTCTTAGGGAACCCCTGGTAGGATTAGTCAATTGAGGGTCAAAATGCAGCGGTGGTCAGTGAGAAGAATGACCCTTTTACATTGGTGGTCAGTAACAAGAATGCCACTTTTACATTGGTGGTCAGTGAGAATAATGCCCCTGTTACATTGGTGGTCAGTAACAAGAATGCACCTTTTACATTGGTGGTCAGTGAGAAGAATGCACCTTTTACATTGGTGGTCAGTGAGAAGAATGCACCTTTTACATTGGTGGTCAGTGAGAAGAATGCACCTTTTACATTGGTGGGAAATGAGAATAATGCCCCTCTTAAATTGGTGGTCAGTGAGAAGAATGCACATTTTACATTGGTGGGAAATGAGAATAATGGCCCTCTTACATTGGTGGTCAGTTCAAAGAATACCCCGCTTACATTGGTGGTCAGTGAGAAGAATACCCCGCTTACATTGGTGGTCAGTGAGAAGAATGCACCTTTTACATTGGTGGTCAGTGAGAAGAATGCACCTTTTACATTGGTGGGAAATGAGAATAATGCCCCTCTTAAATTGGTGGTCAGTGAGAAGAATGCACATTTTACATTGGTGGGAAATGAGAATAATGGCCCTCTTACATTGGTGGTCAGTTCAAAGAATACCCCGCTTACATTGGTGGTCAGTGAGAAGAATACCCCGCTTACATTGGTGGTCAGTGAGAAGAATGCCCCGCTTACATTGGTGGTCAGTGAGAAGAATGCCCCTCTTACATTGGTGGTCAGTGAGAAAAATGCCCCTCTTACATTTGTGGTCAGTTAGAAGAATACCCCGCTTACATTGGTGGTCAGTGAGAAGAATACCCCGCTTACATTGGTGGTCAGTGAGAAGAATACCCCGCTTACATTGGTGGCCAGTGAGAAGAATGCCCCTCTTACATTTGTGGTCAGTTAGAAGAATGCCCCTCTTACATTGGTGGTCAGTGGGAAGAATGCCCCTCTTACATTGGTGGTCAGTGGGAAGAATGCCCCTCTTACATTGGTGGTCAGTGGGAAGAATGCCCCTCTTACATTGGTGGTCAGTGGGAAGAATGCCCCTCTTACATTGGTGGTCAGTGGGAAGAATGCCCCCTTAGATAGGTGATAAGTAGTCAAAATGCCTCCTCTTACATTGGTGGTCAATGGGAAGAATGCCCCGTTAGATAGGTGATAGGTAGTCATAATGCACCCCTTGCAATAATGGTCAATGGGAAGAATACCTCCTCTTACATTGATGGCTAGTGGGATGAATGCCCCCTTACAGTGGTATTTAGAATGTTTACCTTATGCAGACACCATCAGCTGGGACATCAATCAGTCACAGGGCAAGGAACCTCTGGGGAACCCCAAAGTTCAATGGAGCCTAGGTTTAGTATGGCTTGTATAGAATATTATTAAGGTTATTATCCTCTTGTTTTTTTTCCACTGTTCAGATTTCTTAATTTAAGAAAATGAATTTGTGCTCTTTGACATTAGTATGTATGTTATGAATCCAATTGTATGCACTACGTATATGTTTATATATGGTACAAAAAATGTGACAGGTTAGGTGTGAAGTGTGTATGTGTGTTACTTACAGCTTTGGTATGGTACAGTCCCATGGACCAATCTGAACTTGCAAAGTGACTTTTCTACTGGCTTAAGCCCTCGTTCACACTTTGCATGAGCATAGTCGGGTGATTTAGAGGCATCTTTGTATGTATGCCTTATAGTACAGGAGCAGAATTGTATGTTCTTAGCCCCCAGACTTTTAAATGGAAGTACCTGAAAGACACACATAAACATGCGTTTTCCAGCGCTTCCAGTAAAGTCTAAGGGGCTTCTGCCCCAAGCCTCACATCACAATAAGTGACATAATGCTTAGGTGTGAACAGACCCCTTGAGAACAATGGGCTTCTTCATTTTGGGTGTTGTTGTGCTTTGAGAATGGTGCAATAAAACACTCTGGTGCGAATGGTGGCCTAATGCTTATTGTAAATAATGGAATTTGCGTAATTTGAAATACAAGTACTAGATGTTAATGCAAGGTGAAGTGATATTTTCTACAGGCTGCCGTTGATACATATACTGAATATTGTTGTCACTGAGGTAGCATCTGAGTGCTCTGGCCTCGGCTACGTTAATTGACTTTAATTGAGGCTGAACAGATGTGGCTGTGGTGCATATCCTCGGCAAATTGTTTCTGGTTGCCTAAAGCTAGACTATCTTATCATTCTGTGTAATGTACGGTATGTGATTAGTGAAGCAGCAGATTTCTTGTTTTTATTATGTCCAATGACATGTATGTGGTTTGCAGATCACGGTGTTTCCATATGCAAATCAGGGCCTGCGTGAAAGTACAATGACAGCCTAAAGCCCGGGCGAGTTTAGAGGCAACGTGTTTGCTTAGAAGCAGTGTTGCTTTTCTTCTCTGCTATGGCTGAGCTGTGGAAAAAATTTCCAAATCTCCCTGACGTCATTGACACTTGCTCAGTGCTGCCTGGATACCAGCTTTAACTATGAACATGCCTTTTCCTGACACTAGCAAAAGTAAAGGGTGGCTAGGCCTTTGTGTAACTAGGCTTATCGTTCCACATGGAGCTTTTTAATTAACAATCCTCTTTAAATACTTCTCACTTTCCACATGCAAAGTAAAACCGGATCGGACTCTGGGTTACGTCACAAATTAGACTTCGCTCGCAGAAATTGCCCTAACAAGCGTAATCAGCCCTATTTGCTGTAAACTGCTGTGAGATAATAACTGGCCATACACCAGTAGAATTTCATTCAATTTTTTTTTTCTTATGGCTAATGGGGTCCAGGCAGCTGTAGTGATGAGAAAATTCAAAGGAGCAGGATGGAAAATGTTTCTCGTTTTTCTTATCTAAACAAACATCATTCTAACCGTGCATGTGATTTCCGTTCAGGAAAAATTGTACATATTGTAATACACATGCTCTAAGCATAAATGATACATGTGGTTGAGACAGAAATCACATTTGGTTCTTTGGATTGAGGCTAGTGCATACTATAGAGCAGTGGTTTCCAAACTGCAGCCTGAGGGGCCAGATGTGGCCCTTTGCTTGCTTTTATCTGGCCCCTGGGGCACTATTTCATTCACTGACACCAATGAAGGGGCACAGTTCCCCCACATGACACAAACAATGGAGCCCAATGATACCAATGATGGGGCACAATTCCTACCAATCAAACAATAGGGCACAATTCCTTCCAATGACAAAAATGATGGGGCACAATTCCTCTCACTGAAACCAAAGATGGGGGATTTTTTTTTTACTCCAACTGCATTTTCCACTCCGGATGGACACAGTCTGGACCCCCTAAAGTCTGAAGGACAGTAAACTGGCCCTTTGTTTAGAAGGTTTGGAGACCCCTGCTATAGAGCGATATGCTTTGTTCATTTTTAAGTTCAGAGGTTTACAACCACTTAACATTTCGTCCAGACCTGAAATTTGAATGGGTTCTCAGACGTATTAATGGGACTTTGGATGAAATTGGTTGACTCAATGACAAGATCGAATGGTCTGACATTTCTTTTCAGAAATTTAAATGAAATTCTACTGGTGTATGGGCAGCTATAGTGAATTTTCCAGACTATAGGGTTATAGTATTAGTGGGTACCTAATGCATCAGCATACATTTAACCCTGGTTGTTATAGGGTATTAATTTAGAGTTTAATATTAATATATATATATATATATATATATATATATATATATATATATATATATATATATATACTGATATTGTAGTGTTAACTTGGCTTATTTGATATATAAAGGTATTAACAACTTTTTTTAATATTTTTATTTTGCAGTTAAAATCCTCCTATTCTATTTCATCTTCTATGGGTGTTTAGCTGGTATATTTATTGGGACCATTCAAGTGCTTCTGTTAACCATCAGTATCTATGAACCAAAGTATCAAGATCGCGTAGCACCACCAGGTAACACTGCATTTTACTTTTGTTACTGTACCTGCTCCTACTATACTGTTCCATTTAAAGGGACACAGCTCAATTCACTAACATACCAGGATAGGAATCCTTATCAAAATGAGGTTTGAAAATTAAAGCAGGCCTTTACTCCATACTTACTTTCTTTAATGAAAATTCTTCTCACCTTCCTTCACGCAATTGCAAAACAAAAAAAAGAAAAAGGAAATTTGGATAGATATATATATATATATATATATATATATATATATATATATATATATATATAATGTTGCCCCTCACCTCTTTCCTGCCTATGTGGGAATGGCAAATGCTGCTCTTAGCCTCTTAGCCTCTTGGGATACTTCAGTCATGCATCCCAGGAGCCTTCATGTCCATCGGGGGCCAGCTGTTTCTTCCTGGTCCTTGCAGCCAGGCCCCACTGACATACCGCAGTGCATGCTTGCCATCAGGATGCCAGATGCAAGAACCAGGAACAGACAGCCAGCTCCCGATGATGCCAGACAGTAAAGCCGGCCATATACAGTTTGAATGTCAGGAACCGGCTGAGATTCAAACCATGTGTAGGGAGGCTGAATGTACCATCGATCATTCAACTTGGTTACAACCATCCTTTGGGATTTTACATGCGATTATTGCTAGACGCTGTTATAGCCACTAGCAATAATCGCTGTGTTCTCCCAGCCGTGGTTGCAGGATAGAAAATCACTCTGTCTATGGCTGGCCTAAGATGGAGTTTTAGGGCCAGTTGTGCAGCCGCTGAGCAGCAGATAACTACGGAGCACTGCTGGATTTGCTGAATGTGTTTATCAAGCATGGCCCAGCAAAACCAAAGAGGAAATTTAACAAAACAACAAAAAGAAAGGAGGGTGAGGTCCACTTTAATATCACATGACTAAAATAAAGATCCTTATCCTTGTGTTAAAGCTTTGTGAATTGAGCATTGTGTGTGGTTCATTTCATGTCTGACCCAATGTCATGATGCTCTGGCGCTGCAAATGATACCATGGTATATTTTTGTCTGCAATCACAGTGGCTGGCAGCTATTCACTGTGCTGCAAGCTGTAGATAACAGCATTCCCACCAATTAGCTGATCATGTTGATTATAGGCTTGGATGCCTGGGTCAAGCTAATTGAGAGACTAGAAGCTAAGAGATCTCCAGAGGATTGCTAGCTGGGGTTATTTGTATGTGTAGTGGAGTTGCACGCACAGTATGGGGGAATCAAGAAAACTGGTATTTGCTAAATGTAAGTGACTTTTTAAAAAGTGTTATCAAGAGTAGCCAGTTAGCAGTTTGTTTTAATTTTAAAAATGATAGCTAGACTGCTTTTCATCATCCATTACTTATTATTTATTTAAATTAAAAAAAGCTCATCTTTAACCACTTGACCACCGGAAGGTTTTTGCCCCTCTTTATGACCAGTGCTATTCAGCACTGCTCTAATTTAACCGGCGATTGTGTGGTCATGCAGCACTGTATGCAAATTACATTTTTATAATTTTTTTTTTTACACAAATAGAGCTTTCTTTTGGTGGTATTTGATCAACACTGTAATTTTTTTTTTAAATATTATATAAAAAACAATATTTTCTAATTTCTGTTTTATAACACTTATCCAATGAAAAAAAGAATTGAATTTCTTTATGAATTGTATTCTGCTACATGTCTTTAGTAAAAAAAAAAAAAATCCCAATAAGTGTATATTAATTGGTTTGTGCGAAAGTTGTAGTGTCTACAAACTATGGTGTGTGTAATATACACTATAATATAGACACTATACTGTAGTGGCGTATGTGTGCTACTTTTAAACACGGAACTGTGTGTGATTGGCCACAGCCGATCAGCTGACTTCAGCCAAAATCAAAGGCTGAAATCAGCTGCCAAACTACGAACGGCTGGCAGGTACAGGCACAATCACGTACCTGTATGTCGGCAGCTCCTTCTGTGTTGGACTCCACACGGGTCGGCAGAGGGCACACACATGCGCACCGTCTAACCTAGAAGAAGCTGCATGTACCATTTGCAGTATTTACTGTAAGCGGTCAGCAGGTGATTAACAAAAAAAATTTGGTATAGGGCAACAATCAATTCTGCTTAGCAGTTTTCAGAAACGCTTATATTTTTCTCTCCAGTGTGCTTCTCTCTCAAACTTACCGGTCAGGGCACCAGCACCTACCATCCTTCCCTGTCACCTGATCAAATGTCCCATTAGTCATTGCTCAAGCATACATGTGTAACTCAAGATTTATAAAATTGGACAGATGTGAAGACTCATGCACAGGCAGCTTGAGAAACATTGCAAAAAAGACTGGCCTCTGCTCCTCCTCCAAGAAAAGTGATTGACAAGCACACTTCGCTTGGAGGAAGAGCAGAGGCAGAGGTGTTTTAACCTCTTGGGCTGCCTATATGTGTTGCTGGAAGTGCACAGGAAAGGATGGTTCTATAGGACCTTGCCAGATAGGGAGCCACCCTTATATCAGAAATAGGGGCAAGCTTTAGGGAGACCATGGCAAACTGCAAGAAAGGAAACATTTGAAACCCGTAGGAGTTGACAGTAATGCAAGTCTGTACATCAAGCTCCTGTAATTCTTTAAAAAAAATAGGGTTTAAAGTGTTACTTAACCGAGGAGCCTGCATTCACTATATCTGGTCTCCCACAGTACACAGAACATGGAAATGCAATTATATTAGTAAATACAAACTGATAAATACATTTTCTCATCAGTAGTATATAGCAGTCTTATGACTTCTATCAGTGTCTGGTTAAAGCTTTTAGGAGGGGTTTTCATTCTCCTCTGACTGCTATGAGGCTGCATGACCCCTGACCCTCTTTCTGGACTGTGCTGATTGGCCCTGTGCCGATTACATGCACCCTCCCCAAAAAATAAGGCTTGGTTCACACAGGGGCAACACGACTTACAGCGTGACTTTGCAAGGCGTCATGGAGGCGAGTTCAGCGCGACTGAGTAACTTACAATGCAACTTAAAGTTGCCTTCAGGACAGGCGACTTTGGCTGTGGCCAATCACAGAATAATCAGCTCTCTGGGAGGGAGGGGTTTGCCTGGGTAAACTATTTTCTTTTCCAGTAAAGTCGCTTCAATATAGATAGGAGATCCGACTTGGAGGCAAATTCCATTGAAATCTATGGGTACAAGTTGCCTAGAAGTCGCCTTGAAGTAGTACAGGAACCTTTTCTGAAGTCGGAGCAACTTCAGTAGTGTACATTAAGACGGCTCTCATTAACTATAATGGAATTTCTGATGTCAAGCGACTTGAGGTCTGACAAGTCGGATCCCAAGTCGCGGTAGTGTGAACCGAGCCTTACTCCCTAGCAATAAACACCAAACTGAGCATGTGCAGAGTGCCCCCCAATGCTCTGTACTACCAGGAGATGGATTTGGGGACTGGAGAAGAAGGGGAGGATCAGAGAAGACGGGATTAAACAGGTATTTTACACAATACGCAGGGTTAGCCCCGTAGGATCCACAGTGAGTATAACAAGCATGCTTTACTGCATATACAGACTGATTTTACTGTTGTGGGTTTAGTAACACTTTAATGTTACTTTAAATACATGTGTGTGGTGGTAAGGTTATAACGCCACTATACAACCTCATCAAGACTTGTATGTATCTAAATTATCATATATAAATAAGTACAGTTTTTCTCATTGCTGTACTGAAGCTTTCAGGCCACAGTAGTTGATCAAATGAAGCTGAAATGTTATCTTCTCCTGTAAAATAGTAATTACTGATAATGACCAATGGGATTAGACAGAAGTATCAAGTTACATTAATCTCCACATACCTCTCCATTTTGCTGCTAATGTTTCAAGCAATTAACAAATCCTTTCATGTATTTTTAAAGAAGTTTCTGTACACCATAGAGCATGCTGGGATATGTAGTTTGACAACATGCAAAGCTAATCATCTCTCCTTTAAAGTGTTAAGTATGTAAAGGCAATACTGGATGGAGTAAGGAAGGATAGATCCGCCTTCCTGTGGGTTTAAAAAAAAAAAAAAATACAATTTTTCTTTTGCTGACTATGTCACTGCTGGAGAAAGCCATACGCAGTGCATGTTTTTGCAGGAAAGAAATTTGCATGATTCCCCCATCAACACAGACAGTGCTGACAGGGGAATCCCTCCTGCCGAACCATTGTCTTCTCCCAGTGGGAAAAGTGATTATTGCTAGGGGCTATAGCAGCCGCTAGTGATAATTGCAAGAGAATCCGGCAGGCTAGTTGTACTCAAGTTGATCGATCAACTTGGTACATTCAGACTGCCCATTAACAGTTTGAATCTCGTCCGGTTCCTGCTTAAGCGGCCTAGATTCCAACCGTGTATGGCCAGCCCAGGACTGCAAATATGAGGGGAAATCCAAAATTTTACGGTTACCGCCAGAGCAAAAGGTGAGGTTAAAGAGCAGTTTGTCTCCCCTCAAAAAATTCAAAGTCGACAGCTACAAATACTATAGCTGCTGACTTTTAATACAAGGACACTTACCTGCCCCTAGATCCAGCGGTGTCCTCACTCAAACCAATTCTTCAATCGGGTGCAGTTGCCAACATCTTCACTAAGGGATACGGCAGTGAAGCCTTGCGGCTTCACAGTCAGCTTCCAACCACATATGCGCAAACCGCGCTGTGCTTTGTGATTGGTTTCACAGTCTTCTGGAACCTGTGATGTGTTCCAGAAGGCTGCAGGGGAAGGAGGGGGGCCGAACTTCCTCTCAGATCGCTGCAGCCATCTGACCGGAAGTGGGGGAGCAGGTACCTGTCTAAATCAGATACCCACTCTCCCCAAAAAAGAGTCATTGCAGAATTCTCCTCCTGAAAATGCTAGTTGACTGTATGGCTTCATTACTTTCCATGTTACTGAGCCAGGATTAGTATGCAGGTTAGGTGCCTGATGTCACTTGCTGCATGATTGTTATGCATCAGTAACTGATTGGGGTTTGTTTACTAAAGTCAAATAAACTGTGCAGTTGCTCCAGAGCTTAGTAAATGAGTAGAAGCTCTGCTGACATTCATCATCCAATCATGTGCAAGCAAAAATGCTGTTTTTTTATTTTATTTTCCTTGCACATAATTGCGTAATCTTTGCAAAGTGAAGCTTTATCTTATTTACTAAGTTCTAGAGCAACTGCACTTGCAAAGTGCACAGTCTTTTTGAATTTAGTAAATCAACCCCAGAGAGACTCAAAAGCTGACTGTATAGAGTTAGATTTTTATTTTATTTTTTCAAAAGCGGATTCCTCCATCCATGCTGAATAGTGCAGATGAACAAATCCCCCTGCCAGTCTATTGTATGCTGACAGTCGGCACCTGTCAAAACAGCCAAACATGTTCAGCTGACAGTTTTCTGTATGGCTTTATGGATTTTGTGGTCGAAAAATGGCAGGCAGGAGGGTGAGACAGGACCACCCACTGATGGAATTTTGGTTGGTTCATCAGGAACTGGATGGCATTTTCATAGCATATAGCTGACTAAGGTATTGAAGCCAAAGATGATGGGCAAAGAGGCTTGCAATCCATCCTGTAATGTACAGGTTGTATATTCTAGCATAAGATATGCCCGCCCATACACAGGCGCATTTCATTGCTACAAAGCAGATGCAGCAGACACCAGAATTTCATAGATCTGAAGCTGTTGGTGATCATTTTGTCATCTAAATACTACCCAGATAGATACCAAACATGGTGTTTCAAAATCGTTGAGCAAAAAAACATGGAGTGGGTACAGCTTAACTGTGTAAGCAGTGAAGTCTGGGTATCCTGGAACTACAGTATCTGTTAACATCACGTAATCAAATACTAAATTATTTATCTGACTGACAGCGCTGACCTGCCTCCTCTGCAGGCTAGATGTCACACAATCACATGTGCCTTTTCTTTCTTGTGAGTAATGGTGACTAAATTTGGCCATACATTGGTAAATATTTGTATGAAGAAATCTCATTGGTGTAGTCAGTTGTAATCTGCCTACAGTTGGTACATTTGATAATGCCATCAGAGACTTGGAAAATGTTTTGAAAGTACTAAAAAAAATAGTTTGCTTTTAACATACCATTTTAGAATTTCCTGAACCAAAACCACATACACTGCTAGGCTGGGTACACACTGTACACATTTCAGCTAGTTCAACAGGAAATTAGCTGTATGGTTGGCCCTGTCAGCCACCTCCCACCTAACGTCTTTCAATGTAAAAATGGATAAAATGCCACACAAAAAAAATGGAAGGAGCTGGGCTGCACATTTCAGCTGAACAGCGGCTGCATCCAATCCGATGCAGCTGCACTCTGGGTATTCTAACTGGATACTGTCAACTGGACAAAGTGGGACATTCCGCCATCTGCGCTGTACGTCATTGATGGGAAAAATCTCTTTTTAAAAAAAAAAAATTTAGTTTAGCCCACAGATTGAATGAAAAAAAAACCTGTGTATACAGGATGTATGTAGGATTAGAATTTCATTCATTCGAGAAATTTTCCATCCTGCTTCTTTGATTTTGTTTTTCATCACTGCACCTGAAAACCATCTTTGAATTGAACAATTAACTATTAGAAGATTGAAAGATCGTTCCGAATTAAATGATGTCTACCAGTGTATGGCCAGCTTAAAGGTCCAGCACCCCAGTCACAGTGCTGGGGTCTTTTATATAACTCCACCAGGGATGTTAACCCCTTAAGGCCGGCGCCTCCTGGCCCTTTAGGAGGTTTCTGATGCCTGGAGGCGGGGCAGGGTTTCTGATCATGTGACCGCCGTGCTTGGCTGTCACAGCGGTCACATGATTGGAATGCTCCCAATCCCAAGTAGATTGGGAGCTTTTTGTTTGCTGCCGGTAACTGTGTCGGGAGCTCGCAGAGTGAACGCTGTTCAGCGTTAAGGGCCACACGCTGAGAGGCCGCATATATGCATTTGGCCAGCATGACGAAGTTAAAGTGGAACTTCACTTCCCCAATCAACATGGATTTTTTTTTAATCCTTATGCTGCTAGAATTAGTAAACAGGAAAACAAATTTATGTTTAGAATAATGTGTGGAAAGAGGATAGGAATTTTTAGGCACCCAAAAACAAGTATGTAAAATTTGTCAAATTTTATTCGACATGTTACTTTTAAAAACACATATAGATATAAAATAACCAGCACGGTCCAATGCAACATCCCAAACTGTTACAAATAGCAGTTAACTGCGACGCATTTCGATTTAATTGATCTTAAAAAAAAATTTGGAGTGAACTTTATTTGAAGCACACAAAGTGACACTTTATTCCTGTCACTGCACGGCAGCTCGCTGCGCTTGCTGTGCGGTGACAAAACAATGCGATATGCAAACATGTTACATAATATCGCACTGCTCTTCCGTTTCTGGTCTGAACATGACAGAAAACGATTATTTTCTGTGTGTCATTACCTGTATTTTATCCATGAGGAAAAACGCAGGTAACTGCACAATGGGGTTTATTTACTAAAGCTGGAGAGTGCAAACTCAGTCTCACTTCCGCAGAGAAACCAATCCGCTTCTAACCCCAGCTTGTTCAATTAAGCTTTGGCAATAAAACCTGGAAGCTGGTTGGTTTTGATACAGAAGTGAACCTGATTTTGCACTTTCCAGCTTTAGTAAATCAACCCCATAGTGTGAACGAGCCCTTATGCAGGCACTATAATAGCAATTTTTTTTTTAGCATTGCGTTGAAATGGACTTGTTCAGTAAATGTCAGCAGGCAGTCAGTTCTCTATTGCTGTATAAGTGCCAACTTGGGAACAAATGGGCTTTTTGCCATCACAAATAAGCTGGCTATTTTGTTTTACACTGTTTTATTTACAGAAGTATAGTACTAAACAAGAAAAGTTGAGCTTTACAGAACTAAAAGTTTAATCCCCCTAAACCCCTTTATTAGTGCACAGTATTCCTCGCCCTTCATACAGGCCAGACAGGATGAGGAAATATTTACATTAGTCCAAAAATGAATGATAAACGTGGCTGCGGCTTATGAAGGAGTATTACTTCTGAGGACAGGCATTTTTTTTTTTATTTAAAGTTGTAAATTGCTGATCAATCCATCCACAGATGGGAGATTTAAAGCCTTCATAGTTGATAGAGCAGTGACACGTGTCTTTATATACCCTGTAAGCGGTTCCAAGTCTTATCTGAAGTGAACAAGCTGAAGTGCAGAATGTGAGGCCTCCATACCCAAAAAGGGAAGTACAATTCTGCTTTGTGTGTGGGTTTTCTTTCCTCCATGTGCTGGGCTGTGCTGACGAATGTATTACATAGGGAGGAGTGATCACTGCTACTTCCCCTCTAGATATGACCTTGACTCACAGGCTCAGTTAATAATTCACCGCCAACGGTTTTTGTTGTAGCCTTTAGCTAAATGAAATCGGCCTGTTCTCTTCAAATGTACACTGGGCTCCTTCCATAAAGTGCTGTACTTTGAAATATGCAGGAGAGATAAAGCTCTTAGGCACAAGTAAAAAAGTAAAAGTTTAAAATGAAACAGAAATCGTCTGGTTTCCTTGTCAATTCTTTTTTTTTTTTAAAAAAGCACCCCCATTATTCTTTTTGCTAGTACAATCAAAAGTCGAAAGTGTTATCAGTGTGCTCATTGATGTGGCTTATAAATCTTTGTTTACTCGCTGTGTCCCTGGTATGTAGACAGTGGCCATTGCAACTATGGGCATCTGAAGCTCATACTCGTTTCCGGCATTTGGTGCAGCATACATCTTGCAATTGTGCAGTCAGGATACAGCACGGCGCACTGTGTTGATTGCAGACATAACGCGATGGCAGAGGAGGATGTCTATCATATCTTGACTCCTGGGATATCAGTATCATCAACCCCAGGAGTCAAAATATGACGTACATCACTGCAGCGACTAGGACCAGAAGTGGAGTGAATTTTAAATGAAAAAATGTAATTAAACAAACAAACAAAAAAAAAAATAGCCAAAGATTACAGGCACGGGTATTGGCTACCAGTGGGGCCGTGGGTGTAAGAAAACTCAGTTTTTAATCATGTTGATACTTTTAATATAACTACTTTTTTTTTTTTTTTTTTTTTTTTTGTGATCGATTTCAATTTAGTTTAAAGTGGTTGTAAACCTCCCATGAAATATGAACAAAGCTTATCTCTCCTATAATGTGTACTTGTCTCAATAATAGCACTAAGTGTTATTTCTATCATCTGCTTCGTCACGTCCGGCAATTTTCTTGACTTTAAGAGAAAAATGGTGACAGGGGAGGGACCTCCAGCTGAGTGACAGCCTCGGCTCTGTTCCTAAGAGCTGTGTAGAGGGGGGGGGGGGGATGTCCCTTCCCTCCAATCAGCTCTCAGAGCTCTCCAGAGTGTAACTTCAGCTTTCCAGCCCCCATTTTTTTTTCTAACAGTTCAGACAAGCTTTGTAGTTCAGTACTTTGAATTGATGTAGAGAAGAGAAGAATGCAGATAAACAGGTACAATGTATGTAGGAGGATTTGTTTCATCTCTGTGTATCACCTGATACTAGTTACTTCACTGGGTATATGTGAGGGTTTATAATCACTTTAATTTTGCCTTCCCTGGTTCCAACATCAATATGCTAATAACATTGTTAGGCAAAACCTTCTTGTTTTCATTACACATCTTATGTTGGACCTATTGACATCATCATTGTCTCTCTGTTCCTTTCTATACAATGCAGGCAGACAATGGCTGTTATATGGGGCCAGCAGGGTGCTGTGAATAGCTTCCTGATTGCTTCTAATGCAGACTGCTTAAAATCACAGAGGGTGTAGTGAAATTGGAGTATGCAATTTGAGTACAGGAAAGGAGCCTGGACAATAATTCTCTTTAGCCAGTCATATGATTCACACACCTCAGTGACCTCAGTATTTCCTATTACAACATTACAATGTCATGTGTCACATGCCTGCTTACCAGTAATCGGATCAGGCCCTCCCCTTCAGCTTCTAGCACCGGAAAACATGTTGGGGTGTCTGCAGTAGTGCCTGGCTGGAGTACTTGGCTTCCTGTTATTAGTGTGATTTCTGTTTTTTTCTGAGGGGGGAGAATATTGGATTTCAGCCACTCACACTATTTAAAAATATTGTACTTTTACCAATTATAATGCACAACTAGACTAAAATGTGTTCTGATTATTTGGTAGTCAAGTTCAGACTTCCATTCATTAATTTCAATCATTTGAGTGGGCTGCAGAAAAAGTAGTTTAAACACTACGGTTTCAAAATGCACTGCATGATAAATAACAAACATGTCTATACTTACCTCCATTGTGCAGTGATTTTGCACAAAGTGGCCCTGATCCTCCTCTTCTGGGGTCCCCCCACAGCACTCCTGGCTCCTCCTCTGTTCGAATGCCCCCCAGGGAGAGCCACTCTCCTGTCCTGTCACTGCGTCCGTTGACACAGACAGCAGGACTTGCCCCCGGTTCCTGTGTCACTGGATTTGATTGACAGCGGCGGGAGCCAATGGCTCCTGCTGCTATCAATCTTTTCAACAAGGACCTGAGACAGCGGCTGGAGCTGCTGGGCTTGTTCTCGTTGATGGAACGAGAACTGGCTCAGGTAAGTAAAAGGGGGGCTCTGGGGGACAGCTGCATCACAAAAGGTTCTTCCTCTAATGCATAGAAAGCATTAAAGCGGAGTTCCACACAAAAATGGAACTTCCGCTTTTCGGAATCCTCCCCCCCTCTGGTGTCACATTTGGCACCTTTCAGGGGGCAGGGGAGAGCAGATACCTATATAAGCTCCCACTTCCGGACATAGATAGCCGCAATACCCGCGGATATCTATGCCATATCTGGCGACCTCCTCTAGCATCTGCAACGATGACATCTCGTGCACCCATCTCACAGCCTGGCCAACCAAAACAGACGAAGATCAAAAGCCTGAAGATGACCAGCCAAAGATGTCAGTGCTGGCAGGGAACTTCTGGACCCCGCAACGCTGAAGTGCAGGTGAGTATAGCTCTGCTTTAACCACTTACGGACCGCCCCCTGTCGTTTTATGTCGCTACTATGAAGAAGAATACCGTTGTTATGGTAGCAGCTAGCAACCATAACCCCGGTATCCTTTTCAGTGGGCGGTCCACTTCAAGATAAAAGTGGTTTCTACGGCAGATTCGCCACAAGATCACTTTTATCGGCAGCGGGAGAGGTCACCCCTCCCGCCGCTCTCCAGTGCCCTCCGCCGCTTAGCGGCGAAGGCGATCGGATCCTCTCCTTAGCCTATCATGAAGACGAGTGAGGTGAAGATGGCCCCCACCCCCCCGTCTCCATACCATTGCAGGGCGGAAGCGACGTCAAAACATCACTTCCGCCCAATGCTCTTAAAGGGACATTTTTTTTTTTATTGCATTTTAATGTAAGTATGAGATCTGAGGTCTTTTTGACGCCAGATCTCATATTTAAGAGGTCCTGTCATGCTTTTTTTTCCATTACAAGGGATGTTTACATTCTTTGTAATAGGAATAAAAGTAACCCTTTTTTAAAAAAGAACAGTGTAAAAATCAAAATTAAAAGGTAAAAAAAATAAGAAAAAAAACCCAATTTTTTTCTTAAAAATGCGCCGAACTCGCATGCAGAAGCGAACGCATACATGAGTAGCCTCACATATGAAAATGGTGTTCAAACCATACATGTGAGGTATCGCTGCGATCGTTAGAGTGAGAGCAATAATTCTAGCCCTAGACCTCCTCTGTAACTCAAAACATGCAACCTGTAGAATTTTTTTAACATCGCCTATGGAGATTTTTAAGGGTAAAAGTTTGTCGCCATTCCACGAGCGGGTGCAACTTTGAAGCGTGACATGTTGGGTATCACTTTACTCGGCGTAACATTATCTTTCACAGTATAAAAAAAAAATGGGCTAACTTTACTGTTGTCTTTTTTAATTAAAAAAAAAGTGCATTTTTTCCAAAAAAAAGTGTGCTTGTAAGACCGCTGCGCAAATACGGTGTGACAAAGTATTGCAACAACCGCCATTTTATTCTCTAGGGTGTTGGAAAAAAATATATATAATGTTTGGGGTTCTAAGTAATTTTCTAAATTGTCAAAAAAAGTTTTTAACTTGTAAACACCAAATCTCAGAAAGAGGCTCGGTCCTTAAGTGGTTAATAAGAGCAAAGTGTTGATGTTCAGTTACCTATAGCCCTTGATTGAATGTTAACTTTCAGCAATTGTGTTAATAAAAGCTGGAATTTAGTTGCTGTAGGGCACAACAAATCTGTGCTATTTTAACATTATGTAGGCCCCAGCTGAACAGTGACTGTATAATGTCAGGTGCAGTCCCTGTTTGGCAGCACCATTGTATTCAGGCAGCCAAGGGTCGCCATAACTGCCAGAATGATAGCCACCAGTAAAGATTCCTCCATCTATGCTATTAGCAGAGGGAATCAAACTGTATATAGGTTTATCCAGGAAAGAGCCATAGTAATGTGCAGTAACAGCCAGTAAGATTTTTAGTTTACTGAGCAGAGACTGGTTGCTATGGGCTACTGCTCTTTGCCTTGCTGAATAAACCAGATCTAGATCTGTTTGTGCACGTTTGGTTCACTAAAGGCAAATCCACTTTGCACTACAAATGCACTACAAGTGCACTTGGAAGTGCAGTCGCTGTAGATCTGAGGGGGACATGTAAGGAAAGTAAACAGTTTTTTAGCTCGCAGATCTACAGCGACTGCACTTCCAAGTGCACTTGTAGTGCACAGTATATTTACCTTTAGTAAATCAACCTCAATGTCATAGAAGATGGCTTCTACCTGCCACTACAAGCTGTGATCAGCTCCTGCCATGGCAGTAGATTTGCTCTTGAGATTCTTGTGGCATGGGCTGAACCTAACTGGATAGACTGTGTGGTGTCTATGATTATACAGATTTAGCATGTGTAAAAACGTGTTTTTTTTTTTTTTGTTTTTTTTTGCGGGAATGTGATTGGAATCCTTACTAATATCCATGTTTAACTGGTTTACCTTGGAGATGGAGCAGATAAAATAAGCAGAAGAATGCTACCTATTTTTTTTCAGCTTTGTTAACCTTCTATGTGAGAGCTTTGGTGAGTAGACAGAATAAAGCTAGCCATAGAAAATCATCTGCAGCCACTGATCTAGAAGTGTTTTCCAACATTCCCTTTTGACAGAAGCCGATCGTTAGATTGACTTTTGTTGAGTGGGAACGGCCATACATGGACCGGTCCCTGCTGAACTAGCAGAATTTCAATCTGTCTATGACCCTTCCATATACCCAGTGACGTGATGGGCCTCAGGGGATGCACAGAGATGAAACAAATCCCCCTACATAATTTGTACCTGTTTTTCTGCAGTCTTCTCTTCTCTACAGCTGTTTAAAGTCTAGAATTTATATAGCTTGTCTAAGTGTACAGCAAAAGGTGGCAGAAAGCTGAAGTTACACTCTGGAATGCTCTGAGAGCTGATTGGAGGGGAGAACCCCCCCCCCCCCCCCCCTTCACACAGCACACCGGAACAGAGCTGAGGCTGTCAATCAGATGGAGATCCCTCCCCTGTCACCATATTTCTCTTGGTGTCAGAAAAACCTGTCAGAAGTGATTCATACTGATAGCAGAGGAACGAAGCAGCAGACAGAAATGACACTTAGTGCTATTAATTGAGACAAGTACACACTATGGAGGGATATGCTTTGTTCATATTTCATGTCTGAGGTTTACAACCACTTTAAGGAGTATTTCATCACACAAAATCTTTGCCTCTGGCGTAGATCACTTTTGTTTTTCAGGAGTATATGCTAGTTCTAATGGTGCAGGTGCTCTTGAACAAAGCTAAACTTTAGGCAGGCATTGAAATACACAGATGACATACATCTTTCACCCCCCGCATCCTTATTACTATGATTGAAGTGAACCACCATATTTAGTGACTATGAGGTGTGAAATGGGTCAAGCCAGAGCTCTGCTTGTTTGCTTTGTTTCAAACATCTTTGAATTGTGTCATGATTTTTAAGTTTTATTCACTTCAATATATTTCTTTTTTATTCTAGGACTCACACAGGTGCCCAGAGCTTTAAAAACTGAGGTCACCTTTTCGATAAGTGACCCAAAATCGTATGAAGAATATGTGAATAGTATATCTAAGTTTTTGGACAAATACAACAGCAGCAAGCAGTTAGACCCAGAGATTTTTAAAGACTGCTCTGGTGAGTATGAAAACCACATTTGTAGGCATTTTTCATTTCATTGACCAGGATTAAACTGAATGCTTGCCGCTCCAGAATTTTATAGGTTTCCTAGATTATGCACAGTAAATTACTGGTGCATTGAGCTGTGTAAGCTAGCGATGGCCGACTTACTTAATGTAGGTTTCCTCACGTGTGGACCCTGACTCTGACATCACTAAGGGCCACACAGAATATTGAGTAAATGCAATGCTACAGAAAGCTTTTAAAGGATGCAAACAGGCAACAGGAGATGGCAAATCAATGCTTCCACATTTGTACTCTTTAAGGCTCCCTTAACCACTTAAGCCCCGGACCATTTGGCTGGCCATGAGCACTTTTTGCGATTCGGCACTGCGTCGCTTTAACTGACAATTGCGTGGTTGTGCAATGTTGCACCCAAACAAAATTGACATCCTTTTTTTCCCCCACAAATAGAGCTTTCTTTTGGTGGTATTTGATCGCCTATGTGGTTTTTATTTTTTGCGCTATAAACAAAAAAAGAGCGACAATTTTAAAAAAAAAATGCAATATTTTTTTACTTTTTGCTATAATAAATATCCCCAAAAAATATATAAAAAAACATTTTTTTTTCCTCAGTTTAGGCTGATACGTATTCTTCTACATATTTTTAGTAAAAAAAAAAATCTCAATAAGCATATATTGATTGGTTTGCGCAAAAGTTATAGCGTCTACAAAATAAGGGATAGTTTTGTGGCTTTTTAATTATTATTTTTTACTAGTAATGGCGGCAATCTGCAATTTTTATCGGGACTGCGACATTATGTCGGACAATTTTGACACATTTTTGGGACCATTGGCATTTTTACAGTGATCAGTGCGATTAAAAATGCATTGATTACTGTAAAAATGTCACTGGCAGTGAAGGGGTTAACCACGAGGGGGCAAGGAAGGGGGTTAAGTGTATCCTAGTACGTGAAGAGGGGACTGTGCAGGGGACATGACAGATCGTCTGTTTATACTCTGTATAAACAGACTATGTGTCTGTTCTCCCCTCAGAGATCACGACCGCCGGACACTCGCATCGGCTCCGTGGGCGAGCAGGGGGGCGCGCATGCACCCCCTAGTGACCGTCTGTGGTACCGGCATACCATGACGGCGATTTGCGCAGCCGAGCCATGTTGCCGCAGTACAACTGAGGCGGCTGGTCGGCATGTGGTTAAATTATCTTTGGCCTATTTGATATTTTCTTAAGCAAAATACACTATAAATGATCGGAAGGGGAAAAAAAGCGTAAAATGACAGCACAGAAAAAGTAAGCTATTGTGAAAGAAAAAAAACAATGAAATTAGTAGAAGCCAGCAGTCTAAAGAATATTTTGCCTTTTTTGTGTAAGCATAAAAACCCCAGACTACTGTAGCTCGACCTCAAATGCCACAGATTGGGTTATAAACCTTGGCAGCTGCTACAGAGGCATCATCTATAGGTTTCTGTAGTGGAGTGTAAATTTTACATGTTTGTATTGTATTTATCATTCCACTAGAGCAGCGGGTCTCCAAGCGTTCTAAACAAAGGGCCGGTTTACTGTCTTTTAGACTTTGGGGAGGCCGGAGTGGCCAGTAGAAGTTGAAAATGCCCCAGCGACAGTGGGAGTAAAAAAAATTTCTTAGTGACTGTAGTCGGTAGAAGGATGAATAGTGCCCCATCATTTGTATTAGTGGGAGGCATAGTGCCTAATTGTTTTTATCAGGGGCAGGAATTATGCTCCATTGCTGTTGTCAGTGAGAGGAAAAGCACCCCATTACTGGTGTTGCCCCATTGTTTGTGTCAGTGAGAGGAATGGTTCCCCCTTATAGGTGTCAATGGGAGGAATAGTGCCCCAAGGGGCCCGATAAGGGCAAGTAAAGGGCTGCATTTGGCCCACGGGCAGCAGTTTGGAGACCAGTGCTAGAGTACTGACAGATAGTAACCAATGTTTAAAAATGTCCGTTCTTGCCACGTTTGCCTTTAAACAGTCAAAAATTAAAACGCCTGTAAATGAAACGTGGCTAAATGCGAGTTACCATGTTTACATGGGTTTATAAGCTGTTAACCTCCCTGGCGGTATTCCCGAGTCTGGCTCGGGTTGGATTTTTCATACCAAAAGCGGTATCCCCGAGCCAAGACTCGGGCTTGCATCGCAGGATCCAGGAAGAGGTTACTTACCTTGTCCCCTGAATCCTGCGATGTCTCTCCGCTGTGATCGGCGAGCCGCCGTGTCTCGTTCGATTCACAGTGCCGAGCTCCGTTCCCTGCGAGCGTTGCGACGCACGGGGACGGAGTTCGGCGGTAAATTCAAAAGTGAAACACACAGTATAGATACAGCATACTGTAATCTTACAGATTACAGTACTGTATCAAATAACTACACATCCCCTTTGTCCCTAGTGGTCTGCCCAGTGTCCTGCATGTAGTTTTATATATATAAAACTGTTCTTTCTGCCAGGAAACTGGAGATTGTCCATAGCAACCAAAAACTATTTATAGTTATTTATTATATTATAATTTTTTATTTCGTTTTTCAAACTTTATCATACCCGGGATGTCTACTAGACTCTTGTTTGGACAGATTTAAGTGAACTATTCCTAAGAATTACAGGCCTACAATATAAAACGCCAAATTTCTGTGCAAAATAATTGTACCGCTTTCAGCACCTAAAATCAGAAAGAATCATACCGCCAGGGAGGTTAAAGTCATTTGGAGTTTCAGATGCCTTTGAACATCCATCCTGAACGCATTTTTTTTGCTTTCCAAAAAATGCCTTTAAACTCAACTGCCTAGAAACGACTATAAACAACCTTGTGTACATGTACTAATAAGATAACATAGAGGAGAGTTCAGGGGCAGCTGAAAAAAATGCCCAACTGCTCCTAAATGTCTGTTTACCAGCAGCAGTGTACATGAGGCTTAAAAATACTAGTTGTCATGCTGTTACCCTCTTGCTTCATTGCTTTTAGTTACTTAGCTGTAACTAATATGCAGAAAAAGATGTCTGACTTTATTTTGGCATTCCTGATTGCTATACTTGCTCCATAGCATTCAATACTGAAGCCAATGGGTGCTAGCATTTTCAGGAAGACTGCGATGGCAGCCATTATATTGTTCTCATGACAAATTTACTTGGGCCTACTGAAAGATAATGTGTGAGTTATTAGTGTATATCCTTGCTCTGTGCACAATGCGTAACACATAAAACCCTGCATGTCCATTGGCTTATTATCTGGACAGCTTGCTAAATGTGCCTTCAATTTTCCAGACAAACCAACAAGCTACACAGACCAAGGACCAATTACTGAAGATGGTGGCCAGAAAATGTCATGCAGGTTTGATAGGAGTTGGCTTGGAAATTGTTCTGGTTTACAAGATCCAACCTTTGGCTTTAAGGATGGCAGGCCTTGTGTAATCATCAAGATGAACAGGATCTTGGGATTTAAGCCAAAGGTAAGGTCACTCTTTCCAATCTCCAATCTTTTTTTTTTTTTTTTTTTTTTTTTTAAGTTTAAAAATGTAATGCATGCCTTTTTTATTTCAGCCCCCACAAAATGGAACATTTCCTGAAATCCCCGGAGTACCTTACAATCCATATGTTATTCCTATTATTTGTGCAGGAAAGGTAAGATCATAATTCTGAAATAGTTAATAGGTTTATCATGCAAAAATACATAACCATTGATTTTAAAATGAAAACGCAGACAATTGTGTATTCCTTGACGTTCCTAAAGGACGCAGTAGTTTTGTGGATTGCCCGGCAGATAAATAATGTTGAACACCTTAAAAATAATCTAGTAGCATTAACCACTTCCATACCTGGCCTATTCTGGCGCTCCTCTCCTCATAATTTTTTAATCATAAATTTTTTGCTAGAAAATTGCTCAGAACCCCCAAACATTATATATGTTTTTTTAGCAGACACCCTAGGGAATAAAATGGCGGTCGTTGTAACTTTGTATCTAGCACAGTATTTGCGCAACAATTTTTCATATGCGTATTTTTTGGGAGAAAAAACTTTCATGAATTAAAAAATAACAAAACCGTAAAGTTAGCCGAATTTTTTTGTATGATGTTACGCTGAGTAACTAGATACCAAACATGTCATGCTTTAAAATTACGAACACTCATGGAATGGCGCCAAACTTCGGTACTTAAAAATCTCCATAGGCGACACTTTAATTTTTTTTACAGGTTACTAGTTTAGAGTTCCAGAGGAGGTCTAGTGCTAGAATTGTTGCTTGCCCTCTAACGCACGCGGCAATACCTCATGTGTGGTTTGAACAGCGTTTACATATGTGGGCGGGACTTACGTGTGCGTTCACTTATTATTTTTTATTCTTGTAATAGGAATGGTTCTGGATAGGTCCTCTTTATGGAAATCTCTATAGTCGTCATCCGTCAGCAGCCGATTTTTTTCTCCGGGTCCCCGATGGCACGGGCGAGCCCAGAGAAGCACAGGATGGCGGCGGGAGGGGGGTTGTCCCCTCCCGTCGCCCATAAGAATGATCAAGCAGCAGAACTGCCACTATGAGTGCTCTTATGGTGCACAGAATCGCCGGCTGAAAACGAGGATATCTGAATGATGCCTGTAGCTGCAGGCATAATTCAGATATTCCCACTGAAAGTCAAAGGCGTTATATGACGTCCTTGGGCTGGAAGTGGTTAAAAAAGGAACTTGCCATGTTTTTGAAGGTGATTTTTGCAGTGCTCATAGGTTGATATTCACTACTTGAGTCACTGACCCAGAACAAACATACCCATTATCAGGTGTCCTGTGTCCTGACAATTAATATGTACAGTATCTCACAGAAATGAGTACACGCCTCACATTTTTGTAAATATTTTATGATATCTTTTCATGTGACAACACTGAAGAAATGACACTTTGCTACAATGTAAAGTAGTGAGTGTACAGCTTGTATAACAGTGTAAATTTGCTGTCCCTTCAAAATACCTCAACACACAGCTATTAATGTCTAAATCGCTGGCAACAAAAGTGAGTACACCTCTAAGTGAAAATGTCCAAATTGGGCCCAAAGTGTCAATATACTGTGTGGCCACCATTATTTTCCAGCACTGCCTTAACCTCTTGGGTATGGAGTTCACCAGAGCTTTACAGGTTGTCACTGAAGTCCTCTTCCACTCCTCCATGACGACATCATGGACCTGGTGGATGTTAGAGACCTTGCGCTTCTCCACCTTCCGTTTGATGACCCCACAGATGCTCAATAGGGTTTAGGTCTGGAGACATGCTTTGCCAGTCCACCATCCTTTACCCTCAGCTTCTTTAGCAAGGCAGTGGTCATCTTGGAGGTGTGTTTGGGTTCGTTACCATGTTGGAATACTGCCCTACGGCTCAGTCTCAGAGGGGACATGCTTCAGTATGTCACAATACATGTTTGCATTTATGGTTCCCTCAATGAACTGTAGCTCCCCAGTGCCGTCAGCACTCATGCAGCCCCAGAGCATGACACTCCCACCACCATGCTTGACTGTAGGCAAGACACACTTGGTTGCTGCCACACACGCTTGACACCATCTGAACCAAATAAGTTTATCTTGGTCTCATCAGACCACAGGACATGGTTCCAGTAATCCATGTCCTTATTGTACTTGTCTTCAGCAAACTGTTTGCGGGCTTTCTTGTGCATCATCTTTAAAAGGGGCTTCCTTCTGGGATGACGGCCGTGCTGTGCAGACTAATTTGATGCAGTGCAGTTTCAATCTCTGCAGCAATGCTGGCAGCACTCAACGTCTATTTCCCAAAGACAACCTCTGGATATGACCATGGCATGGCCTGTTCTGAGTGGAACCTGTCCTGTTAAACTGCTGTATGATCTTGGCCACCATGCTGCAGCTCAGTTTCAGGGTCTTGGCAATCTTCTTATAGCCTAGGCCATCTTTATGTAGAGCAACAATTCTTCTATTTTCAGATCCTCAGAGAGTTCTTTGCCATGAGGTGCCATGTTGAACTTCCAGTGACCAGTATGAGAGAGTGACTGTAATGACACCAAATTTAACACACCTGAGACCTTGTAACACTAACGAGTCACATGACACCAGGGAGGGAAAATGGCTAATTGGGCCCAATTTGGACATTTTCACTGAGGGGTGTACTCACTTTTGTTTCCAGCGGTTTAGACATTAATGGTTGTGTGTTGAGTTATTTTGAGGAGACAGCAAATTTACACTGTTATACAAGATGTACACTCACTACTTTACATTGTAGCAAAGTGTCATTTCTTCAGTGTTGAAGTGTCACATGAAAAGAATAAAATATTTACAAAAATATAAGGGGTGTACTCACTTTTGTGAGATACTGTATATGTTTCTCCCAGTCCCACTGTTTAAGAATTTGTGCAAGAAGGACAGGAAGGAAACAGCCCTGAAACATGCACATTAAATACATGTTTGAAATGGCCTATACCATATTTCTAGTTAAAAAAAATCAGTGCAACCTGTAAAACTAGCTTAAGATAAACAAGGCTTGGTGACTTGGTTTGTTGGTCCTGTAAAGTAATGGCATGAACTTGCCTTCAAAGAAGCTGGTTGATGCTCACTTCGTACATCTGACAGCCTGCAAAAATACCTCGATATGACTGATGCGGTCATAAATGTTTAGTGCTACAGCAGACATTGTCATGAGTAAGAATACACAGAGGCCCACTGTTATGCTGAAATATCTGCTGGCTCCTTATCTTTCAGTTTCCACATCATATCAAAGGGAATAGCCATAACTATTGTTTGGCCTGCTAGATCAGTGTTCCATAATATTTTCCTCTATGGCCATCAACTGTGGAAGGTTAACTAATCTTTACAGAATTACAACTGCACCAAATGCATTCTTTCAAGCTGTTACTGGAAATATACATAATCATGCACAATTGAAAGTCACTTATGCCTGGAGTTGAGAGAGTCTGTGCTAGATCGAATACACTTTTTTCTCAAAAAATAACTAATATACGAAAAAATGGATGACAAATGTTGTGACCTGCGGGTAATTAAACCTTCTGCTGCCCAATCGACTTCGTTTTGGAAGCTTTCCATCAAGAAAATGAAATGGACCACAGCAAGCCGCCACCTGCTGTTTCAGTTGATTCCCAGCTTTGATTGACCATTTGAAATTGAGGTAGAAATAGATTAAAACCTACTCCGAAATCATTTAAAAGGTCGTTTTTACTGTGCACTGGTCAATCTTTTTTTTTTTTAAGCAGATGAAATGCTTTAAAATTTGTCAGCATTGGGTATTCCAAACAAAACACTTCAGGATTCTGATACTTTTGTTCTTCCAGGATGGTTAAAGCCTCACCTGGTTCAAAGTGTTTTTGATGATTGCTTACCTGACAATATTTTTATATGGATCCTACCGGTTAAGCTATAGCTAGATGTGTTTTAGAAGTAATAGAAGGAGAAATGTGCAAATGGAAGGAAATATATTTAAGTTCTGTGTAGGATATTTTGAAGTGTGCTGCAGGGATATATTCTTTACAAGCAGTAAATGAGATTTAAAACAAACTCTAATGCCGCGTACACACGGTCGGACTTTTCGTCTACAAAAGTCAGACAGCCTGTCCGACAGACTTCCGGCAGACTTTCGGCGGACTTGCGGCGGACTTGCGGCATACTTTCTAACGAACGGACTTGCCTACACACGACCACACAAAAGTCCGACGGATTCGTACGTGATGACGTACACCGGACTAAAATAAGGAAGTTCATAGCCAGTAGCCAATAGGTGCCCTAGCGTGGCTTTTTGTCCGTCGGACTAGCACACAGACGAGCGGATTTCGGGGTCCGTCGTAGTTACGACGTAAAGATTTGAAGCATGTTTCAAATCTAAAGTACGTCGGATTTGAGGCTAAAAAAGTACGTTGAAAGTCCGGAGAAGCCCACACACGATCGGATTACCAGCCAGCTTTAGTCCGTCAGCGTCCGTTGGACTTTTGTAGACGAAAAGTCCGACCGTGTGTACGCGGCATTACTGATTGCAGTGCACAGAGCAACTTAGCCTCAACGTTCACAGAAGCACTGAAGGTCTTCTCCCAGCAGCCATTCAACAGTTTTGCTAATCTGTAATGTAAACAGAGCAGGTATTCTGGGAAGGGGTAGCCAAGCTGCTAAAAAAAAAACAACTTAAAGCAGCAGTAAAGTCAGAATACTTACACCTCCTCTCCAACATCAAATGTCTGCGAGGAGTCTCTTGCAAGCATCTTTCCCCAGGCCTTTTCTAGGTGCCAATCTTTGGCTGTCTTGATTAGGCGTTGCGGGATGATGTAACTTATGCACAGGAGTCAGTCATCCTGGCACACAGGAAATGTGCTGGTAATGTTAACTGAGCTGTGCATGTCCAGCTCAGTGTACATGGTACAGAAGACTGCAAGCAGGCAGTAGGTTTATTTTATTGCAGAAGAGACATTGGCGTTGATTTACTAAAGGCAAGTGGTCTGCACTACAAGTGCAGTTGCTCTAGATCTGAGGGGAACATGCAAGGAAAATAAAAAATAACAGCTTTTTTGCTTGCACGATTGGACGAAAGAAATCAGCAGAGCTTTCCCTCACTTCAGAACTTCCCTCTCAGATCTAGCGCAACTGCGCTTGCAATAGCACAGTATATTTGCCTTTAGTAAATCAACCTCATTGCATGTCTACCTGCTTATAATTCTGCCTTTAGTTCTGCTTTAAAAAACTTCAGTGCTTCTGTGAATTTTGAGGATTAGTTGCTCAACAGTACCTACTGCTACAAAGATTGATGAGGGCTTATATAAAGCCCATTTACTGCTTGTTAATGTGTTTGTAAAGAATTTTTTTCAAAAATAACAAACATCTCTATACTTGCACAGAACACCCCCAAACCTCATCTTCTCAGGTCCCCCACCAATGCTGCTGGCTCCTATTCTCTGTCCAGTGCTCCCATGGGAAGCCACTTACACAGCATGGCCACAGGGTAACGTTGAGGCAACCCCGCTGAGGTGTATCTCAACTAATAAGGAAAATCAGGAGATGGCAGACTTAAGCCTGACTTTATAAAAGATTAGCATATAACTTCATCTGTCGATAACTCTAGAACTACTGGTTTATCTAATTTTGATCAAATTTTTGTATTCCAGAAAGAGGATGATCAACCGAAGATTTTAGATGTGGAATACTTTGGAATGGCAGGAATTGCTGGATTCCCATTGAACTACTATCCTTACTATGGAAGGCTGATACAGCCCTACTATCTCCAGCCCCTTATTGCTGTTCAATTTAACGTCACCATGGGCACTGAAGTCCGCATTGAGTGCAAGGCGTTTGGTGAAAACATAAACTATAGTGATAAAGACCGCTTTCAGGGACGTTTCGATATCAAATTTGACATAAAGAGCTGATTATAGGCACAGCTTGGGTAATATCATAATCTAAATTCAATTTAACAAAAAAAAAACAAAAAAAACTTTTAGTCTTGAACAAACAGTCATGTATGGGACCTACACTAAATATATATGCTTTACACTAGCTTTCTGCATTTACTAGGGTTAGAATGTAAAATCAAGGTGTAGCAATAGCAACGAGTATTTATTATACTGTAAATTTAGAAAAACGAATAAATGACTTGAACCTTGGGACATGCCCATTTTGCTGTAAATTATAATTCCATAATCGAAATGTAGTAAGCAGTGTTTCTGGCCCCAGTATATATTGCTACATTGTGTATTTTATTTTTTTAGTGTACTTGTACAGTAGCATATGTGCAGACTCTACAGTATCCGCCAAGCCATGTTTCTGTTGTATGATCTTCCTTTATGTGATCAAACCTGCAGTCCAAGGTGTAAATACTCTATAATGGGAATAAAACTGGCATGGTATTTTTGTTTTTGTAAAAGAGATGGCCAACCAATAAGAATATTTAATAGCACTCCATGAACTCATGTCAGTGTGGCGTTGATTTTATTTAGATAAGGGGGGGGTTCTTTCCTGTTTTCTGTTTAGCTTCACTTACATTTACGAGGTGATGGTTTGTGCTGTGCTTTGTATTTAATGCATTTTTTTTTTCAATTCAATCCTCCCCTTGTTTCTTATTTTATGAAGGTGTGTTGAGGCCTGGGTCAGACTGTCACTTTTTTGCAAGGAATAGGGCTAATTGTTTTGAGTTATATATGTTTTATTTTTTTTATTTTTTTTTCAGGAAGCATCAAAGTTTGGTGCTGTGTCTTTACAAATGTTTTAACCATTTTCATGGTGGAAGAATTTTATATTTATGCAGTTGTACAATTTTATTTTTCTTCAAGAGAAAAACTAATGTATGAAATAAACCAAAGTCACGTGTTGAAAAATAAATCTTTATTTAAAAAAAAATGCAATGCAGTATCCATAGGATGTATCATGTGTCTACTGTGTGCACATTGTTCGAACATCTGTAATATTTGCAAAGAGTACAGTGCTCTTTCAGTCAAACATCAGACAATAAAACGAATAAATCCATTCTCTTGTCTTCATCTTTTATTGGGGGGATTTTAGTTGTCTAGAATTTTGAAGAAATATTGTACCTGGGGAAAAGAAAAGGAGAATTATTACACATGGAAATCTGTGGTCATGAAACCTTGCATCATTTAACTCCCCATGAAAATGATATCCATCATAAGCAATACTGTTTGAAAGCTAAAGGGTTGCTGCTGATGGCACTAGGCAGTCAAGCGTTGCTTTTCATTTTAATAACCTGTGCTGGGAAATAACTTAAAATGAGAAGATAAAATGTTAACAGTATTGCTGGAACAGATAAACGGGAAGGAACCAAAGCCTTTCCTGGGAAAAATACTGCTATAGGTTTCTTATATATCCATAAAACTATGAATCTGGTGATCTTTGCTAAATGGAGGGATCCAAATTTAGAATGTATAATTCTTTTTTTTTTTTTTTTTTTTTTTCAATAAAGATAATGTGAGCAGCACCACGCTGAGTCTGAACTATCATTCTCCAGTTAGGCTTTAAGAATTTAACAGTATCTTTACATTAACACTGTAAAACCAGCCATTTAAAGACATGGTCAGACTGGCACAGAGTTTACTCAGATAGCAGCTTTTCAAAAAATATAAGTTAGCAGAAGCTGTAAATATAACATGAGTGAAATGCAAGAACTGCCACTGCTGACCTAAGGCTCGATTCACACTAGCGCGTTTTTTGATGCATTTTGCAGAAATGCACGGGAATTTTTTAACATGGGTTCCTATGGAACATGTTCACATCAATGCCTTTTTGTTTCTCTGCATTTTTGGAAAGGGTCGGGGACTTTTTTTTTCATGCAAAATGCAGCGTTTTGCATGTAATGGATTTCAATGGACAAGCATCAAAAACGCAAGTGCACTGTTTTTGCAGCGTTTTTGATGCGTTTTTGCCGTTTTTTTTTTTTGTTTTTTTTTAAATTTTTTTTTTTTTTTTGTAATTTTTTTTTAAGACTGTGAAAAAAAAAAAAAACGCAAATCGCGGCAAAATCGCGGCAAAAACGCGGCTCAAAAACGTGGCAAGCATGAAAAAAAAACCTCCAAAAACGCTCAAAAGCAACATGCATAGGTGTGAATCGAGCCTAAAACAAGTACGCAGATTTAGGAGATCTGACATTATTATTCTGGGTCAGTGCTATCACTGACCCAGAATAATAATGTCAGATCTCCTAAATCTGTGTACTTGTTTCAGGTCAGCAGTGGCAGTTCTTGCATTTCACTCATGTTATATTTACAGCTTCTGCTAACTTATATTAGCACTAACATCAGGATGACAGCTAGGCAACTACACTTTTCAGGAAGATCTGCAGTGGAACATTGGATTTTACAAGTCAATAATTGTGTTAAGCACACTTGCATTGCCTGAACATGCATGTTAGACCTAAACTATTATATACGCAACATGTAGCACTTATGAAAACTAGACTGGCTTCTGCTGAACAGTCCTGCTGCAAAACCAACATTCAATCAGCCCATGCAGCAAACGGCTGCATTGCTGACCTGTGTATTCTGAGATCCGTCAGTTTGTTTCTTCTGGTTGAATGGAAAAAAAAAACTCCCTATGCATACCCAGCTTTATATCACAAGAAGCTATTTGTTCCATCCACTAACAATCTATTGCTGTTCTTCAACAAATGGCAATAGGCAGATCTAGCAGCAAGAATGAGAAATTAAAAGTAAGTATGCATATGCTGTGTGGGGGAAATAACTTGTTATGAAAATTGTTTGTAAAAAATAAATAAAAATAATTTCTTTATTTTCCCAAGAATTGTGGGAAAAAATTACAATTTCAAAAAAATTATTATGCTTCTTACTAAATACCTTGGACTGTCTACTTTCCAAAAAGGGGTCATTTGGGGGGTATTTGTACTGTCCTGACATTTCAGGGCCTCAAGAGATGAGATGGGTTGTCAGTGCATAAGGTGTGATCAATTTTCAATGATTTGCACCATAGCTTGTAGACTCTCTCTAAACCAGTGGTTCTCAACTACAGTCCTCGGGACCCACCAACAGGCCAGATTTTAAGTATTACCTTGGGGAGTTGCAGACTAAAATACTGCAATCACTGAGCAGCAAGTGATATCACCTGTGATGTATTTCAGCTATCTTGCAAACCTGGCCTGTTGGTGGGTCCTGAGGACTGGAGTTGAGAACCACTGCTCTAAACTTTCACAGAGACCAAATAATATACATGTATTTGGGTTATTTTTACCAAAGATATGTAGCAGTATATATTTTGGCCCAAATTTATGAACAAAAATGACTTATTTGCAAAATTTTATTATAGAAACTAAAAAAAAGTGTTTTGTTTTTCAAAATGTTTGCACTTATGTCACAAAAAAAATAAAAAACCTAGTGGTGATTAAATACTACTAAAAGCTCTGTGTGAAAAAAAATGATAAAAATTTTGTTTGTTTGGGTACAGTGTCGCATGACTGAGTAATTGGCATCGCACATTGGCAAAGTGCAAGAGCGCTGAAAGCTGAAAATTGTTCTGGGCAGGAAGGGTGTATAAGTGCCCTGTATTGAAGTGGTTAAATATTTTCCACAAACTTTCCTATGTCCTGCTCCTCTCTGCCTGCTGCTACTACCAGCAATTATTGGGGCTATGTAGCAATAGCAGCTGTAAAAATGCAGCTGCTTCTATGTAAACTGACACTTGCAGAAAGTCTGCAAGTCATTCACCAATATAGTGCAGCAATGGGAGTAATTTACTGAAACTGGAGCAGACAAAATCTGGAGCAACTGCGCATGGTGACCAATCAGCTTCTATCTTCACCCTGTTCAGTTAGGCCTTGTAGCTGAAAGATAGGACCTGGTTGGTTACCATGCACAACTGCTCCAGATTATATTTGATCCAATCTTAATAAATCCCTTCAAATGTGTGCTTTTACTATTTCATGCATATGAACTTTGGTTTAACCCTAATCAGTTATTTTTCTGATGATTTTTTTTCCCATTAATATTTCCATTTTTTTTTCTTTTTCATTCATTTTGTTTGAAATGTTTTCAGTATCACATAGAAAAATGCATGAAATTGAAAAACTTTTTTTTTCCTATAGATTACATAGAAAAACAAAACAAAACGCAAGACCATATTTCCAAAAGAGTTTAGTTTTTACTCAAAAAAAACCCTGTTAAAATATCAGGTTTCTGTGATGTAAAAAAATTAGACAAAGATAAATAATTTCAGAACTTTTTCCACTTTTAATGTGACCTATAAAATGTACAACTCAATTGCACAGCAAACTGAATATTTTAGGTGGAGGGAAGTAAAAATAAAAAACTAAAATAAGATGGTTCCATAAGTGTGCACACCCTTACAATTAATACTTTGTTGAAGCACCTTTTGATTTTATTACAGCACTCAGCCTTTTTGGGTATGAGTCTATTAGCATGGCTCCCAGATGTGTTTTTGCAAAATTTAGCCGGGCTTGGATGTTTTTCTTGGTAAGAAAAGGCTTCTGTCTTGCCACTCTACCCCATAGCCCAGACATATGAAGAATACGGAAGATTGTTGTCACATGTACCACACAGCCAATATATTCCTGCAGCTCCTTTAATGTGTCTGTAGGCCTCTTGGCAGCCTCCCTGACCACTTTTCTTCTCGTCTTTTCATCAATTTTGGAGGGACGTCCAGTTCTTGGTAATGTCACTGTTGTGCCATATTTTCTCCACTTGATGACTGTCTTAAAGTGGAGTTCCATCCACTTTTACAACTCTTCAGCATCCCTCACTAAACTGTGCACTGTAAACAAATTGGATATTTTTTTATTTTTTTTCTCAGCACTTACTGTATATTTGCTGTATTCATTGTTCACTTCCTCCTCCCTGGCCGCGGCCCATCGCATCATTTCCTGTTTGCAATGCCTTCTGGGAAGGGGCGGCAACTCCCTCTGAAACTGCCGTTGTTATGGAAACCTGCCCTGAAACCAATTACACTGCTTGTGCTGCACTGAGCAAGCGCAAGATCTGCAAGGATGAGATCCAGGAAGAAATACAGTCTGGCTTCAGATGCCCAGACTTAAGATGGCCACGGCCTGCTGTAAGTTTATAAAATAACAAACTACTGCTATAAACTAACAAAACGGACCTTCGTTTACAGACTAACTTTACTAGAATACATTAAGCTTGTGTATTATAGGGGTATTTTTATTTAAAAAGTATAATTTCGGCCGGAACACCACTTTAACTGTGTTCCATGGTATATCTAATGCCTTGGAAACTTTTGTACCCTTCTCCTGACTGATACCTTTTAGCAATGAGATCCCTCTGATGCTTTGGAAATTCTCTGCAGACCATGGCTTTTGCTGTAGGATGTGACTAAGACCCCTTTCACACTGCAGCGTTTTGCAGGCGCTATAACGTTAAAATAGCGCCTGCAAACCGCCCTAAAACAGCTGCTTCTAAAAATAGCGCTGCTTTACCGCTGACGGCACAGTATGAAAGGGGTCTAAGAAAATGTCAGGAAAGACCTACTAGACCAGCTGAACTTTATTTGGGGTTAATCAGAGGCACTTTAAATGATGGTAGGTGTGTACTGACTCCTATTTAACATGTTTGAATGTGATTGCTGAATTTTGAACACAGCTACATCCCCAGTTATAAGAGGGTGTGCACACTTATTTAAACACATTATTTTAAATTTTTTTAATTTTCATCTCCCTCCCCTAAGAGCCCTTGCACACTGGGGCGGTGGGGGCATCGGCGGTACAACAGCGCTATTTTTAGCGCTGCTGTACCGTCGTTCTAGCAGCGGTATTCGGCCGCTAGCGGTGCGGTTTTAACCCCCCGCTGGCGGCCGAAAAAGGGTTAAATCCCTCGTACAGCGCGGCTATAGCCGCGGTATTACAGCGGTATAGCCGCGCTGTCCCATTGATTTCAATGGGCAGGAGCGGGGAAGGAGCGGTGAATACACCGCTCCTTCCCCGCTCCAAAGAAGCGGTTTGCAGGACTTTTTTCACCGTCCTGTCACCGCAGCGCTTCAGTGTGAAAGCCCTCGGGCTTTCACACTGAACAAACAGCGGCAGCTGTTTAGGGGCGGTTTTCAGGCGGTATTTTTAGCGCAATACCGCCTGAAAACCGCCCCAGTGTGCAAGGGCTCTAAAAGATTTCAGTTTGTTTTTCAATTGAGTTGTACAGTTTATAGGTCACATTAAAGGTGGAAAAAGTTCTGAAATGATTTATCTTTGTCTCATTTTTTTACATCACAGAAATCTGACATTTTAACAGGGATTTGTAGACTTTTTATATCCACTGTATACTTTATCCGAGATAATAACAATGTTTTTGCCTAATGATCAGGCTCATAGTGGAAATGTAAAAATTGCTCTGGGTAAAAGTACCATTGCCTGGATAAAAGGGGGTAAAAGTACGAGAACTGAAGTGGACAATGTCTGAAGACAGTACTTGGTGACTCACTGACCTGAGACCAATATACAGGGCAGGTATCTCAATGCTTAACCACCTCAATCCAGTGCACTTACACCCCCTTCCTGCCCAGACCAATTTTCAGCTTTCAGCGCTCTCACAGTTTGAATGACAATTACTCAGTCATGCAACACTGTACCCATATGAAACTTGCGTCTTTTTTTTTCACACAAATAGAGCTTTCTTTTGGTGGTATTTAATCACTAGTGGGTTTTTTATTTTTTTGTGCTATAAATAAAAAAAGACCGTAAATTTTGTGAATGCCTTTTTCTTTGTTTCCGTCATAAAATTTTGCTAATTAGTCATTTTTCTTTATAAATTTTGGCCACAATTTATACTGCTACATATCTTTGGTAAAAATAACCCAAATCAGTGTATATCTTTGGTCTACAAACTATGGTGCCAATCACTGAAAACTGATCACATCTGATCAGGCCTTCAGTACATCAGGTGTATCTCATTTCTTGAGACACTAACAAGTCAGGAAAGTACAAATACCCCCCAAATGACCCCTTTTTAGAAAGTAGACATTCCAAGGTATTAAGTAAGTAGCATGGTGAGTTTTTTTAAGTTGTAATTTTTCCCCACAATTCTTTGCAAAATGAAGATTTGTTTTTTTACAAAATTGTCATATTATCAGGTTATTTCTCACACACAGCATATGCATACAACAAATTACACCCCAAAATACATTCTGCTACTCTTCCCGAGTATGGCGATATCACGTGTGAGACTTTTACACAGCCTGGCCACATAAAAGGACCAACATTGAAGTAGCACCTTCAGGCGTTCTACAAGCATAAATGACACATCTCATTTCTTAACCACCTATTACACTTTTTAAAGCCCCTGGAGCACCTGGACAATGGAATTGCCCACAAAATGACCCCATTTTGGAAATCAAGCACCCCAATGTATAATCTATGAGGCATAATGAGTCTTTTGACTTCATTTTTTCCAGAAGTTTTTGGAAAATGAGAAAAAATGAAACCGCTTTTTTTTTTTTTTTTTACACAAAGTTGTCAATTTATAAGGTATTTCTAACACATAGCATGTATATAGCAAAAAAAGCACCCCAAAATACATTCTGCTACTCTTCCCGAGTATGGCGATACCACATGTGTGAGACTTTTACACAGCCTGGCCACATATAGAGGCCCAACATTGAAGTAGTACCTTCAGGCGTTCTAGGAGCATAAATTACACATCTCATTTCATTCCTACCTATCGCACTTCTGAAGGTCCTTGAGCACCAGCCTAGTGGAATTACCCACAAAATTACCCCATTTTGGAAAGCAAACACCCCAACGTATATTCTATGAGGCATGGGCTGCAAATAGGTACTCGGGTACTCTGATGGGCTGCAGATAGGTACTCAGGTACTCTGATGGGCTGGAGACAGGTACTTGGGTAACTTGATGAGCTGCAGACAGGTACTCGGGTACTATGATGGGCTGGTGACAGGTACTTGATTACTCTGATGGGCTGGTGACAGGTACTCATATGGACTGTGACATGTACTCGGGTACTCAGATGGACTGTGACAGGTACTCGGGTACTCTGATGGACTGTGACAGGTACTCGGGTACTAAGATAAACTGTGACAGGTACTCATATGAACTGACAGGTACTCAGATGAACTGTGACAGCTACTTTGATGGGTGGTGACAGGTCCTCTTTATTGGGGGGGGCAATCAGTGTGATTGGTGAACACTGTAAGCGGTAACGAGATGTTACCGCAATCTCCTTCTCACACACGATCAGTGTGTGAGAAGGAGAACCCGGTAACATCTCGTTACCGTGGTTTGTTGACATTTAATGATTGGCTGTGAAAGGATCACAGCCAATCACGTGGTAAACAGCCGCCGGCCAATGGCTGTTTACCAGCGTCAGTGACGAGCAGTGTTCCTGGGAACACGCCGCCACCGACGTGCGTGCATGCGCCTTGCAAAGTGGGGCGGTACCACCTGTGATCGCCCGTGACTTCATCACGGCCGATCATGTGGTAAACAGCCATGCCCAATGGCTGTTCACCCCCCTCAGTGGCAAACGGTGTCTCCGTGACATGCCGCCACCAAAGGTACAGGGATGCGCGCACACGATTGCACACATTCCATGTATAAATGGACGGACGTTATATGACGCCCACCCAGAATGAGAGCAGCACCGCCTGGCCGTCATATGAAAGCCAGCGGGCGGCAAGCGGTTAAAGTGGTTGTAAAGGTTATTTTTTTTTATCTTAAAATAACAAACATGTTATACTTACCTGCTCTGTGCAATGGTATTGGTGCACACATGTGGACTCGATCCCAAGCTGGACTATGTGCGTCCATAGACAGACATAGTGTAGCGGCTCAGTTGGTGCTGAAACCTTGTGTCACATGAGCAGGTTAGAGAAGCTGTGAAAGAACGTAGGTAATAGGAGTACAGGAGAGCTGAGTGATGCCTTTGCAAAAATATCCAGTACGGGCACAGTGACAGTGAGGTTGATTTACTAAAGGCAAATATACTGTGCACTGCAAGTGCATTTGCTCCAGATTTGAGGGGAAGCTCTGCTAATTTCTATCATCCAATTATGTACAGTACAAGCAAAAATGCTTTTTTCTCCCCTTGCATGTGATTAACCACTTCCCACCCACCATATGACGTCAGGAAAGTGGTTCTGTTATCCTGACTGGACGTCATATGACGCAATCGGGATAACAAGACATGGGGGTGCGCAGCACGGCGATCGGTGGTGCGGTGTGTCAGTCTGACACACCGCACCACCGATCTTGGTAATGAGTCTTTGACAGAGACTCTTTACCACATGATCAGCTGTGTCCAATCACAGCTGATCACGATATAAACAGGAAGAGCCATGTGTTGGCTTTTCCTCACTCGCGTCTGACAGACACGTTTAGAGGAGAGCCAATCGGCTGCTCTCCTGACAGGGGGGGTATGTGCTGATTGATTATCAGCGTAGCCCCCCCCCGCCCTCAGGATGCCCACCCAGGACCACCATGGATGGCCACCACTGATTACAACCAGGTATGCCACCCATGGCCACCAGGGATGCCAATCTGTGGTCACATATGATGCCAATGTGTGCCCACATATGCCAATCAGTGCCCATCAGCAATACCTGCCAGTGCCTCCATAGCAGTGATGCCCATCAGTGCCACTCATCAGTGTCCATCAGTGCCACCTATCAATGTCCATTCATGCCCAACTATCAGTGCCCATTAGTGCCAACCATAAGTACCCATCAGTGCCACCTATGAGTGCCGCCTATCAGTGTGGCATATCAGTGCCCATCAGTGCCCATCAGCGAAGGAGAAAACATACTTATTTACAAAATTTTATAACAGAAACGAAGAAAAACGTATTTTTTACAAAATTTTCGGTCTTTTTTTATTTGTTTAGAAAAAAATAAAAAACGCAGAGGTGATCAAATACCATGAAAAGAAAGCTCTATTTGTGGGAACAAAATGATAAAAACATTTTGTTTAGGTACAGTGTAGCATGATCACACAATTGTCATTTAAACAGCGCTGAAAGCTGAAAATTGGCCTGGGCAGGAAGGGGCGAAAGTGCCTGGTATTGAAGTGGTTAAGTATTCTTTGCAAAGAGAAGCTTTACCTAATTTACTAAGCTCTGGAGCAAATGTACTTGCAGTGCACAGTATGTTTGCCTTTAGCAAATCAACCCCAGTGTCTCGTCAGTACTTTTGAATCTCAAAGCTAAAAATGGTGGCAGTGTTCCTTATCTCTATGCTTGTTGAAAGTAGTGAAGTCACTACATATTATCAGAACAGTCTGGGGACTAATATCATGAAAAGGAGAGGGAAGCAACAACAACCTACATAATCCTGTAAAAATGGGTGTAGCTTAGCGACTGCTCCATGTACATTTACTGCGGCAAGGTGGGCGCTCTGTGCCAGATCTACGTGATCTGACACTTTCTGGTGTGGGGCGCTCGCTGCCGGCAACCCGCTCAGTCCAGCGGCGGGTACCGCGCACTTGATGTCCGCCGGCGACAGTACAGGGGGAGAACGACAATCTTTCTATGTAAGAAAGCAGATTGTCATTCTGTCAGAGGGGAAGGTACTGATCCTGTGTTTCTGCTAAGCAGGAACACGGATCTTTGCCTTCCCCTAGCCAAAGCACATCCCCCACAGCGAGTAAGCACAACTTAGGCACACATTTAAAGAGGAAGTAAACCCTGATGGGTTTTACTTCCTCTTTGTTTCCCTGCAAAGGTAAAGCATAATGGGCTACAATGCATCGCATAGTAGCCCATTATGTGTGACTTACCTGACACAGGAGCCTGCGATGTCACCGCTGTCCCCTCTTCCACGAAGCGTCCATCTTCCTTCCGGGTATCGCGGCTCCGGCGCTCTGACTGGCCGGAGCCGCGATGACGACACTCCTGCGCATGCACGCGGGAGCCGCCACTAACGGCACGCTCAGTGCGCCTGCGGGCCGTTGTCTATGGTGCATGCGCTGTAGACATCGGTGCCTGTCTTTTGCAAATATCTCCTAAACCATGTAGGTTTAGGAGATATTTCTTGCACCTACAGGTAAGCCTTAATCTAGTCTTACCTGTATGTAAAAGTGGTCTGTAAGGGTTTACAACCACTTTAACCCTTTGATCGCTCCTGATGTTAATCCCTTCCCTGCCAATGTCATTAATACAGTGACAGTGCATATTTTTTAGCACTGATCACTGTATTAGTGTCACTGGTCTCCAGAAAAGTGTCAGTTAAGTATCCAATTTGTCCGCTGCAAAAGTCACTGATCGCCACCATTACTAGTTAAAGAACAAATAAATAAATAAATAAAATGATCCTATAGTTTGTAGATGCTATAACTTTTGTGCAAACCAATCAATATACGCTTATTGGGATTTTTTTTACCAAAAATATGTAGCAGAATACATATCGGCCTAAATTGATAAAGACATTTTTGTACCTTTTTTTGGGTATGCTTTATAGCAAAAAGTAAAAAATATATATTTTTTTTTTCAAAATTGTGGGGTTTTTTTTGTTAATAGCGCAAAAAATTAAAACCACAGAGGTGATCAATTACCACTAAGAGCCCTTGCACACTGGGGCGGGGGGCGGCGTCGGCGGTAAAACGCCGCTATTATTAGCGGCGTTTTACCGCCGGTATGCGGCCGCTAGCGGGGCGGTTTTACCCCCCGCTAGCGGCCGAGAAGGGGTTAAATACCACCGCAAAGCGCCTCTGCAGAGGCGCATTGCCGGCTGTATAGCCGCGCCGTCCCATTGATTTCAATGGGCAGGAGCGGTAAAGGAGCGGTATACACACCGCTCCTTCACCGCTCCGAAGATGCTGCTGGCAGGACTTTTTTTACCGTCCTGCCAGCGCATCGCTCCAGTGTGCAAGCCCTCGGGGCTTGCACACTGGAATGACAGTAGCGGCACTTTCGGGGCGGTTTGCAGGCGCTATTATTAGCGCAATAGCGCCTGCAAACCGCCCCAGTGTGCAAGGGCTCTAAAAGAAAGCTCTATTTGTGGGGGGAAAAAAAGGACAAAAATTTGATCTGGGTACAACGGTAAAATTGTTAAAATAACGCAGTGCCGTATCGCAAAAAATGGCCTGTTTATTAAAAGGGGTAAACCTTTCAGAGCTGTACTTTCATTATGAGGTCAACAAAGGACTGAGGAACCACCTGCATTCCAACTAAATATTTGGTATGTTGCATTGCCACATATCTTGCATTTGAAATCAACCCTTTATGACGTCATATACAAACAAATCATTTCTACACAGCTTCCTGGTGAGTATTAACCCACACATGCATTAGAGTGTTGTACAGTGTTAGTGCTACATGAAAGTTGAAAACACACATACAGAGGAGTCATTTTAATTACCGGTATTGGTGAACTCAGTAGATTGACAAAGAAATCCAAGGCAACAAATAAATATCACTTTAAATTTCCATCACATGACCTGAAAAACTCATGTTGCTTTTTCTGCAACATTTTCTACTGTTGTACTTTTATTCTTTTTAATAAAAATATTGAACTATAAATTTCAGTCACATATCAGGTTTTGATAGACGCCGAAGGAAAAAAAAAAAAAAGCACCCGGCAGTTTTTTGGGATTTGTGGATGACGATACATTTTTAACCTATTTCATAATATAGAGAATGCAAGAAAAAAAGAGCATCCATCATTCCAAGTGATTATAATTAGAACAAGGGAATCTTACTACTGTGGTCTGTCAGAGACATAGGAAGTCAGAGAGTGACTCATTGTACGACACTCTGCATTTATCCATATACATTTGCATGGTCATGCTTTAAATTTGGGCATGTACATGTATATTGTAGAAAAAAAAAATATATATATACCCACTAAACTTTGCAATAGTCTGGAATATGCAAAGAAGCTCCCCTGATAATCCCCATGAGCATAAAAATTAGATGTCAGCATATGAATTATATCTGCTCTCTGGAGAGACGAACAAACAGTTGTAAGTTCCAACATTTCTTGTACATGGTATATTTTTAATGAGGATACAGATCATCTACTTGCTACATTCAAGGTGAAATTGACAATTGTAGGGATCCAAGGGATTCTAGGTTTCATCTATTTTTGTAGTGATGTGTGGGGAGGGTCACACAGGAATGTTGCATGTTTTCTGCTCATTAGAGTGGATATGGACCCCTCAAAATAAATACTGACCATGCACTTGCCAATTTTGTAGATTTCTCTCAGATAGCGCCAACAGTTTAAGCGGCGCTTTACAACTTGAGGGAAGACAGTACAAATACAATATACTTTAATATGAGCCCTGCTCGTTAGAGCTTACAATCTAAGAAAATCTGATGTTTTTCAACAAGCTGCCCTGTAGTTACAGTAGAGGGTTGAGACAAACCATTTAACACTAACAGAGGTTCTTACAATGATCACCTTTTATTTTTTTATGCAAAACATTTGTCCCAAAGAAGAACGAATTGTTGCTGTAACTGCTTAAAGAGTTAGTATGGCTTCAGTTTGTTAGTGCATTTAACACACCCTTCCCTTAATGCCGCGTACACGTGACCGGAATTTCGGCCCGCAAAAGACCGATGAGAGTTTTTCGTCAGCAAATGCGACCGTGTGTATGCTCCATCGGTCTTTAGCTGGCCGAATTCCAGCCAGCAAAAGATTGTGAGCATGCTCTCAATCTGTCGGTCGGGAAAAGTTCCTATCCGAAAATGCGATAGTCTGTGGCAATTCCGACGCGCAAAATCCCTACGCATGCTCGGAAGCATTGAACTTCATTTTCTCGGCTCGTCGTAGTGTTGTACGTCACCACGTTCTTGACCGTCGTAATTTCAGCGAACTTTTGCTTGACCGTGTGTATGCAAGGCAGACTTGAGCGGAATCTCATCGGAAAAGCTGTTATATCTTTTTCCGTCGAGAAGTCAGATCATGTGTATGCGGCATTAGACTGACAATGTTACTGTCCAAAGGTGTTACTGTGCACCTTCACCCAGAGTGTAATACTGAAACTGTGTCACTGCCCAAATGACCAGATGAAAGCAGACAGAAAACGCTTAAAAAAACAAAAACTAATGCAGCATCCACATCTAATGATTGGTAAGCTGCAATATGTTACTTTTTTGGTTTTGCGTTTTATCACCACTTTAAAAAAATGAATGAAAGGCCAAAGGCCTCTGAAACAGAAAGGCCAGGACCAAGCTGTGACCCTTGATAGTACTCAAGGTCAGATCCTGGTTGCTGCAGAACTGGAGAAAGGAAAAAATGCATCCAGCGGGGTTCCTCCTAGGGTGAAATTTCCTGACACGTACCACTCAAAGTAGGCTTTCCAGCTGTGATGGTAGACTATGTAAGAAGTCAAATTTCAAGCCTTCAAGAGGGTAGGGATAATCAAATCTGATAGGTCCCTATGACTACAGACCTAGGCTTCAACAGAAGCAGGATATTAGACTGGGCCGTGGGACAGAAGGTGCAAACAATCCAGAATGGAGAGTCTGTCATGTCATCCTGGGCCAGTCTGGTGTAAAGAGCTTCACCGGAATGCCCTCCATCTTGATCCTGCGATCCAAACAAGGGAAGAGATGTAGAGGAGGAAAGATGTAGATTAGACTGAAGTGTTGCCATAAGATGGAGGAGGGCCTTTAAAAAAAAAAAAAAAACATTTCCCTGAATTCCACCATAACACTTACAGCCAAGGCCAAAATAGCATGGCATCTCTTTACACTGTGGGCATTTCAGATCATTAGATACTGCAAAGATGCTATTGATTTTAATCATTCTTTTATCAGTGAACTAAGGAAATCCCTTTAATCCCCTTTTTCATATGCATGGCAAAAAAAGTATGTTGTACAAGGATTATGCATCTTTTCTAAAACAATCGAAATAATTTGCCTAATTCAGATTATTTATGAATGTTTAGTGATTACACAATAACGTGTCATTATCTCAGCATATATGGACAGTAGAGCGGTAAGAACTGCATTAGGAAAAAGCTGCATATGTTTTTCTTCCACATTGATGTGGGGTGTACCGCTGTAAAACTGGGAAGGTCTGAGTGTTTCAAAAAAGAGAAATGATTAATAATGAAACTTTGCATTTAGAGCCATCTTTAGCCTACATCTGCCTTTGTACAGTTTTAAAGTTAACCAGTGATTTGCTCAAGAGAGGAAAAACAACAGGTTAATTAATTGTCTGCATGCCCATCCTCAGCTTATACTAACATACCCTATACTCCCTCTACACAGTAACAAAGCCTGTATTGTTGGGTATGGGGAAGTATGCGACTCCCACCCCTTCCTCCCATAATGCAGCACTGGGTGTCTGATAAGCCAATAGCCAGGCCTCAGCGCATTTCCTAGGAACAGTTCTAAGTTCCAAATTGATCTGGCTAGAGCTTACACAGGCCTTCCTTTCCACATTCCCAACTAGAGAACAGGGAACAAAGGGAAGGGGAGTATAAGCAGTTGAGGTAGTTAAAGTGACACTGTCACAAAGAGAAGTATGGGGGTTGCAACTGCTGGTTTCCGAAAGAAGATGCTAGTTGCCTGACTTATGGCCCGTACACACGATCCGAATATCGTACGACCGATCGCATGACTGTTCTCGCTTAAAAGTCGCAAGTAGAAATTGAATAGCTAAATAAAGTCACGAAAATTCTCGTACGAAAGACAAAAAAAAGGGAAGTGATGTCATGTGTTGTAATGTATTTGTATTGTATTTTCGGACGACAACTATACTGACTAAACGAAAATCGTACGATCTGGAATCGTACGAGGAAAATTTTCGTGTATGTCCGATCGAATAATATCGGATGAACGGTCGTGATCGGCTGTCGAAAGTAGTGTACACACGATCCGAATATCGTACGATCCTTCCTCGGACGACCGTTTTCGTACGATATTCGGATCGTGTGTACGGGCCATTAGGCTTCATGTACACCGGACGTTATTACAACCTCTCCTGAACTATTCAACTTGACAGATAGTAACCGACGTTTAAAACGTCCGTTTTGCTGCGTTTACATGCCACGTTTAGCTGCGTTTTGCCGCGTTTGCATTTAGAAGCGTTTTTTACAGTTTTTTTTAAATAGGCAAAAATAAAAAATGCCTGTAAACTAAATGCGGCTATATGCGAGTTACTGCGTTTGGCGCTTGAAATGCCTGCAAACTCAGCTTCTGAATGCATTTTTTTGCGTTACAAAAATGCCTCTAAACCCAACTGCCTAGAAATGACTGTAAACGATCCTGTGTACATGTACTGATAAGATAACAGTGGAGAGTTCAGGAGCAGCTGAAAAAAAACACCCAACTGCCCCTAATTGTCCCTATTTGTCTGTTTAGCAGCAACAGTGTACATGAGGCCTTAAAGTAACTTTAAATTTACTATAGGCAGTTTTTTTTTTACATTCTTGATAGGGTAAGGGAGAGTAATAACCCCTGCCAGGGTTTACTTCCTCTTTAACAAATAGATTTGAAGTTATATCATATTTACTTGATTTAAACAGTTTTTTACATTTCTTTAGTTAGTTCCTGTTTCCATGCCTGGGCAAATGATGTCATACATCCCAGGGGTCCTCGGGAGGGGAGGATGGGGTTTCTCAACTAAGCACACCTTTCTGCCAACATGCCTGAGCTAAGGCCAGTTGGATTCCAGGAAGTAATTACTACATTAATCATCTGCTCTTACTCAAGATGGTCACAGCCAGAAATGCTAGAGGGTATTCTTCGAAGTCATTTCTCAGCAAAATCAAGTATAGAGACATTGATGGATGGGTGAGTTTACTCTGAATATTAACCACTTTCCGCCCGCCATATAGCAATATGGCATTGGGAAAGTGGTTGTTATCCTGACCAGATGTCATATGGTGTGATCAGGATAACAAGCCGGCACGCGCCCATGGGGGCGCGTGGCGATCATTGATGTGGTGTGTCAGTCTGACACACCGCATCTCCGATCTGGGTAAAGAGCCTCTGACGGATGGCTCTTTACCACGTGATCAGCCGTGTCCAAGCACAGCTGATCATGGTGTAAACAGGAAAAGCCGCGTATCGGTTTTCCTCACTCGTGTCTGACAGAAGCGAGGAGAGGAGAGCCGATCGGCGGCTCTCCTGAAAGGGGGTTTGCGCTGAATAATTATCAGAGCAGCCCCCCGAGGATGCCCACCCAGGACCACCAGGGATGCCAACCAGGACCACCAGGGATGGCCACCACTGATGACCACCAGGTATGTCAATGTGGGCCCACATATAATGCCAATCAGTGCCCATCGGCAATGCCTGCCAGTGCCACCATAGCAGTGATGCCCATCAGTGCCATCAGTGCCACCTATCAGTGCCCATCCATGCCCATCAGTGCAACCTATCAGTGCCGCCTATCAGTGCCCATCAGTGGCATCCATAAGTACCTATCAGTGCAGCCTTTCAGTGCCCATTAGTGTCGCCCATCAGTGCCACCTATGAGTGCCCATCTGTGCCGCCTATCAGTGCCACCTATCAGTGCCCATCATTGTTGCATATCAGTGCCCATCATCAGTGCTCATCAGTGCCACCTCATTGGTGCCACCTCATCAGTGCCCTTTAGTGCAGCCTCATCAGTGCCCATCAGTGAAGGACAAAATTTGCTTATTTACAAAATTGCATAACAGGGCCGAAGAAAAACTTTTGTTTTTCAAAATTTTCAGTCTTTATTTGTTTAGCAAAAAATAAAAATCACAGAGGTGATCAAATACCACCAAAAGAAAGCTCTATTGGTGGGAACAAAATGATAAAAAATTTGTTTAGGTCCAGTGTAGCATGACCGCGCAACTGTCATTTAAACAGCAACAGTGCTGAAAGCTGAAAATTGGCCGGGGCAGGAAGGGGCGAAAGTGCCTGTAACTGAAGTGGTTAATAATGAATTAAATAGCGCTTTTGGTTTAAGGTGCTCAAATATAATGTAGTTCCACATTAAATCACAGACCCAGAACATGCATTAAAAGCATGTCAATTAGTTTTAGAAAAGCATTTGAATTCCTTATTTCTATACTTGCTCTGGATCAGTGACTCAGGAGTCAAATCCAAAGATTCAGCATGAAAACTAGGGAACTATCATTCTAAGGAGGAGAGTTTAGTAATGGTAGACCTTTACACAAAGTAAGAATCGTCATTAGAAATGAGTGAAAGTGCCCCTGGCGCTAATTAGCTGCGGGAGCTCTCAGACTCCAATTGTCTTCAATGGGGCTTCCGCTCACAGCTAATCGCTGGGAACCCCTGCTGGGTCTCCCGTATGCAATCGCTAACAGCTCCATTCACAAGTGCGCTAAAAAAAAAAAAAAAAAAAAAAAAAAAAAGTACAATAATAAAGTGTTTAATAATACCTGTTAAAATGCCAATCACAATTACAAAGACTACATGCATTAGAAATACTTTGTTATATTCGATTTTTAATCAACAGAATGCCCCCTCCAGGGTCTATGCTTGTGTTTCCTCCTCCTTCTCAATAATACAAAAGTACTTGCTGCTGTATAAAGAAAGCTTTCACAGTAAAGCACACAACTAGCTTTGCTATAGCTATGAACAACGGGATATGCTTATTTATTAAAAGGCACCCATCTAGCACCAGTGGAAAGTAATGTGTTAGGATCCTAAAATAGCTCTAGTAAAGTCAGGATTGTTTTACTCTTGGCACAGTTAGTACAAACTGCTTACAAATGCGCTGAATCACACACACTAGTGCATGAAATGAAAAGTCTTTCACATTATGGCTACAAGGTTACACTGCCCTTCAGAGAAATGTAAAGGAAAGTACTGAATATATATTCATAAGAAGGTGCAATCCCATTGGAATGCTGAAAGCCTAGGGCTTCCATAGATTTCCAGCCGAGTCAGGACAAGCCACTCATGTTTATTAAAAAGAGGAACAAAAGTCAGGAAACATTTTTGGTAGGGCTGTAGGGCTGCGTAAAGGACATGCCTATTGGTGTTTGTAATCAACTAGATTTACATGTAGGAAAATGCCTGGACAAAATGTTAAGTTGTCCGTAGCTACCAATTAGATTAATCCTTACCTCTTCTCATCTACATTAAAAAAAAAAGATGGAAGAATTTGATTGGTTGCTGCTGCTAAAACAGGCAGATTTTCCATTTTATACCTTCATATAGGAGGGACAAATAATTTATTCTAAGCAGATTGCAATTCTGTTATCGGACCCATCAGTACAGTGGGGCTAGTTTTGGCTGGTAACTGATGCATTCAGTAAGAAATTTACAGTTATGGAACGTCTGTCCATGAGACTGCTCTTTAACGATTAAATTGAAATTAAACGTTAATTTCTTTTTTTTTTAAATAACAAACATCTTATACCTACCTCCTCTGCACAATAGTTTTGCACAGAGCAGCACCGATCCTCTCTTCTGGGGTCCCGCTGCTGGCGCTCCTGGCCACTCCTCTTCTCTGAGTGCCCCCATAGAAAGCCGCTTGCTATGGGGGCACTCATGCTTACTTGCTCCCGAGCCCCACTCTATGTGTCCATAAGACACACAGAGCAGGGCTTGGCCCCACCCCTTACTCATCACTGGCTCTGATTGACAGCAGCAGGAGTCAATGGCTCCCGCTGCTATCTCTCAGCCAATGACAAGAGACCCAGGAGAACAGCTGCTCCAGTGCACATCGCTGGATTGCGATCTGGCTTCGGTAAGTATTTGGGGGGGGGGGGCTGCATACTGAAGAAAGGTATAAGGTAAAGTAAAAAAAAAAAAAAACCTTCAAACTTTAGAACCACTTTAAGTATGCTGCAGTATTAGTCACTGAGCACAAGTCTTAATAATGATTACCTAAAAATAGGAGAACTTTTTGACTTCTCTACTAAGGAAAATCATAAGTTGTCTCCTGATATTGTAGTATGAGGACCCGGTTTCCTCTTACTATTTCTACACTTCTAATTTAGCAGATATTCTAAGGCTGGGTTCACAGTATTGCGAATTGGATGCAGGTTCCCCGCATCCAAATCACAATAGCAGGAGATTTTGACCGACTCTCTATGGAGCCGGTTCACATATCCCCGGTGCGGCTCCGGTACGAATTTGCACAGGAGTCCTGTGTGTCTTTTCGTCCGTTTTAGGTCCAAATTCAGCCTAAAATTCGGGCTGAAATCGGATCTGAAACAGTAAACGGGGACGCACCGGATCCCTGCTGTGAGCCGCATGCGAAGATAGTGTGAACCCAGCCTAAAACCTGTATTGTATCGTGTTCTCTTTAAAGCGTAATTCCGCTTAAAAAAAAATAATTAAAAGTCAGCAGCTACAAATACTGCAGCTACTGACTTTTAATAGTCAGACACTTACCTGTCCCAGGGTTCAGTGATGTGGGGGAACGAAGCCCCGCTCGTCTCCTCCTCCTCTCTGCAGCGCTGGCATTGTCACTGTGGGCGCCTGGCTGTGGCTTCTGTGACGTGTCCCAGATGATTGCCGAGTAGGAGGGGGGAGAAGTGATCTTCCTTTCCGGAGCTGCGGTGCCCTGGGAGGAAGTGGGAGCTGGAACCCTCTAAAAAGAGGGTTTCTGCTCCCCCCCAAAAAAAATTACATGCCAAATGTGGCACATCAGGGGGACACCTTCCCTTAAAGCGAAAGTTCAATTTTTTGGGTGGAACTCCGCTTTAAGTTGGAGTTGTAGCTTCCATAATTTAGGCAACAAATCAAGTGAGTTAAGACATATAACCTATCGCAGTTTTGCTTTCATCTTGCTGCCCTCTGAAAGCTGTAATAGGATCATCAAGAATGTGGTCATATAAGGGCTCATGCACACTGGCCTAAAAAAAAAAGGGCCACTTTTAAAGCGGTTTTGGTGGGGGTTTTTTTCAGCCTGTAGAAGCACCTCTATGTAACTCTATGGGGTTGATTTACTAAAGGTAAACAGGCTGTGCACCCACAAGTGCACCTCAAGTGCAGTTGCTCTAGTTCTGAGGGGAACATGCAAGGAAAATAAAAAACAGCATTTTGCTTGCAAATGATTGGATGATAGAAATCAGCAGAGCTTCCCCTCAGATCTAGAGCAACTGCGCTTGCAGTGCACTTCTAGTGCACAGTATATTTTCCTTTAGTAAATCAACCTCAAGCGTTTACAGGAGTATTAGAGGAGGAGCATTTACAGGCCGAAAAAAACAAATACCAATGGCATGTTCAGGAGAGGAGATAAAGAGCATTTGTGTTTGAGCGTTAATGTATTCCAATGACCGGAATAAATAAATATAATGGCCAATAGAATGCATAAACACTCAAACACTAAATGTGTGTGCAATATGCGGCTTTTGACACATTTTAGTCAGTTATGGCTTTCAGAGGGGCTTTAACAGATGCCCTGTTTATAACTTTGCTTCTCTATTCAGATTACATGCTGAAGGTCCACTAGGAATTAATGTGCACACCCCCCAAAAATGCATGTACAATACATTTCAGCAACACGCGCTAATGTGCATTACATGCATAGGAATGAACAGCTATCAGCCATGACAGAGCTGAGGAAGCATGCATTTCTAAAGGGATTCCCCTTAGATATAACTCCTTTCATATAACTCTGTATAGAGGCTGTTTGAGCTACCCCATGGCTGGTTTTTAGACTTCGTTCACACTTATGCCCTGATTTGCATTACATGCATAAGTGTGAACGACGTCTAAAAACCAGCTAAGCGCTGATGCGGGGCGGGCGGTGAGAGATGATGTCATCTCTCTGCTCCCCGCCTCACCTCTGACACAAGCGCTGTGAGGGCGGAAGAGCTGTGATGCGTGGCCGGCGCAGAGAGATGATGTCATCTCTGCTTGCCAGCTTCTCTCATCCGCCTGCCTCTGTGATCCCCTGGGCCCTCCCACCCGCCCGCCTGCCTCTGTGATCCACCGGGCCCTCCTACCCGCCCGCCTGCCTCTGTGATCCACTGGGCTATCTCACCTGCCCGCCTCTGTAATCCACCGGGCTCTCTCACCCACCCGCCTGCCTTGCTCTCTCATGTCGCCCACCGCATCCGCTGCCCGGCTGCAGAGACGCTATGGCCCGTTAGGCCCAGGGATTGGAGACCCCTGGTGTATAGAAAATTTTGGGGGATATGTAGTAGGATAGACTGCAAGAGGTATAATATAATTTGTTAAACGTTGTAAGGTAGAGGACATGTCATAAAATCCAAATCAAGTTCACATTGGCATCATCCCATAAGTGAATATGGTATTTTTGAAACAAAAGAGTAGTGGGACTTTAAATATGCCAAATGAGAACAAAACCACAATAAAAATGTATATAATTTTTATTACACATAAAACATTATCATAGGCTCAATATTAAAAACATAGATATGCATAAAGAAACTCTGCAATAAATACAAAAATATGTAAATCTGATGGATACACGTACTTGTAACTGGTCTACGCGTTACACGGGATCCCCCGCTTCTTCAGGCTCATACATATATTGCAAGTGTGTTATAAATAGAGTTTGTTACTCAATATCATAAATCATCAAAACAACAGAGGAGAGGAATATACGATCTGTCTTGGATGTTTTGCCTATGAGTTCATTAGATATAGTCCGGACCTATAAAAGGTAGTAGTAAACATAAATATCCAAGAGGGGAAAATAAATATCTGGTGTATACCCTGTTTCCCCGAAAAAAAGACCTAGTGTGATTGTCAGTGATGGCTGCAATATAAGCCCTACCCCCCAAATAAGCCCTAGTTGTAGGTCTTATTTTCAGGGTAGGGCTTATTTTCAGGGAAACAGGGTAGGGCTTATTTGGGGGGTAGGGCTTATATTGCAGCCATCACTGACAATCACGCTAGGTCTTATTTTCGGGGAAACAGGGTAGCAATATACTCCGAACGATATGAATCCCAGTATCCATTTAAGACAGAGGGGATAAATCCAAAATACCAAGACAGCCAGGCATCTCTGTGATGATTACATATGCTGATATTGTGGTAAGTACATATCCACATCTCCTCTAGCAAAGTTTTGCATTTATTGCAAAGCTTCTTTATGCATATCTAGGTTTTTAATATTGTGCATATGATAATGTTTTATGTGTAATAAAATTTATATAGATTTTTAATTTGGTTTTGTTCTCATTTGGCATATTTAAAGTCCCAGTACTCTTTTGTTTCAAAAATACCATAATCACATCCATCGTTAATATCCTGTTTCTGCGGAACCAAGGGAAGAGAAATTATACAATTTTTTGAGAATCTTTGTGGATAGTTGAAAGGAAAGGCATGGAAAACGTCCTCGGACCACTGTGATCTTAATAGTTTAGGGAATACATCTGGTCCTGGTACTTTAATTGGTGGCACTGATGCTTTTGTAGCCTGTACTTCCTCAGCCAAAATTGGGGAGGGTGGTGAAAAAAGGGAGTTAAGAAATTGGAGTTACGTATAAGGGGATGGATATGAGAGCAGAAAGAAGTAAAGAAGGGTTGGGGAAAAAGACAGGGTGAAAAAGGTTGAAAAAAAAGGTATAGGTAAGAAGAGGATATAAGATAACTTTTGTGGCTATTAAGTAGCCTGCAGGTCACCTCCTAACCCCTACAGAGCAGGGAAGTGAAAGAAGATCGGTTATCTAGGTGGAGAGAAGCTGGAAACTTCAGGTTTAGCTAGATGCTCATGCTAACTGCATATATACCTCAAAATACCTCAATAGGAAGGTCTTACAAGAGGAAAAAAGATACTGTGGGGACGGAAAGTATTCAGACCCCCTTACATTTTTCACTCTTTGTTATATTGCAGCCATTTGCTAAAATCATTTAAGTTCATTTTTTTTCCTCATTAATGTACACACAGCACCCCATATTGACAGAAAAACACAGAATTGTTGACATTTTTGCAGATTTATTAAAAAAGAAAAACTGAAATATTACATGATCCTTAGTATACAGACCCTTTACTGTGACACTCATATATTTAACTCAGGTGCTGTCCATTTCTTCTGATCATCCTTGAGATGGTTCTACACCTTCATTTGAGTCCAGCTGTGTTTGATTATACTGATTGGACTTGATTAGGAAAGCCACACACCTGTCTATTTAAGACCTTACAGCTCACGGTGCATGTCAGAGCAAATGAGAATAATAAGGTCAAAGGAACTGCCTGAAGTGCTCAGAGACAGAATTGTGGCAAGGCACAGATCTGGCCAAGGTTACAAAAACATTTCTGCTGCACTTAAGGTTCCTAAGAGCACAGTGGTCTCCATAATCCTTAAATGGAAGACGTTTGGGATGACCAGAACCCTTCCTAGAGCTGGCCGTATGGCTAAACTGAGCTATTGGGGGAGAAGAGCTTTGGTGAGGGAAGTAAAGAAGAACCCAAAGATCACTGTGATTGAGCTCCAGAGATGCAGTCAGGAGATGGGAGAAAGTTGTAGAAAGTCAACCATCACTGCAGCCCTCCACCAGTTGGGGCTTTATGGCAGAGTGGCCCGACGGAAGCCTCTCCTCAGTGCAAGACACATGAAAGCCCGCATGGAGTTTGCTAAAAAACACCTGAAGGACTCCAAGATGGTGAGAAATAAGATTCTCTAATGAGACCAAGATAGAACTTTTTGGCCTTAATTCTAAGCGGTATGTGTGGAGGCACTGCTCATCACCTGTCCAATACAGTCCCAACAGTGAAGCATGGTGGTGGCAGCATCATGCTGTGAGGGTGTTTTTCAGCTGCAGGGACAGGACGACTGGTTGCAATCGAGGGAAAGATGAATGCGGCCAAGTACAGGGATATCCTGGACGAAAACCTTCTCCAGAGTGCTCAGGACCTTAGAATGGGCCGAAGGTTTACCTTCCAACAAGGCAATGACCCTAAGCACACAGCTAAAATAACGAAGGAGTGGCTTCACAACAACTCCGTGACTGTTCTTGAATGGCCCAGCCAGAGCCCTGACATAAAACCCAATTGAGCATCTCTGGAGAAACCTAAAAATGGCTGTCCACCAACGTTTACCATCCAACCTGACAGAACTGGAGAGGATCTGCAAGGAGGAATGGCAGAGGATCCCCAAATCCAGGTGTGAAAAACTTGTTGCATCTTTCCCAAAAAGTCTCATGGCTATATTAGATCAAAAGGGTGCTTCTACTAAATACTGAGCAAAGGGTCTGAATACTTAGGACCATGTGATATTTCGTTTTTCTATTTTTAATAAATCTGCAAAAATGTCAACAATTCTGTGTTTTTCTGTCAATATGGGGTGCTGTGTGTACATTAATGAGGAAGAAAATGAACTTAAATGATTTAAGCAAATGGCTGAAATATAACAAAGAGTGAAAAATTTAAGGGGGTCTGAATACTTTCCTTCCCCAATGTACATCTCCTCTTGAGGTGAATGATATAAATTACCTACCAATTCAGCGCTTCTGGGCAAAGGAACAACTGTCTGCAAAAAGAGACCGACCAGGGGGATTGTGTGAGTCGGGTGATCCACAGACACCAACAATCTTGCCTCATCCAACAGTCATTGCCTGCAAGACTGTGTAGGGTGACCCTCGTTATAGTTTCTTACTGCAGCAGCTTCCTCAACAGTCTCCTTGTGCTTGTCATCAGGTCTTCAATCTCTCCCTCATATGCGGAAGAAGTGAAGAGGCTTGAACATATCATTTTGTGCTAAACAACATACACCTACCCTTAATATCCAAGTCTTAACAGAGTCAAACTGATACCAAGGCTAGCATGACAACATCACATTGTAAAACTGGCTTAGCTCCCAAAAATCCAAGCTATAGAGTGCTGCAAAGGATTGCTCTACCAGGAGTGTTTTATATGGGAAAGAACCTCTGAGCAGAACAAAGTTACACTTATGATGTATTTTCAGGTATGTTGACTTTTATGAGGAAGACAAACTCAGGAGCAAATAAAAACCTGAGTATAGGAGCCCCAAGTTGTATGTATTCCAGGTATACTTTTATGAACACCAGAAGAAAAGGAGACCTCTACCATGTCAGATAGAGTGTGGTGGAATAGAACAAAGAGAAATACCCCTAAATGGGACTTTGAAAGACCACCAACTCTGATGTAAAAATAAATATCTTTAATAATGAGACGTAAATCTATACAAATGGGTAAAAAGAAGTATAACGTCTACACAATGCATACACACATTAAACAAAAAACCAAAACACAGAAAAAAATATTAAACAAAATGACATCAATACTCTCCAATGGGTAGTGTACCCTGATACCCTGTATACTTTTATGAACAATGGGGCTGTGGATAATAGTCTTTCCATGTATAAATATTGTTTCATCTCTATCACCAGAGAGCTCATATGTACATATGACCATGCACAGTAGACAAACTTAAAATACATACAAGTGCCTACCAGTTACTACTAGATTCAGATCAATTGCTCACTCATTGTATGTACAGGACATTAGCACATATACACTTATTCTGTTCAAATCTTGTAAGATCTGTTTCCATTTATTAGCCAAGTAAGACTAAAGCCTGGTACACACTATTATTTTTTTTCCGTTTAACCCAGTCAGAGCCGCTGTACTAATGATCTAACGATGACATTAGTACAGCGGTCTCCCCCCGCTGAGCTGTTGTGTTTTGACAGGGGGACGCCCCCCGCCAGAACACTTCGATCAGCACTCTCTGCCATTGTCTGGGAAAAATACAAATTTTTAATGGGAAAATTAGATTATTACCTCTAGAACGGCATCTTCTGGAAGATCAGTACAGTGAACTGCATTTTTCACTTTATCCTTCCCAAAATGAGCACGAATGGTCTTTGGTCGTAAATGACGGGCTATTTCCTTTAAAATAAAAAATGTGTAAGTACAGAAATAGTATGCATATTTATTTACATAGCCAGCACAGTTAAATATAATTTACCTTACATATACAGAGCTGATAATATTACACAGTTTTTTATAGTGTACACAAAACCATCACCAGAGGCGGCTCTCTAATTAGGCAAATTAGGCGGTCGCCTTAGGCCTCGCCCCCACAGGGGCCTCGCAGCTGCCTAATTTGGCCATTTCGCACTACCTTCTGCGAACCGCTGTGGGTGTCAATACATTGTTTATGACATTCTGATATATGAGGGAACTCTGTGCTGGCTGGGTTATATTAACCTGAACTTCATGTAAATGGAGAAATATGCGTGTAATATATAATATACAGTGGCTTGCGAAAGTATTCGGCCCCCTTGAACTTTTCAACCTTTTGCCACATTTCAGGCTTCAAACATAAAGATATAAAATGTAAATTTTTTGTGAAGAATCACCAACAAGTGGGACACAATTGTGAAGTGGAACGAAATCTATTGGATATTTTAAACTTTTTTAGCAATTAAAAAACTGAAAAGTGGTGCGTGCAAAATTATTCGGCCCCTTTACTTTCAGTGCAGCAAACTCACTCCAGAAGTTCAGTGAGGATCTCTGAATGATCCAATGTTGTCCTAAATAACAAATGGTGATAAATAGAATCCACCTGTGTGTAATCAAGTCTCTGTATAAATGCACCTGCACTGTGATAGTCTCAGGGTTCTGTTGAAAGCGCAGAGAGCATCATGAAGACCAAGGAACACACCAGGCAGGTCCGTAATACTGTTGTGGAGAAGTTTAAAGCTGGATTTGGATACAAAAAAATTTCCCAAGCTTTAAACATCCCAAGGAGCACTGTGCAAGCGATCATTTTGAAATGGAAGGAGTATCAGACCACTGCAAATCTACCAAGACCTGGCTGTCCCTCTAAACTTTCAGCTCAGACAAGGAGAAGACTGATCAGAGATGCAGCCAAGAGGCCCATGATCACTCTGGATGAACTGCAGAGAACTACAGCTGAGGTGGGAGAGTCTGTCCACAGGACAACAATCAGTCGTACACTGCACAAATCAGGCCTTTATGGATGAGTGGCAAGAAGAAAGCCATTTCTCAAAGATATCCATAAAAAGTCTCGTCTAAAGTTTGCCACAAGCCACCTGGGAGACACACCAAACATGTGGAAGAAGGTGCTCTGGTCCGATGAAACCAAAATCAAACTTTTTGGCCACAATGCAAAACGATATGTTTGGCGTAAAAGCAACACAGCTCATCACACTCAACACACCATGCCCACTGTCAAACATGGTGGTGGCAGCATCATGGTTTGGGCCTGCTTTTCTTCAGCAGGGTCAGGGAAGATGGTTAAAATTGAGGGGAAGATGGATGCAGCCAAATACAGGACCATTCTGGATGAAAACCTGTTGGAGTCTGCAAAAGACCTGAAACTAGGACGGAGATTTATCTTCCAACAAGACAATGATCCCAAACATACAGCAAAATCTACAAAGGAATGGTTCACAAATAAACGTATCCAGGTGTTAGAATGGCCAAGTCAAAGTCCAGACCTGAATCCAATCGAGAATCTGTGGAAAGAGCTGAAAACTGCTGTTCACAAACGCTCTCCATCCAACCTCACTGAGCTCGAGCTGTTTTGCAAGGAAGAATGGGCAAGAATTTCAGTCTCTCGATGTGCAAAACTGATAGAGACATACCCCAAGCGACTTGCAGCTGTAATCGCAGCAAAAGGTGGCTCTACAAAGTATTAACGCAAGGGGGCCGAATAATTTTGCACGCCCCACTTTTCATTTTTTTATTAGTTAAAAAAGTTTAAAAAATCCAAAAGATTTCGTTCCACTTCACAATTGTGTCCCACTTGTTGGTGATTCTTCACAAAAAATAAAAATTTTATATCTTTATGTTTGAAGCCTGAAATGTGGCAAAAGGTTGAAAAGTTCAAGGGGGCCGAATACTTTCGCAAGCCACTGTATAATATATATGTAATATATATATATATATATATATATATATATATATATATATATATATGATTAAAGAAGAATTGGTTAGAGAAAATTCTTTAGACGGTGAATTCATAGTTCATAGAATTTAAAACTCTTAATACATGCAATTTATATAGTTAATTTTTATCGCTTCAATTATTTTTCCAATTATGGATGTGAATGGGGCCTCATGTCTCAGATTTGCTTAAGGCCTCACAAAGCCTAGAGCCGCCTCTGACCATCACCATTAGTCCTTGCTACTGAAATTTACCATCCCATGCCAAACCACATTCTCACAAGCATAATGCATGCACACTCTACAGCCGACCTTATATACTGTATAATCAAACAGTATTCTTTTGAGATGTGGGAGAAAACTAGAGCACCGGAGGAAACATCCCCTAACACAGGGGCAACATACAAATTCCATGCAGAGAGTGAGCCTGGTACAAATTCTCCATAAATGTTTTAATGTAAAAAATGTCAAAATAGAATAATTTATTTATTCATAATAATAATATTAATAATAATAGTTAAAATACATAGCAAACTGCATTGAAAAGCATCAAACAGGCTGCAGGTGACCTTGTCTCTCTATTCAGCTCTCCTTCCTCTTTATAACATGCTTTCTCTACCACTCCTTCTGACAGATGTTTCCTCTCTCTTTAAACCAGTGGTTCTCAACTCCTGTCCTCAGGACCCACCAACAGGCCAGATTTTAAGTATTACCTTGGGGAGTTGCAGACTAAAATACTGCAATCACTGAGAAGCAAGTGATATCACCTGTGATGTATTTCAGCTATCTTGCAAACCTGACCTGTTGGTGGGTCCTGAGGACAGGAGTTGAGAACCACTGCCTTAAACTATCTTTCCTTCACCCCTCTTCTCCACCCCACAGCTTATATACTTTATATCACCCTTCCTTCTGTCCTCTAATTATTACTGCACTCACCAACTCCTGCTACATCCATATGCTAAGAAAACCTCCAATATTCTGGAGCATGTCCTTTCATATAAATCACACTCCCATATTACCTCTCTTGTCCTTCTGCTTCTCTTAACCTCTGGTGATACATCCCCAAACCCTGGGCCTCCAACATCTAACTATACCAAACACTCCCATCACTCCATACCCACTGGCAGCAACCACAAGTCACACAATTTAGTTTCCATTCCTCTTCTCCCCAAAACCAGCATCCCTTTTTCTTGCATCCTCTGTAATGCTTGCTCTGTCTGTAACAAACTCACCTCCCTCTACAACCTTTTATCAGCAACTCCTTTAACCTACTTGCCATTACTGAAACCTGGCTTCATAAATCTGACACTGCTTCTCCTGCTTCCCTCTCCCATGGTGGCCTTCTGTGGACTCACTCACCCAGACTCAGTGGACAGAAGAGAGGTGGAGTGGGAATCCTCGTAGCCCCACACAGCACCTATCAGGTACTTCACCTACCTCCCTCCCTAAAACTCTTCTCATTTGAGGCATATTGCATTAGTCTATTTTTCTCATGTTTCTCCAGTGGTGGCTGGCGCTCTATTTTTTTATTAAGGGGGGAAGGGTGCAAGCTGAAAAATTAAATGGTTAGCAATGCAGGACTGTAAATGGCCATTTATCAGGTGATTATGTATCATTACTGCTAGATAAAACTGTGCCCATCATATGCAGCCTCACTGTGCCCATCACAGTAGGTCAATCACATCCACATTTCAAGTAAAAGAAAATCCACTTAACATAAGGTGTCCTCATCAGTGTCCCCGTCAGAGTCCCCTCTTACAGCAGGTGCCCCCCTTTACATCAGGTGTCCTAATCAGAGTCCACCCTTTACATTAGGCATCCCCATCAGAGTCCCCCTTTACATCAGGCATCCCCATCAGAGTCCCCCTTCACATCAGGTGTCCCCATCTTTAGAGTTCCTCTTCACATCAGGCATCCCCATCAGAGTCCTCCTTTACATCAGGCATCCCCATCATCAGAGTCCCTCTTTACATCAGGCATCCCCATCAGAGTCCCCCTTTACATCAGGCATCCCCATCAGAGTCCCCCTTTACATCAGGCATCCCCATCATCAGAGTCCCCCTTTACATCAGGCATCCCCATCATCAGAGTCCCCCTTTCCATCAGGCATCCCCATCATCAGAGTCCCCCTTTACATCAGGCATCCCCATCAGAGTCCCCCTTTACATCAGGCATCCCCATCATCAGAGTTGTCCTTTACATCAGGCATCCCCATTATCAGAGTCGTCCTTTACATCAGGCATCCCCATCATCAGAGTCCCCCTTTACATCAGGCATCCCCATCAGAGCCCCCCTTCACATCAGGCATTCCCATCAGAGTCCCTTTTTACATCAGGCATTCCTATCATCAGAGTCCCCCTTTACATCAGGCATCCCCATCAGAGTCCTCCTTTACACCAGGCATCCCCATCAGAGTTCTCCTTTACATAAGGCATCCCAATCAGAGTTCCCCTTTACATCAGGCATCCCCATCAGAGTCCTCCTTCACAATTGATTGCAAACACGTCATGCTTCCCCTGTGTGTCCAGCGTCCCACACACACTTAAAGGGCCATTATTTGTATTTATTTCAGTGATTGCAGCATGTTGTGCTTCCCATACATCTGTGTGCGTCCCGCACACACTTAAAGGGCCATTATTAATTTTTTTTTTTTTTTTTAATGAATAGTAGTTATGGGGGGGGCGGTGCCCCTGCGCTCCCTATGAGCGAGCCTTCACTGCGTATCTACACGATCATTCTCAGTGACGTCAACATCCCTGTTAATGCTTTAATACTCCTACAAATTCTAATCTTTTCAAGGTCAAAAGAGCATGTATCCATTGCTCTTTTGAACTGAAGCAATGGATACATGCTTCTACTCACTCTGATGCCAACACCCTTGACCTTTTATTCTCCTACCTCTGCACTCCGTGCAACCTCTCCAACAATCAATTCCTTCTCTCTGATCACAACCTAATTAGTTTCACTCTCTCCTTGTCTTCCACCTCCTCTCCCACCAACCGCCTAACAGTTACTCAAATAAACCTTCACCACCTCAACCCTTCCTTTTCTACTCTGCTACTGACCAACTCTATGACAAAATCTCATCCCTGTCCTGCCCCAATCTAGCCACTTCTGTCTACAACAGTTCACTATCAACCTCCCTAGACAAGCTCACCCCCTCACTACGCACAGAATCAGACCCCAACCTCTACAACCCTGGCAAACAGATGACACCAGAAGTCTCAAAAAATGTAGCCGCACTCTTGAGTGCCTGTGGCGTAAGATTAAGTCTCAGAAAGACTTCAGCCACTATAGATCTGCACTCCAAAAATACAATTCCTGACTCCACGCTGCCAAACAGACCTGATTTATCACGCTCATTAACACCTTCTCATCCAGCCCTTGCCAACTCTTCTCTACCTTTAACTCCCTATTTCGTCCTCCACTGCCTCAACCCACTTACTCACTCACTGCCCAGGAGATCGCCAATCACTTAAAAAATAAGATTAATACTATTCGTAAGGAGAGCTCCTCTGTGCAGATACTTCCACAAATTAACATTATATGTCCACAGGTACAATCATTACTTCCCTCATTCAACCCCGCTACCATAGAAGAGGCTACTAAACTTTTTTCTAAATCCCACCTAACCACCTGCTTCCTGGACCCTGTACCCTCGCAAATACTGCAGTCACCCACTGGCTCTATCCTACACTCTCTAACTCACATCTTCAATTTCACCCTCTCTTCTGCCATCTTCCCCAACCCTCTAAATCATGCGCTAGTCACCCCCATATTAAAAAAGCTCACTGGATCCCACCAATCTTAACAACCTACGCCCCCATCTCCTTGCTCCCCTTTTCCTCAAAACTCCTTGAACGTCTGGTCTACAACCGACTGAGCGATCATCTCGCTGAGAACAACCTTCTTGATCCCCTTCAGTCTGATTTTTTCCCTTAACAATCCACAGAAACTGCTCTCCTAAAACTTACAAACGATCTACTAACGGCCTTAGCCAATGGAAGCTACTCTGTACGCCTACTCCTGGACTTTTCTGCTGTCTTTGGCACGATGGACCACGCCCCCCTTTCCCAAAAGACTGTACTCCTTTGGCCTTTGTGACTGCACTCTTTGCTGGTTCTCATCCTATTTATCCTACCACATCTTCAGCTTCACTTACAATTCTTCTTCCTTTGTCGGGGTCCCCCAGGGTACTGTTCTTGGACCTCTCCTATTATTGATCTGCACTTCCTACCTGAGTCAGTTAATAGCCTCCCATGGCTTCCAATACCATTTCTACCTGATGACACCCAAATCTCTCTACCCCTCAACTCACTCCATCAGTCTCCACACACATCACTAATTTACTAATAGACTTATCAGACTGGATGTCACACCACTTCCTCAAACTCAATCTATCCAAAACAGAGCTAATATTTCCTCCCCCACATGCCTATTCCTTTGACTTCTCTGTCGAGATCAACGGCTTAACTATTAAACCGTCCCTGCATGCCAAGGTGCTAGCAGTAATCATGGACCCTGAACTCTCCTTTCGGCCCACATCCAATCTATGTCCAAAGCTTGCCACCTCAACCTCCGCAACATCTCCAAAATATGCCCCTTCCTAACCAACAATGCTGCAAAACTCCTTGTTCAATCCCTGGTCATCTCTTGTCTCGACTACTGCAACTCCCTCCTTATTGGCTTACCTTTACACAGGCTATGTCCTATTCAGTCCATAATGAATGCTGCTGCCAGACTCATACACCTTACCAACCGCTCAGTGTCTGCTACCCCAGTCTGCCAATCCCTCCATTTATTGACTGTTGCTCACCTCCAGGACTTCTTTCATCCTCTGGAACTCCCTACTCCAATCTGTTACTCTGTCCACTTTTAGACGGTCCCTGAAAACCCTTCTCTTCTGAGGAGCCTATTCGGCTTCCACCTAACAACTGTACTTTTTTTTCTCCATCAGCTCATCCCCCACAGTTATTACCTTTTGTATCGCTCGACCCTCCCTCTTAGATTGTAAGCTCTAACGAGCAGGGCCCTCTGATTCCTACTGTATTAAATTGCATTGGAATTAAATTGTATTGTAACTGTACCGTCTGCCCTTATGTTGTAAAGTGCTGCGTAAACTGTTGGTGCTATATAAATCCTGTATAATAATAATAATTAAATCTGTAAATTAAACAATACAATGTTTGGGCTAATTGAAAATCATTGTTAACTTGGAAAAAACATTGGTCCCCAAATATTCCCATCTTTTTCTTTCCTCTTCTCAGGTTCACTCAAGGACTTTAAAACAGTAACTGCGATTATTTTACACTAGAGTTTGAGCATTATACCCGCAGCTCTTCATTACAGACAATATGCATGTGCCATTCTGTGACATTTAGCCTTTCTGGTATAAGGGGTACTATCCCTGCTTTCCCACCTGCAGGCTATTGGAAATTTAGAGAAGTAGGGCTAAAGCTTTTTTGACCCTACTTCTCCTATGGATTACAGGAGTACAGTTCATTCTGCTTTCCTGTGACCCATTTTCAGCCCTCAGTGGGCTAAAGCCCACTGTCGGCTGATGTCACTCAGCTGGTCCAGGCTGAGGAAAGATCCCAACTTTACAGTCGGGATCCAACCAGATGCCTGGACCTTCCCAGCCCAGCGCTCCAGTGAGCGAGCCGCTGACTGACAGTAATGGCTTTCTGCTCAGAGCGGAGGGAAGAACTAAGCAATCAGCGGTGTTTGATCGCTTAGTGCCGGGGGATGGGGGCAGATGCAGCATTGCATTAATGCTGCATCTATCTAGGTGAGTATAAAGATTTTATCATTTTTATACCCCACACTTCTCTTTTAACAGCTTTGCAGAACGAGGGTGACTGTATCTGTTACCCTATCTTCAAGCGTGGACTTGTATTGTCATTGAATGTAGGAAATTTACACTGTTTTTCATCCAATCATTGTATTTTATTTGCATTGTATTGCACCATTATCATTTTCCCTAATAAAAATTTTGGCAAAAGAAAAAGTCAGCCCCTGTTTTAAACACATCTGTGTAGCAGCATGGCACCATCTTCAGTCACTGGCGATCTGCAGTGGGGTTTCTGGGCGCAATTTTTTTGTTTTGAACAGAACACCAAAGCATTAGTCTCTGACAACATTTTATTGCTATATCCCTATTGGGACATTTCTCTTACTTCCTGTCTGATAGGTGTCAGAGAGAACAGGAAACATGAGTGGCCTACTCAGGGCCTGACCAAAACTCTGTTGGGTCAGTTGGTGAAAGAGAAACTATTTATCATTTATATGACCTATCTAGCATGCTGTTGACCATATTCAATGAAAGTGGTTACCATCCGTAGGAGTTTACAAGGTTTCTCAAAGCCAACAAGCTATGACATTTGAAGACAGAATCTCCTTCAAACAGATAATTCTTTATAAAAAAAATTCTTTATGTATGTTCAGGCTTAGCTCACTAAAGTTGTGCAATTGTTACACATTCCCATTTTTATGAGAAAAGACAGACACTCTTTCTAGCTCCCTCATTTACATTCAGCCTTTTGTTGTGAACCATCTGTATCATGTTAAGCTTCAATCTACATTACAGAGAGAAAAAAAAAAAAAAAGGAGGCTTGTATTCTCATCCGAAACATTTCACTTGACAATTATATATATGTGTACCAGGACACAAACGGTGCACAGAAGAATCAGTGGGAGTGGCACTTTCCGCTTCGATGTTGTAAGATCTATTAAGAAATAAAGTATGCAAACAAGCCCTAAAGGAAATTGTTTGTCTGTTCACAAGGTCTTAAGACGCCCAGCATTGCAAGTCTCCTTCCAATCATAATGTCCTGGACTTTATGTTCTGGGAAATGTCATGTTCAGGACAGGCCTCGGTAGCTGATACTCACAGTTCAGTGCTGGACAAGCTAATAAATCCACCAAACAATGCTACAGTGGCTCCCAGGCCTAATGAAGAAGGCTGCCACAAAAAGAATAACTGAAGGTCCCTTTTTCTCTACAAAATTACTGTATTTGTAAAACATATGAGCTTCTTTAACATATTCAGGCATACCAAAAACTATGTACACATAATACAGGCCAATGCACATTTTGTTGCCTCAAATGTTAGACCTGTTCCTGGGTATATCTGACCTGCTGATTCCAAAAGCTTTTCCCTATCAGCTCTAGTTTTTGAGATACAGCATAAATGCTATATACCACTCCTCACTCTGGTCGGCTTTCAAAAATCAAGATATAAATATAGCAAAATACGTTTAGATGATTCAGGCAGCACCGTTGTGATGTAGCCATAACCTCTACGGTGCTCGATCTGAAAAATCAAGATATAAATATAGCAAAATACGTTTAGATGATTCAGGCAGCACCGTTGTGATGTAGCCATAACCTCTACGATGCTCGATCTGAAAAATCAAGATATAAATATAGCAAAATACGTTTAGATGATTCAGGCAGCACCGTTGTGATGTAGCCATAACCTCTACAGTGCTCGATCTGAAAAATCAGGATATAAATATAGCAAACAACGTTTAGATGATTCAGGCAGCACCGTTGTGATGTAGCCATAACCTCTACGGTGCTCGATCTGAAAAAGTGAAACAATATGAATGGCAATATACTCACACCTCATATACGATCATAACTAGAATACAGTTAATAACTCATACTTTAGAATCCAATGTTTCCAATGTAAAATTACAGTTGGCATGAACACTCTCACTATATCTGCAATAACACAAACTAGGTAACAGAAGAACAAGTTTATATGCAAGATCTTTTCAAAAACTGACTAAAAAATTATATAAATTCAGCCATATCTAAGAAACTAGAGCTAATGCAGTCTAGCCAATGCAATTTGGCCTAAAGGGCATAGGTTACCCTTTGGTGCTTGCTAGATCGCCCTTTGTAGACCACAATAGTGGGAGTGGGAGCATTGATTTACAAAGGGGTTGTAATGACAGCAATCTCAAACAGTCAGACGTAACAGGTCGAAACTATAAACAATTGGTCCTGATGTGCAGCAGATTTTCAGTCTCCAACTGTTTGATCATCTCCCCTAGTATGTGCAGTCTTTGACCCTTTCAAGCTTTTAAGGGGCCACAGTGGAAGCCCCCTACACCTTATATATTGACAACCACTGCTGTAGATTGTTGAATATAATCAAGACAGTATTTACATGGCCTGGGTCTGTGATGACAGGGGGTAAAAGGCAGACAAAACCGTTTATACATATATAGAGATTATATTATGGTTTAAAGGCCTACAGTGCCTTGAAAGTATTTATACCCCTTGAAATTTTCCACATTTTGACATGTTACAACCAAAAATGTAAATGTATTTTATTGGGATTTTGTGTGATAGACCAACACAAAGTGATAGGACTGTGACGTCATAAGGGGCGGGGTGACCAGGTGATATCACCCGGTGACCACACCCCATGCCTATATAAGTCGTTGCGCACCGTGTACACGGCATTACTGCGGGAGAGAGCGTCGTGTCAACATCGGAAGAGGAGAGGGAAGAAGACGACGGAGAAGACCGGGCCACCGCTAGCAAAGGAGTGGCAAAAGAGCAGAGGATAGCGGAGGAGCCCGGCAGAAGAACCGGAGAGTGGGAGAAGAACCGGACACCGGTAGAAGAGGCCGGAGAGAGTGGAGAAGTCGGAAGAGACCCCTGAAGTCAGAAGAAGACCCCCCGGAGCTGCCTAATAAAAAACTTTTGTAGTGTTTTTTTATTTACACTTTTTCCCCCCAGGTGAATGGGTAGGTGTAGGATGTACCCCATACTCACATAGGGTGGGGGGGCCGGGATCTGGGCGCCCCCTTAGTAAAGGGGGCTCCTGGATTCCGATAAGCCCCCCACCCACAGACCCCGACAACCAACGGCCAGGGTTGTCGGGAAGAGGCCCTTGTCCTCATCAACATGGGGACAAGGTGCTTTGGGGTGGGGGGGCTGCAGGGTGCCCCCCTTCCCCAAAGCACCCACCTCCCCATGTTGAGGGTATGCGGCCTGGTACGGTTCAGGGGGGGCGCTCACTCGTCCTCACCCCCTTTCCTGACCGGCCGGGCTGCATGCTCAGATAAGGGTCTGGTATGGATTTTGGGGGGACCCCCACGCCACCTAAGGGCCTGGTATGTCCTTGGAGGGGAACCCATGCCAGTTTTTTATTTAAAATTTGGTGTGGAGTTCCCCCTCATGATTTATACCAAACACATGTCAGTATTGCTTGTCGCTCATTGGGAAAGGGTGCTGGAATATCGCGGTCACTTTTCCTGAGTAAATTCTTTTCTTTTTCCTGTAAAGTTGCCTCACTATGAACGGGGATCCGACTTGGAGGCGACTTCTATTGAAATCAATGGGTACAAGTCGCCTAGAAGTCGGATTGAAGTAGTACAGGAACCTTTTCTGAAGTTGGAGTGACTGCAGTAGTGTGCATTAAGAGGATCCATTCACTTAGATTGATTTTTTTCATGTAGCGCGACTTGAGGCAACTAGGGGCGACTTGGGGCAACTTGAAGTCGGATCCAAAGTTGCCCCTGTGTGAATGGAGTCTAAGTGTAGACTGATGGTGACATAGGTCCTCCTGAGAAAAGACATGATGGAAACTGTGAAATATAATAGAAAATTTTCTCATCCTACCCCCTCTTCCCAGAGTAAGGTTGAGAGCTAGGTACAGGTGGAACCGCTGTCAGGCTTCTTTGGCTGTCTGTGTCCCCGGTATGTCAACAACCTCTCTTTAAAACGGCAGTAAAGTCTTCTTTATCACTTGTATCTACAGGTAAGCTTATAATAAGGCTTACTTGAATATCTCCTAAACGTGCACCATTTAGGAGAGATTCACATCTGTAGCATTCAGTGGCGTCACTGGCGCATGCGCGCGGCGCTCTGAATGAATGGCACACTCAAGTGGTCTTGACTCCTGTGGGCTTGTGCCATTCAAACAGCCAGAAACTGGGAAGGAAGACTAGGTGAAGATGAAAGCTGGTGACAGTGTGCTGCTGAAGGGATCCACTTTACAGATAAATATGTCATAATGTGCTAGTATGCATGCATATTAGCACTTTATAAAAACTAACCTGCAGGGGCACTTTTTTTTATACTACCGCTTTAATTGTTTTAATCACCAAGGTCACTGGGAATAAAATTAAATGTTACATTTTGTGTTGTTACAGGAAAAAGTACAGAGGGGAAATCTCCAAATGGGGACATTTGTTCATGTGACAACTTTCTAAAAGGAGATTTCCCTCACATTAGAAAGATATTCTACAGGACAGTAAGATAATTAAAGGGCAATGGCCCTGGGGCAAAAAAAAAAAAAAAAAAAGACAGCGGTTTAACTCTTATATCCAAAATAATAACAACAATAATGAAAAAAATTAAACCTCTGGCATTAGATGTAATTTATAGAAAGAGTAAGATTTTTTTCTGCCTGAGAGCGTAGATACAATTTAGTGTTTATTAATATTTGATCATGTTTTAAAAAAATTAAGACATTTAGGCTGGATTCACACCTATGCATTTTTAGTGCTTTTTGCATTTTGCAGATTTGCACTACAGAACGTGTTCCTAAGGAAACAATGTTAAATGGACTGTAGTGCAAATCTGCAAAATGCAAAAAGCACTAAAACTGCATAGGTGTGAATCAGGCCTTAGACTTGAGGAAAGCTTCAGCTATTGCATAGCACTGGTGTCTTGCTTTATAGTGGTCCCCATACCATAAAACTTCCAAAACCACTGCTCTGTTCTAGGTCATTTTAGCTGAAGCTTTTTTTTACCACCATCTACTAACATATAAAAAAAATGTGATAAAAAATTCACACTAAAATAGATAATAGATTTATATTTTTTTTGGCTATTAGAAATGGTGTGGTCTAAATTTTTTTATTTTTTTAGGAGTTAGCGCAATCCACACATTAATTCACATCTACTAACATACATTCTAGAATGTTCCCATACTTTCATGTACAGAGTATACTGTAATTTACAGGAGATTATCTCAGAACAAAAGCCACTCATGCATTCAAAAGAAACAAAGGGATTATTTTGTTTTGGAGGAAATGGGAGTAAAGAGCGGAATCAATGTTTGTGTATTTACAGGTACAAAGGAAATCAGGGTATGTGTGCTTTTAGATTTGCAGATATCACTAAGAACAAAGAAAATGAGACAGATAAAAAGACAATGGGGGAAATGGGGATAGGATCAGGTAAAGAAGGCCATAGATGAGTAGAAAAACGAACGAAAATGCAGGTAGATAAATCATTTGATTTTCGCATAATTAGTGTACCTAATTTTCATGCCACCATCGAAGCTGAATGAACATGTTATAACTTATTTTCAGAACAAACAATTTTCTAATCGTTAATAGGGGACTTGTTCGAGAAAAAAAAATGAAATGTGCAAGAAATCGCTAAAAATAAAGATGTGCCTGAATTGTAAACAATCTGGAAAATAGTGTAATTTCACTGCAAACTTTCAAAACAACTATGGGGCTATCACATGTTAAATCAAATTGAAATTTTGATTTTCGTTCTACTGATTGTTCGTTTTTCTGCTCATATATGGCCTGCCTAAAGCTTGACAAGAAATACCCTGAATTGTATTTATAACATAAACAATGGCATCCACTGTGTTCAAAAAATAAAAAATAAATTGTCCGCTATGATAAAGATCTGATGCCGCGTACACACGAGCGGACTTTACGGCAGACTTTGCCCGGTGGACGGGATTTCGTCGGACAATTCGATCGTGTGTGGGCTCCAGCGGACTTTGTTTGCTCAAAAGTTGGACGGACTTAGATTTGAAACATGTTTTAAATCTATCCGTCGAACTCAAGTCCACTCGCCTGTATGTTAGTTCGACGGACAAAAAGCCACGCTAGGGCAGCTATTGGCTACTGGCTATGAACTTCCTTATTTTAGTCCGGTCGTACGTCATCACGTACAAATTCGACAGACTTTGGTGGATTGTGTGTAGGCAAGTCCGTTCATTCAGAAAGTCCGTCGTAAAGTACGTCGAAAAGTCCGCCGGGCAAAGTCTGCCGTAAAGTCCGAACGTGTGTACGCGGCATTAGTGTTAGGTGCAGCAACCAGGTAATATATTGGTAACACAGACAGCTTATAAGGAAAATCTGATACAGCAGTAGAACTCCTTACACACACAGAAAAATAATATAGCAGGATAAAAAAAAAAATGAAGTAAAGCCACCAACGAAAATAAAGTTTGCAGTTAAAGTGTATCCACAGCCAAACTTTTGCCTGAGTGGGGAAGCACCCTTGTGAATTTTTAATTCTCTGCAAGGCCCTATTATGGAGATTTCCCTGTTTCCTGTTCTAGTAACAATATGTAATCAGCACAGGAAATGAGGAAAAACCCTAAAGAGGGAAGCAGGCAGTAATAAAAAAAAAGCACACTTTTTAAAAAAATTTTTTTACAGCGTATGGAAATACTAAAGTAGAGCCGCAGCAAGTTGTTTTGTTGCTGCCTGGTTCTCTGTTGGAGATTGTCTTGCACTTCCTGCTTGGGTGACAACAGTGTCCCCTAAAACGACCAACCATATTGCACACCAGAAGCATCAGCGTAAAGACTAATAATCCCGTCTCACACTCTAATGCCGCGTACACACGATCGCACGTTCCGACAACAAAATCCATGTTTTCCCGACAGATGTTGGCTCAAACTTGTCTTGCATACACACGTCACACAAATCTTGTCGGAAATTCCGAACGTGAGAACGCGGTCACGTACAAGACGTACGACAAGCCGAGAAAGATGAATTTCAATAGCCAGTGCGGTTCTTCTGCTTGATTACGAGCATGAGTGGAACTTTGTGCGTCGGAATTGTGTACACACGATCGGAATTTATGAGAACGGATTTTGTTGTAGGAAAATTTGAGATCCAGATCTCAAATTTTGTTTGTCGGAAATTCCGACGGAAAATGTCCGATGGAGCCTACACACGGTCGGAATTTCCGACAACAAGCTCCCATCGAACATTTTCTGTTGGGAAATCCGACCGTGTGTACGGGGCATAAAGATCTTAGTGCTGAAAACTACTGATATGTATTTTTAAGTGATGCTGAGTGGTAGTGAGAGCCGACACCTAAAGAAAAGGTCAATGCTTTCTCCACTTCATAATGAAAATAACATCACACTCCTATTATAATGCTTCTTGTAAGATTTGATTCACTACAATGGCCTGTGTAATTGGAAGCAGCCACTGCGGCAAATACAACTTTTATATTCGCTATGTGGTATCATTTATTTATGTGGTTTGGTACAACCAGGATCTTTTCCACTTTTAATAATAAATATTTGGTTATAAGGTGTGATTTTCCTGGAGGAGCGCTCTTTCTGTGTGTGGAACGTGATCTTTGTTCCACTTATTGCAAGTACAGCAGTTCACAATAATGCACTGAGCCAGCACAATGAGGTACACCCTGCATACCTGATTTTTACTCCTGCTGGTTTGTGTTTTTTATGTTGTAGCTTAGAGCTTCTTAAAGTGGTTGTAAACCTCAAACATGAAATATGAACAAAGCATATCCCTCTATAGTGTATACTTGTCTCAATTATAAGAACTAAATGTAATTTCTGTCTGCTGCTCTGTTCATCTGCTTTCAGCATGAGTCACTTCTAGCAAGTTTTCCTGACACCAAGAGAAAAAAAGGTGACAGGGGAGGGAGCTCCAGCAGATTGACAGCCTCAGCTCTGTTCCTGTGTGCTGTGTGAAGGGGGGTGTATCCCTTCCCTCCAATCAGCTCTCAGAGCTCTTCTTGCTGAACTCCGCAGAGTGTAATTTCAGCTCACCGTCCCCTTTTTTCCCGACATCTCAGACAAGCTTTATAAATTCTGGTCTTTGAACGGTTGTAGAGAAGAGAAGACTGCAGATAAAGAGTTACAACTTATGTAGGAGGATTTGTTTAATCTCTGTGTAGCACCTGGGGCCAGTCACTTCACTGACTATATGTAAGGGTTTACAACCACTTTATTGAAAAAATATATAACACAATAATTCATAATAAAAAAAAAAACCCATACAACTTTGTGTAGCATCAATAAAAAAAAGCAAAAGGAAGTAAAAAAGTCAGCTTCATAAACAGTACTGCTCTGTCTACATCATGCTTGAACAAGCTTCTGATATATCTAATCCCAATTGGAAACAGAGTTTTCCAGTTCCTGTCGGGGGATGCATATATCCCAACTATCCTGGATTAAGTCCATGTCTTGGGATTTCCACAAAATCAAGGGATCCAGTGGATCCAGACCTTGTCTGCACTGACAAGTGGAGTGACAATTGCTGCACACTTGTGAACAGGCACAGTGAGGCAGTTGCACATGCCATAGAATGGCCTGTGAAAATAACATATCCATATAAAACCAATTCCATTACCACTGTTCCCTTTTTTTTACCCTTCCAGAGCACCAATATCCCAGTTTTTTTCCCCACTGAGCACCATTGCCCGTTCTTTCCTTCCACTAAGCACCAGTGTCTTTCCTTTGCCCCCACTGAGTACCAATGTCACCCATCCTCCCCACTGAGCACCAATGTCACCCCCACTAAAGGGGCACCATGACACATACTGTGGATCCAAGGACTGCAGCATATAGGGTGCTCTGTGTATTTTAGGTAGGCTCCGACTGTATTCAACCATGTTCCTTTAGGCCGCACACACCATTTTTTGTTGTGTCATACTGTGCATGATTTTTTCCTTTTCAGTATGTCTCTCATTCTCACACTTGGAAGTTATGGCAATACAGACACACAGGATTACCATCAGTATGCCTAGACTGGATAACCTGCAACCTTCTAGCTACTGCAAAGCTGTAACAGATGGGGACAAAAGGCTAGCGATAGTTTGAACAATTGTCCAAAAGGTAAAAATATCTGTTTCTGGTGGTCTATTATGGGCTGGACAACTTTCTGGTTTGCTAAAGGAAGGCTGTGTTGAGAAAAATTTGGAAAGTTACCAGTGCTGACCATCTTATGAAAATGGCAGGAAAAAGAAGGTAAAACCAGTACCTTTTTAGGAAACAAAATACGGCAATTGTTTATGATACATGGTTCTTAAAATCCAATGTTGGTAACATTTAAAATGATCCTATGCAATGCACTGAAAGGTTTATTAGCTTGCTTTGTCTCGTGGAGAGGGGAAACAGCTTTACTTACATGATCCTCCACTCCCTCAGCAGCTGGTGCTCCCCACATTCCGATGGTGGACTGGTGGATTGTCCCTAGGCATCATCACGTCCAATGATGGAGCCTGCATTGGTCTTGATGATGTCAAGAGTCTAGACAGCTGGACCGTGAGGCTTCTTCTTTTTTTGTTTCCCTAGACTAGTGGTCTCCAAATTGCGGCCCTTTGCCTGCTTTTATCTGGCCCTTGAAGCACTATTTTATCCACTGACACCAACGATGGGGCACAATTCCTCCCAATGACACCAGGGATGGGGCACAATTCCTCCCGACACCAAAGATGGGGCACAATTCCTGTCAATGACATTGTTTACTTCCACTAATGCCAAGACATTTTCCACTCCCGATGTCCATTTTTCAGTCCCCCAAAAGGTATGAAGAACAATCAAATGGCCCTTTGTTTAGAAAGTCTTAAAATGTTCTGCCCTAAAAAGTCTGGAGGGTCTGGAGGGTCTAGATCAAAACAAGCAATTACCCTTGCAGTGCTGGCACAGCCCCACTGCAAGGGATAATATATAATCACCCAGAGTTGGGCTAAATGTCATCCAGTTTGGATTTAGATTTACATGACCATATATGCTTAGAAAATATAGGCATGCTAATTATTTTAACAGTCATTCATAAAAAATAAAAATATAAAAAGTGTTCTATAATTAGACTGTGCATTCACTGCTGACGGCATTCTAATGCCTGCGGTAAACTTGAACCAGTGTGCCGGGAAAAGACACAAAACAAAAGGAGTATTAAAATAAGTGTACTATACAGTCCCATGATATAGGAAGCATCTATAAGACTCGCTGACTCCCACATGACTCAGTCATGGCTTCAGATTACTCTCCCTTATAGAGGTCAGGCATTTAATACAATATTCTCAGTTTTTTTTTTGTTCATCCTGTAGCCCTGGCCGTGCTCATGTTACTTGTGATTCAATCCACCCTTAGTTACCGGAAAACTATATTCTCTCTTTCCTCATAATGTAAACCAAGTCACCAACATTTTCTTCAAGCTTTACCACAATAAGGTTATTTCAAAGGTAATGGTCAACATTTTAAAATCTGCAGTTGTACTGTAAAGTGGTTATTAACCCTTATATATACACCCAGTGTAATGACTGGCCTCAGGTGATACACATAGATAAAAAAGATCCTCCTACATAAGTTGTACCTGTTTATCTGTTGTCATATTTCCTGTATATCCGTTCAAATTCCAGAATTTATACAGCTTGTCTGAGTGCTCAGAAAGCAGGGGCGGAGAGCTAAAGTTACACTCTGTGAGAGCTGTTTGGAGGGAAGGAAAGGGAAAGGAAGAGAAGTAAAGGGAACCCCCCCCCCCCCTTCACACAGCAAACAGGAACAATGCTGAGGCTGTCAATCACAGGCTGTGTACTGGAGCTCCCTCCCCTGTTACTCTTTTCTTTTGGGGTCAGGAAAATTTTTCAAAAGTGCAGGAAGCAAATAAATGAGGCAGCAGAGAGAAATGACACTTAATGCTTTGGATTGAGACAAGAACTCACTATAGAGAGATATGCTTTGTTTATATTTCATGTTTGAGGTTTACAACCACTTTAAGCCTTATTAAACCTAAAACAAAAGTTTAATATTTAATATATCACCAAGTGAAAAAAAAAAGAAAACAAATGCAGCCAACACATCTAAGGATTGGTAAAAAAAAATCCTTAGATGTGCTGGCTGCATTTGTTTTTTTTTGTTTGTTTTTTTTTCCTTTTACTTCACTTGGTGATCCACCCAGTAACACATTTCCTGTCTTAGTGTGTCTCCACTTCACTGGAGGAGCAACAGGGACAGCAACGTTGTCAATCTGTGGGGAGGGTAGTGTTATGGGGCGTACACACGGTCGGACTTTTCGTCTACAAAAGTCCGACAGCCTGTCCGACAGACTTCCGGCGGACTTTCGGCGGACTTGCGGCAGACTTTCCAACGAACGGACTTGCCTACACACAACCACACAAAAGTCCGAAGGATTCGTACGTGATGACGTACACCGGACTAAAATAAGGAAGTTGATAGCCAGTAGCCAATAGCTGCCCTAGGGTGGGTTTTTGTCTGTCGGACTAGCACACAGACGAGCGGATTTCGGGGTCCGTCGTAGTTACGACGTAAAGATTTGAAGCATGTTTCAAATCTAAAGTCCGTCGGATTTGAGGCTGAAAAAGTCAGCTGAAAGTCCGGGGAAGCCCACACACGATCGGATTGTCAGCCAGCTTTAGTCCGTCGGTGTCCGTCGGACTTTTGTAGCTGAAAAGTCCGACCGCGTGTACGCCCCATTAGGTGGACTAGCAGATTTCAATTGACTTGACTAACAAATGGAAGCCAAACTTCAGCTAACACTTTTTAATCAGTTACAGCAAGAGTTTTCTTTTTTCGTTTTGGGATAAAGTTTTTATATAAATGAATTAGGACTGGTTCACACTATCACAAGTAGTTGCTGGTGTGGGAATTGCACCTGTTCCCACACCCGCAGCCACCTGAGGCCAAAACGCACTGGGCTGCCATTGATTCTTAATGGCACTCCCATGCATCTAAAGACGAAACACGTTTGTGGGTGCGGGAGCCGGCGGGCTTTTACACTACATGATTTCTTGGCCGCTGTGTTTCAAATGAATGGGCTGCCGTGCCCGTGCAAATGCGGCCAGCAGATCCGCGATAGTGTGAACCAGGCCTAAAGCTGATCAGTTTAAGCCCTCCTTTCATTGTTCAATCATATGCAAACAACCCACTATAGCACACAGCAGACCATCAGCTCACAATCCCAAGTGTAGATGTATGAAAAGAGCAGTTAGTCCTGAAGGCAGTGAGAAAATTGGTGTGTGGACATTCATAGGATCCTGTAGCTTCATTCAAAGATCCGGGCAGACCAAAGCTACCATAAAGACATAAAGACAGAAAAACAGGAGTGCGAGATCCTATTAAAAAAACTTACATTTTTACCATGAATTAAAATAGCACATTTGCATTAAAGATGCTACAGACCAGCATAGACCATCAGTAGAGGCAGTGTGAGGCAGCGGTAGATAATCCCTAAAGCCTAAAGATACATTGTCGTCTTGGAAATGCGGTGCCACAGCTCCATGGATCCACTGACCAAAAAAAGGGGTTTCCTGCCTTTTCAGAGCCTTTAGCATCCCAAGGTCAGGGACTGCTCTACAGGAGAGGATGAACCTGTGCAGAAAACTACAAAAAGTGACAGGTAAGGGTTTTTTCTTGCCACACCAGCTGTAAATTCTGGGAGGACCAAAAAATTGAATTTCCGTCATTAAGGAAGCTGACAGGCTCCGAGAGGAACGCTGACAAATGTTTGTGTAAAAAGCTACAAGAATAATGCCGCGTACACACGACCGGACAATCCGACAACAAAACCATGAATTTATTTCCGACGGATGTTGGCTCAAACTTGTCTTGCATACACACGGTCACACAAATATTGTCGGAAATTCCGAACGTCAAGAATGCGGTGACGTACGACGAGCCGAGAGAAATGAAGTTCAATAGCCAGTGCCGCTCTTCTGCTTGATTCCGAGCATGCGTGGACTTTTGTGCGTCGGAATTGTGTACACACGATCGGAATTTGAGAACCTGCTTTCAAACATTAGTTGTCGGAAATTCCGACAGCAAATGTCCGATAGAGCACACACACGGTACACGGGACAACCCAAAATTTAGGTAATTTCTTTTACTTTCACTTTCAATGATAATGGTAAACAGGACATATAGAGAGGGTGAATCTCCTTAACAGGAGCACAGACCGCAATAAAAACTGACAGGGGTTCTAATCTGGCTTTACTTATACTTTAACCACTTCCTGCCCGGCCTATAGCAGAATGACGGCCGGACGGTGGTTCTGTTATCCTGACTGGGCATCATATGACGTCCAGCAGGATAACATGGGGACGCTCGGTGATCGTTGGTGCTGAGTGTCACTCTGACCCACCGCATCTCCAATCGTGGTAAGGAGCCTCTGACGGAGGCTCCTTTCCATGTGATCAGCTGTGACCAATCACAGCTGATCACAGCGTGAACCAGGAAGTGCTCGTAAACAGCTTTCCTCAGTTTGCGTTGACAGGGATAGCCGATCGGCGGCTCTCCCTGTCAGAGGGGGGTCTGCGCTGATAATCAGAACATTGATTATCTGCGCAGCCCCCATGAGAGGTGCCCACCACCTGCAAATCCATGCCCATCAGCTGCCAGTCAGTGACCACCACAGTGTCAATCAGTAACACCTGTCAGTACCTCATCATCAGTGCTGCCCATCTGTGCCACCTGTCAGTGCCCATCAGTGCCGCCTGTCAGTGCGCATTAGTGCCGCCTGTCAGTGCCACCTTTTCAAAAATTTTGGTGTTTTTTAGTTCGTTTAGCAAAAAATAAAACCCCAGAGGTGATCAAATACCACCAATAGAAAGATCTATTTGTGGGAAGAAAATTATAAAAATTTTATTTGGGTACAGTGTTGCATGACCGCGCAATTGTCATTCAAAGTGCGACATCGCTGAAAGCTGAAAATTGTACAGGACAGGAAGGGGCGAAGTGCCTGGTATTGAAGTGGTTAAATTCGGTCCGACTCCTTTACAACAGTCCAGGTTTCTCATGTGGCCCCTTGGGAAAATGAATTGCCTACCCTTGCTCTAACAGGAAGTTGAATCAAAGCAGCAATATTTTTTTTTTTTTTTAAGTTAGAGATTTGGAGAAAGCGGAGTTAAGACTATACTGTAAACTCAAATTTAATTATTTTTCTAAACCAGAGTTTAGAGTGCCCCTTTAAGCTGCAGCCATTTTTCTTTTTTTTATGTTCAGTGGTGCAAAAATTGAGGTGCAATGCTCCATATAAATGGAAGAAAGCCCTAGGCCATATGAACAGGGAGATATATGCAGACTTGTACAGTATATCTGAATCCAGTCTTCTAGCCTATAGTTACTAATGGGATTCGCTTTAACAATGTACACAGGAAGTACAGATTAACTATTCTTCCTCATATATATTTCAGTATGTTTTCAGCTAGCAGGATAAATTTCTACATTCTACCCTGGCTCTGCTGCTTTATCCTTAAAGGACAGCACCCTCATATGCCACTGCTAATTGCCATTTCAAAGTGTCTGAATCAAGCAGGAACCTAATAAGAAGAGTATTATGTCTAGTTAATAAATAATTCACAAGCAGGTCAATAGGTACGATTGTTTTCTTTTATCATATATTTTTATCCAAACAACTTCTCAGAAATCCATAAAGCAATGTACTTATCTCGAGAAGTTTTATGGAAGATTCCTTCTGTCTCTGAATGAATTATAGGCAAACTGTGTTCTAAATAAAAAGCTGGAGTTTGTATTAAATCTTAAAATTGTTCAGATTACTTTTTAAAACTGAGCAACGTTTTTATTTACCTTCTGAGCAATTTCACAAAAATATGCAAAAATATGCAAATTTTAAATCTCAAACCTTTACACAATAAGTTTATGAGTCTACAGCAGGACAAGTGCAATTTCAGGTGGATCAATAACAAAATAATATTATACTCAACCGGTGGACTTGTGGGTTTAGCACATGGCTTAGGCCAAGGAGTATGGCACATAAGGTGGTTCTAGGTCTAATCGTCTAATAACTGCCCCAGAAGCTTTGCTCGACAGATCAACCTGGCATTTTGGAAAGGCAGGAAAGACCAGTGCTAGAATTTTTTGCTCTTAAAGAAACATTTTCCTGTTACCCAATCATGATGAAGCGGTAGTGCCCCAAATCCACTGATACGCACCCCTTCTTCAACCCACCGCCTCTTCATCCTCCTTCAAATTTGCCATCAAAATACCCAGTGTTGGCTTGTGGCAGAGCCCCGAGGGAGATGGGATCTCTCTTCCCTATGTCATGTGACATTGCTTGGGCCTAGCCATTGGTGGTTAGGTGCAAGCACTGTATTATGGGAGGGGGTCATTCCCAGAAGCTTCAGGTATTTGGCATCTTTGACAGGGGAAGAAGTAGCGCAGAATCACTATGGAGGTGAATCATTATAGAGTTGAGAGGCAAAGTGACAGTGTCTCTTTAAAATTACAACGTGAACATCATGTATGTTTTTTTTTTAGATCAAAAAACATTAAAAAAATAAATCAAAATGACCATTTAATAGACCTGGCCTACGATCTTTGATGGTATACACCAGGGGCCCGGATTCAGCCCTTTATTTGTCTTTATTCAGCTCTTAGGGCACTATTCTTTTCACTGACACTAATGCCCCGTACACAAGAGTGGATTTTCCATCGGAAAAAACTTGGATGGTTTTTCCGACGGAATTCCGCTCAAGCCTGCCTTGCATATACACGGTCACACAAAAGTTCTCTGAACTTTTGACCGTCAAGAATGCAGTGACGTACAACACTATGACGAGCCTAGAAAATGAAGTTCAATGCTTCTGAGAATGCGTCAAATTGTTTCCAAGCATGGGTAGAAATTTTGCGCGTCAGAATTTGTACAGACAATCGCATTTTCGGATAGGAACGTTTCCAGACCGAAAAATAGAGAACATGCTCTCAATCTTTTGCTGGCTGGAATTCCACCAGCAAAAGACCAATGGAGCATACACACGGACGCATTTTCCAACAAAAAGCTCTCATCTGAGTTTTGCTAGCAGAATTTCTGATCGTGTGTATGCGGCATAACAATGGGGAACTATTACTCCCACTGACACTGATGGGGCACTATTTCTCCCAGGAGCAAAAATGATGGGGCAATATTCCTCCTCCCTTGTTTACCCCCAGTGATGCTAGGACATTTCTCTACTCCCACTGGCTGCACTCCAGCCCCCCCTAAAGTCTAAAGAACAGTATATTGGCCCATTGTTTAGAAGGTTTTGAGACCCATGGTATACACCTTATTGACATTTTTTTTAACCGCTTCCATACCACCCCACGGCAGGGCGGCCCGGGTGGACAAAAGTACATACCTGTACGTGATTTCGTACAGGTGGTTTAGGGGCATGCCGCTCCCGCTGTGATTGGACACAGCGGGGGCCAATCAGCGGGACCTTGGGCTACGATGGCCACCGATCGTTCACAGGAGAGACGGATCAGCCCTCTGTCTGTGTAAACAAGGCAAATAGCGGATCTGTCAGGAAGGGAAAGAGAGATCTTGTGATTCAGTTAAACTGAATCATGGATCTCTCTTTTCCTTCAGTGTGACACTGCCCCACACAGTTAGTAAGCACCTCCCTAGGAAACATTTAACCCTTTGATCACCCCTGGTGTTAACCCCTTCTGCCAGCGCCATTTATGCAGTAAATTTTTATAGCACTGATCACTCTATTGGTGTCACTGGTCCCCAAAAAGTGTCACTCATTGTAAGATTTGTCCGCCGCAATGTCGCAGTTCCCCTAAAAATAAAAAAATAAAAAAAATAATAAATTGCAGATCGCCGCTATTACTATCAAAACAATAAATAAAAGTCCCTAAACCTATCCCATAGTTTGTAGACACTATAACTTTTGCGCAAACTAATCAATATACGCTTATTGGGATTTTTTTTCCCAAAAATATGTAGAAGAATACATATTGGCCTAAATTGATAAAGAAATTTTTTTTTTATTTTTTTTTGGATATGTATTATAGAGGAAAGTAAAAAAATGCTGTTTTTTTTTCAAAATTGTCAGTCTTTTTTTGTTTATAGCGCATAAAATAAAAAGCGCAGAGGCGATCAAATACCACCAAAAAAAGCTCTATTTGTGGGACATCAATTTTATTTGGGTACAACGTCGCATGACCACGCAATTGTCAGTTAAAATGACGCGGTGCCGTATCACAAAAAATGGCCTGGTCGGGAAGTGGGTAAAACCTTCCGGAGCTGAAGTGGTTAAGAAAGTATAAGGTGAGAATAATATGGGATAATCTGCCTTTCCCTAAAACTGACTAGAAGAGAAACATATCACGTGATCCTCTGAAGGTTGTCAGTACACAAATATGGCGTCCCAACCCCTGTGCATTATGGTCCATACATTACCACTGCACTGCAATGTTGTTGGGCGTATTTTGAAAAACAATCTGTAACAGGCTATGAATAGGTCTGATGAAAGCCTTTAGTTTTCCACATCGGTCACACTCCTACGGAGGATTATTCATTTATATCTGGGTCAAACCAATATTGTTTAGTTCAGCAGTAAGATTCTTATCAGCAAAGTGTTTTTTTAGGGGCTGAATGCATGACTGCAGGTGTGCTCTGTTTTTTTTATCCCACAGAGCTTAAGGGCTCGTTCACACATATTATGGTAACTGGTGTTTTTCCACGACGGATAAATGCCAGTCACCATTAGAGCACATAGAAGCAACTGTAAGTGCCCTAAAATGCGCATCACGCTGCCCCCCACGCCATGGCTCACTGCAGCCAAAAACTGACAGCTGCCAACATGCTAAAAATGACCATTTAGTGTGTGGGCAGTGCTAATGAGCCCTTACTAAAATGTCACGAGTGACATTTCAAGACACCACAGTCACTGTCACTGAAACTGTTCGTGTTGCAACCCATTGCGCTGAAAAAAGTAATGCATGCAATACTTTTTTCAGTGCATGCCAGAGCAACGTTGGGGTGTGCATTGGCAGGTATTTCCAGTAAAGCCTTGTATATGTGTTGGGGCTGCACTGTAAATATGCCACACCATCTGTGTGAACTGGCTCTAACAAGTGCTAGTTTTCCTACTTGCTGTGGCTCTCCACCACATGTTATATCCTAAGCCCCGTACACATGGCCAAAATCAGCCGGTAGAGTAGATGCCGGATGGCGTTCAGCCCATGTGTACAGGTCATGGTTTGACAAATGCCGATATGATGACCAACTTCTGTCAAACGAGCTTGATGGAAGATCAGCATATGATCAGCACTCGCAGCTAATGACTGCGAGCGCTGACTGGTGTGTTCTGGCAGAACACAATAGCTCAGCAGGGAGATCACTGTACTAACATCCCATAATTAGTACAGGACCTCCTTGTGAGGTCTTCAGTTTTTTTTTTTTTTTAGTTCAGCCCGCTGCGCTAAATGGGAAAAACGTACCCTGTGCACCATGTGTGTGCGTGCTTCAGAAGCTGAAACAAGCTGTGGAATCTCTTGTGTATCGGCTGCAAGGCTGTTCCTGGATGGAAGGTAAAAGACTGCTCTTTAGCAGATTAGTGCCCAGCAATGATTCTGTTAGGATCATTATTGGGTACATCTGTAAAGCTGTTTAGTTTAGCTACACCTCTAAATATATTACACTAAGCAAAGCATACGCAAGTCTGATCACATGCGGGAGATTCTGCCGCTGGCAACAAATCAACGGCAATGGCATTGCTAAAGAGGCTGCCTGTGTGTCCCTAAAGAATCGCTCCTTCTGTAGCACACGCAGTGAGATGTTGCCCTGTCTCTCGCTTGAATGCTGCTAAATCTCGATTAATAGCAACAGAAGCAACACCTCGCTGCTTCAACTACAGAGGGAGCGATTTCATAGGGACAAAACAGGCAGCCTCTTAGCAATCCTGCTGCTGGCATTTTTGTCAATGGCAGGATTGCTAGCGGCAGAGTCGCTGTTGTGTCATCACCCTAAACCTATAAATAAGGGAATCATTCTGCTCTCGTTCTAAAGCAACAAAACCTACGCATTTATAACTGTGAATGTTACTTGTAGTTTTCACCAATACATGCAGCATTGATTTAGGTGCCCCCCCCCCCCCCCCCCCCCGTTTCACCCACCACTCCCTCTAAGCTAGCAGCTGTACAGCAGCTATTGTATGAAAATTCAAAAACGTAGAAAATCCAGAGCCTACCGTTCAAGGTGTGTGTGTACTTAATGACCTTGAAGCAGAACAAGCCACAGCACCTCTTAATGCCTATTTAGGCTTTCACTGATTAAGAAAAAGACAAAAATATGAGTTGGAAAGAAAACCTGATATACAGGATAGGATACTTCAGGGAAGACTATGCACAGTGTTGTGTGACTTGCCCAATTGTATACATTGAAACAGGAATGGCCCCAGGGGTGTCAGGCTGCAGAAATCTTTCTGCAAAGTAATAATTTGATATCACAGCTCCAGGCATGAAAACATTTAAATAGCTGACTAGTGTTGCTTGCTATTTGTCTGCATGTTTGTAAATGAGCCTCCTATTCAACAAGGGATTTTAAAAGATATAACTGAAAAGTGAATAAGTAGCAGAAAAAAAAATCCTAAAAACATACAACAGGTGGAACTAAAAATAGGGTAGAATTTAAGATCTTGATGTCTTGATTTTTTCCTTTTGTAAAGCCACTCACAAAAGCAACACGAAATCTAACAAATAAAAAAGGATAGGGTTCTATTTTATTCATCGAGCGTACTTGTGCTATGAGCCTTTTTTGCACACTGTAGGGCAGGTCTCACTGCGTTCTCTCAAACTGACTAATGCCCTGTACACACAACCGGTTTTCCCGTCGGAATAAACTCTGAAGGTTTTTCCGACGGAGTTCCGACGGAATTCCGCTCAAGTGGTCTTGCATACACACGGTCACACCAAATTCCGACCGTCCAGAATGCGGGGACGTACAATACGTACGACGGGACTAGAAAACGGAAGTTCAATAGCCAGTAGCCAATAGCTTCTGTCTCATACTTGCTTCAGAGCATGCGTCGTTTTTTGGTACGTCGGAACAGCCTACAGACGATCAGTTTTCCCGATAGGAATTGGTTCCGAAAAATTTAGAACATGTTCTCTTTCTAGGTCCGTCAGAATTTTGGACGTAGAAAGTCCGAAGGGGCATACACACAATCGGAATATACGATGAAAAGCTCCCGTCGGACTTTTTGTGTCGGACATTCGGCTCGTGTGTACACGGCATCCATAGGCGTGCGCAAGGGGTGTGCCAGGTGTGCCTGGGCACACCCTAATCCTGGGGTTGGCAACCCATCAATGGCGATCTCCTCAGTGATCATGGGCAGGTGACAGGTAAACTGCAATCCTTCCTTGCTGACCCCAAGGCATAGCTCCCAACTGTCCCTGATTTTGAGAGACTGTCCCTGATTTGGAGCAATGTCCCTCTGTCATCCTCATTTGTCCCTCATTTTGGTCTGATCTATATTGATTTATATAAAATGCACTTTTTGTCTATCAAAAAGGGTTTTCCAGCGTTAAGCCTTTCATCTGATTTCTAAATTGCTGGATTTGTAAATTCCAAAACCCAATATAAAAGAATAGTAGTGGTAAGAAAAGCACTTGTGGGTTCGCCAATCTTGTTTTTTGTACAATTCCCCTTTAAGGAGGCGTGGCAAGGGGTGTGTCCTCTGCCTGCATACTTTTGCTGATAGGTGTCCCTCATTCCCATTTCAAAAAGTTGGGAGGTATGCCCAAGGACCTGGAGAGAAGGTGCACTTTAGTAGAATCAATCTATATTTTCCTCCTGCAGCAGCTGAAAGTATACTTCTCCTCCTCTCCCTCTCACCGCCATTCAGCTGCCACAGGAGGAAAATACCAATACCATACCAATATATGCCACCCCCCTGTCCCTGTTCTTTCTGCTGCCTGGGTCCCCCGGTGAGCTCCCTTGCTCGCTCCTCACCCCTCACCCCAGGCCGGTAAATATGTCACACACGCATGTGTGTTGGAGCTTTGAGGTGCACACCCTAATGCAATAGGCTGCGCACACCTATGACGGCATCAGTAAGAAGGCCTGACTATATTAGCCACCTGATTACTCCCAGTGTTGTATTTATAAAAAGCAGCTCCAGTATCCCCTGATTTTGAGTGGCACTGAAAATATCCAAGGATGAGCTGAGGCGTGTTCGCAACTCCACGTGCCCGCGCCCGCCAGGAAGCTTACACTCCGCAGCGCTAATCACAGGTCAGGCAGTGAGACATTTCCCGATCTGTGCAGCCGCGGATCAGGAAATGTCTCACTGCCTGTGATTAGCGCTGCAGAGTGCCAGCTTCCTGGCGGGCGCAGGAACATAGAGTTGCGAACACGCCTGAGTTCATCTTTAAATGTATCTCTCCAACAATTAAAAGAGATCAAACGTCATAGCATACACTTCCATTACATAACATCAACATTGTAATAGCAATACAACTTTGCAGTATAGTTGAAGGCTCTGTGAAATGGGTAACGCAGAAGTACAAATTCACATGGCATTGTGAATGTGTATTACTGCATTCAATTAACCTTCCTGGCGGTATGATTATTTCAGATTTTTGATGCTCAAAGCGGTACAATTATTTTGCATGGAAATTTTGCGTTTTATATTGTTGGCCTGTCATTCTTAGGAATAACACACCTAAATCTTTCCAAACAAGAGTCTAATAGACATCCCGGGTATGATAAAGTTTAAAAGACGAAATCATAAATTATAATATAATAAATTACTATAAATAATTATAACAAATAATAATATAATAATAATAAAAATTATTCAATAATGTAATCAAATCAAAAACAGTGAAATTTTCTCAGTTGCAGAATTGTCGCTGTCATTACTTTCAGTGTTTGATGACGAATTTCCCTACAAATCACTATCGCTCAATTCTGCAAGTGATTCTAATTTATTATCGCCGTTTTCTCGCTGGTCTAAAACCGCTTTTGATGTAAAGGGACGCTTTTGGTTGCTATGGACAATCTCCAGTTTCCAGGCAGAAAGAACAGTATACAGTATAAAATAAATAACGGCATGCAGGGCACTGGACAAACCACTAGGGACAAAGGGGATGTAAAATTATTTGATAGTTATGTAATCTGTAAGATAGTATACAGTATACTGTACAGTATACTGTATGTATTGTGTGTGTTTCACTGTTTGAATTAGGCGCCGTTCTCTGTTCCGGTGCGTCGCAACGCTCACAGGGGACGAAGCTCGGCTCTGTGATGAATTGAGCTGAGACACAGCCACCACACACAGCGGGAGGACATCGCAGGATCCTGGGGACAAGGTAAGTAAATGTACCTGGATCCTGCGATGCAATCCCGAGTGTGGCTCGAGGTTACCGCTTTTGGTGCTGAAAATCCACCCCGAGCCACACTTAGGAATACCGTCAGGGAGGTTAAGTAAATGTGTGGAATTCTTTAAAAAGTTTTCAAAATTTAGGATCATTCAGGTTGACGGGCAGCACAGTGACTAAGTGGTTAGCCCTTCCACCAAGCAGCACTAGGATCGGCAGTTCAAATCTCAACCACGGCACTACCTGCATAGAGTTTGCATGTTCTCCTTGTGCCTGCGTGGGTTTCCTCCCACACTCCAAGGACATGCCGGTAGGGTAATTGGCCCTAGTATGTGTATATATGAACGTGAGTTAGAGATCCATCGATTGTAAGCTCCTTGAGGGCAGGGACTGATGTGAATATATAATATACAGTGCCTTGAAAAAGTATTCATACATTTTGTCATGTTACAAGCAAAAACTTAAATGTATTTTATTGGGATTTTATGTGATAGACCAACACAAAGTGGCACATAATTGTGAAGTGGAAGAAAAAGGAGAAATGATTTTAATTTTTTTTTACAAATAAATATGTGAAAAGTGTGACGTGCATTTGTATTCAGCCCCCCTGAGTCAATACTCTGTAGAACCACCTTGTGCTGCAATTACAGCTGCAAGTCTTTTTGGGTAGATCTCTATCAGCTTTGCACATTTAGAAAGTGACATTTTTGCCCATTCTTCTTTGCAAACAAGTTCAAGCTCTGTCAGATTGGATGGAGAGCGTCTGTGCACTTTCAAGTCTTGCCACAGATTCTCAATTGTATTTAGGTCTGGACTTTTACTGGGCCATTCTAACACATGAATATGCTTTGCAGCTCTGGCTGTATGTTTAAGGTTGTTGTCCTGCTGGAAGGTGAACATCTGTCCCAGTCTCAGGTCTTTTGCAGACTCTAACAGGTTTTCTTCTAAGACTGCCCTGTATTTGGCTCCATCCATCTTCCCTCCAACTTTGACCAGCTTCCCTGGCCTTGCTGAAGAAAAGCATCCCCACAACATGGTGCTGTCACTGCCATGTTTCATGGTGGGGATAGTATTATAAGGGTGATGTGCAATGTTAGTTTTCCAACACACATAGGGAATTATTTACGGAAGGCAAATCCACTTTGCACTACAAGTGCACTGAAAGTGCACTTGGAAGTGCAGTCACTGTAAATCCGAGGGGGACATGCAAGGAAAATAAAAAGCAGCATTTTAGCTTGCACATGATTGGATGATAAAATCAGCAAAGCTTCCCCTTATTTCAGATCTACCCCTCAGATTAACAGTGAGTGCACTTGTAGTGCAAAGTAGATTTGCCTTTCGTAAATAACCCCCATAGTGCTTTGCTTTTAGACCAAAAAGTTTGATTTTAGTCTCATCTGACCAGAGCAATTTCTTCCACATGTTTGCTGTGTCCCCCACATAGCTTTTTACAAACTGCAAACAGGACTTCTTATGGCTTTCTTTCAACAATGGCTTTCTTCTTGCCACTCTTCCATAAAAGCCAGATTTGTGGAGTGCACGACTAATAGTTGTCCTGAGGACAGATTCTCCCACCTGAGCTATGGATCTCTGCAGGTCCTCCAGAGTTACCATGGGCCTCTTGGCTGCTTCTCTGATGAATGCTCTCCTTGCCCGACCTGTCAGTTTAGGTTGGACGGCCATGTCTTGGTAGGTTTGCAGTTGTGCCATACTCTTTCCATTTTCGGATGATGGATTGAACAGTGCACCGTGAGAGGTTCAAAACTTGGGATATTTTTTTTATAGCCTAACCCTGCTTTAAACTTCTCCACAACTTTATCCCTGACCTGCCTGGTGTCTTCCTTGGCCTTCATTATGCTGTTTGTTCACTTATGTACTCTAGCAAACGTTGGAGGGCTTCTCAGAACAGCTGTATTTATACTGAGGTTAAATTTCACACACAGGTGGACTCTATTTACTAATTAGGTGACTTCTGAATGCAATTGGTTCCACTAGATTTTAATTAGGGGTATCAGAGTAAAGGAGGCTGAATGCACGCCACACTTTTCAGATATTTATTTGTAAAAAAAAATTTAAAACCATTTATCATTTTCCTTCCACTTCACAATTATGTGCCACTGTGTTTGTCTATCACTTAAAATCCCAATAAAATACCATATTTATCGGCGTATAACACGCGCCGGCGTATAACACGCACCCCAAGTTTAGGAGAGAATTTTAAGGAAAAAAACTTTTAGGAGGGAAGTTTAAGGAAAATAAACTTACATTAAAATGCCCATCAATGCAGCCTCATCAGTGTTCATCTGCAGCCTTGTTAGTGTCATTGCAGCTTTTCAGTGTCAGTGCAGCCTTGTCAGTGCAGCTTTGCCCCAGTGCAGCCTTGTCAGTGCAGCTTTGCCCCAGTGCAGTCTTGTCAGTGCAGCCTTGCCTCAGTGCAGCCTTGTCCTCAGTGCAGCCTTGTCCCCAGTGCAGCCTTGTCCCCAGTGCAGCCTTGTCCCCAGTGCAGCCTTTTCCCCAGTGCAGCCTTTTCCCCAGTGCAGCCTTTTCCCCAGTGCAGCCTTTTCCCCAGTGCAGCCTTTTCCCCAGTGCAGCCTTTTCCCCAGTGCAGCCCTGTCCCCAGTGCAGCCCTGTCCCCAGTGCAGCCCTGTCCCCAGTGCAGCCTTGTCCCCAGTGCAGCCTTGTCCCCAGTGCAGCCTTGTCCCCAGTGCAGCCTTGTCCCCAGTGTCTATGCCTACCGCCTGCCGCCGCCGCTGCCGCCGACATACACATGCTAGTAGTTTTAAATATGGCGCCGCGGAGTTCGGAGGGACTCGGCGCCGGCGGAACTAAACGAACGCTGCAGAGATACACATAGTCGAGTGTATTCGGCTCTTTCCGGCGCCGCTCACAGTCCCGCCCAGTCCCGCCCTATGATGGACATAACACAGGTCCAATGGCGGGACTGGGCGTGACTGTGAGCGGCACCAGAAAGAGCCGAATACACTCGACTATGTGTATCTCGGCTCTGTGATTTCAGCGGCGCTCGTTCAGCACCGCTGAGTCCCTCCGAACTCCGCAGCGCCATATTTAAAACTACTCGCTATGTGAATGTCGGCGGCGATCGCCGCCGATAGCGAGGATCGACTAGCGGGGATCGGCGTATAACATGCACCCACGACTTTCCCCTGATTTTAAGGGGAAAAAAGTGCGTGTTATACGCCGATAAATACGGTACATTTACATTTTTGGTTGAAACATGACAAAATGTGGGAAATTTCAAGGTATGAATACTTTATTCTGCTGTAGCCAATGACAGGTCAACTTGGCCTTGTGTTTTGGATCATTGTCATGTTGGAATGTCCAAGTATGTCCCATGCGCAGCTACCTGGCTGATGAATGCAAATCTTCCTCCAGTATTTTTTGATAACATACTGCATTCATCTTGCCATCAATTTTCACCAAATTTCCTGTGCCTTTTGTATTTCACACATCCCCAAAACATAAGCGATCCACCTCCATGTTTCACAGTAGGAATGGTGTACCTTTCCTCATAGGCCTTGTTGACTCCTCTTGAAATGTAGCGTTTATGGTTGTGGCCAAAAAGCTCAATTTTGGTCTTATCAATCTAAGTGACTTTGTGCCAGAAGGTTTGAGGCTTGTCTCTGTGCTGTTTGGTGTATTGTAAGCGGGATACTTTGTGGCATTTGCGCAGTAATGGCTTTCTTCTGGCGACTCGACCATGCAGCCCATCTTTAATCAAGTGCCTCCTTATTGTGCATCTTGCCACACCACATGTTTTCAGAGAGTCCTGTATTTCACCTGAAGTTATTTGTGGGTTTTTCTTTGCATCACAAACAATTTTCCTGGCAGTTGTGGCTGAAATTTAAGTTGGTCTACCTGACCGTGGTTTGGTTTCACAGAACTCCTCATTTTCCACTTCTTGATTAGAGTTTGAACACTATTGATTGGCATTCTCAATTCCTTGGATATCTTTTTATATCCCTTTCCTGTTTTATACAGTTCAACTACCTTTTCCTGCAGATCCTTTGACAATTATTTTGCTTTCCCCATGACTCAGAATCCAGAAACATCAGTGCAGCACTGGATGAAAGATGCAAGGGTCTGTCAGGAGTCCAGAAACTCTTTTATAAACACATACTAATTACAAGCAAACAGATCATAGGTGAGGATGGTTACCTTTAATAACCATTCAAACCTCTTTGTGTCAACTTATGTGCATGTTATCAGGCCAAAATCACCGGGGTATGTAAAGTTTTGATCAGGGTCATTTGGGCAGTTTCTGTTATCATTATGATTTAAAAAAAAGTAAAAACAGTTGATTGATAATAAATGGCTTCAGTCAAACACTAACCATGAGTGAAAGAAAAGTTTTTGTGTTATCATTCATATTCTCTGAAAAATGGCCAAGAAATCATAAATTCTGCCAGGGTATGTAAACTTATGAGCACAACTGTATGTATAGCACTGCGTAAACTGACAACGCTATACGAGTACCTGTAATAGATAAAATAAATAGGAGGAGACTAGAAAGAATTATTATGGAAATTAATATATGATTTCAATTTTGACCATAGATAAGGGCGTGGTTGGGATGTGAATGACGCTCAATGAAGGAACTTTGTAGAATCATGACTAATCCTGCGACTATCATCTGGTTTCTGGGTGTCATTCCTGCTTCAGTAAGTATATAAGGCCCATGTCAGCAAAGGGGAAGCCTTCCTAGGACCTGTGGACTCAAAGACCTGTGAGAGGATGGGTCATATGCTCCTCCTCCGCTACCATCCCTCTTACCTCCTTCTTGCTGAAAAAGTTCTCCACTCAGGGAGCAGGTAGCACTAGCCCGTGCATCCAATGGGGCTATTCCACCACAGGACTGTGGGACTAAGCCTCTCACTCTTCCTGCCCTGGGCTTTGAGACAATCATCAGGTCTATTTTGGATGCCACTGATGGCCGCAAAATGGCACTGATGGTGCACAATGACTACCTGGCTATACACTGATCATACATTATCTGGATAAAATAAGGGGGCGCATAATTGATGCTGAGGACCGACTTTTGGTGGTGGAAGACACTACTGGCTCACAGCTCTCAGATCCACAGGCCATGATATGTGCTTTGACAAGTTGGGTGGATCATGTGGAAAATAGGCAGCGTGGCAGAGTGGTAGGCCTGCCTGAGGGCATGGAAGATCCCCACTGAGCTGTTTTTGTGGAGTGTTTTTCCTCAAGCATCTTCTCTCCACGCCTGAGATGCCTCCCACCTATGTGGTGGAATGGGCCCACCAGGTTTCTCCTGGTGCTCCCCCCAGACCCTTCCTGGTAAGATTTTTGAATATCTTTGACTGGGACCAGAGGCACACTAATACCCTGAGGTGAAAAAGCATGAAAACACCAAGATCATGTTGTTCCTGGACTTCTCAGCAGGAACCCAGAAAAAACACAGATCATTCAAGGAGGTGTGCCAGAGTCTACGACAAAAAGGCCCGCAATACTGTATGCTCTACCCAAGTAGGGTCTGAGATCAACATCAGGGGTCTGGTAAATTCTTTGATACCCTGCATGAAGCCAATGAGTGTCTGGACTCCCTGTGACGGTGCAGACTGCCTATAACCAGTTTCCCATCCTGTGGAAGTTAAATAATTAAGCCCTTACATTATTGCTTAGACTGGGGAGAGTATCATGCTAAGTGGTAACCTATGAGTGCAGGTCTCAGCCTTTGCTTACTTGTCTCCTAAGGACTTTCACCTCCTTCTCCTTGATTTCTTCTGAGCAGTGGCAGACTGTATCGGCTTTCTTCCTGTATTCCCTCTGGGACTTCTCTTTGGATCCGTTGGATGACAAGTATCAAGTCACGGACTTCCTGTTATGTAGAGCTCCTAACTAGAGAGTGGGCATTCTGCAGTGGATAAGACTTCCCGGCTAGAACTGTTGCGCTCCAGTTTTTTTGGTATTTTTTTGATTTTTGGGATTAAAGCTGCAGACTTTGACAGTTTGATTATTGTTTAGTATAGTAGCAGGAAGTTTATTTTTGTGGAATCTTTCTATTAGTGCTTCTCTGTGCAGTATATATGTCCACTGTAAATGTGCAACTGTACCAATTAACCTTTGGCGATGTGGCCTTATGAATTGGTGCACAAAAAGCTCCTCCAGACTGAATTCATTATGTGTTGCTCCATATTCCAAGGACTTTAATATGAGTAATACGCTACATATGGGGGGTTATTTACTAAAGGCAAATCCACTTTGCACTTGAAAGTGCACTGAAAGTGCACTTGGAAGTGCAGTTGTTGTAGATCTGAGGGGAAGATCTGAAATGAGGGGAAGCACTGCTGATTTTATCATCCAATTATGTGCAAGCTAAAATGCTGTTTTTTATTTTCCTTGCATGTTCCCCTCAGATCTACAGCGACTGCACCTCCAAGTGCAAAGTGGATTTGCCTTTAGTAAATAACCCCCATGGTCTCTTAGAATGTCAGAGGCTTGAATGAGAAATTTAAATGAGCATTAGTATTCCAGTATCTTAACCTGCTTCAGCCGCATATTGTATTTTTACAAGAGACCCACCTGGATGGTAGCAGGGTGTTGGCTCTACATCGTCCATGGATTCAAAGGGCGCTGCATGCCACTTACTCCTCCTATGCCAGGGGGGTTTCCATTTTAATCAGCAAAGCTGTGCCTTGTACTATTTATCAGCTTGCTCTCTCTGTAAACTATTGTTTGGAATCATTCCATCATCCTTGATTCTGTGTTAGATACACGTTATGTTATTGCCCAAACCGGAGAAGGATCCTGTGTAGTGCTCCTCAAATAGACCAACTACTCTTCTGAATATGGATTTGAAATTTTTACCAAGGTGTTAGCCACTCAATTATCAATGGCTATTGCCTCTTTGATAAATATCAACCAGGCCAGTTTCATGCCCTAAATGTATATGGACACAGTGGGATCCTGTGTGCCCTGTTAATGCTGTCTTTTTTTCTAGTGGCTTTTGTCTTTATTATTTTTGTGTTTATTACACACCTTTTAAAATTTAATAAAAAAAGAGTTTACCATAAAAAAATTACTATAGATACACAAATTGCAGGAAATGTGTATAACTTGAATTAAAAAGGTTGTAAACCTCTGAAATGAAAAATTAACAGCACATATCCTCAAATAGTGTGTACTTGTCTTAATTCTTAGCACATAATGTAGATCCAGGCTGCACTCTCCTTCCTCTACTAACTATATGAGTCACTTCTGACAATTTTCTGCAACACCAGGCAATCCATGGTGACAATCCATCCCCTCTATTATACAGGATTTTGGTTGATAGCTTTAGGTATTCATGTTTCCCAGTGAAACTGTGTAGGGGGGGGGGGGATGTATCCCTTTCTCCCCCCACTCAGGTGCCAGATTACACTCGGCTCTCTGCTTTGTGCTGTGCAGTGTGTGATATCAAATCCCCACTTCTGCCTCCTGGAAGCAAAAAAATACTATGTACTTTGGAAGGCTCTGGCAGAGAGAGGGGTGCAGGTACAGAGGTACAGCTTATGTGGCAGGATTTGGTTCATCACTTCAAAAAGCTTATGTAAGGGTTTATTATCACTTTAATGTAGAAGTATAGCCAAAACTTTGTGTATAAAACAGGAAAAGGGGTACAGGTGTGTATATAATCTAACTATTTTCCCCCAGATTCTTTTGTTTTCTTGGTGTGTGTTGGTGGTGGTGGGTGGTCTATTAAATAAGGAGACATTGCCACTGAGGTAGAAGATTTGCTTTAGAAACCTTGGGATTTTTTTTTTTTGCTGTGTCCTGCTGTATTTAGGACAGGTGTACCCCCATCAAAAGATTTAACCCCCATTGCTGCACAGGTGACAGCTGTAAAATTTTGGATTTACCCTCACATTCTGTCTTGGTGACAATGGTCACAAGGATAAATTGAGAGGGTGACACAGCAGCAATAAAAACTCAATAGGGGTTCTAATCCCTCCATACACTGCTGTGGGAAAAGCAGTGAGCCAATCACATGTGGAAAAATTACATTTCTGAGGTACACAAAAAGTAAAAGGTCACCTCCAGGATACCATAGTTTCACGAAATCAATATGTATCGGTATGCCTGATTTGAAAAAAAAATAGAAATAGAAAGTTCATAAAAATTTATTTAAATCAATATATTAATTTCCACATCATATTTCAGTTATTTCTTGCCTACTCCTATTAATCTGAATGATCTTGAAGTTTGAAAACTTGCTTTGTGAAGAATCCCATACATTTTACTCCTTGAATTATGTAACAAGTATTCATTATGACCTGTAAGCAGGCACTGCTGTGTCACACATTTCACAGAGCATGCCTTCTGAATTATATGAGGTGCTAGGAGGATGAGCTTTATGAGGCAGATTCAGTACAGGAATCACAGGTACCATGGGATATGTAGTCTTTAAAAATGTAAAGTAAACCAAAAGAATGAGCAGTGACACAAATTCACTATGCCATGGGAATTTGTACTGCTGTGTCCCTCATTTCACAGAGCCTAAACCAGGGGTTTCCACTTAGGGGCTGGATTCAATGTATGTGAATGCATGGAGGGCCGCATTCACCTGCTAATAAATGAAGATAATAATAATCCTAACATAATAATATTAAAAGTACAGGTTTACCTCACTTTAAGGTGCTTCGCTAATACAAAGCCAGTTCACCCCCCTTTACATTACACAGCCCCGCACCTCTGGACCCCTTTACATTACACAGCCCCCGCACCTCTGGACCCCTTTACATTACACAGCCCCCCTGCACATCACACAGCCCCCCCTGTATATTACACAGCCCCCTTCCCCAGCTCTGTCCTTTCCTACCCTAACCCATGCAGAGAGGGAGACAGAGCAGGAAGCTGAATGGGAACACTGGAGAGACACACAGCATCGCTGATAAGACAGCGGGAGCTTCTGGAGTTAATTTTTCATATTAACAAGCTGGTGATTGGTTGCTAGGACCACCTAGCAACCAATCACCTGGAAAATTAACTCCAGAAGCTCCTGCTGTCTTATCAGCATGCCGCTCCCATGTTCACATTCAGCTTCCTGTTCCCTGCTCCGCTCTGTTCTTACTTAAAATGTCTGCGGGCCGGGTGCATGGGAATTCATCACGTGCACCGACGGGCCAGACATTTAGTGGCAGCGGGCCGCAGGTTGCCGACCCCTAAACTATACTGCAGAGGAGGTTCAGGGGGCACAGTCAGAACAGGAAATACACCACATGCAACATAATGACTGCTTGAAAGCAGCAAGGTACCATGGGATGTGTAGTCCATAGAAATTGAAATAAACAGTAGAGGAGAAGCTGTAATGCATGCAAGGAATCCAGAAAGTTGTGGAAAGTGATGACCAGCAGACAGGCAGCAATTACAACATGAAAGTAGATTCTATATTGAATTGACAAATATAACTATAGTTAATATTGATATAATAATGCTGATGTTTTAAAATGAAAGTGTATACTGTGACCATAGATCATAGTTTTACATGTTACATTGCTTTTTGAAGTTTATTGGTCAGCGTTAACTGTATTTGAACAAATGGGCATAAACTTTAACAGGAAATGTACACAAATGTTGCTCAAGTTTAGAATGAAGGCAGTGAGCATAATGCCGCATACACACAGTCGGAATTTCGGCCCGCAAAAGACCAATGAGATTTTTTCATCAGAAAATGCGACCGCGTGTATGCTCCATCGGTCTTTTGTTGGCGGTATTTCAGCCAGCAAAAAATTGCGAGCATGCTCTCAATTTTTCGGCCGGGAAAAGTTCCTATCCGAAAATACGATCGTCTGTGGCAATTTTGACGCGCAAAATCCCTACGCATTCTCGGAAACAATTCGACGCATGCTCGGAAGCATTGAACGTCATTTTCTCGGCTCGTCATAGTGTTGTACGTCACCGCGTTCTTGACGGTCGTAATTTCAGTGAACTTTTGCGCGACCGTGTGTATGCAAGGCAAACTTAAGCGGAATCCCGTCGGAAAAGCCGTCATATCTTTTTCCGACGAGAAAACCGATCGTGTGTACGCGGCATTACTCTTTTAAAGTGAAGATCCCATTTAAGACTTAAAGTGATTGTAAGGGTTCGTTTTTTTTTTAAAAATAACAAACATACTATACTTACCTCCACTGTGCAGCTCGTTTTGCACAGAGTAGCCCGGAGACTCGTCTCCTGGGGTCCCCCGACGGCTCCTCCCCACATCAGATAACCCCCTAGGAGAAGCTCTCTCCCGAGGGTGTTACCTTGCGGGCGTACATAGCCGCTGAATGTATGACTCGGCCCCGCCCCCGGTGCCCGCGTCATTGGATTTGATTGACAGCAGCGGGAGCCAATGGTTGCGCTGCTATCAATCTATCCAATCAAGAGTCGAGAACCCTGGGCAGAGAGGCAACGCTTCCCCGCCGGATCAAGTTCCAGGGCCCAGGTAAGTAAAACAGGGGGGCTGGGGGGCCAGTCACTGCCAGGTGTTTATTCACCTTAATGCATAGGATGCATTAAAGTGAAAAAACACGAAGGTTTACAACCCCTTTAATAATGTTAACAGAGCTGTTTTTGTCAACAGGACGCATGAATGCAACTACTATTTACTAATAAACAAACCTATTTGCAGCAGGTATTGTATGTGTGCATATTTCTTTATTTAATAGCAAACCCACTGCTGATCCCGTCTCAACTCTGACTTTCCAGGTAATCTTGCAGAGCATAAAAAGAAACAGCGTGGGAATAGTAATATGTGGCTACATAGACCACAGAGAGGATTGAAGAACTTTGACTGTGGCATGATCTTGGCACATTAAACTGTAGAAATAATGTTGACATATTCACTGTGACATGACCCCCACGGCTTACAGAATGACTAAATAATGAACTCTAGTTATTCTATTGTCTTCTGTAGATAGTGCATCCCGGTCCTAAGAATGAACAAGCTTGAAACCACAAACACTGTTCTAGATGCAATATTACATATGATGACAGCAGCCATTATATCTATTAAACATGAGAAAATAAAATGTTTCAACATGTTCAATTACCCCGCTTTCCTTCTGCAAAGCTTCTCAACACTTTCACAGTACATGCAACCTTAGTATATTGTATACATTTTCTGAATAGCGGTTTGGTGGCTTATGGTTTAGTCTAGATGTCTTTCACTGTAAGATTTATGGGTTTGATGAGAAAAATACATAACATGAGAAAAGCGAATGGAAACATCAGAACCGTTAAAAGGAGAAATCTAGTCTCACCTGATTTTCTCCCATCTGCTTCTGGTGTTTAGTGAAAATTTGGGCTGTTCTTTAAAATTTTCTTCCCCTCAAATTCTCATTGGGGATGATTTACTAAAATTGGAGAGTGCAAAATCTAGTGCAGCGCTGCATAAAAACCAAGCAGCTTTCAGATTTTTCTTTTTGTTAAAGCTGAATCAAACAAGCTGATTGGCTGCCATGCTGCACCAGATTATGCACTCTTCAGTTTTAGTAAATCAACCCCACTGTGTGCGCCTCTGGATTTTAATTGCATTGCAGCATGCAGATTTCCTGTCCGCAAACACTCCCACAAGAGTTCCTAACTGTCTTTGACATGACCCCTGGGCTACAGGAGCTGTCAATTACTTCTGGGGGACCCCAGGGAATTTCTTTAATTTGCAGGAATTTCCTCTGACTTCCTGTTTGGCTGTGGGAAAGGAAGTGAAGGAAAATCTCAGCAATAGGACACAAATGGCGAAAAAAAATCTAACAAGGGTTATAACCCTCCCTTGCTCTATCCAGAATGAAAAAAAAAAAAAAAAAGATTTGCCAATAGTTCTACTTTTCGTTTCCTCTAATAAACATACAAGGCAGGGACTGATGTATATGACTCTATGCATACTGTAAAGCAATGTAAAACAAACTCCATCAATCTTGTATTCTTGAATAAATAACAGCTGCCTACACTATTGCTGTCAGGCCCTGTCATTTCTACCCTCTGTTTGTACCCTGAATGTACACTAAAAAAGTATTTAAATTATTCTTTATTTTTTTTATTATTGCTACTACAATAAATTCCTGGCACATTTGAAAAGTGTCAGAGCGAAAAAAAAAAAACATATTCGGTACATTTCTGCAACACAGGATCATTATCATTCCCTATGTTTTGTCCCTTCAATAATTATGCAAATAGAAAAAAAATCCTGTCGATCTGTCAGAAAACCTGTGTGTTCCTAACTTCATGTAGTGAGCTGACAGCATAGTGCCTTTTCTCCTCCCAAATCTCAAGCATTTTCAGCCCTGCCTGTTGGACTACTGAACTCAGACTATTCCCATGCACACATTGGGGATACATAGTTACATAGTTACATAGTAGGCGAGGTTGAAAAAAGACACAAGTCCTTTAAGTCCAACCTATGTGTGATTATGTGTCAGTATTACATTGTATATCCCTGTATGTTGCGGCCATTCAGGTGCTTATCTAATACTTTCTTGAAGCTATCAATGCTCCCCGCTGAGACCACCGCCTGTGGAAGGGAATTCCACATCCTTGCCGCTCTTACAGTAAAGAACCCTCTACGTAGTTTAAGTTTAAACCTCTTTTCTTCTAATTTTAATGAGTGGCCACGAGTCTTGTTAAACTCTCTTCTGCGAAAACGTTTTATCCCTATTGTGGGGTCACCAGTACGGTATTTGTATATTGAAATCATATCCCCTCTCAAGCGTCTCTTCTCCAGAGAGAATAAGTTCAGTGCTCGCAACCTTTCCTCATAACTAAGATCCTCCAGACCCTTTATTAGCTTTGTTGCCCTTCTTTGTACTCGCTCCATTTCGTGTACATCCTTCCTGAGGACTGGTGCCCAGAACTGGACAGCGTACTCTAGGTGCGGCCGGACCAGAGTCTTGTAGAGTGGGAGAATTATCGTTTTATCTCTGGAGTTGATCCCCTTTTTAATGCATGTCAATATTTTGTTTGCTTTGTTAGCAGCAGCTTGGCATTGCATGCCATTGCTGAGCCTATCGTCTACTAGGACCCCCAGGTCCTTTTATATCCTAGATTCCCCCAGAGATTCTCCCCCAGTCTATAGATTGCATTCATATTTTTGCCACCCAAATGCATTATTTTACATTTTTCTACATTGAACCTCATCTGCCATGTAGTTGCCCACCCCATTAATATGTTCAGATCTTTTTGCAAGGTTTCCACATCCTGCGGAGAAGTTATTGCCCTGCATAGCTTAGTGTCGTCTGCAAATGCAGAGATTGAACTGTTTACCCCATCCTCCAGGTCATTTATGAACAAATTAAATAGGATTGGTCCCAGCACAGAACCCTGGGGAACCCCACTACCTACCCCTGACCATTACGAGTACTCCCCATTTATCACCACCCTCTGAACTCGCCCTTGTAGCCAATTTTCAATCCATGTACTCACCCTATGGTCCATGCCAACAGACCTTATTTTGTACAGTAAACGTTTATGGGGTACTGTGTCAAATGCTTTTGCAAAATCCAGATACACCACGTCTACGGGCCTTCCTTTATCTAGATGGCAACTCGCCTCCTCATAGAAGGTTAGTAGATTGGTTTGGCAAGAATGATTCTTCATGAATCCATGCGGATTACTGCTAATGATACCGTTCTCATTACTAAAATCTTGTATATAGTCCCTTATCATCCCCTCCAAGAGTTTACATACTATTGATGTTAGGCTAACTGGTCTGTATTTCCCAGGGATGTATTTTGGGCCCTTTTTAAATATTGGTGCTACATTGGCTTTTTTCCAATCAGCTGGTACCATTCCAGTCAGTAGACTGTCTGTAAAAATTAGGAACAACAGACTGGCAATCACTTGACTGAGTCCCCTAAGTACCCTCGGATGCAAGCCATCTGATCCCGGTGATTTATTAATGTTAAGTTTCTCAAGTCTAATTTTAATTCTGTCCTCTGTTAACCATGGAGGTGCTTCCTGTGTTGTGTCATAAGGATAAACACTGCAGTTTTGGTTACTGAAGCCCCCCGATTCACTCGTGAAGACTAAGGAGAAGAATAAATTCAATACCTTTGCCATCTCCCCATCCTTTGTAACCAGATGTCCTTCCTCATTCTTTATGGGGCCAATATGGTGTGCCCTCCCTTTTTTACTGTTTAGATAATTAAAGAATTTCTTGGGATTTTTTGTGCTGATGTTTTTTGGGTTGATTTACTAAAACTGGAGAATGCAAAATCTGGTGCAGCTGTGCATGGTAGCCAATAGGGTTGTCCCGATACCACTTTTTTAGGACCGAGTACAAGTACCGATACTTTTTTTCAAGTACTCGCCGATACCGATTACCGATACTTTTTTTTTAATGTCACGTGACAGTGTTTTTTTTTTTCATTTTCTTTTTTTTTAACAGTGCTTGCTTTTTTTGGGGGGGGTGAACGTTGTATGTGTGTGTTATTTTTTTTTTTTTACAATTTTTATTTTTTACAATAATATTTCTTTTATTCTTTATTTTTTTTTTTTTTTTTAATCAGCCCTTTTGGGGGGCTTTGGTGAGATATCAGGGGTCTTAACAGACCTCTGATATCTCCCCCTTGAGACAGAGAAAGAGACAGAGGATAGAGAATCCCCAGTCCCTTTCTCTGCAGCGTCAGCTGCACTGACAATGAATGGAGAGAAGACCGCAGCTTCTCTCCATTCATAAACTGACACATCGTAATCACAGAAGATTACAATGTTTCAGTTATGTGAATGGACAGAGTCAGCTGACTCTATCCATACACAAAGGAAGGAGGAGGGGGAGGACGAAGGAACTGAGGGGGAGAACGGAGGGGACAGATAAGAGCAGAACGGAGGGGACAGATAAGAGCAGAACGAGGGGACAGCGGAGAGGCACAGAGGAACGGAGGGGGCACGGAGGAGGATGCAGTGACAGTCAGCTGTGAGCGATCACCGCTGTCTGTCACTAAAGCTGGTGAAAGCCGCTGGGGGAGAATCTTGTAACTCCCCCACGCGCCGATCACAGCTGACAGTCAAGGTATCGGGGGAGGCATCGGGAGCATTTGCCCGAGTACAAGTACTTGGGCAAATGCTTGGTATCGGTGCCGATACCGATACTAGTATCGGTATCGGGACAACCCTAGTAGCCAATAAGGATGATATCAGTCGTGTTCGCAACTCCATGTGCCCACCAGGAAGCTGACACTCTGCAGCGCTAATTACAGGCAGTGAGACATTTCCTAATCCATGGCTGCACAGATCGGGAAATGTCTCACTACCTGTGATTAGCGATGCGGAGTGTCAGCTTTCTGGCGGGTGTGGGCACGTGGAGTTGTGAACACACCTGAGCTCATCCTTAGTAGCCAATCAGCTACTAACTTCAGCTTGTTCATTTAACCACTTCAATACTGGGCACTTATACACTTTCCTGCCAAGACCAATTTTCAGCTTTCAGCGCGGTTGTATTTTGAATGACAATTGCGCGGTCATGCTACACTGTACCCAAACTAAATTTTTATCATTTTGTTCCCACAAATAGAGCTTTCTTTTGGTGGTATTTGATCACCTCTGTGGTTTTTATTTTTTGCTAAACGAATAAAAAAAATGACCGAATTTTTTTTTGTTTCTGTTACAAAACGTTGTAAATAAGTAAGTTTTCTCCTTCACTGATGGGCACTGATAAGGTGGCACTGATGGGCACCAATGAGGTGGCACCAATGAGGTGGCACTAATATGCGGCACTGATGGGCAGCACTGCTGGGCACTGATATGCAGCACTTATGGGTACACATAGGTGGCACTGATGGGCACTGATAGGCGGCACGGATGGGTACTGATAGGCGGCACGGATGGGCATGGGTGGGCACTGATAGCAGACACTGATGTACATTAATGGATGGTACTGATGGATGCCAATCAGTACCAAACAATAATGCCTGCCAATCAGTGATGCCCATTGTGGGCATTGATTGGCACCCATTGTGGGCACTGATTGGCATCCCTGGTGGTGACTAGTGGTGGGCATCCCTGGTGGCATCCCTGGTGGTCCAGTGTGGGCATCCTCTGGGGGGCTTCGCTTATAATCAATCAGCACAGACCCCCCCTGCCAGAAGAGCAGCCGATCAGCTCTCCTCTACTCGCGTCTGACAGAGACGAAAGAGGAAAAGCCGATCAATGGCTCTTCCTATTTACATCGTGATCAGCCTTGATTGGACACGGCTGATTACGTGGTAAAGAGTCTCTGTCAGACTGACACACGGCAACAACGATCGCCGTAATGCGCGCCCCCGAGGGGGGGGGGGTAGTAGCTGGAAATTCTGTGAATATTATTTATCTAGGTGACAAATGTATCAGTAATCAGATATAGCACTTTTACCATGCACCACGTACCTATATTTAGCTATTCCACTAAGATTACATTATACCTACTAAGCCGTGTATTGCCACATTTATTGAAATACATTCTGTTTAAGAACTGGTCTTCACTTTAGCATTAACTGGTAGTAACAGTATACTCTGTCAAACTATCCAATTCCTCTGAACTTATATTATCTAATTTATATTAAACCAGCCCATCACTTTATTTTTAGAAGATCCATTAGCTACAACACCTGTCATCATTGCTCAGTATTCGCTGGACACTACTTGTTAACGAGATTTAAATTTACTGAACTTAGAATTTTATTTTCAGACTATACAATCCACTACCCTACTGACACAGCTTAAGCAGAGCCAACATTTCTCCAGCAAGGATACCAGATTGTGCATCAGTGCAAAGCAGCAGAAAAGCACTGTCATGGCTGGCTGGAGACAATGGAGCACATGAGCTGCTTATTGAAAATATAATCTTCTTTTTTTAAATAAGTTGAGATATTGGGCATGTTTAGCTCTTGTGGTAGACTCTTTTTTAAAAAAAATATGTTCATGTCAGTCCAAACTATTTGTGAGGGCCTGGTAGCCCACTTTTATTAAACAAAGTTCCAGTCCAACAAAAACAGGTTGCCCACTCAGGGGTTAGAATTTCTCACTGTTGAAGTAACTGAAAATACGAAGCTCTTCAGTCAGCAGCAGTGCTGCTCTTTTTGCTCTCCCCAACCATGGGCTCCTCAGACTCACTCAGTCTCTGCTCCAGCACCTTACTGCTCAGGCCCCACTCCTGGCCTCACTGGACAGGGTTCTCCCAACAACTTGGGCTCTCCTACTCTTGAGACTCATAGGGGTTGATTTACTAAAGGCAAATCCACTTTGCACTGCAAGTGCACTTGGAAGTGCAGTCGCTTTAGATCTGAGGGGAAGATCTAAAATGAGGAGAAGCTCTGCTGATTTTATCATCCAATCATGTACAAGCAAAAATGCTGTTTTTTTATTTTCCTTGCATGTCCCCCTCAGATCTACAGTGACTGCACTTCCAAGTGCACTTGTAGTGCAAAGTGGATTTGCCTTTAGTAAATAAACCCCATAGATCCCCTTTCTGGACTCTCTGGTTGCCTCAGCTCTCGCTGTCCTCTACTGACCCACTTAGCTGTTCCAACTCTCCCGGTCAACCTCTCTTGGCTGGAGCACACCTCTATACTCACTGTTTGTGAGGATTTAAGGATTGAAGGCTCCTTCCCACACAAGGAAACCTTCAAACTCCAGGCCCCAATCTGGGATTACCAAACCCAGAGAAAACTTAAAACAGTTCTCTCTGCTCACAAAACACATGCTGGAGCTTCCCAAACTGCCCTTTTCAGAAACCTGTGTGATTTTTCCAACCGTTTCTTAATCTGACATGGTGGCAGGACCTCACAATGTCACAAAGGGGGAGATTTACTAAAATGAAAGTACCCAGAACCTGGTGCAACTGTGCACAGTAGGCAATCAGCTTCTACCTTAAGCTTGTTCAATTAAGCCTTGACAATAAAACCTGAAAGCTGATTGTTCTTTATGTGGAGCTTCTCTAGGGGGTTTTAGTATCCCCCCACCAAATAAACAGACCAATGAATCTATTTAAAATATTTTATAAGTTTTCTGACTTGATACACGGCACAGATCTGCCTTATAAACATTAAAGTGGTTGTAAACCCCCATAAAAAAAACCTGCAAGACAAAGGCATAAGGAGCCAGTATGCTATGCATGGCACAGATCTGCCTTATGAACATTAAAGTGGTTGTAAACCCCAAAAAAAAAAAAAAACCCTGCAAGACAAAGGCATAATGAGCTAGTATGCATAGTATACTAGCTCATTATGAATTACTTACCTGAGATCAAATCCCCTGCAGCCGTCCTCGTACCCTGCTCCGGCAGCCGACATCGCTCCCGGAGTTACTACCGGGTATCGCGGGCTCTGGCCCTGTGATTGGCCGGAGCCGCGATGACGTCACTCCCGCACTCATGCACAGGAGCTGCCAGTAACGGCACAGTCTAACTGAAGCAACGGCACGTACTGCCATTGTTTCAGTGGGTATGTGTCGATGACATCAGCACATGCAAATACAGGAGATATCTCCTAAACTGTGCAGGTTTAGGAGATATCCAGTCTAGCTACAGGTAAGCCTAACTATAGGCTTACCTGTAGCAAAAAGTGGTTGTAAAGGGTTTACAACCACCTTATTAAGGTGAGCTGTGGACAGGAGATGCTGAGGCGAGCTGTGGATGGGAAGTGCAGAGGTGAGTTGTAGACAGAGATTGCAGAGTAAGCAGGGGATGGGGTAACAGAGGTGAGCTGAGCTGGGGACAGGGAGTGCAAAGATGAGGGGGGGTGCAAAAGTGAGCTGTGGACAACTTGTTTAGAGGTGAACTGTGGGCAGGGTATGCATAGGTGAGCTTTGGCAGGGTGATGCAGAAGTGAGCTGTGGACAATGGATGCAGAGGTGGGCTATGGAGGGGTTGGCAGAGGTGATCTGTGGATGACGGGGGGGCTTTGAGTGGGGGTTAATAAAGAAGTTAGGATCTTGTAACCTACCATGTACATTACCTACTCCCGACTGCCATACTCTGTACGCTGTGGTAAATATTACATACACCCTATTGTTGTATGTTACATTCTGCTGCACTGAACCTGGTTTCCTTTCTGATTTTCTTTCCACTTTCATCTCGATTCGAGCAAAAAAAAAAGGAACGTCCTTGTAGGTGCTGACTTTTTCTCGGTTGATGGGATGTAGTCCATGAAGTGACGACCAGTCAGGCGTTCCGGGTTGACAACGCCAACAGTACGACGTCCAGCTCTATGCACACCCACGATGGTGTTTGGTGGTTCACAAAGATACGTTCGGCAACTTTCCAAATGAAGTCAGAATGAATCACAGGCTTGTCGCTCTTTTTTTTTTTAGCAGAATGTAGGTATTCCACAAGCATTGCTCAAGAAGATGTCTGAAGATTTTCTTGTAGTACTTCTTTTGCTGTTTCCTCATTGCTGGGTAGAATGTCATTGCTTGGTCGGCTTTGTCAACACCTCCCATGGTATTATTGTAGTCTATCACTACTTGTGGCTTCACGATTTCTTTCCCACCTTTTGTGCGTACCACAGCAGTGGAGGTATTATGAACTGTACTCATTAGGCGCACATCTTTCTTGTTACACCATCGCAGTGCCATCATTTTGCCTTTCTGCCAGGCAACCATTTCTCCAGTCTTCAGCTTCTAATTTCCAAACATTGGCAGCATGTCACGTCAGTTAGCCCTAACGGTTTCATAGGCATCTGTTTTGTTTTGCAGAAGAAACTCATAAAGTTCAGGAGATGTATAAAAGTTGTCGGTTGTTACGCAATAGCCCTGATTTAGCAATGGCTCAATGAGTGAAAGAACGGAAAATGTTGCCTTTCCATAGTTGCTGTATTTTGGATTGAATTTTGTTCCTCTTCCAGTGTATATGACTGAATTCCAAATGTAGCCAGTTGACGATTCGCATAGCATGTAGAATTTTACGCCAAATCGTGCTCTCTTTGATGCAATGTATTGTAGCCAGCTGAGACTTCTCTTGTAGGCCATTAGACTTTCATCTATGCTGATATTTCTTTCTGGCACATAGCTCAGTTGAAATAAAATTTAAAAAGCTGCGCTAGGATATTTAATGTATATGTCCACAAAAAATGATATGGAGACAAGAAAATTAAATTAAATATTCGAATCCTTAATGTTACTGCAGTGTTCACACACAAATAAGGAAAATGCCCAACCACCGTAGCTGTAGATTCTGCTTACCAGACGGCAAGCTTAAAAGTCAGATGGCTATAACCCAGCCTAGGCCTCTAAGCTTGCAGATGACCACAACAGGGATGGTGATGCAGATGGTACGGATCGCTCTCTTTATCCCGCTAAAGTGTGCGTTCACTCAATTGGGTACTGTGTGCTGCTGAAGACTGAACAAGAGGTCCCAGCTGGATGACATAGCTCCATTGGAAATTCTTTAGAATCATTTCAGATACTTCCCAAATTTTCTTTAATTTTGGTGCAGGATAAGTAGTTTCATCAAATTCTTTGTTGTTTTCAAAGTGTAAATATTTCATGATCAGAAAATCTCTACTTCAACATGACTGTGCCAAAGAATGGAGTGGCAAGTAATTTATTAGTTGTCCAATACCACTTGTGCAGGGGTTTCACCACCACTCCCTGAAGTATTATAAGGCCCAAAAATTTTCAAATGTCATCTTTAGTCACTGGTTTCCACTTTCTGCTTCTTGGAAAGTCAGATCCGTAATAGCTAATTGTTGCTCTTTGTACTGGTTTGTCCCAGCAACTATTTTTTCAATAACCTCATCGGTCTGAAGTAATTGTAAGTATGCCAAGGGGTTGTCGTGTTCAATGTCTACTTTCATACCAGATGCTCCAGTAAATGGAAATCTTGAGGGGCGCTGCCTGATCTGTACCACAGTCAATAGAGCACCAAGTTTGCACATCACTGAGCTCAGTTGCGGAATCCTCGCTGTCGTCACTTTCAGTGTCTGATGACAAATTTCCCCACGAATCACTATCACTCAATTCTGCAAGTGATTATAATTCACTATCGCTGTTTTCTAGCTGGTCTAAAACCGCTTTTGACCTAAAGGGATGCTTTTTGGATGCCATGGTCTCAAGTTTCCAGGCAGAAAGAACGGTAAAAGTGCAGGCACGGCACTCGACAAAGCACTAGGGATAAAACTGAGGTGAAATGGTGTGATACAATCCTAACAGATTACAATGTATGTTATGTTTTGAACTTTTTGAATTTCCCACCTGGCTCCACCCCCCTGCGTCACGGTGCTCGCAGGGAAGGGAATCCCGAAACTGATGCATCGACCGGAGGACACAGCGGGAGGACATCGGGGAATCGTAGGGACAAGGTAAGTAACAGTACAGGGATACTACGGTGGTACTGAAAATTAACCCCGAGCCACACTTGGGATTACTGCCAGGGAGGTTATTGACCAGGCCATTTTTTGCCCAAACAAAATTGATGTCCTTTTTTTCCCACAAATAGAGCTTTCTTTTGGTGGTATTTAACCACCTCTGTGTTTTTTTCTGACGGACTGACTGAAAGTAGAGAGAGAGATCACTGTTCCTGATTATTAGTAACAGCTGATCTCTCTCTCTTCCTCTGTCAGACCGGGGATCTGCCTTGTTTACATAGGCAGAGCCCCGTTCAGCCTCCCTTCACCATGATCGCGGGTGGCTGCCGTACCCACGGGCGAGCTCCCAGGGCGCATGCGTGCGCCTCTGACGGCGGGCATGTGCCCACTGTATCTAATGCACGGATCGACGTATAGGTAGGCCAGTTCGCACAGCCGGGCCGCCCTGCCGCAGTATATGTGCAGTGGGCAGTACGGAAGTGGTTAAGGTAGGCTCAGACAAAGTTTTTGCTCTGTGTTTATGGTCTTTGTGCATATGTAAGAGAAGAGTTCCTTTTTTCACAACAATTGTGCTGAGGTTTATGTGTGTCTATGAGACTTTTGCGCATGGCACTGTAATTAAAGGATATATTGTGGGTTTAAGGACTGTGGAATTGTGTACTATGTATGCAGTGAGTAGGCTCAGGGTCTATTTAATATGCCACTTTAAGTAGGGGGCGCTGTTTGGCATTTTCATCCTGGCCACTCAATGACCTTGTCCCCACACTGCTATTTGATGTAAAATTGTCTTGTATGGTAACATAACCATTAATTTCTCAGTTCTAAATAACATTAGATCAAAGGGATGATAGGCAAGCACCAGCATATGGTTATGGTCCACATTACTGTATAATTCATTTTTCTGAAGAGGTATAAAAAGAGGAGTCCAGCGAGAAAAGTAAACTAGTCTAAGGCCCCTTTCACACTGAGGCGGAAGTGGCGTCTGCGATAAAACTGCACTATTTTTAGCGCCGCTTTACCGTCGTTTTAGCGGCGGTATTCAGCCGCTAGCGGGGCAGTTTTACCCCCTGCTAGTGGCCAAGAAAGGGTTAAAACCACCGCAAAGCCCTCCGGCCTTTTTAACACTGGAGTGTGAGAAGCGGCTTTTTCAAGGCGCTTTGCAGGCGCTATTTTTAGCGCTGTAGCGCCTGCAAAGCGCCCCAGTGTGAAAGGGGTCTAAGAGAAAAAAACTGAGCTCACTGTCATTATTTTTTTGACAAGATCTGCAGCTCTCTACCAAAATACACAATTGTTTCAGATCCCCTCAAAAATTTGGCTATCTTGAAAGATAAAATTAAAGTTAAAGCTGTATTGTTGCCATCTCAAAAAGTGTTCATTTTTCTTTTGCCCAGTTATATTCTGATATGTAGTTATAATCTGAGAATCGCAATGCTTTTTTTTTTAAACTTCTGACCCTGCCCCTCACCCACATAAACATTACATTTACATGTCGTGGGCAGGCCATGACCCAGTGCTTAGGTAAAAGAAACCCACCTGGGTAGTAACACTGGCGCAACAACTCTTGACCTTGTTTATTCTGGTTTAGTATTTAGCAAAACAAGAGAAGCAAGGTTCCCTTTAAACTTGCCAAGATGGCAGATGTCAATAAGGTGTTAAACAATTTAAATTAAAATATTTCTATATATTAGACTCCACTCTGTCCCTGTGTATTATAGTGTATCTAAACTCCAAAATAAATATGCGATCTATTGCAGCATACCAGATTTGAATTCTTCTTTCTCAGTCTAAGAATATTTTCAGCAAGTACAGAAAATACCTGTTATTCTTGCCAGAAATGCACTGTTCTTGTCATTTCTTGTGAGCCTAAAAGAAACCACACACAACCTTGTCTATTGTGTAAACTACCAGTACCACCAATCCACCACCTAACAGAAATGAACAAAGGCAGACATGTTTGAAGTCCAGTCTGTATGACATCCATGGCTGCCTGAAAAATAGAAAACTAATGCAGCTACTACCAACAGGGCTGGTAAGCTGCAATATATTACATTTTTGTTTTTGGGTTTAGATACATTTTAAATACTACAATGGGAGCCCTTGCACCTGCCAGGTCAAAGGCAACCAGGAATCTGTAGTGCATGGAAAGCTGAAGCAAAACAAATACTCTAATTAGGAATACTCTCTGTGTTAACAGGCTGCTTACCTTCTAAGGATTATTATATTTGTGCATGTTGTGGTCCCTTCAAATGGTGCATATAAAAAGTCACAGGTGCAAAAGAGACCTGTCCACTTTGTCCAACAAATCAATTTGACTGTATATTTGAATATATGATTTTTGAAGTTCCAATAAAAAATACACATAAAAAGGAAATACAATGTATTACTGAAACACAGTGCATGCAGCTATGAGCTGCCACTGCATGTGAATATGGTCTTTTCATTTGTCTTCTACTAGTCAGACATTATTTTTTTCCACTTTGACATAAAAGACTGAGAACAGCAGCTTTAGTGCTTTTGGTCTAGACAATATTTGGTATCCAGGGTTTTTACTGCCTTTAGTTTTAATGCCTAGAAGAGACCAACAGTGCATCTGTGCACGTGCAGGTTTTTTAAAAAACAATGATGCAGAAAAGCGAAGGGGGGACGTTATTTTTTTATAGTGATTAATCCCACTTTAAGTTTACAAGAATACTTACAGGATCTGCTGGTCCGCAAAACTCTCTGAAGGACTTTGGAGCATTTGGTCCCCGAATTTCCATAGCAATACAAGGGCCAGAACATAATTCACTTAGCATTTCCTAGTGGAAAAAAAAGCTTTAAATAAATATCTGTTTCATTTGTAAAAGTATACATTTGTATGTAGTAACATAATGGAAATTTTTCTTAGCTGTCACAGAGATGTTTCAACATTTTTCAGAGTGTCAACAACTTTCATTACACCTACATTCCTACTATCACTCATTTGCTAACAACTACTGTTTCGGATTGCTGATAGAGATGCCTGAACTGGTCATATCAATACAAAAAACAGGGTAATGCATGATTATCAACTGTTTTGGTGGTTATTTCCACATGAGAGGTGAAGGAACCATCAGTTTTGATAGTTATCTTTACATGAGATGTGAAGGAACCAACAGTTTTGATGGTCATCTCCACATGAGATGTGAAGCAACCAACAGTTTTGATGGTAATCCTCACATGGGATGTGAAGGAACCAACAGTTTTGATGATTATCCTCACATGGGATGTGAAGGAACCAACAGTTTTGATGGTTTCTTCACATCTGATGTAAAGATAACTAACAGTTTTGATGGTCATCTCCACATGAGATGTGAAGGAACCAACAGTTTTGATGGTTATCCTCACATGGGATGTGAAGGAACCAACCGTTTTGATGGTTATCTCCACATGAGATGTGAAGGAACCAACAGTTTTGATGGTTATCTTCACATGGGATGTGAAGGAACCAACAGTTTTGATAGCCAAACTGGTGTGGGCAAACAGAACTACAACGTATCTAGGGTACTACCACCCAAATATATATATATTTTTTTAGAACACATCAAATAGATATGACCTCTCAAACAGGTACACAGCACTCGCAATTAAACACACTGCTGAAAACTTCAATTTGTAATTTGTTACATAATCAGCAAAAAAAGAGAGGCTATATATGCATTATTTATCATTGTTAACTATTAAAAGACATATCTGTATGGTTTATTGTGCCTAATGATGGATATTGTATTTACTGTAGTGTATTACACATCTATGTTGGGCATTTTTAGGTGTTTAAAGGTTTATGATGAAGTATGACTCTATATTTTATCTGTGTATGAAATTGCAAAGATCAGATTAGCAAATACATTTTATGGCCAGAAGCTTGTGGACACCGCATCACCACTACCTGTTTGGTCAAAAGTATGTAGACACCTCTTCAAATTTTTCAGTTCAGGTGCTTCCAGTGAAAGGTACAGCTAATACTACAGCACACAAAGACACTTTAAACAATTGTGTCTTATAACCTTGTGCAAAAATGGCACATTTCTGAACCAGCTGGACTGCCCCTCCCTGTGCACAGACAGGTCCATAAAGACATGGTTTGACAAGTTTAGTGTAGGTGAACTTGAGTGGACTGCACAGAGCCTAAGCACAACTCTGATGAAACTAAATGGAATACCACCTAAAAGTGAGGTCTTCTCATCCAACATCAGCACCAGAGTTCACAAATGCTCTTTCTGGTTAAATGGGATCAAAGTTCCACAGCAAAACTCCAAAATCTTTTGGAAAACCTTCCTAAAAAATTGGATCCACAAAAGGAGAATGTGCAACTCCATATTACTACCCACAGTTTTGGAATTGGATGTCTAACAAGCTCATGTAGTAATGGTCAGGTGTCTATGTATTGCCCCACTAAATCCTAAAATAAAAATAAAAATAAAACATTTACTTACATATTCTGTTCAAAGTCTCCGTTACCTACTATCGCCGTGTACACATACCACAGTGCATAGTAAGTACTACAGCATTTTAATAGGTAAAAATGTAATTACAATTGATTTTGGTGTTCAGTGGAGAAAGATTTGTGGGTTTGGTAATGCATGTCAAAAAAAAGGGATTAATCCAAAAAAGGATCAAATGTAATAAAATATCAAGACCACCAAAAGTTACAAGGGATCCAGCAGGTTGGAAACATTCCTGTCTCTGCAGATCACGGCAAGTGATGCTTGAATCAAGATGTTTATAGCTCTACAAAGACATGACATGACTGTCACCCAATGTGGCTAATACCAATCAAACTAAGAAACAATCATGGGCCTGGGATATAAAGGGGCCTCTCTAGACACCCATGAATGACTGATTTAAGATAGAAATTGTATAGGACGAGTTTTGCTGCTTACCATAAGAGAATGCTGTTGTGTAAATTTCAGCTTGGGCTTCTGAGCCCTGTTAACAACTCTTTTTTTTCAACAGAGAAAGAAAGCAAATGTGAAAAGGGACCAAAAAAATATAATGTTCTGAGAAAAATAAAAATAAAAACAGCTATAATACATGTATATATTGTTTTACTTACCATGTACTCAGCTACAACACCTTTGTAAACTTCATAGAATTCTTCAGCATTTGCTTTTTCCATAGTAAACTAAAACATGAAAGAAGGCACAATAAGGCAACCCAAATCAGGTTAAATGATACATGACATGATCACTAATCATTTTCAATGACATCTACAAGAAAAGCTTGAGACTTTTATAATAATGACGCAAGATTACAGTCTGCAGATCAAAGTAATAACTAGTAAGTGCCGATGGAAAACTTTGATATGGAAGAGCTAGGATAAAATGTGGAATTCCTGAACAGGCACTTAGTAATGAATCTAGCTTTATAGTATGGCTGCAACTTTATATTTATTTATTACTTTTTTTTTAAAAAGGTACCCAATTGTTCAAGCTTCAGACTTTCAAAGTATAACTTTTTGTCTGATATGCACATCCATTAAATATTGCATATTAACTTAATCAGCAGATAATAGAAAACAATCATCTAATGATTTTTAACCCATACATTTAGTGTACTGATGTTTTTGTCTTGCTTTTCTGTTGAGATTATTGTTTATCGATTGACAATTAGACTGTCATATGATTCTAGTTATTTGAAATGTTGTATGACAATTGAGTATTAAATCCTTCAGGCAGGCTTTTTATTCATAAAACTGAAATGTCTGTAATTTTATAATGGAAACTCTTGTCCACACACTGTATAAAATTAGCTTTATTGAACAGACGACTTAAGGCAGTATTAAACCCAAAAGCAAACTTTTATTATATTACAACTTACCAATTCCAGATGTGCTGGCTGCATAGTTTTATTTTTTAGACTAGACTAGACTTTAGACTAGACTCCCAGGGGATATACATTCCAGCTCCTCCCTGCTTCCTATGCTCAGAGAAACCCTGCCTGATGGGACAGCAGTGATTGGGCAAGTGAGCTGTCACCAGGTGCTGGGTTCTCCCCCATTAAGTCTGGTGTGGGGGCCACCAGCAGTGAGCACAAGAGCACACAGCATCTATCTAAGCCCCAGTCACTGGAGAGGATTTTGCTACAGTCCATGTGAAGAGGCTGTCCATGCAAGCGGGGTGGCCCTATCTTCATCCACCAGAACCTACTGACTGAAGACAACAGCAGTGCCAGCCATCGATGCACTCAGCCATGAGCTTTCCAGAATCAGAAGTTGAACTGAACTCAGGAACTCTACTGCCATCTAGTGGCTATTTGTAGTATTGTTCTCATTTTGTTTGTTCCCGTTTCCCCTATGCAATGTTATGTTGACGTTCATTGTTTAGTAAAGTAGAAATTGCAAATCACCACTGGTCTGATCATTTGGCTGATACCATTACACTACAAATGGTGTCATGACCAGGATCAGCAATGTCAGTCAGTGGTGAGGGGAGCAGCACGATGGCAGTGTCAGCCGGCTGCAACACTGAGGGAGTTAAACAGTCTACCATTGCTTCTCTATTGCTGGCAGGATTGCTACTGCAACAGCTGCCTAAGTACACAGGACCAGATCAGGATTTAGATGACTGGATTAGGAGATTTCGGGGCTTGATATGGTCATATAGGGTTCCACCCGCACAGCAGGCAGATCTGGCCATTAAAGCCCTTGACGGGGAAGCAAGGAAGTTAATTATGCATCTTCCAGCAGAGGACCAGGATACCCTGGACAAGATAATCAGCCACTTGGAAGCAGTGCACAGTCAAACGGTTGCATTAGGGGACCTTAGGGCTCGCTTTATCAGTAGAAAGCAGAGAGATGGAGAAGGCAATCCACAGTACGCTCTGTAATTGCAGGATATAGCAGCCGAGATCTGCCGCAAGGAGAGGCGGTGACCAGGACGCACTGCGTGGAGCGACACAGACGTAGCTGAAGGATCAGTTTGTTGATGGGCTTCTGTCTGACATAGTTAGGGAATAGTTTCAAGAAAAGGAAAGAAATAATCCAAATTTAAAATTTCACTAATTATTAGAGGCAGCTATCCTGTGTACAGAGCAGACACGAACCAGTACGGACATCCTTGTGGCCAGCATAGGCAATAAACCATACAAATTGCCATAAACTGAACAAACCGCTCCATGGGAGACGGCCATCCACAAACTGACAGAAGGGATGACCCAGCTCCAGACGGAACTAGCCACGCTGAGGCGTAAACGAGACAATTCAAGGGAGGACACCCCCTTCCTGGAGGAAGCAAACACCCACCTGCAGACGATCTAGACAAGAGAGGTGGTCAATTGGTGCACGGTTACTTTGATAGAAGATTGAGTGCCTCTTTGACACTGGGTCGCAAGTCACTATTCTACCAGAACCTTTGTTCCAGCGGTACTTCCCGAAGCAGAAAATGAGTCAGAATACTCCATGGATCTCACTGACAGCTGCCAACGAATTTCCCATAGAAGTGGTCGGATTTACCTGGATGAAAGTAAAACTGTGGGGGCAGGACCTTGACCAAAAAGGTGTGGTGGATGGAGCATTGTCTGGGAGACATGAACTTAGATAGCATCCTGATTTATCTAGATGATATAGTGGTGTTTTCTGCCACCTTTGAAGAACACCTTGCCCACCTAGGTGCTGTGCTTGCCCGGCTACACCAGTATGGGTTGAAGCCTAAACCAAAGAAATGCCACCTGTTCAAAAAAGTGAGATCGAATATCTAGGACATGTCATCTCCAAACAAGGAGTGCTTCCCAACCCAGAGAAGATCAAGGTCATACAGGATTGGAAAGCCCCAACAACTGTGACTGAAGATGGAGCCTTCCTAGGGTTAGCAGGGTACTATCTAAATTTCATTTATTTTGTTTCATTTGATCCACTATTCTCATCATGCTGCTCCACTCCATAAATTACTACAAGGAGTAGACCAGAAAGGGAGCCACAAGAGGGTGGAATGGGGACTGGAACAGCAAAAAGCGTTGGACGTCTTAAAGCAGCAGTTAACGTCAGCCCCTGTATTGTCTTTTGCTGATTTCTGTCTTCCCTTCCAGCTACGGACTGATGCCAGTACCAGGACCTGGGGGCCGTGCTCTCACAAGTGCAAGGTGGTAAGGAAAGGGTTACTGCTTATGCCAGTCGCAGCCTTCATGCATCCGAGAGAAACCCTGCAAACTACAACTCCTTCAAGCTTGAACTGTTGGCATTGGTGTGGGCCATCACAGAACGTTTTGCAGAGTATCTCACAGGGGGTAAGTTTGAGGTCTGGACGGATAACAACCCCTTAGTACATCTCCAGACAGCCAAACTTGGTGCTCCGGAGTAAAGATGGGTGGCACGTCTAGCGAAATTTGACTTCTCCCTGCATTACCACCCAGGAAAAGGCAACCAGGTGGCCGATGCCCTATCACAGTACCCCTCGGTACAACCACAGCAAGATGTGAATGAGGAGGCTGAAGAAAAAGAGATTCCACCCTTGATGGGGCAAGACCTAAGAGTAGACCATGGATGGATCTCATCCATGTACTGGAAGAGTACAACTGGGCAGAAACACAGAAGAATGACCCCGTGATTGCCCCAATAAAAGAGGCAGTGCACCTACGGCAGTGGCCTAGTAGAAGAGAAAGGTCAGAACTGCTACCAGAAACACAGAAACTGTTGAGTGAATGGTTCCGTCTCATCTTGAGAGATGGCGTATTGTATCGCAGGGTAATGTTCCCCTATGACTCATTAGTAACCTGGCAGGTCGTGTTGTCACAGGCCCAAGCTTGACATGTGGCAGAAAGAATTAATGTGGAAGGAGGACATTGGGGTGTCTACAAGACATGTGCCTGGTTTAAAAGGCAAGCCATGTGTGTGGGGCTCTTCCAGTTGATTGAGCAAGTATGTCAGCATTGTGCGGTATGCTCAGTGACGAAAGGGCCTCCCATGACTTGGAACACATCTGCCCCATTGGAAGTACTAACAGTTGACTTCCTCACCGTGGACATGTCCAGTGATGGATATCGCCATGTCCTTGTTATGGTGGACCACTTCACAAAGTTTGCAGTAGCTGTGCTAACTCAACAGTATGGAAACACTTCTGTCTCCTTTATGGTTGCCCTCAGAAGATACATTCGGAACAAGGTCCCTGCTTTGAAAGGGAGTTCTTCGAGGAGTGGTGTCACTCCTTAGGTGTCAAGAAGACAAATAGGACCCCATACCACCCACAGTGTAACGGAGCATGTGAGAGATTTAATTGTACCCTGATACAACTGCTGAGAGGACTGGCCCATGAGAAAAGAACCAGGTGGGCCCAATACTTGGCTGAATGGGTCTGGAAGTATAACCATACGGTGCACTCAGCCACAGGCTGTTCCCCTTACCACATTATGTTTGGTCGTACTCTTGGGGGCCCCACAGACCTATGGGGTGTTGTCCCCACTGAAGAACTAAAGTATACTCCAGCATCTTGAATTCGAGAGTGGAGGCGACGGCTGTCAGAAGTCCAACAGTTCATTAGGGATCTAACTTGGGTGGAACAAGATGGGTCAAGAAAAGAGGTCTATGACCTGAAACCTGGAGACAGGGTGCTGTTTGGAGCAAGAGTGCATATCAGCAGGGCAAGCTACAAACTCCATGGGAGGAAGTGCCTGGAGTTGTGTTACAGCAACCCATTCCAGGTGTGCCAGTCTATGACATTCAGAAAGAGGGTACCCAAAACAAGCCAACACCACAGGCTCCTTAAGCCCATTAGAAACTACGGAGAGATTCCTGAGACCTCGTCTGGAGGACCAGAAGAACAGGCTCCAGAGACACCAGTGGAACCACCATCAGAGAATCAATGGTGGTTACTCCCTCTTCCCTCACTACTATCTTCAAGGTCTGCAGAAGAATGTGCAGGTTCAAAGGGTTCCATGCAGCCCAATGATTGACAGGCTCATGTTCTTACTCCCACTGTGGAGGCCTCTGGCCCACTGTCTACTGAAACGCCGGAAAGTGAGCATGTGCCTTTGACTGGTCCTGACAAAGAACCTGAACCTTAGACCTTGAGGTGCCCCCAGAGGCCTAATAAAATGCCTGAAAGGAAAGATGTGCCATCACCTGTTAATGGAGGGGAGCCCAGAACTCAGCCCTTAAGATGCTTCCAGAGGGTTTTCTGGCTAATATTAAAGCTGCAGTTTATCTAAGAGATTTTTTTAACTACATCTTTAGTTACATCAATAACTGTATTGAAGTATGTCCCATGATGAGCAGGCTGCTGAATTCTTTAGAAATCTTTTGTTAGGACCTGGACTTGAACCCGGGACCTCTGCTGTGTCTGGCGGTGACTCTACTTGCTAAACCACCTAGAATGCCAGACAGTTTCTTAGACAATTTCTTGAATGATCTTATCTTGAATCTTGTTTGCCTTGAACTTTTTGCTCCTCCAACTTCCTGGTCGCCAAAATATTGTGCCTTCACCGGCCAATATTTCGCCCTTGTCTCTTCTGCTGCCAACCGGATCTTCGCTACCTTTCGTTACTGACATTTGGCTTTTTCCTCGACTACGCTTCTGCTGAATCCCAACCTGCAACTATTGATTACTGACATTTGGCTTGTTTCTCAACTACACTTCTGCTTGACCCCTACCTGCTATATCTGCTACTGAACCCTGGCTTGCTCACCTCCTGGTAGGGCTATCCTGAGGACTGCGACCTGGTACTTACACGCAGCAAAGCCCAGCTCCACCATCAGCCGCTCTGGTGAATACCAGTTAGTGCTTAGACCCCGCACCTCAAGTGAACCCATGTCATCAGTCAGGGTGACCTGTGTGAATATCTGCCCCGCTGCTATAGCTACTGGCCTCCAAGCCTGACTCCAGACTGTGACATCTTCACTGCAGGGCTGCCCTGTCCTCTTCCTGCTGCTGAATTTCTGGCACTGTGGGAGTACACATTTTGCTATAGACCTTTTGGGATTTTGTCGACAACCAAACATATATATTTATGTTTAAAAATGTATATTCCCTGGGAGTGTCCAAGAGCTGAGGGGATGTTGGGAACCCAGAAGATTGTGGGAGTTTGAATTAAAGGGACTTGCACCCCACTGTGGATAAAGGGGCACTCCGCCACACTCCACCCCACTTGAACTTGCGATTCCAGGCAAGTTTACAGCTCATACAAAGTCCTCTTGCGCAAAGCATTCATGTGGTTTCCCAAAGTTAAGCCTCTTCTGCGTGACTCTCCTAAACTGGATTTACTTTATTGCTGTGTCTGACTTCTGCACTCACTGGCATTTCCCTATGAGACTACCCTTAGGCCCCATTCACACCTGAGCGTTTTGTAGCTTGAAGTCTCAAGCTACAAAACGCTTGAAGGAAAAAAATTGATTATTCTCTATGGAGATGGTTCACATCTCCACTCCAAAACGCCTGAAGCCTGAAGCTCCAAAATGCCTGAAGCTCAAACAAGTTCTGGAACTTTTTTTTTAGGCAGATTTGGGCGTTTTTCTGTTATTTACATTGGTGACCTTTTATACTGTAAAGTCGTGGTTAAATTGCGCGACTTTCTGCCTGAAAACGCTACGCTCAGGTGTGAATGGAGCCTTACAGTCCATTAAGAACAGGGGTATGCAGCTGGCAGGTTTTATGCCAGACAAAATGAAAATAGTTTAAGAGAGACGCACAAAGGAGTGTTCCCTGGATAATTAGAGTAAGACAAGCATTCTTTGGAGTCTTAGGCCAGATTTTTACATGTCTAAATGGCTGACAATATCACTTTACTTCTCCTTTCGAAAAAATTGTGTTTTTGCCTTGTAAGGGGAATTCTCTTTCTGTCACACAAGAGTGATCAAGCTCTCAATCCCTGGGTGATATGCTTTTAGAATTCTATCACCCAATGTGTCAGGAACAACTAAATGCTATTGACACTACTGTTTTTCACACAGTACTCTGAAATCACCTTTAGAATTTCATCCTGTTTTTTTTCTAGGCTACATTAATTTAAAGCTTTTGGCAGTAGTTTAAAACATGTAACTGTCTATATTACAGAGATAAAGTACTTTGGTGCATGCAATCATACCATTTGCAGTGCAGAAATTTCAAAGCCTTCATCCAATATGTAATTAATAATTTTTCCTGTTAGACCTGTATGAAAAAACACACACAAGACATATGAGAGGTGTATGGTATACCAGACATACAGCTATATTTAAATTCCATTTATGATGGTTTGAAAAATAATCGCCCAGCAGTACACAACATAAAAAAGCCATGTTATATTTACTTGCTCTGTGCAATAGCATTACACAAACCTCCTCCCCTGGGGTCCCCCGTCTGGGCTCTAGGCTCATCCTCTTCTTGGAGCGCCCCCATAGGAAGCTGAAGACAATAAATCTACACTAATAAGGCAGCTTAACAAGTTTTTCTTTGTGCACAGCATGCAAAGGGGATCTGTGACTAGTGACAATGATTTTTAAGTCTCTTTCTGTATGTCTGATGTCAGTTGTTTTGTTAGGAAATGTATTGGGGGTACAGGGTCAGTGTCAACGGCAATCTCTACAATTCTGGATATGGTGTTATTCCCGCATGCACACAGATTATCTGTTTGAAAGCTCCCATGATGGGGTCCCTTTCCACCCCCCTTAATCAGAAGTTGTGCCCATACCCACAGCAGTCCTGTCAAAAACAGGATAGTTACCATATGCATTCAGTAATACTTTTAATAACAGATCAGTTATTATATCAGAGATCCATCCAGACTAAACCATCTGCTGCCATCATCCAAAGCCACCTAAATAAGTAACAACAGGATGGTAAACAAACCTAATCCTTACAATGACAGGTGTGCAGGGTAGCTCGAATACACCCAAACCAAACACCAGCCTATATATCGCCATGCCTTTTTAGATGACAAAAGCCAGTAAACCATGCTCCGTCAGACACTCGCAAACACAGAGTTATTTGCTTACTTTTTTTACTCCCGTGGAGCTGCGTGCGGGTGCCCTTAGAAAATTAATGGGTACGTATTGGCTGTATGGACTCACTGGCACAGCTGAGATTGACAGGTACGCATGGGCAAATCTGGCACAGACTCAGATGCAGAGCACATGCACCTGTCCCTGCATAAATGTCAAATTCAGCTGTGCGGGTGAGTCTGTTCACATTCTAAGAGCACCTGTATGCAGCAGGAGTAAAAAAAAAAAACCTGCTCTGCGTGCTGCACGGTACTGAGTGCCTATGTGAAAAAGTCCCTACAAGTACATTTGAAGGATTGGACTACATTCGAAAAGGCAGGTGATTGCTACAGCTATTTCCGCTGCCTGTGAGCAGGTAGCTGCGGTCGCCAAGCCATGTACACTGCAATGGCATGTTGGCAGCAGCTGCAGCTATCCGTGGCTGTCCTCCCAGCCAGCAATTACCAGCAGTGATCACTGCTGGAAGTACACAAATTGCATCCAGCAGCCATCACCGCAGGCAATTACTGGCTGGGCGGACAGCAACAAATTGAAGTGTACAAGGCATGGGGCCCTAGCTAGCCACTCACAGGTGGCCGAAACAGCTACGCGAATCCTGCCGCTGTCATTCGCAAATTTTGATGGGAACAATAATGTCTTGGAGTTAAATTATTTTTAATCCGTGGTTCTATCAACAGACAGAACAAAGCAATTAGACATGTAAATTGATTGATTAAAAAAAAAGAAAAAAGAAAAAACAAACAACTTTTCCAATCAGAGCATGCACAGGAAGTCTGCTAATATCCGACGATGATTGCAGATATCCAGATTGCTGGCTTATCCTACTGAAATCAGCATTGTTAGGAAGCAATCTAATAAACATGGGTTCTTTAAGATGCAATAAAAAGGAACTGCAGGCAAACAGCTAAGTACAAAGTTGAAAAAGATATATGTGAACTGTGTTACCTGCCACTGGATTTGTAATTTTGCTCAGTCAGTCTTTTTAATAGGGCACCCCAGCTAAATAGCACAGGTAGGTCTTACAATTTGTACTGCAGTTAAACAATGCTGTCTGGTCTAGGATCAGCTCACTACTGTGATTGGCTAAAAAAGGAACAGTAGGACAACAATGGGACAAAACAGGTTTGCATAATATCGCACCGCTCTGGGTGGCTACGCAAGTCCCCGAACTGCAAGCACAAGGCCCCACTCTGTTGTGCAGTGACTTGAATGAGGTGTCACATTGTACACTTCCAATAATGTTTGTTCAAAAACGTGTAATGCGTTAAAATATGCATCACATCGCCCCTGCCACACAGCTCTGCAGCCCAAAACTCTGTGCAAGCAGCAGGGTTTTGAGCTGTGGGCTTGAGTAAACGGCCCTACAGCTCTCCTTTCAAACCCTACACTATAAGTGAACAAGGAGAAAGGACAAGCAGGAGACCTATGAGCACATCAGTCTTTTACTCTGCTGTCTCCTCCTATCACCATGCTTCTTGCACAGCAGCACAAATAGTTGCCTCCTTGTGCTGCTTCTCCCTTCACTCTAAGCTCTGCTGTACAGCAGATTGCAAGCTTATACCAAGTCTCGATACATACACTCCTTGTATCAAAAAATTAAATTCACCTTAAGCCTCCTGGGGACGATCCTGCCTCTCCCCCCCTCCTTTGCAGAAATAGGGCATTGCTTTTTTTTTTTCTTCTTCTGTTTACTTCTCTTTTTTAAATTTAAATTCCGCCCTGCCTCCCCTTGCATGTCACTCGCCTTAGGCGAATGACGTGCACTCTGCCCGCTGTGCCTTTCGGATATGTACGTCACATATCCCAGGAGGGGTTGGCTTTTATATTCAAGAATAGCCTATCGGTGTGTCATCGAGAGGCCCGTTGGCTCTCCTGGGTTCAGCGGACTGGCCTCTCAATGACGCACCAATAGGCTGTTCTTGAATCAGTCAGAGAGAAAATAGCGGCGCAGGACGGAGCTGTGGCTGGGCATGAGAGGATCTCAGCGGGACAATGCTGGATCCACTGGATGGGTGGGTATCTGAAATGTACCACCATCAGGTAATCAATGCCAAAAAAAATTAAAATAGGGAGGTCGGCCGGAGTTCCTCTTTTAGATATATTAATGAATACAGTGCTGCAAAAATGTATGTCTTTTATATCTGCTTGTAGTTCAGCTTTAACAAATCATATGCAACACACACATCTATTTCTTGTAGAATACATTCTGATGAATTTAGAGCCAACAATAATGAGAATTTGTGTTGTGGAAAAGAGTTTTGTACATAAGAGAATGTTGAGAACATTGGGAACCAAGAGCCAATCCTGCCAGCACAGCATTTTTTTGGTTACTGTAATAGTATCCAATTACTGTGTGAGTTTTGTCTGTGCTAGCTAAAGGAACCCTTCTACACAAAGCTTTCTGATTACCGGTAGCTGTTTCTACACAATCAGATCTTCCATTTTTTGGGGGGGATTTTTTTCTAACATACACTATTCAATGCCGATCATATGAGCTCAAAATAGGTTCGGCCCTTACCAGTTCATGAAAACCAGCTTATGAAATTCGAAAATCTGTTTGCCCTCTTTTACTGTACTTACCAACATACCCACATATACAACGATCAAGGATTAAAACCTGTCTCTTTTTAACAGAGATTTAATATCCATGTTATGAATTTTATATCAGATATTTTTCCTATCCTTCTAAGATTCTGTGATTGCCCAAACAACTTCACTTTTCTACAGTACAACTCCCTACTCCTTCATCTCATAATCTATCTTTTTATCCCTTCGTGCAAAGAATTAAGCCTGTAGAGCAGTTTTTCTCAACCTTGTAACACAGAGGAACCCTTGAAATAACTTTCTGTTCTCTGGAGGACCCCTGCTGATAATTACTGTATCTAAAGCTCAATGTACATTAGAGGGATTGTTAATTGGGAGAATGCTTCTTACATTTTAGGTCAGTGGGAAGAATCCTACTCTTACAGATCTTAAAAGATCATTGATGTCAGTGGGAGCTCATCTGAAACACAGAAATCACTCCTTGCTCAAGGAACCCCCAGCAACCTCTGGAGTAACCATATGTCATAGAGGTAGAGGGAACGTTTAAGGCACATGTGTCTAACACAAGGCACGCAGGCTGAATCCAACCCACCAGGCTATTTCATGTAGCCCTTGCACCTCTCCTGCAGCTGCGGCACCCCCCTCGTCTATGCCCCCACCTTGTCTCAGCAGTCAGCAGCAGCAGAGGACAGAACTCCTCCATATCTGTGCCTCTCTGCGCAGCCACAGCACCCCCTTATCTACAACTTCCCTGGTCTTAGCATTCAGCATTCAGATTCTGGTAGCTGCCTCCAGCCCTCCTCCAAACCTTGCACTTTCTGAGTCCTAGCTCTGCCCTCAGCATCTTCCTGGCTGCAGCACAAGGTAAGGGAGAGGTGCACTGTGATGTAACGGATGGTGGGGGACACTTGACTTCTGAAGGGAGGGGGGTGGAGTTCTCTGGGCTTATGTCAGTGGGCAAAGGTGGTCTGTTTTCAGGTGCATTCTGCTTTGTTGGAGAACAGTTTGAGATACATCTGAGAACATTCAGAGTTCATTGACAGCTGCAATTGATCTACAGTTGATCTCCTTCTGATATGTTTTTGTCCTCCTATCAACCTACTTCGAGCTGCTTTTGCACTTCCATTGACTTGTAGGGAGGGAGAAGAAGTTCCAACCAAAACAAAAGCCCATTGACACAGGCCAAACTGGTACCACCACTGGTACCCCAAAGCTACTATTTGCATAACCTCATACACTGCCATCCTGATTGCCCCAAATTTGCAAAATGGCAAGACTGGGGCAGATGTAAGTGAAAACATGGGCATTTGTTACTCACAAAATAGAGCTTGGACATGTAGCATTTCACAAAGTAGACAAACGAACATATTTCCAGAGTGGAGTTTTAACTTCATGTAGCAAAAGTGCACCCCAAAGCCACTATTTGCCTAACCCCATACACTGCCATGCTGATTGCCCAAAATTTGCAAAATTTCAAGACTGGGGCAGATGTAGGTGAAAACATGGGCATTTGTTACTCACAAAATAGAGCATGGACATGTAGCATTTCACAAAGTGGACAAACAAACATATTTCCAGAGTGGGGTTTTAACATGTAGCAAAAGTGCATCACTGACTGCATGGCAATGACAGCATACATTTAAAAAGTGAAATAGATATCTGCATTTTAAGTCTTCTTTACAGCACTGTGATCTTGCCCTCATATATGACAAATTTGTTTAAAGCGACCAAAGGTTCACTGAGAATTACAAGGAGTGAGACATCTATCTGTCCTCATAACAATGTGTGCAAACCAGGGAGAGCCCCTCCGTGTTTCTACCAATTTAGCTGACTGATGGATGCCGTACGTGCTCAGTAAAGTCTTGCTTTCCTTTTTTCTATCCTCTTTTGGCAGTAAAGAAATTGAACATGTTGAAAAATCTCTTTGATAGTGATCATTCTGTATGATCAGTAGTCATTACTCTGCCTGTCTGCCTGCCAGTATGGCCTGATTGTAACATGCAATGCTCAAAACAGCTGTATCTCCCGATTTATTAACTTACATATGGCCAACAGTAGAAGAAAAATACTGAGCATTTGCTATAAATTGTCTAAAATTCAGAGGGGGAGAAATTTTCTCTTCTGAAGATTCCACTATGTATTAGAAATAATTTTATTATTTATAGTTTCATAGTGCCCATGTGTCTTTGTATGACAACCATATGCAAATTACATAATCTTCTCATCTAATAAAATGATTAAGACATAAAAGCATTGTAAAAATTAAAGAGAGAACCATTTCATTGAAGAATTTCCAAGCACTTTCCATGTGTCTGTCAGGAAACATATGGAAAGTTGAACTGGAATTATTATTGATGATCCCAGAACACGTCTCAAAGGACAGCAACAGAAAGCAAAAGGTATGAGCTTTTATGTTTGCAAATCTGATTGATATACCCAGGTATTCTAAATGAGGAGTTGAAGTAATTTGAAAGGACAACAACAGTTTAAAGTAGAACTATAACCCAATCACTAAAATCTCATATAAAATCTAATAAGTTAAAGCAGAAGTAAACCCATCGATTTAACAGGTTTAAATACAGTTACATTCCCGGCATGTGCTAGAAATGTAACTGTGACATTAGTTGTGGTCTCAACCAAACTGTCAAACCATCCAATGGCTGGTGTCATAACTAATCACATGTGCCAGCATCATGGCAGTTGAAAATGATCGTGAAACTATATATTTTATATTACTGTTGGTTCATATTGTGGCTCACTAATGAATTCTAGGCCTCCAAATCCAAATCCTGGTCAAGGAATCATATAAGGACATAAAATCAAACAATAAGTCTAAAATCATAAACAACGCGCCAAGTCTCTGATTAGTTATGCTTATTGAAGCAGCGCTAAGTGTCCGATGTTGTAAAACACTTTATATAGAACAGATGTTGGAGAGACAGGAAAGTTCAAAATAAAGCTGTGGTCTGTGGATATGAAGATATACGTAGAAATCCTTCCACCAATAATGATCACCGCGTGAGGGGGTCACCCCCCGTGAGATTGCACTCACCACAATTTCAATAACCACAAGCCTTTGGGTAATGATCTTTGAAAAAACTCTCCGTCTCCTTAGTTCAACCACCAGGTGGTGCAAAACCCTCTCGGTAAATGTAACATAGGGAGAAAATGAAATGCCATATAGCGTAATATTGCTTGAGAACGTTTATTAACCTCCTTGGCGGTATGATTCTTTCTGATTTTAGGTGCTGAAAGCGGTACAATTATTTTGCAATGAAATTTGGCGTTTTATATTGTAGGTATTTAATTATTAACAATAACACACTTAAATCTGTCCAAACAAGAGTCTAGTAGATATCCCGGGTATGATAAAGTTTGAAACACAAAAACATAAATTATAATATAATAAAAAAATAATAATAATTATAAAAAATAAAAATAAATAGTAATAAAATAAATTTCCACACGATTCACTATCGCTCAATTCTGCAAGTGTTCTAATTTACTATCGCAGTTTTCTAGCTGGTCTAAAGCCATTTTTGACCTAAAGGGACACTTTTTGGTTGCTATGGACAATCTCCAGTTTCCAGCCAGAAAGAACAGTATATGCAACATAAAACTGCATGCAGGGCATGGGCCAGAGCACTGGGGACAAATGGGATGTGAAATGATTTCATACAGTACTGTAATCTGTAAGATTACAGTACTGTATGTGTTATGATTTTTACATTTTTTTGAATTTGCCGCCAGGCTCCGCCCCCGTGCGTCGCGACGCTCGCAGGGAACGGAGCCTGGCACGGAGAGGCTTCGGAGGAGGACGGAGCCCTCGGACAGTGCGGGTGACATCGCAGGATCCCGGGGACAAGGTAAGTAAGGAGGCACCAGGATCCTGCGATGTAATCCCGAGTGTGGCTCGGGGTTACCGCTAATGGTCCTGAAATGTAACCCCGAGCCACACTCGGGAAAACCGCCAGGGAGGTTAAATAATTCACAACATCACGCTCCCCCCGTTTAAAATATGCGTACCAGATACTTAAGTATAATAGAGCATTGAAGAGTGCACTGTGCCTGTATTATTCATCCTCCGGGAGGAATTCTGGAATGCGCGCTGTATGCAGCTAGTCTTTTCGCTTCCTGGTTACCTTCCGTGGAGCGCACACGTCACTTCCGGTAGATTACGACCCTGACGCGTTTCGTCACTTCCGGACGTCGTCTGAGGGCGTTTAAACGGGGGGAGTGTGATGTTGTGAATTATTTAATAAACGTTCTCAAGCAATATTACGCTATATGGCATTTCATTTTCTCCCTATGTTACATTTACTGAGAGGGTTTTGCACCACCTGGTGGTTGAACTAAGGAGACGGAGAGTTTTTTCAAAGATCATTACCCAAAGGCTTGTGGTTATTGAAATTGTGGTGAGTGCAATCTCACGGGGGGTGACCCCTTCACGCGGTGATCATTATTGGTGGAAGGATTTCTACGTATATCTTCATATCCACAGACCACAGCTTTATTTTGAACTTTCCTGTCTCTCCAACATCTGTTCTATATAAAGTGTTTTACAACATCGGACACTTAGCGCTGCTTCAATAAGCATAACTAATCAGAGACTTGGCGCGTTGTTTATGATTTTAGACTTATTGTTTGATTATATGTTCATTTTTTAAAGTAGCTGCTTTAGTCTGCTGCAGCAGATTACAGAGTAATTTCAAGGCGCGGATTAATGTGAGGCAGAGGCGGTTTAAATTGTCCACACATTTTACAGTTTTTTGTTATATAAGGACATAAGCATTGCTTTACCATATACCAAAGGAATGTTATTATTAACTGGTCAATTCCTCAAAGGGTCATATTGCCAAGGGAGTTGGCTGGGGTGGGCTTGTCAAGTTCTATATTACCACAGCCAAATCCTATACGGGCTTATGGCCCACAGACACAATGCAAAAAATCCGAACAATCCGAAAAATACCGCTTTCGACACAATCGTACGATAATCAGATCGTTAATACAGAGCTTTTGAGAGCCTATCATGACAGTTCTTCTAATATTATCTGATCGGACAAACACGAAAATGTTTCTCCTACGATACCAGATTGCATGATTTTAGTTTAACTAGTATAGTTGTTGTCTGAAAATACAATACAAATACACTACAACACATGACATCACTTTGTATTTTTTATTCTGTCGTACGAGAATTTTCGTAACTTTAGTAAACTCTTCAGGTTTGATATAAGACTAGCATGCAAAAAAGAAAAAAGGAGACGATCTGTCGTCCGATTTTCGGATCGTGTGTACGGGGCATTAGTCTCACCCAGAATGGCCATTGGGCAAGTGTGTGGTCTTGATTACCTGTGCCATGTTGCGTAAGAAAAACGGGGCTCCATGGTGGGAAAAAGCACCTTAGCATTAAGTATTCTTGATATTTTCTTTATCTTTATCTGTCATTACTTTTAATAAATGTTATACTTTTAAGTATTTGTGTAATCTCTCTTTGCACATATCGAACACGGCCCCAAAAACTTGACAAAACAGAAGATTAAACAGAAGCCAAGGTGGCAGCTTCCTTGGCTGAAAACGATAGGAGGGTCTACTTCCACTTTAATGTAATTTTAGAATTTGTTTTAAATATGCAGGCTTCATTTAAATAATACCTGGTATTCCTACCATAAATGTTGAGTTTAGGCACTTCCTGTTAAGCGGTGACAGCTGTTGTCCAATTGTACTTTTGTGTTGTCACCCTGTCAAATGTTGCCCCGACGGTAACTGCAAGCAATCATGCTAACACATAGTACATAGGCATGGTCTTCGACTCTTACCATCAAAAAGCTGTGCTAGAGCAATGGTGTGCTGACCCTGGAGAGAGTCCATGTTGACATGAAGTAGCTAAAGGAGGCTAAAGGAGATGGCTCCGGTGTCTGTATCAAAAGAATACGTTGCCATTCTCAATTCCTTAGGCAGGTAAAACAGTAATCCTTTATGCACTTTAAGTGCTTGATTTTCCACTTTAAACTGAGCATACTGTACACAATGATCTAAAAACTCGGCCCTACCATAAAGTAGCCAAATTGGCCTAATCTGATCCTTTTATCCTGAGTTATATATACTGCACAAATTTTTGTGGTAAAATAACTAATGTGCCATTTAACTCATGAATGTGTAATTCACAAAAAAGCCTGTTAAATACTGCATGAATTTTCAAGTTAAAATAATTGATTAATTATTAATCATTTAACCCCTGAATGTGAAATTCATTAAAAAAAACGTTAAATATTGCATAAATTAAAATTTGTATTTTGTGGTATTTAATGTGTGTTTTTGTACATTATTTTAACGCAGTCTGGACCTCCGGCAGCAGTGTAAAGTAAAACATTTAGCACGAGTTTAGGGTGGAGGAACTTGACTGGCCTGCTTAGACTCCCGACCTTCATCCTTTGGGATGAATTAAAGCTGAGACTGTGAGCCAGGCCTTCTCGTCCAATATCAGTGCCTGACCTCACAAATGCGCTTCTGGAAAAATAGTCACGCATTCCCATAGGGAGGAGGACATGAGAGGATAGCTTTCCAGTGTGAGGAATATCCATTCTTAGTATTCCCATTGAAAGATTTTCCTACTACTCCTGTTCTAGTGGCAACCTGAAATTTTGGATTTAACCTTACTTTCATCCTTCGTGACATTGAGGATCAGGAGTGAATCTCCCCAATGAGGACACAGACAGCAATAGAAAACTGGTTCTAACTCCTTACCACTCTAAATGTAAAAAAAAAAAGTTTTGCCTTTAGTTTTTTAAATAATCATGCAAACAAGTGTTAACCTTTAATGAAACAATATCACATAGTTTCATTAAGCAATCAGAGCACCTTCATCATTGGTGAGCTCCTGATTCTCTTGTGTCTCTGTTGCTTGTGTCATAGCTATTACAACTGCAGGTAGCACTATCAATCACAGGTTTTAGACTTTGCTGCATAGCAACAAGCATTTGTCATCCTAGTTAGGACTAATCAATGAGTCTTTGCTTACACAGGAAAGGCAGAGGTAATTTTCCACTGCCGTACACAGCAAGAAACTGGAAATCATCTACAGTAGTTTCTGACAGCCATGGCTCACAAGAGTTATAGATTAACAGGGTTATAGTGGGGACAATGGTGCTGCTCATATACATGCTAATCAGAGAGTTCATTGGCTTGGGGTAAAGGTGCAAGGTGCTTTACACTATAAACGCATACAACACCCATATGACTAATAAAAGCAATTTTTTTATTTGTCAAGGTTATGTAAGAGGAGGTAGAATATTGCACGAGTCAAATAATGTTGCTAAGTGGCAATGATCCAAAGTACTCAGATTCTGGGTTGAGAATTTTCAGTCTCATCCATTTGGTAACAGACTACTTGGTATTTGCAGATCTCCTGAATTAGATTTATTCCAGAAAGTACCCCCTGAGGTATTTTTTTCCATTACAGGTATATACAGTATCTCACAAAAGTGAGTACACCTCTCACATTTTTGTAAATATTTTATTATATCTTTTCATGTGACAACACTGAAGAAATGACACTTTGCTACAATGTAAAGTAGTGAGTGCACAGCTTGTATAACAGTGTAAATTTGCTGTCCCCTCAAAATAACTCAACACACAGCCATTAATGTCTAAACCGCTGGCAACAAAAGTGAGTACACTACTAAGTGAAAATGTCCAAATTGGGCCCAATTAGCCATTTTCCCTCCCCGGTGTCATGTGACTTGTTAGTGTTACAAGGTCTCAGGTGTGTTAAATTTGGTGTTATCGCTCTCACTCTCTCATACTGGTCACTGGAAGTTCAACATGGCACCTCATGGCAAAGAACTCTGAGAATCGGAAAAATAGGATTTTTTAAAACAGCTTACCTGTAAAATTCTTTTCTTTCGAAGGACATCACGGGACACAGAGCCACAGTAATTACTGATGGGTTATATAGGTATCACTGGTGATTGGACACTGGCACACCCTATCAGGAAGTTCAACCCCCTATATAATCCCTCCCCCTTGCAGGGATACCTCAGTTTTGTAGCCAAGTAATATAGTGTATTAGAAGAGGGGCGGGACCTCTGTGTCCCGTGATGTCCTTCGAAAGAAAAGGATTTTACAGGTAAGCTGTTTTAAAAAATCCTATTTTCTTTCTCGAACATCACGGGACACAGAGCCACAGTAATTACTGATGGGATGTCCCAGAGCAATGCTACCTGAGGGGGGGGAACCACGACCAAGTAGGGTGCAATCAGACCTGAGGACCCTGTACCGCTGCCTGCAGCACACTACGCCCAAAGGCGATATCCTCATGCCTTCTCACATCCACCTGATAAAATCTGGTGAATGTATGAACTGAAGACCAGGTTGCGGCCTTGCAGATTTGAGCCATAGAGGCCCGGTGATGCACTGCCCAAGAAGCACCAATAGCCATTGTGGAATGTGCCCTGATCTGAAACGGAGGAATCTTCTGTTTCAAACCGTAAGCTTGAATGATCAACTGTCAAATCCATTTAGAAATGGTAGCTTTTGACGCTGCCTGTACTCTATTGGGACCCTCTGGCAGCACAAACAAAACATCCGCCTTGCGGATCTGAGTAGTTGCCCCTAGATAGGCCTTAACTGCTCTTACTACATCCAACGAATGTAGAGATCTCTCTTCTGGAGAACAGGGATCTGGAAAAAAGGAAGGTAGAACAATGTCTTGGTTTAAATGAAAATCAGAAAACACCTTCGGTAAAAAACTAGGATGAGGGCGTAGTACCACTCTATCCTTGTGTATAATCAAATAAGGCTCCTTACAGGAAAGAGCTGCTAATTCTGATACTCTTCTAGCAGAAGAGATGGCCACCAGAAAAATTAATTTCCTTGTCAACAAGACCAAAGGAATCTGACTTATTGGTTCAAAAGGCTGTTTCTGTAACACAGCCAGGACCAAATTCAAGTCCCAGGGGTTTAGGGGCGCTTTAACCGGAGGATTAAGACGCATCACCCCCTGTATAAAGTATGCGAAAGAATGCGAAGCAAGTGGCCGCTGAAATAATACTGATAAAGCAGAGACCTGGCCCTTGATGGTACTCAAGGCCAGCTTCATCTCTAATCCCATCTGTAGAAAATCAAGGATTCTACCTATGACATATTTCCTGGGATGCCAACCTCTGGATTCACACCAGGTTATATAAGCCTTCCAGACTCTATGATAAATCATCCTGGAAGCTGGCTTCCTTGCATTAATCAAGGTAGATATGACAGGACCTGAGAGCCCACGACTCTTCAGAACGTGGGTCTCTATAGCCAAACCGTCAAATTTAGCGTTTGTAAGGCAGGATGGAACACTGGACCTTGAGATAACAGGTCTGGGTGTACCGGTAGGGTCCACGAGGAACCCACCGTCATCCTTACTATTTCTGCATACCAAGTCCTTCTGGGCCAAGCGGGGGCCACCAGAAGTACCGACTTCCTTTCCTGCCTGATCCTGCGAAGGAGTCGTGGTAGTAGCAGAATAGGCGGGAATGCGTAAATCAGTGATAACCGATGCCACGGAATCACCAACGCATCCGTCCCGCCCTAAGACACTGGCGTAAAAACTGAGGTATCCCTGCAAGGGGGAGGGATTATATAGGGGGTTGAACTTCCTGATAGGGTGTGCCAGTGTCCAATCACCAGTGATACCTATATAACCCATCAGTAATTACTGTGGCTCTGTGTCCCGTGATGTTCGAGAAAGAAAAAAGAATTGTTGCTCTACATAAAGATGGCCTAGGCTATAAGAAGATTGCCAAGACCCTGAAACTGAGCTGCAGCACGGTGGTCAAGACCATACAGCGGTTTAACAGGACAGGTTCCTCTCAGAACAGGCCTCGCTGTGGTCGACCAATGGAGTTGAGTGCACGTGCTCAGCGTCATATCCAGAGGTTGTCTTTGGGAAATAGACTTATGAGTGCTGCCACCATTGCTGCAGAGGTTGAAGGGGTGGGGGGTCAGCCTGTCAGTGCTCAGACCATACGCCGCACACTGCATCAAATTGGTATGCAAGGCTGTCATCCCAGAAGGAAGCCTCTTCTAAAGATGATGCACAGGAAAGCCCGCAAACAGTTTGCTGAAGACAAGCAGACCAAGGACATGGATTACTGGAACCATGTCCTGTGGTCTGCTAAGACCAAGATAAATTTATTTTGGTTCACAAGTGTGTCTTGCCTACAGTCAAGCATGGTGGTTGGAGTGTCATGGTCTAGGGCTGCATGAGTGCTGCCGGCACTGAGGAGCTACAGTTCATTGAGGGAACCATGAATGCCAACATGTACTGTGACATACTGAAGCAGAGCATGATCCCCTCCCCCTTCTGGGCCGCAGGGCAGTATTCCAACATGAGACTGGGCCGCAGGGCAGTATTCCAACATGATAACGACGCCAAACACACCTCCATACCACCACTGCCTTGCTAAAGAAGCTGAGGGTAAAGGTGATGGACTGGCCAAGCATGTCTCCAGACCTAAACCCTATTGAGCATCTGTGGGGCATCCTCCAACGGAAGGTGGAAGAGCGCAAGGTCTCTAACATCCACCAGCTCTGTGATGTCGTCATGCAGGAGTGGAAGAGGACTCCAGTGGCAACCTGTGAAGCTCTGGTGAACTCCATGCCCAAGAGGGTTAAGGCAGTGCTGGAAAATAATGGTGGCCACACAAAATATTGACACTTTGGGCCCAATTTGGACATTTTCACTTAGGGGTGTACTCACATTTGTTGCCAGCAGTTATATTGTAAAATATTTACAAAAATGTGAGGGGTGTACTCAATATATAGCTGTCAATTTACGCAGCACTTTACATATATTGTACATTCACATCAGTCCCTAACCCTCAAGGAGCTTACACTCTAAGGTGCCTAACTCACACACATACACATAATAGGGCCAATTTAGACAGGAGCCAATTAACCTACCAGAATGTCTTTGGAGTGTGGGAGGACTACCCGGAAGAAACCCACGCAGGCACAGGGAGAACATGCAAACTCCACACAGGTAGTGCCGTGGTTGGGATTTGAACCAACAACCCTAGTGCTGCTAGGCGAACATGCTAACCACTTAGCCACTGTGCTGCCCCCAAAAAATTCTAAGCGGTTGATTTTGTTTATGAAAAAGGGGATTCTCAAGGAATGAAGGATGGGAAACGAATGATTTGATCACAAGCCAACATACGACCTTTCCACAGACAAGACCTCTACTCACAGACAAGCCAACATACATATGTCCAAAGCTGCATTCCTGTTCATGCCTAGAGAGATGGGGTGGGGGAGGGGGGGAGAAGGAGCATTTATTGTTTCCAGCTATCTATCTGAAGATGGAACAACAGCGACTGAATAAGGCTGGCCATACATTATACCATTTTCTTGTACAATTCTTCCTTTAGATTTACCAAATCCATAAAATATGAGGTCAAACCTAAACACTTTCAATTTGTATGCAATCAGGCAGGCCCTTACACTACATAGCGGAAGGTACATCTAAAGGAAATTGAACAAGAAAATTGTATAACGTATGGCCAGCTTAGGTTTTCCAATCTGTTCCCTGCTGGAGAAATTGAATGGCTTGCTGGTCTATTCCTGCTTTTTTCAGCCTGACCGGGTAACTGATTTTTTGCATCTATGGAAGGGTTTACTACTAAATAAAAAGACAAATTTCACAGTGGTATCTTGCGCATACCTTACACCTTTCATTAGTATAAACCCCTACTCCAATAAAAAAAAAATCCCATTGAATTTGAAGAATTGGTCTATAATACAGATGATTTCAAGCCATATACTGTATATAAGATATACAAATTCACTGGGAATTACCTACCTCGTTAATTGATTCACAAGTAATATTCTCAAAAAAAAATTATACAAACTGAACACTTACGACCATGCTATAAAAAATAATAACTGCACTGTGACGTTGTACTGAAAAAGAAATCAAGCTAAAACAAGCAAGTCTAACGTTACAAAATAACTGGTGCAATGACTTCGTATGCCTTTAAATAGTTCACAATCAGAAAGATAAAAGAGAATTAAATTCCCAGGATAATTCAATGAATAATGCTGACTAGATGCATTGTTTTGCTGCCAAGACATACCATGCATTCAAAAGATTACATTTTGCAAAGATTCAGATAAGAAAGTGTTTCAAGGCTAATACAAGCAACAAGGACACAAAATGTTTTTTGGTAATACAAAGGAAAATAAATGCCTGAATTAATAAAAAAAATAAGAAAAACGCATTCCTCTGTATGAACAGAACAGTTGTTATTTTTGTGGCCTCATTAACGACTCTGGGTCCTAAGAAAACATATTATAAAGTATGTTAAAGCAGAACTAAACCCTCCTATTCTGTACAGCCAAGCCTCTGTTTTCTCTGCAGTTGTCATGGTGCTGCACATGTGATCACATATGACACCTGTCAATTTATGGTTTGACAGCTTGGTCGAGAATTAACCTAAAGTGGAACTCTAGGTAATAAATAAAAATGGGCAAACAGGCAGAATTTTTTAAGGCTGAAGAGACACGTTTTGTCTCTTCTGCATTAAAATGACCTACCTGCTTGTCCACCCCTACACGGTGAGCTCTGCACGCATACCTTACTGTAGAAATTAGGCAATGCAGAAGGATCTCCTGTGCATGCATGGGAGTGATGTCATCGCTGCCCAGCCAATGAAAGCAGCCAGCCACTCATTGATGTTAGCGGTCGTTGGAAAACTGCAGGACGCTGCATTGCTGGAGCCAAAGTGAGTATACTTTCACTTTAAAGTGTAACTATGGCCTAAAAAGTGACATATAAGATGCAGTCTATTACTAGCATTAGCACAGCCAACTGTTTTTCATGAGTCCCCATGTAACATAGTTTATCATCCAGTTATCTGGCCAATAAGTTTGTTGTTTTTTTTTTTAACTTCCTTTAACACACCCAGTTGTCCAGCAAAGAGAGCAGTTAAAAAAGAAGTACAGGGTTTACAAAAAAAAACAAAACTCTATGCTCACCTAGGTGGAATGCTGATCTAGGTTAATGCAGAAATGATCTGATGCATCTGCCCCCCGCTGCATCTGCACTGAACAATAAAAGACTGCTGATCACTCAGTTCTCCCCTCTGCTCTTTGTAGAGAGTGGTGACAGTCAGTCTGGCTCTCTGCTCTGCTCCTCACTGGAGCACTGGGCTGGGGAGCAGAGGGAGCCACTGGCTCAATCTCCCAGTGGTGCAGCTGAGAGGCTGAGTCAGCTGCTGGTCCAGGTATCTGGGTGGATCCCAACTGTAAAGTCTGGATCTTTCCCCAGCCTGGACTGACTGAGTAACGTCAGCCTGACTAAAAACGGGTCACAGAAGTGCAGAATGAAGTGCACTACTGTGATCCATAGGAGGAGTATAACCAAAAAGCTTTGGCCATACTCCTCCTTTAAAAGGTTGAGACAAACTATTTAACACAGACAGGGAGTTCCTACAATGATCAGCTTTCATTCATTTAGGTAAAACTTTATCCTAAAAGGAAAAAAAAAACTATTGCTGTAATTGCATAACAACTGTTAGCTGGAGTTTGACTATTAGTCATTATAGTCAGGGGACATATAAAGTCCCCTTTCCACAGATTGGTAATATTGCTCCTCCAAAGATACAGTACAGGAGTAAATGTAGCCACCCTTAAGCCTAGTACACACGGACCGAATATCGGGCGGCATTGGCCGGTTTAATAGAAACTGGCTTACATTCGGCCCATGTGTATGACAGCTGGTCCAAGAGAAGCTGGCCAGGTCGGCCGGCTTCTGTCAAAGGGGCATGACCGAAAAAGGTCTGCCGATTGGCATCCGATCAGCACTCTCAACCAATGGCTGAGAGCACTGACCGGTTTGTTCTGGAGGGGGGCCATCCCCCTGTCAGAACACAATAGTTCAGTGGGGGATATTGATGTACTAACATTGCATAGTTAGTACAGCGACTCCTCTTGAGCTCTTAAGTTTTTTTTATTTTATTCAGCACTCTGAGTTGAACAAAAAAAACTAAAAGTGTGTACTAGGCTTAAGACAAAAGGTTTGTTACTGGCTGATTACCGGATGGAAATAAAGTAATAAAAGCTGAAAAAAGAAAACTACTGCAGCCACTGCATTCAATGATTGGTAAGCTACAATATATAACATTTTTGTTTTCGGGTTTAGTTATGCCTTAAGCACACTAGTAACTGTAATGCCGCGTACACATGATCGGACATTCCGACAACAAAATTCTGGATTTATTTCCGACGGATGTTGGCTCAAACTTGTCTTGCATACACACTGTCGCACAAATGTTGTCGGAAATTCCGAACGTTAAGAACGCGGTGACGTACAACACATACGACGAGCCGAGAAAAATGAAGTTCAATAGCCAGTGCGGCTCTTCTACTTGATTCCGAGCATGCGTGGAATTTTGTGCGTCGGAATTGTGTACACACGATCGGAATTTACGACAACGGATTTTGTTGTCGGAAAATTTCAGAACCAGCTATCAAATTTGTTGTTGGAAATTCCGACAACAAATGTCTGATAGAGCCTATACACGGTCGGAATTTCCGACAACAAGCTCACATCGAACATTTGTTGTCAGAAATTCCGACCGTGTGTACACGGCATTACAGTTATCATTCAAGACATGCCTTGGAAAACAGTTATATCAAAAAGTTTAATCCTATAATATATATCGATATCATCCCTAAAATTAGTTCCTGAACAAAGCACAGGCAGCCATGGACTCTAGAAGGTAGACATACATATATACTTTAGCCATGGAATAATATTTACTTTTGATCGGTCACATGCATTGTAGCATGTATGCCTATGCACTTTGCTTGCACTCAGCAGACAAGCCCAGAATCATCCTTATCTCATGGAAGCTAAAAGCTGCCGATGGAATTTCCCAGTGAGATCTCTGTACTCTAGTGGATTGAAATCAATGTCACTAAAATCTAAAGGTAACTACAGAAGGAGATACCAATCGAGATGTTTCTAATAATGATTTCAAATGTATTGGGCAACTGGGGTTTCTAGACTTTCTGCCATTATAAATACAAGAACCTAAACCTGCTTCTGTAAGCTGTCATAGGACAGCATACCTCCCAACTTTTTTGAGATGGGAACAAGGGACAACTATTAACAAAATATGTAGGGCACATAGGGCACACCCCCTGTCACGCCCCCTTAAAGGAAAATAGTTTAAAAAAATTGATTACCGTATATACTCGAGTATAAGTCGTTCCGAGTATAAGTCGAGGCCCTAATTTACCACAAAAAAATGGGAAAAACTTATTGACCCGAGTATAAGACGAGGGTGAGAAATGCACAGCTACTGTAAGTGGAAAAGAGGGTCAACAATGCCCATTTGCAGCCTCACTGTGCCCATTTGCATGCCTCACTGTGCCCATTTGCAGCCATAGGTCCCCCGAACTTCAAACTCGGTAGTTAAGTGTTCCTAGATGCCCCCTAGCTGCAGCCAAAATTTGGGGTCTCTGAACCCAGTGTCCCGAAATGACATTGCTACAGATAGACACAGTTGACCGAATTTGGGGCCCCGTATCTCGGGGCACCTTAGTGCTAGGAACCCCAAATTTGGTGTGCAAACCCAGTGGAACTAGCACCATAAAATATCCAAAGCTGGGATTTCTAGAACTAAGTGGCCCCGAGATACAGGACCCCAAAAATTGGTTCAGAAAATGTCAAGCACTTTTCTGCAGCAGAGAATGACATTTTCCGCACCTATTTTGGGGCCCCATATCTCGGGGTCACTTGGTGCTAGGAACCCCAGCTTTGGATATGTTTTGGTACCAGGTCCACTGGGTTGGCACACCAAATTTGGGGTTCCTGGCCCTAAGTGACCCTGAGATACAGGGCTCCAAATTCGGTTCAGAAAATGTCAAGCACTTTTCTGCAGCAGAGAATGACATTTTCCGAACCGATTTTGAGGCCCCGTATCTCAGGGCCACTTAGTCCTAGGAACTCCAGCTTTGGATATGTTGTAGTACCAGGTCCATTGGGTTTGCACACCAAATTTTGGGTTTCTAGCCCTAAGTGGCCCTGAGATACGGGGCCCCAAAGTCGGTTCGGAAAATGAAATTTTTTGCTGCAGAAAAGTGCTTGACTCGAGTATAAGTCGAGGGGGGCACTTTCAGCACAAAAAAAGGTGCTGAAAAATTCGACTTATACTCGAGTATATACGGTAGTTAAACCCACAACTGCTTTTTTTTTACCACTACTATTCCTTTATACCGGCTCTTGAAATTTACAGAAGCAGCAATTTAGAAATTGGATGAAAGGTTTAGCACTGGGAAACATTTTTTGAAAGATAAAAAGTGCATCATATATACATCTATATGGATCAAACACAAATGAGGAGGAAAGAGGGACAGAAGGACTTTGTTCCAAATCAGGGACAGTCCCTTGAAATCAGGGACAGTTGGGAGCTTTGCGACAGCATTCCACATAGGCAACAACAATTTAGTTAAAGAGTAAATGGACTCTGGAAGCTGTGCCCAAAAAAGTCCAGCATAGGGCAAAGGCCTAATCACCAGTAGTGCCTATGCTCTCCCTGCGCTGGTCTTTCCCTTATTACTGATTTGCCATACCTTGTTCTGTACTGTGTCTCTGTGTGGCCGTGGCCATCTTTGTACAGGCAGAGTTTTGCTTCCTCATGGCAGAGCCTCCAGCAAGAACAACAGTTAGCAGTACACTAATGACATCATTAACCCTCACTTCAAATCTCTCCAGACCAGCACAAGGCTGTGGGCCCAGGAGTGCCTAGTCACACCCACGTACCAGAAAGTGTACTGCTATTTTTCAGGAAGAAAGCTCCACTCCACGACTCCCTGTAATGGGGTTATTCATTTCATACTAGGCGAATGGGGATTTCAAAACTACTTCCACAGCCCTATATCCCATTGCCACCATATATATTTCTTACCTAGGCTTCTGTTTGCCTCCATTCGAAATCCTCAGGGATACCAGACAAGGTTGTCCCCTGTCTCCCCACAATCCCCTGTGCCACCTAATGCACAATGCTTAAATTAGAAGGTGATTTGGAAGTCCTGGACTTTAAATTAAAGCTGAAGTTTAGTATTTTACCAACATATCTCTCATTAGGGCTCTCTTAACTTTCAAGAGCTAAAAGACCTTACAGCTGTTTTAACGAAAGCCCAGTCTAGGAAGCCGCCAACTTTTAAAGCCCTCCTGAGAGGTCTGTGTTCTTTGTCTTTAGAATCTGTGTATATAAATATGCGGGTATTTTTCTGCTGAATACTATAACTGAAGTGTCTTAGATAGGCTAAAAAAGCCTACAACATTACACAGTCCAGTTGAACGTGAATAACTACTACTAGACGTACCTAGCTTTTGTTTGTGCTTAGAAACTAAGCCCCTCTAAATTATCATAAAACTGGGTTATTGTATATGTAGTGATTCATTAATGACTGGAGGCTGTATAAAAGCATCTTGCTTTTTCATACATAAGGGCAGAAATGGCATGGTACAGTATAAATTCTATTATATATTAGTACAGTTCTATATTTGTTTAATTTCATACATCTGGAGGCAGCACTTAAGGCTCTGAGTGCAATATCGTCTTCTCAGAAATCTGTTGGGTCAAACAGACTTTCTTGTCTCAACTGCAGTTCAGTAATCTTACAGCGGAACTTTATCCATAACAACTTCATAAAAAATAATGTTCTTTGGCAAGGAACAAATATCCCACATTAATAATTATGCTACCAAAATTAGTATGTGCTGTAAATTGCCTCCAGCATTGCTCCCGTTTCTTCTTGCTAGAGGCTGCCATTTTGCTGAAGCCCAGATCCCCTGAACAGCAGTAAATCATAAAGCAGAACGAAACCCATCGATTTAAGGGTTTAAAAAAAACATTGCTGTCACATTTGCTTCTGTCCTCAACCAAAATGTCAAACCATCAAATGGCTGGCGTCATAGCTGATCATGTGTGCAGCACCATGGCAACCGCAGATCAAACAGAGGCTAAGATAGCAGCTTCCTTGTCTATACAGGATAGGAGGGTTTAGTTCAGCTTTAAAGCTGTCAGCAGATCAACCTCTAAGGCTACTTTAACACTGAGGTGCTTTTCAGGCGTTTTAGCACTAGAAATAGCCTCTGGAAGCACCTGAAAACTGCCTCCCATTCATTGCAGTGTGTCTTTTCAAACTGGGGCGGTGCGTTGTGGGACGTTACGAAAAGTTCTGCAAGCAGCATCTTTGGGGCGTTTTGGGAGCGCTGTTAATATCACTCCCAAAACGCCCTGTCCATTGCAATGAATGAGCAGCGCTTCCAAAGCACCTGAAAAGCACTTTGAAAGCGCTGCAAGATGGGATTTTTTACCATTTTTTGGGGGGTAAAAAGCGCCCGCTATCGGCCAAAAAGCACCGCAAAAGCGCCGCTAAAACAGCGCTAGAGCGCTGCAAAAACAAGCGGCATTTTAGCGCTAACAGCACAAGCGCTCAGTGTGAAAGTATCCAAAGGTCTCCCAAGTTCTTCCCTTTCGTCTACCTAAACTCAAACTGATAACACACTGCGTGAATATCTGTTGTGGATATTATTTGAGATACCTTGGGACCTCAAATCACTGCCTCAGGCATAAATTGCATAATTGCTTGGCAGTATGCAGAAGAGTGGGTGGACATGTTGGAAAAGTAAATATGTAACAGCCAGTTATATATGTAACATGTGTGCAGAAAAAAATAAAACTAATACGTTGATCCCAGGGGAGTAGCATGTTGCTACTAGGAGAGTATCAAGCAACAGTTCTCTTTACAATGAAAACATATATAGACTGTCAAACTCCTTGTAATATCAAGTAAAAAAAAAAAGTAAAATAAATATATTAGGTTTTGTGTACTTTATGTAATCTACTAGCCGAGAATGTGCATTTATAAGGCTAAGGGTGAACTAGGTCTTTTAGAGCCATGGAGAGCCCCTGCATGAAAATTCTTTATCAATATCAACTTCAACCAAAAGTGCTGTGACAATTTTCTGAGCTTGTTATGACTGGTCTGCACGTTATTCTTATGATGTCATTACCGGGAGGATTTCAGGGCGTCTAACTGCATTGCTGAACACACATAACATCTTGTGGTCTGGTGCAGTATGAAAATAGCAGTCAAAAGGTCACACTCATTTGGGAAAATCAGAGATGTGAAAAACAAGTTCTCTGTATCATGATTTCTTTGGATAGAAATGGATAACATAATATTAAAGCAAATATTATCCATCCTAGATTAATAAAATGGCAAAAATGCAGGATAAATATTGTAAAAGTACATTCAACCCCCTCAAGTACCATTCTTTTTAGTGTGGCATGAGAAATAGAAGCAATAATTTAAATAGGTTAAAGAAAATCTGTCATCAACTTGGGCAAATAAAACTGACTAAATGATGAAAAAAATCATAAGCTGGGGTTACCTTAAAATAAAACAAAAACACGTGTCAAAGGAATCAGTAGGTTTAGAGAAAGCCCAAAAAGCCTCAAATGCCCGGCATCTTACAGCGCTATACACTGCCTCATGGCAACCCCTACGTGATACCAAAAGGAGAGGACAGAACGGGGGGGCAGTAATGCATTTCAAAGGAACAATCCTTCTTTGTCAACCTCAACATTGACATTGGCCGCTTTCTGACAGCTGCCAAATCTAGTTCACTATGCTGGCTTAGGAAGCAAAAGCTACTGATACACATGCAACTTTGCAGTGTCCACATCCAATCCTTATGCTGAATGCCAAGAATCCTACATATAAGTATGCTATTTTAATTGTTCTATAAATAGGTTTCTTACTATGCTAATGAGGATCCCACGCTATTATTCTTTTGTCATTTCAGTGGAGTGGAGACACCCTAATGCCCTGTACACACGATCAGACATTCCGACAACAAAATGCATGGGATTTTTTCCGACGGATGTTGGCTCAAACTTGTCTTGCATACACACTGTCACACAAAGTTGGTCGGAAATTCCGAACGTCAAGAACGTGGTGACGTACAACACGTACGATGAGCCGAGAAAAATGAAGTTCAATAGCCAGTGCCGCTCTTCTGCTTAATTCTGAGCATGCGTGGCACTTTGTGCGTCGGAATTGTCTACACACGATCGGAATTTACGCGAACGGATTTTGTTGTCGGAAAATGTTAGATCCAGCTCTAAAACTTTGTGTGTTGGAAATTCCGATAGAAAAAGTCCGATGGAGCCTACACATGGTCGGAATTTCCGACAACAAGCTCCGATCGCACATTTTCCGTCGGAAAGCCCGATCGTGTGTACAGGGCATTAGACAGGAAGTTGTTTTAGTGCCTGGATCACCAGTTGAAAATAAATGGAAAAAACAAAAGCCTGAAAAATTGTAAAGCAGCCACCACACATTTAAAGATTGGTAAGCTGCAACATATTAAAAGTTTGTTTTTGGGTTTATTAATACTTTACATGTCAAAACCATGTTTAGCGGCTTCCGTATCCATCAGATAAAGTGACAAAATCTATGATAATTTTTCCTGTTTCACAATTTGTATTTACGGTAAACTGCACATGCAGTTGCGCCTGCTAAGTTCTCTGCTGTGAGGTGAATTAGTGTTCTCATGGCAAGGGGCATTTTACATATGGCCACTGCTATCTCAAAGAGGTTCAGGTATTAATTTTAGTGAAAATAAAGCTGGCCAAATGACCTTTAACTTGCTCTTTAGGTCATCTGAATGGGATCCTTTGACAATAAAAAAAAATGTAAAACATCGATTTTCTAACTTGCTTAGTGTGAGCATTCACTTTTCAGTGGCTAAAAGAGAAGGAAGCTTTGGCCAGACTGCTAATGCCTATTGACAGAATCTGAAAGAAGACTGCAAAAATTCCCAAAAGTTGGTGACTTGTTCAAGGATGACTATGTCTCATCCCATCATTCTTGACATGTGTATGGCAATTCTTCGAGCCAGACCTATGTAACCTTTCTACACATCCACCGTTCTGTATAGTCTATGTGTTTATCATGTGAACAACAATCTTCAGGGGACAGAGGGTCTAATGATTTACAAACTCATTATCATATCTTCTTTTGTACAGTAACCTTTACAACAAACTGTTGAACAAATAAAAATGAGTATGAAGGTCATATTGGAACACAACCAGGCAGAATAATACAATGTCCATGTTATTTCGCAAGTGTGTAAGTAAGTAAGAATGAAAATACCTTCGGAAACAGCATGAGGCTTAATAATGCAGCAGGTGCTTTGAGTAAATGTCGCAGTATTCTTTGGTCCACGGCCTCCACTGGTTGGAAAGAAAAACTCTAACTCCTAACATTGGTTAGAAGAAAACAAAAAAAAAAAAAAAAACATTATAACTATTCTGTGTTTAAGGCAACCCAAAAAAACCTATTCAGGCAATTATTTCTAGTATTAGAAGTCTTAAAGTATAACTAAAGGCAAAACATTTTCTTTAGCTTTGAAAAGAGTAGAGAGGGATTAGAACACCTATCAGTTTTTATTGCTGTCTGTGCGCCCATTAGAGAGAGATTCACCCTCTCTAGTTGCCCTGTTTACAGCTATCAATGAAAGTGAAAGCAAAAGAAAATCCAAAGAAAAGTAATAGAGGGGAATCTTCCAATAGGGACACTAGTTCTGGTGACCTAGGGGTCCCCAAGGGATTCCCTTAATTTGCAGGGATTTCCTCTCACTTCTTGTTTGGGATATGGGACAGGAAGTGAAGATAAATATCCCTAATAAGGCACAAATGTCAAAAAGTAAACCAACAGGGTTTATAACCCTCCCTTACTCTATCCAAAAATGAAAAAAAGTTTTGCCTATATCTATACTGTAAGGTATATTACTACAACGCATTAAGGTTTATCCATCAAAACTCTCAAAAATCTATCAAGAAACCTGTATGACTTAAGTCTTCATATTAACCATTTTCTACTAACAATGCCATGCTGCCAGTGGTAATGGCTTATAACAGCCACATGACTATTCAAACCCTCAAGTGGCTTAAAAAAGTATACAAAAATAACCGGTTACTATGGTGAGGGGGAAGCAGTGGGAGCATGTAATGTGAGCATTTCAACGCATATAGGGACTGTGTAATTATATGGATTCCCACCACAAAGAAAGAGTCTATTGCCTCATTAAATATGGATTGATCGCTGTATGATTTAAAAAGAGAATGGAAAAGCTCCCAGAACACCATTTAGTGCCAAATTTAGCTGGTGTAAATATAACCCTCCATTGCGCGTATTAGAAGTTCTGAGCACAATGGAAATGAGCATAGAGTGCTACCATATATTTGAATTAAAGGTGGATGCATACAGGATTGCCTATCACCTACATTTATTGTGTGTTAGCAATCTCTTACTTTACATAGGATTGCCGCTAAAAACTGTTGTTGATAAAAGACTTTGCAAAAAATGTAAATCACAGTGACCTGCTATGAAGGCAACCAAGACCAGTGATCAGCTGGTACCCAGTGAGGATCTTCCTGATTCTTGCAAGTCCCATTGTCCTGTAAATGACACTGTACTGTTGTTGCAAGTCCCATTGTGCAGTACGTGACACTTCAGTATACGCAAAGTGTACAGGACACACTCTTCCAGGTCATATTTAAAGGATAAGTTAACCTTTGGGTACATGTTACATGTTCCACCTGTTTTTAAGATGTAACATGTAACAGCCATCCAATCTCCCCCCCCCCCCCCCTCCTTGTGACAGCAGTTCGGGGAGAAGTTTCCTGCACTGTCACTTTTTGAAATTAGTTACACATAGTTAGTCAGGTTAAAAAAAAAAAACACAAGTCCATCTAGTTCAACCAATAAAAGGGAAAAGAAAAATAGAAAAAAAAATAGAAAAAAAATTTCCTTCCTGATCCCCCCAATAGGCAATTGGATATTCCCTGGATCAATGAAATCAGTCATTCATTCACACAGCTCTGTGTATGAATGAACTACAAGCCCTGACATCATTTGCGGCTTTTGGCTTGTAGTCCTCAATTGACTATTTGGCAGTTTATTGTTTATTGATTCTTTCTGTCAGTGTATGGGATGTACGGGCACACAGATACACTGACAGATCTGCAGGAGACCTGCATGGCACCAGTGATCTGCTGATTGCTGGTGCAATGATTTACAGGCTCCAAAAAAATAATAAATACTCATTTTTTTACCTGCAAGAAAACGTGCATTTATTATTTGTTTTTAGAAAAGTGAGCTTATCCTTTAAGGAAATGTATAGTTTTTCAATGTTTTCCTGAAAACCTTACACTTTTGCATTGATTATTTAGAAATGTCCCCACATGCTTATTCACATTTAGCATCAACTATAGTGTATAAATTGATTTTTTTTAACCATCAGCCTAATGCAGAACTACATTATCGTAGCAGAATGAAATCAACATGAATATGAGAATAATGATGAATAAACCTCATTGCAGAAGCCATGCAAAATGTCTAAGCAGAAAAAAAACTTTTGATAATACACTAACTATCCTGGGCAGTTTTAGCATACCAACGCTTTTGTATGAATTGCATCAAATATCCTCTCAGGCTACACAAAAAGGAAAAAAAAGTAGATTTGTCAACATACTGCTATATATGTATAATACTAATATGTTTTATTCAGTAAAACATTCCATATATTAACCAGGAGGCAGCTGTGCCATATAAGCATATAGGTTTTCATATTATAAATCACAACAAATTTTTTTTTGGTTAGAATTTTTGGGCTTAGCCTATGTAAATGACAGCTAATATTTTCTGGGCTGAACACATTTGAACTATTAATTTCTGGAGTGATAGACTACGGGAAGATTTACTAAGACCCCTTTTACACTGGATTGCATTGCAGGCACTACAGCGCTAAAAATAGCGCCTGCAAAGCGCCCTGAAAGTGCAGCTGCTTTGTCTCGAATGTAAAAACCCTGAGGGCTTTCACACTGGAGCTGTGCGCTAGCAGGACTGGAAAAAAAGTCCTGCTAGCAGCATCTTTGGAGCGGTATATACACCGCTCCTTCACCGCTCCTGCCCATTGAAATCAATGGGGCACCGCGGCTATACCGCCGGCAAAGCGCCTCTGCAGAGATGCTTTGCGGTGGTTTTTAACTCTTTCTTGGCCGCTAGCGGGGGTAAAACCGTTCTGCTAGCGGCCGAATACCGCCGCTAAAACGATGGTAAAGCGCTGCTAAAAATAGCGGTGCTTTACCGCCGACGCACCTCCCGCCCCAGTGTGAAAGGGGCCTAAAACGTCTACACTTAGAATCTGATGCAGCTGTGCATAGTAGCCAATCAGCTTCTAACTTCAGCTTGTTCAATTATGCTTTGACAATAAAACCTGGAAGCTGATTGGTTTCTATACAGAGCTGCACCAGATTTTGCACACTCCAGTTTTAGTAAATCTTCCCCAACATGTTGTTTAATATTGTCTCACCTTACATCTACAAAGTAGCCCCGCGATAGTAGAACTTTTGTCATATGTTGGTTCACAACCAGTACAATACCAGGCCCATATACCCGTGCAGAGGGTTAGGCCCCTTTCACACTGGAGCGGTTTTCAGGCGGTATTGCGCTAAAAATACCGCCTGAAAACCGCCCCTAAACAGCCTCCGCTGTTTGTTCAGTGTGAAAGCCCGAGGGCTTTCACACTGAAGCGGTGCGCAGGCAGGGCGGTGAAAAAAGTTCACCGCTCCTTCCCCGCTCCTGCCCATTGAAATCAATGGGACAGCGCAGCTATACCGCGGCAATACCGCGGCTATAGCCGCGCTGTACGAGGGATTTTAACCCTTTTTCGGCCGCCAGCGGGGGGTAAAACCGCACCGCTAGCGGCCGAATACCACTGCAAGAACGACGGTACAGCAGCGCTAAAAATAGCGCTGTTGTACCGCCGACGCCCCCACCGCCCCAGTGTGAAAGGGGCCTTAGTGTTTATGATGCCGGGGGGGGGGGGGTGTGACAGGTGTCCTGTGCAGCTGCATACAGTCAGTCTGTAAAAATCAATGACAGGATGAAAGACGTAGCAGCTGTACTGATCTTCCCATACATCCAAGCACATGCATCCGTACAAAGATAGATGCACAGCTCTGGACGCAGATGGGTAGCATCCAGAGCGGTGCATTTGTTCCTGTACGGATGTAAACACTAGGATGTGTGGGAAGATTCATACAGAAAATGCATCTTTCAGCCTGTCAGATTTTTACAGGCTGGCGCACTCGATTGCTCAGAACACTTGTCACTACCCAAGCACATAAACAGGATCCTCTGCACCGATGTACAGGTCTATGTGCCCGAATGAATAAACCATAACACTAAACCTCAACCCAATTTATGTCTCTTAAATGTATCCCATAAACTCATTCTAATCTCAAACTTCAAATCCCAACCCTTAATCTCAATCGAATTCCAAACCCCAATCCATAACCCTAAACCTAACATTTTACCTCAACTTACTTGCTAACCTGACCTTTATACTTTTTTCTTTTTTATAATTCAGATTTTATTTATAAAAATGATTTTGCTCTATTTTACAGACAAAAATACAAAAACAAAAATACCTACCCACCTCACAGGGCAAACATAGAAATTTGACAGAACAGACAAAAAAAAAAAAAAAGAAAAAGGGGGAAGGAAAGAAGGGGAGGAAGGAGCGCAATCATCATAATAGAGTGATTAACAAATGGTCTCTGTCAAAAAGTAGGATACTAGAGATAAGCAGGCATATTTTCAATGAGAAAATATTTTTTAAGCTCTGTTATCCATTCCCCTGATGAAGTCACGTGATTGGGTGACGTCACGCGTAGGGACGGGATAGGCACTGACGGATCTGGATTGACGAGCTCGCCGCTCGTAGGATATGTATATGAGGCGCATTCACTCTATGTGAGTACCTGTTTTTAAACCTAATAAAGACATCGCTCTGTTTAAAAATACTACACTATGTTGGCATCCTTATATTATTTCATATGCTGGCTTTGCTACCACTGATGCTGCTATTGAGAGATTAAAGTACAGGGACTACCGGCTCCGGTCCAGGGACCCCCAAAGAGGGATCATCTCCTCCATTTACCTTCTATGCGGTTGTCCCATTGCCGCAAGGTAAGGGGCCATTACCCATCTGTGTGTGTGTTTGAGCACGAAGAGGATATTTTTACCCTCTCTGTTTCGGCACCCCACTGGTCACCGGTTGCACATTTTGGATTGCTAAAGGATCACTGAACATTTTTTTGGCACTTATGTTTGATGCATTTTACAAATTTGGATTTCACGCAATAATACATCCTCTGTGGCTGTCTCTTTATAGCTAGATGCCATACACTTGTTTTTTGCACTAATGCGTTTTGCACAATATTTATTTTTATTTTTGTATTTGTATACGTTTTCTACATACCATTTTTGTTTTGCAGTTTGCACCTTTTTGTCCATATTGTTTGCACATGGTATATTTTGTGATATTGGTTGCAAGTAATTTTATTGGCTTATATACACATTTTACCTATAAAGGTTGTACAAGGACACTATAGCACTTTAAGGTTTATCTGCACATGCTACACAAGCACTAGGTGTATATGTGGATTATTGATATTCATTTTCTACACACACTGTGCCGTTTTAGTTCTTATATCAGTTGAAGGATAATATCCAATTTTTTGGATTCATCACAGGATACTGTGCATACAGACACATTACCCGTACACCCTCCATCTTTTATATGCAATTTTATCTATATGAGTTGCACAATGACACTTTAGCACTTTAAGGTTTATTTGCACATGTTACACTAGCACTAGGTGTGTATGAGGATTACCTATATTTGTTCCCTACACACACTGTGCCGTGTTTGTTCTTATAACAGATACAGGACAAATATTCACTTTTAACACCGTTGATTTTATTACAGGATACTGTGCATACAAACACATTACCCGTATACCCTGTATTATTTTACACTTTCACACAGATACACGTTTTTGGACGAGCGCAGCACTTATTATTTATGTCTAAAAATACCTACCCACCTCACAGGGCAAACAAAGAAATTTGACAGAACAGACAAAAAAAAAAAAAAGAAAAAGGGGGAAGGAAAGAAGGGGAGGAAGGAGCGCAATCATCATAATAGAGTGATTAACAAATGGTCTCTGTCAAAAAGTAGGATACTAGTGATAAGCAGGCATGTTTTTCAATGAGAAAATATTTTTTAAGCTCTGTTATCCATTCAGAAAGAGAAGAAGGCCAGGGGGAAGTCTACTCAAGTACAATTAGTCTGCCGGCTATAAATAACGCTATCAAAAGTCCACATGACCAAGCAAGCAGGTAAGAGGGTCAACCAACAAGTTAACCTCAACAAGCCCATTAAAAGTCCCTACCACTTTGGCCCAGTATCTTCTCGATTTGGGACAACGCCATAGAAGATTACCTCTATACAGGGTTGCCACCTTTTCTTTAAGCCAAACGCGAACACTTTAGCACCAAATGGCATTTTATTTTCAAGGGGTAACACTGTGAACTCTGGTGTAAAGGGGAACTTTGATGTAAGTTGGGGCTTTGGTGAGCAGAAACCCCCTTACATCAGAGTTCCCAGCATTCATTCTTAAATCAGGGTTCCAAAAGCCTTACATCAGAGTCTGCAGAGCACCCCTCAGTCATCAGCACCTTTTATCCGTGATGTACCTTCCAGCTGCTGGGCTTCAAATTTCCTACCCACACATTGGGGAGCCACAGTTTTGTCTGAATAATGTGTCCTGGTTTCAAATAGTCTGAATCCCGGACACATGATTCAAAACCTGGACTGTTCGGGTGAATCCCGGGTTGGTGGTAACTCTACCTCTATAAAGTGATACTAAAATCTTGTTTTTTAGAGTTTCTAAATAACAAACAAGTCATACTTACCAGCTCTATGCAGTTGGTTTTGCACAGAGCAGCCCAGATTCTCCTTTTCTCAGGTCCCTAGAACGTGCTCCTGGCCCCTCCCTCCTGTTGAGTGCCCCCACAGCAAGCAGCTTGCTATGGGGGCACCCAAGCTGAGCCGCTGCTCCATGTGTCCATTCAGACACAGAGCTGTGGCTAGGCCCAGCACCCTCTCTCTCCTCATTGGCTCACTGACTTTGATTAACAGCAGCAGGAGCCAATGGCGCTGCGCTGCTGTCTCAGCCAATCAGGAGGGAGAGTCCCGGGAAGCAGAGTCTCTCCTGCAACATCGCTTATTTTTATCATTTGTTTCCCAAACATATTTTTTACTTGCAATGTCTCACTGAACTTGCTAGAAAATGCTAATGAATTTTCATATACAGCCTAGCAGATGCTTGTGAGTACTTTAAAGTGGTTGTATACCCTAATTTGTCATTTTTACCTACAGGTAAGCCTATAATAAGGCTTACCTGTAGATAAAATTAATATCTCCTAAACCTGTACAGTTTAGCAGATATTCCTTTTGCATACAGCCGCTGACATCAGCGGCGCATGCGCTCTGAATGCCCAGCTAAAGGTCCCGCAGACACTGCCGGACCTTTCCAGGAAGAAGACTCCCGTGGGAGTGATGTCATTGCGGCTCCAGCCACTCACAGCGCTGGAGCCGTGAACCCAGAAGAAACGCCGAGGGCAAGATGTCAGCTCCCTCAGCGTGGACCGGGCTGCAATATGGGGGCTTCGATCTAAGGTAAGTATTTCATAATGAGCTAGTATGCGGCGCATACTAGCTCATTATGCCTTTGCCTTGCAGGGTTTTTACAACCGCTTTAACTTGAGATGCTTATCCTAATTGCCATGAGATGGTGATAGCAACGATTTAAGTACATTTGTTTTTCTGAGTTAAGCCTCGTACACACGATCCGATTTTCGGATGACCGTTCACCCGCTTTTTGTTGCGTGCTAGTCTCATGTCGAAAGTGAAGAGGTTACTCACCCTACGAAAATTCTCATATGGCAGAATACAACGTCAGAAGTGACATAATGTGTTGATTAGTTTTGTATGTGCTTTTTCATTTCTGAGCATGCATAGTCTTGCTCTTACGATTTTTTTTTTCGTACGAAAACCATACTAATTAAATGAAAATTGGACGTTGAGTTCACGTACGACAAAAATTTTATAGTCTGCACATCCAGCTTTTGTTGGACAAAAAACTGGAATCGGCTGTCGAAAGCACCATACTAACGATCCGAAAATCGTCAGATCGTTTGTCAGAGGAAATTTTACTTCCGATTTTTCTATCATGTGTACGGGCCTGTAGAAATGACGTTTATAAGGACTGTGCATCCCACAGTGCTTTATGTTAACCCACAAGCACCACACAACCATATTATCTCTGACTACCTAAACCGCTTTCTTTCCCAACAAAGTTTTTTATTTTGAATCATAGTGCATACAAGTTATATTATTTGCATATACTCATACATGTATACATTACAAAGTAACTGCACGTTAAATAAAGATGGTTACATATATTAATGATCTACTGTAAGTTTCTTCTGACGTTCTCTATTGTTATTATCATTTAATGTAGGATGTGGATGCAATACTCTCATTAAGGAAAGGTGTTTCCCTGGTGTGAAAGGGATATGTAACGATCATGAGCAAGTTTCCGAGTCCTGTAGCCATCGGTCCCATATTTTATTGAATTTGTCTGGACATCCTCTATTGATGTATATCACCCGTTTATATGAGAGTGTCCCGTTTATATCTGCTTTCCATTCTTTAGTCTCAGGTGGTGAGGGACGCATCCATTTCCTAGCTATTATCTTTCTACATGAGAAAAGAGCCTCCTGTAGAAATACCTTGGTGTATTTTTCCAGTTGGTCTGGAAACACACCTAGCAGACATTGTTTAGGGTCCAATGTCACAGGTGAGCCCATGTTGTCGTGCAGGAAGGTTACTATCTGCTTCCAGAGGCCCTGTATTTGTGGACATGACCAGAGGAGGTGAAAGAATGAACACTCTGAGGACTTACACACTGGACACAAAGCTGAGTAGTTGTGTTTGTATCTGGCCACCCTAAGCGGGGTTAGGTATGCACGGTGTAATATGTATAACTGTGTCAACCTGTCTGACAGTTTGGGTGATACTTCTTTACATGTGTCCAATGCTTCTTCCCATTCCTCATCCTCTAGGCTACCCAGATCCCTTTCCCAGCGAGGTTTGAGACTGTATGCTATTTTTGTGGCTACTGGAGTATTGAGCATGTTATAGAAACATGAGATCAGTTTTTTTGGGTCTGTATCTTTTATGATTGCTGTTAAAGGATTGGGAGATGACTGTAGTGGGGGTTGTGAGAATTGTGCCTGTGTTGCGTGTCTCAATTGGAGGAATCTAAATAACATATTGCTAGGTAGATTGAATTCCGCTTTAAGGGTGTCAAAGCTTTTAAGGGTTCCGTTTGACCATATATGGCGTAAGTAGAGTATACCCCTCTCCATCCAAGGCCCAGGGTCTTGGATGCGGTGGAGCTCTGGTAAGTCTCTGTTACACCATAGGGGAGTGAAATCATTATGTCTGGGTATGTTGAGTTTATTGTTTGCAAGTTCCCAGATGCGTCTATACTGGTACATCAGGGACGTCTTGTGTGTGTTTCCTTCATTGGTCCTTGTGCCCATGGTGATAGCATATATGGAATCTGAGGTTCCTTGTGCCCATTGTGGGCAGAGTAGCATTCGGAATCTTTCACTATCCACCTTATCTATATGGTAAAGTTGTGACAGTTGGGACGCGATGTAATAGTGATTAAAGTCTGGTAGTGCAGTACCTCCCATGTCTGTTGGGTTTTTGAGGGCTTGCCATGCAATCTTATGTCTATTTTCCCCCACACAAAGGGTTTGAGAAGGGACTCCATTATTTTAAAGTGTTTTAAAGGTATGTATGTTGGGGCATGCCAGAGTATGTATAATATTTTAGGGAGTAGTATCATCTTTATAAGGTTGATGCGGCCCCATATCCCTAAGGGTAGTCTAGTCCACGATTGCGTTTTAGTTCTACCTAAACCGCTTTCTAATTGTAAAATCTCTATTGTAAAAATTTTTAAACACTAATAAATGGTAGAGGGAAAGGTGCATACTTACTCGAGCAGCGGAGGCAATGGAGTCAGAACCATGAGCCGCATTCTTGGTTCCATCAGTACCAAATCTGGCTCGAATGCTTTCTGGAGAGTCGCTGCGCGCAACACTGGAGTTGGTTGGCCCCAGCAGATTTCTCCAAGCAGCTACGGCTTCATCTCCTATCACTTCCATTGCTATGATTGGTCCACTTGTCATAAAATTAATCAGGTCACTGCAAAATTCAATGTAATTGTAAGTTTATTATACAAAATAACAAGAAAGGCAATTCAAAGCACGCATATGAACAAAATGTAAATGCAGGGATTATCTTCAGTGGAAACTAAAGAGTTGATTTATCAAATAGGCTGGGCACTTTGCAATTGCAGTTGCACTTATTTTTCCCAGATCTTAGCGAATGTGGTAAAGCTCTGCTGATTTCCATCTTCCAATCAATCAAAAATGCTGTTTTCTATTTTCTCTTTTCTTTTCACCTGATTGGGTAATTAATTGTTGCATAGCTCCCAACTGTCCCTGATTTCGAGGCAATGTCCCTCTGTCCCTCTTTCCTCGTTTGTCCCTCATTTTGGACTGATCTATATAGGATGTATATAAAATGCACTTTCTATCTATCAAAAAGTTTTCCAGTGCTAAACCTTTCATCTGATTTCTAAATTGCTGCATTTGTAAATTCCAAAAGCCAATATAAAGGAATAGTAGTGGTAAAAAAAAAAAGCACTTGTGGGTGTAACCAATCTTGTTTTTTTTTTACAATTCTCCTTTAAGCGGGTGTGGCAAGGGGGTGTCCTCTGCCTGCATACTTTTGCTGATAGGTGTCCCTCATTCCCATCTCAAAAAGTTGGGAGGTATGATTGTTGAAAAGTGAAGCTTTATCAGATTTACTAAGCTCTGGGGAAAATAAGTGCAACTGCCCTTGCAAAGTGAACAGTGTCTTTTTGCCTTTAGTAAATCAACCCCCTATATGTCAAATTAATCAATAGTCCAGAGATATAGGCAGATGAACATTTATACAAACCTTGACTCTTCCTGTACGAGTCAAGCCCCCCCACAAATACCTCACTATTCATACTCAGATGGAATGTAAGTTCTCACCAAACAATGGAGACTTGAGAGGTGGCAGGAAAAAATATCAGTATGCATATAACTTGTTGCCACAGTAATAAACTATTCTCTTTAATTTGTGGATTTGCAGTAAATGGAGTTTAGCAGTACAGAGTGACCTGGAACTCTGTGTGTAAACAGAGCTTTATATGAGAGCTGATTTACCAACCTGCATTTCAACATAACATAAATTGAAAGGGTGTAAAAGACTTTGGCAAAACAATCCTGAGCATGTACTTACATACTCTTGGGGGTGATTAGTCCAAGTACAGCTTTGGCACTGCCCCAGACAGCTGTAGCGATTCAATTATTTATCTCAATAAAAGATGACTTGGGTATGTTCACAAACGCATACTGAGTAATATAAACGGTTCTGTGTTGCAAATTTGTTCTCAAATACACTATCTGCCCTTCTACATTTATTATAGCCATCAAATAAACTTTTTTTTTTCTTATTTTTTTCAACAGATTGCACATTTTCATAATGTCATCATTTTAGAACATTCTACAATTTTGCTTTACGAGTCTATGCCGTGAAGCTGAAGGTAAGGCAAAATGTATTTTACATTGGTCCAGCTTGGGCCAATGTAATTATGCATGTGCCTTACCTGTGGGATCCCCGTGGAAGGTGGAAATGCTGGTAGTAGGCACCGCTATTACAGTAATCTCTAATAGCCCCTGGGTCTCGAACCGAATGACTGCCCCGCTGTATTGTGAACACAGGAGGTCACTCATTTGGCAGAAGCACCATTCAGGTGACACTTAGCATTTTTCCAATAGGGGCCTTGACGTCACAATCTCCACCTCATCCAATCAAAGAACACATTGCATTCATTGAAAAAATGCAAAGTGACCTCTTATGTTCAGTAAGCAGCAGGACAGCCGCTCGGCATGGAACCTGCAGGCTAGTGGCAACCACGGAACCAGCAGGCTAGGGGCAACCACGGTAGTAGGGCTGCCAGGTTCCACAGCAATTAGCCAAGTATGGCACAAACATAATTATGATTATAAAGATATGGCTGTAAAATTATCATTTTACATAATTACATTGGTCCGTGCTGGACCAATGTAATAATGTAAAAATTGCCATTTCTAAACTTCAGTTTAAAAGTCTATCTAAAGATTTATATGTGTATATATTTTTTTTCTCCAGAGAGAATAAAGAAGGCAGTTAGAATGCATGTTAGACTTGAATGCTGAGTCCCTGCTGAGGGAATCCAACCTCTCTATGTGTCCTAAGGAAGACTGTGATAAAAAAAATCCAAAATTTTACAGTTGTCATCCTATCTTACAATAGGGCAGCCACTTTTGCCGCCAAAACAGCCCTGGCCCATCAAGGCCTGTACACTACTAAGACCTCTGAATGTATGTTGTGGTATCTGCCACCAAGCCATCAGTAGCGGATCCTTTAAAGTGGTTGTAAACCCTTTACAACCACTTTAAACTACAGGCAAGCCTATAATTAGGCATGCTTGTAGCTGCACTGGATATCTCCTAAACGTGCACAGTTTAGGAGATATCCCTATATTTGCATGTGCCAACGTCATGCGGCACATGCACACTTAAGCCAACTGAAGCAATGGCACATACGTGCCGTTGCTTCAGTTGTACTGTGCCATTCGCGGCGGCTCCCATGCACATGCGCGGAAGTGACGTCATCGCGTCTCCGGCCAATCACAGCGCCGGAGCCGTTATACCCGAAAGCAAGCCCCGGGCGACATGTCGACAGCCTGAAGGGGAAATGAGGACCGCTGTGGGGACTTCATTCTCGGGTAAGTAATTCATAATGAGCTACTATGCTATGCATAGTAGCTCATTATGCCTTTATCTTGCAGGGTGTGTTTTTAGTTTTTTTTTTTGCAGGAGGGTTTACTTCCTCTTTAAGTCCTGTAAGTTGCAGGGTGTGGCCTCCATGGCCTCCAGACGTTCGATTGGATTGGGATCTGGAGAACTGCCAACAGAGAACACCATTTCCATGAAGGGGTGTACTTGGTCAATAACAATGTTTAGGTAGGTGGGTGGTATGTGTCAAAGTAACACCAAAATGAATGGCAGAACATTGCCCGAAGCATCAAACTTCCTCCTCCGGCTTGCCTTCTTCCCATACTGCATCCTGGTGCCATCTCTTACCCAAGTAAATAAAGCACACACGCAGCCATCCACATCATGTAAAAGAAAACAAGATTTATCGGACCAGGCCACTTTCTTCCATTGCCCAGTGGTCCAGTTTTGATGCACACATGCTCACTGTAGGCACTTTTGCCCATGGACACGGGTCAGCATTGGCCTCCTGACCAGTCTGTTAAGTCCCATACACAACAAAATGTAATGCCCATTTTTTCTGTTTACAACACATCAACTTCATGGACAACATGTTTAGTTGCTGCCTATATATCCCACAAACTTTTAGATGCCATTGTAACGAGATGATGAATGTTATTCACTTAACCTGTCAGTGGTCAAAAAGTTATGGTTGATCAGTATATATACTGTATATATGGTCACTAGTAGCTTAAAAAAGGATCAGTACATCCAAGAGTTTTATTTTTTATTTAGGGATGGAGGCTAATGCGCAGAGTCAGGCCTTGGCTTCTTGTATGTCTTGAATACTCAAACAACAGTCTTCATGAAATAAATTCCAACTTCATTCATGTCCATCTAGGGTTTTCAGGTGTTCCCTGTAAGCTTTGTGTGTTTGAGGATCTCTTGCTTCATTTCTCCAAAATGCAGAATAATTTAAAACCCCCATAGGGAGAGTAAGAAATCCCTCATAATTGTCACAGCAGGTGTGCAGACCCAGGAACCCAAGCTCAGAGATTTCACTAAGAAAGTCCCCAGGAGATACAAGAAAATCTCTGCTGTGTTAACTCTTCAGCATCTACCAAAAACTGAACTATCCATTTGATTGCACTGCCCCTCTGATATACAGTAAATATGAATGTGTGTTCATGTATTAAAAACTTTGCTTCTGTCCATAGTTTGTAATTATGTACAGTGGGGAAGGAAAGTATTCAGACCCACTTAAATTTTTCACTCTTTGTTATATTGCAGTCATTTGCTAAAATCATTTAAGTTCATTTTTTCCTCATTAATGTACACACAGCACCCCATATTGACAGAAAAACACAGAATTGTAGACATTTTTGCAGATTTATTAAAAAAGAAAAACTGAAAGATCACATGGTCCTAAGTATTTAGACCCTTTGCTGTGACACTCATATATTTAACTCAGGTGCTGTCCATTTCTTCTGATCATCCTTGAGATGGTTCTACACCTTCATTTGAGTCCAGCTGTGTTTGATTATACTGATTGGACTTGATTATTAGGAAAGGCACACACCTGTCTATATAAGACCTTACAGCTCACAGTACATGTCAGAGCAAATGAGAATCATGTGGTCAAAGGAACTGCCTGAAGAGCTCAGAAACAGAATTGTGGCAAGGCACAGATCTGGCCAAGGTTACAAAAAAATTTCTGCTGCACTTAAGGTTCCTAAGAGCACAGTGGCCTCCATAATCCTTAAACGGAAGACGTTTGGGACGACCAGAACCCTTCCTAAAGCTGGCCGTCCGGCCAAACTGAGCTATCGGGGGAGAAGAGCCTTGGTGAGAGAGGTACACAAGGACCCAAAGATCACTGTGGCTGAGCTCCAGAGATGCAGTCGGGAGATGGGAGAAAGTTGTAGAAAGTCAACCATCACAGCAGCCCTCCACCAGTCATGGCTTTATGGCAGAGTGGCCCGATGGAAGCCTCTCCTCAGTGCAAGACACATGAAAGCCTGCATTGAGTTTGTTAAAAAACACGTGAAGGACTCCAAGATGGTGAGAAATAAGATTCTTTGGTCTGATGAGACCAAGATAGAACTTTTTGGCCTTAATTCTAAGCGGTGTGTGTGGAGAAAACCAGGCACTGCTCATCACCTGTCCAATACAGTCCCAACAGTGAAGCATGGTGGTGGCAGCATTATGCTGTGGGGGTGTTTTTCAGCTGCAGGGACAGGACGACTGGTTGCAATCGAGGGAAAGATGAAGGCGGCCAAGTACAGGGATATCCTGGACGAAACCCTTCTCCAGAGTGCTCAGGACCTCAGACTGGGCCAAAGGTTTACCTTTCAACAAGACAATGATCCTAAGCACACAGCTAAAATAATGAAGGAGTGGCTTCACAACAACTCCATGACTGTTCTTGAATGGCCCAGCCAGAGCCCTGACTTAAACCCAAATTAAACCCAATTGAGCATCCCTGGAGAAACCTAAAAATGGCTGTCCACCAATGTTTACCATCCAACCTGACAGAACTGGAGAGGATCTGCAAGGAGGAATGGCAGAGGATCCCCAAATCCAGGTGTGAAAAACTTGTTGTATCTTTCCCAAAAAGACTTGTGGCTGTATTAGATCAAAAGGGTGCTTCTACTAAATACTGAGCAATACTTAGGACCATGTGATATCTCGGTTTTTCTTTTTAAATAAATCTGCAAAAATGTCAACAATTCTGTGTTTTTCTGTCAATATGGGGTGCTGCGTGTAAAAATTGAGGAAAAAAAATTAACTTAAATGATTTTAGCAAATGGCTGAAATATAAAAAAAAGTGTGAAAAATTTAAGGGGGTCTAAATACTTTCCGTCCCCACTGTATGTACATGGGTGCAGCAGTGCTAGACAAATGTTCTTCATTTTAGGGGCTCTTTCACACGGGGCGGATCAGTCATGATCCGCCCCGTGAACATCCGCTTGCTCAGCGGGGATAGCTCCGCCGATCCCCGCTGAGCAGGAAGATGACAGGTGCATCGCTGCACAGTGTGCAGCGACGGACCTGTCAGAGCGCCGCTCTCCCCTATGGGGGGATCGGATGATGACGGTCCGTAGTGTCCGTCGTCATCCGATCCGATCTGAAAACGGATGGAAAAGTAGGTTTTTCCTCCGTTACACTTTTCGGATCGGAGCGGGTCGGATGTCAGCGGACATGTCACCGCTGACATCCGACGCTCCATAGGGATGAATGTATGTCCGTTTTTCATCCGAAAACGGAAGGGTGAAAAACGGACATACGGATCCCTCGTGTGAAAGAGGCCTAAAGTAGAATTCCTACCAAACACTATGTTTAATAACGTTCCCTCCTGCTACCTATCCTGCCTAAACTGTGTAACAAAAAAAAGTGTATCATTACGAAGCGCTAATGAAGGAAAGCGTGAAACGCATCAATCTTTGCTAATTAAGACTAAGCGCTAAGGACAGCGCAGAACACGGCAATCTTTGCCTATGACTTAGTGCTAAGGAGAACATGAAATGCATCAATCTTTGCAGATTATGACTAAGCTATAAGAAAAGCATGAAATGTGTCAATCTTTAAATTCTTTCCCCCACTGTCTTCTGTGCTGTTTTGCTGTGATATAAAGTGATAAAAAGCAAAACAGGAGTGCAGCTGTCCAGAGTATTTCTTTCTATCAGTATGTGCGGCTGACAAGCTGGGCTGGCACCCTTGTGGAGTGGTGTTAGAGTGTTACAGACTGCAGGAGATGCACAAGCACCTAGTGCGGTGATTACTCTACATGTATATACTTATCTATTTTTGTCTGCCCTGGTCCGGTCAGCTCCTGTGTTAGTCAGAGGCAGCTGCAGGTGAGAGGATGGAGCACAGACAACGACTGGAACATGGGAGCATAGGAATGACATCACAGCTCCCGGAATTCCCAGCCGTTATCAAGCATTCCCTCCTCTCCCCTGTAGATGCTGCTCACTGACACGGAATATTACGTGTCTGGACTGAAGCGGGGAAAAAAATAGGTACACATCACACACACACACATCATTTTTTTTTAACACAGGTTAGGAAGGATAGGTAGCAGGAGGGGGGAGAACTTTTGTAAATATAGCTAGTGTTAGGCAAAAATTCCACTTTATTTCACGTCAATCCTACCAAACAGGGGATGTCTGATTGAAAACAACACGCACTTTGCACTGTCTAATGACACTGACAGCCAGTGACCATGTGATATAGGCTGCCAAGGTTTAAAGGGGCTCTGCCCATCTAGCTGCTTCATTCATTCAGAGATCTGTGAATGGCAGAACTACAAGTGCCAAAAGCTTTGTGGCTGTTGGTTTGTAGTTCTCAATGAACTACCAGGGCACTGTTGAGCACTCAAGGTAGTTGATTGTTTCTTCCTGTAATTGTGCAACTGCCTGCCCGTACGAAAAGACAGCTTACACAGACAGTCTGCTGGAGTCCTGCATTGTGATCTGCTGATCATGGGTGCAATGTTTTGCAGGGTCCTAGTAAAAAGAAAATAATAATTGTACATTTTTTTACCTGCAAAAAAGATCACAAAGGTGAACTTATCCTTTAAAGTGAATTTGCGTGTTGTCTATGTAGGGCAAAAAGCTCCAGACTCCGCCAAAAAAAATTAAAAATACTGTAGCTGCTGACTTTTATTATAAGGGCACTTACTTATCCAGGGATCCAGCCCTGTCCTCACCCAAGCCAATTCTTCACTAAGGGCTGCGCTTTGTGATTGGTCCCGCAATCTTTGCGGCAAGATTGGACCGGAAGTGGCGGAGCAGGTACCTGTCAAAATCAGATACCAGCTCCCCCACCCCCTCCAAAAAAAGAGTGGCAAATGTAAAGGGGGGGGGGGGGGGATGGATCCCTTTTTGGGTGAAGTTCTGCTTTAATGAAGACATACATACATTACATAACCTTACTTTTGCTCCTTCACTGCTCCATTTGGCTAGGTGCACATCTGAGCAGGTGTGGATGAGTGTGAGATCATATGCCTTCTTACATCTGCAGAGAAAAACGAGCTGCTGCTTAGGAGATCCTTTTGGGGGGGGGGGGGGGGGGGGGGTTTGGGCATTAATCCTAATGGCAACCCCATACACTGGAAACCACAGCACGGTTTCCCATACTGGGAACCCGCACTGTACTATTGCCCTGCAGGCACGTTGTTGGAAAAGGTGCAGGGACTTTTTTGCTGCATTTTCTGGAGGCACAGTAGCCCATTCAAATGAATAGGCTGCTGTGTCAGAGCAAACGCTGCCGGAAACCTCATATATGTAAACCAGACCTTTGTGCAAGCTACAAGATGCTGGAGTTGTAGCTTACACAAGATTCTGCACTTCACATTTGACAGCGCTGACTGGTCTAAGTGAGTCCATTCACACTCCATATAAACAAGTAATCGATTGACCTATGGTGCTGAACAGTGCAGGAGACATAATAATCCTCCAATTTAGGGGAAATAAACAAAAACCTGTTGTCCGTTGTGTTGCTCAGAGTTTTCAAAGCCGGGTTTGCTTTAAGCCCTAATTTACTCTAAAAAAAAAAAAAAAAAACAGCACAGGATTACATCTTCCTCTGAATCAAATCCCCACCCAGGGGGAACTGTGACAGGAAAGAGTGCCGGACTATGCCTGCCCTTTCCGCCAGCCTCCTCTATTCATAGAGGCCGTACTACAGTTTCTATAACAGTAATTTGATCTATGAATGAAGGGGATTAAATCATTTACCAGTCCTCTGTTCATAGACCGCTTTTCACTCAGAAAAGCTGTAGCATGGCTTCTATGAATGTAGTAGCTGGGCAGAAAGGGCGAACAAGTCGCAGCCCATGTATTTCAATTGAAGCCGTTCAAATCTATGCGACTTTAAAAATGCTCCTGCACTACTTTGACTGCATTGCCATAAACTGCAATGTAAACTCAAAAGTTGCACGAATGTTGCTGTCACAATGCAAATCGCATGAATTTGGAGTCGCACAATAAAACACTTCTATAATGCTTTAACCGCTTGGCATCCGCGCTATAGCCGAATGACGGCTACAGTGCGGACCTGAATTCCCGGGAGGCCGTCATATGACGGCCTCCCCTGTGCACGTGCCCTGCGCGAGCCCTGCAGGGCGCGCGTGGAGCGCGCTGTGATCACCGAGTCACGGAGACTCGGGTGATCACCGACCTGTGTAAGGGGCTGGTCCCGGCCTCTTACCATGTGATCAGCTGTCAGCCAATGACAGCTGATCACATGATCAAAACAAAAGCTCTGTGATCGTTTTTTTATTCTCCTTGCGCTGACAGTGCGAGGAGAAAAAAAAGCCGATCACCGGCTCAGCAGCAAGGGACATCGGTCCCGAAGAGGAGGAGGCAATAATGCCTCATATGTGCCTCAATTGTGCCAACAGTACCCACTGACAGTGCAACCTGACATTGCCACATCACAGTGCCCACCAGTGCCACGTATCAATGCCCATAAGTGCCACCTATCAATGCCTACAAGTGCCACCTATCAATGCCCACCATTGCCACCTAACAATGCCCACCAGTGGTGCCAATCAGTGCCACCTAGCAGTGTACAAGATCAGTGCCCATTATTGCCACCAATCAGTGCCCATCACTGCCACCCATCAGTGCCCATCACTGCCACCTATCAGTGCCCATTGGTGCCGCCTCATCAGCATACATCAATGAAGGAGAAAAATTACCCTTTTAAAAAATTTTATAACAAAATATAAAAAAAAATATTTTTTTTTTTTAAAAAATTCGGTCTTTTTACATTTTTTTAACAAAAAATAAAAACCGCAGAGGTGATCAAATGCCACCAAAAGAAAGCTCTATTTGTGGGGAAAAAATGATAAAAATTTCATTTGAGTAAAGTGTTGCATGACCGCGCAATTGTCATTCAAAGTGCGTCAGCGCTGAAAGCTGAAAATTGGTCTGGATAGGAGGGGGGTTTAAGTGCCCGGTAAGCAAGTGGTTAAAAATGCTTGTAAAAGGCTGCAAAAACGCTTTTAAAAATGCCCTAAAAACACTAGTAAATTGCTATTTTCAGGTCTGAATGGAGCATGAAAGTAAAACAAGAACCACAAGTACAAATGACACATCAGATTAATAGTAAGTAATGTCACTTTTATTAATTATTTTTTTCTATTTTTTATTTTGACCAAACTTAAGGCTTTAGGTTTCTCAAAAATTATGTTATTTGGCATTGGTGTCTTTTGTCCTATTGATCCATGTAAAGTGTGAATTTTAAAGCTACTTTCAGGGGTGAAAACCTGTATACTAGCCCCACATTTAAAGGTCATTAAACACTCTTTGTTTCATACTACTTTTATTAAAAAAAAAAACACAAACAAAAAAGTTATTGTTACACAGGAGCTGGAGAGATTCCAAGAACCAGATAGTCAGTACTTATGAAAAATTTCTGCACACACATAGCTTCTGGGACTTGTTCTTGAGGGCAATAAGTACACAGATTTCATGGCTCTTTAAAGGGGAATTTATAGTCTTCTTAAAGCGGTTCTTTTGAAAAATTAAAAGTCAGCAGCTACAAAAGCTGTACCTGCTAACTTGTAATAAACAGACACTCACCTGTCCCAGGATCCAGTACTGTCCTCACCTGGCCGCTTTCTTCCCCAGGCTTCGGTCCCCAGCATGAGCATACTAACTGTGGGCAGCCGGCTGTGACCGACTGCTTGCAGCTGCATGGCCAGCTGCTGACTTTGCATGCGTGAGCCGCACTGCGCTATTTGAAGGGTCCCGCAGCTTCCTGGGACCTGTGATGTGTCCCAGAAGGCTGCAGGGAGGGGGCTGGGGTCCAAGCTCTCGGATCACTGGAAGTGGGATTGGGTACCTGTCACAACCAGGTACCCGCTACTCCCCCAAAAAAATAATGGGCGAAATGTGAAGGAGGAGGGAGGAGGAGGGGGGGGGGGGAGAACGAAACTTCCCCTTTTGGGTGAAGTTCTGCTTTAATGATATTTAAATATACATGTAAAAGTGATCAGCTTGATTAAATCTTCTTATGCATAATCCTATGTGTGTTATTGTTTTTAAAAGCTTGTTTCTATGTAAAGTTTGTAATTATGTGTTGTGAGATTGGGGTGAATAAACTCAAGAAGCAGGTGCCTTTAGAATGTGTTGAGCCAGTCCAAACTGTAATTTTAGGGCATGGCAGCCGACTTTTATTGAATAAAGGAAAGTTCACTTATACACGCAGGGGTTTCTTCCACATAACATAAATCAACGAAAATACCAAGCCACCTGGCTTACGTGTTGGCAGCACTGCTGCTCTTCTTACCAGTCCTTTGATTGTGTCATTCAGCCCTCTCAAACGCTTTCTAGCCTTTAGTTGCAGTGCCCTGCCGCATGGCCCACCTCTGGCCTAGGGATTGGGGTTCTCCTGACACCCCTGATAGGAGCCGACTTAACTCCTGGAACCGAGACCTACTGTCTCCTGGCTTGTGGCTGGATCCTTTGACCCCTCGATGAGACGTCTGTCCGGTGGCTTCTGGCTGAGCACTCTGACCCCTCGATGAGACCTCTGTCTTGTGGCTTCTGGCTGGGGCCCCCTGACCCCGGGTGAGACCTTGCGGCTCCCACACTGGGAGCGGTCTCCAAACTGGAAGCTGTCTCCAAAATGGGAGCCCTGAGCAATTCTCAGACCTGATTATATAATGACCCTGCACACCTGTGTAGTGGGCCAGGCTGCAGGTGTCTAGCAAAACCTGGACCCAGGATCAAATGTTCCAATTCAGAACCACAGAATCTGGAGAAATGCTAGTTCTGAGCCTTGCATTAACCACCAATGAGACTCCTGGGTGCCCTTTTACCTAATACTTACAGTGACAGAGCCTCTCTCTCTGTCACAGTGAGTAAAGGTGAACAGTTATATTTGTTCAATACATATGCAGATTCTGCTTCCTGCTTGGAAATGCTAGATAATAGCAGCGTTTTACTGCTCCCTCTCAAAATGCAAGTCTGTAAATCGATTGATTCACTACAAACAATGTACCCCCTACTTGGCAAATATTGTATTTTTATCTCAACCTCTATTAAAGTGTAACCATGATCCAAATCAAAAATAAGATACAGTATGTGATGCAGTCTGTCACTAGCAATAATTCAACCCTCAACAGTGACAACACTGTCCATTCTGCAACAAAACAACACAGCAGTGTTTTACCCCATGGGACAAGGTAATCTTAGATGAACATGTACATTTAGGTGGAAATTTTATGATCTGGGGCTCAGGATCACCGCCAGCCATTTGTAAAAGTGACAGTCTTTATAAACCTTGCAAACAATCCTGAAAATGAAACCGCTTTCTTCAGCAAAAGAACACAAAATAGCCCATAACTCTGGTACAAGAGAAAAAAAAAAAAAAGAGTATGGCTCACCATCACTATACCGATCCCACAACGGGGTTTAGGGTTGCCCGTCTGCTTCAGGGGTCCAAAAGAGGAGTTTTTCACAATTCAGCAACTATATTTCAGTCCCAAGCTAGTCCGTCCTAGCATGGGTGAAAACCCCTAAGTACTCAACACTGCCTGCAATCCATCCCCCTTAAAGAGACCACAACTCAAATATTGAGGAAATACCGAAGGAAGTGAAAAATAAGAGATGCACTGGCAAGTTCAACCGATAATAAAACATATACAGTATATGTTATAGAAGGAACTCAGAAAAACAAAAAAAATTGTACGAATGCTATTGACAGACAGAATCATATATACATTTTTATATTTTGCTTATAGTTACACTTTAAATAATTAGACAGTTATGGTAGTCTCCAATCTACCCTGTTTTGTCTAATATAAAAAACTCTAATCTGCAGCATACTTCTGTTCCAGTGATGCAACCTTGTATCTCTCGCCTGATGCTGACATCCTCTCCCCAGGCTTCTTTTGAGTACCAGGTTTTTGCCTCTTGATTGGCTGCATTCGCAGCTCAGCATACATTCACAGCATAGTGCTGGAGTGCCAGGATGTAGGACTCCCGTGCATATTGCCATGCAATAGAAGATTGCGACCGGGCATAAAACATCTCGTCTGCAATAAAAAAGCTGCCCACTCACCCATTTTTACTTTACTTCCACTTTAACTTAGAAATATAGGCAATTTTTTTTTTTTTTTGGATAGAGCAAGGGAGAGTTATAACCTTTTTTTTTTTACAACATCTGTGCCCCATTGGGGAGGTTTCCCTAACCAAACAGGAAGTGAGAGGAAATCCCTGCAAAATTTCCTTGGGGCCCACAGGTCACCAGAACTGGTGTCCCCATTGTAAGATTTAGGCCTCATGTACACTGCTGCTGGTAAACAGACGTTTAGGAGCAGTTGGGCATTTTTTTCAGCTGCCCCTGAACTCTCCTCTATGTTATCTTATCAGTACATGTACACAGGATCGTTTACAGTCGTTTCTAGGCAGCTGAGTTTAGAGGCTTTTTTGGAATGCAAAAAAATGGGTTCAGAAGCTGAGCTTAGAGGCATTCCAAGCGCCAAGCGCTTCTAAACACCGCTAAACGCGGTAACTTGCATTTAGTCACGTTTCGTTTACAGGCATTTTTCGTTTTTGGCTATTTTAAAAAAAAAAAAAAACGCTTCTAAACGTAAACACGGCAAAATGCAGCTAAACACGACATGTAAAACACGGCAAAACGGATGTTTTAAACGTGGGTTACTATCTGTCAAGTTAAATCGTTCAGGAGAGATTGTAAAAATGTCCCGTGTACATGAAGCCTTAACCTCCATTTCTTTTCTGGGGACAACTCAAAATTTGGGGTTTTCTTTTATTTTCACTTTCAGTGATGATGGTAAACAGGACAAATAGAGAGGGCGAATTTCCTAATGGGGGCACAGACAGCAATAAAAACTGACAGGGTCCTATAGTGACTAGATTTTGAATTAGAATGTTTAACTTTATTTATTCAGTGACAGGAGTGAATATTCGCAGGTCCCCGGAGGTGACCCTCATCCATAGGCTACCTTACGAGGTCCAAAAGAAATTCATGAAACATTTTTACTTATATGTTCCTGGCAGCACAAATTACTATCGCTAAGCATTGTCAGCGGTTGGTTGTACCATTTGACTATGTGAAGCATAAGCTTAAATCAGATTATGATCATTCTAACCTGCATTCTCCACAACATTAAGAAATTTGACAGAACGTGGGACCCATGGATTTAGAATTGGTCAGTTCCTCAACTTGTTCCTGGCTGACCCCCCTTCTTTGTTTTTTATTCAATTTGTTTTTTCTTTACCTATTTTTTTTTTTAAAAGGGTTGCGGGACCCTTTGGGGTTCCTACTAAGATCATAATCTTAGGTATGGGGACGCCACTTTTCTTACAATTATCAACGTTATGTTCCTTTTCCTACCCCCCCCCCCCCCCCCCCCTCCTTGATTGGTCTCCCCTTCTCTGGTATAATAATTATCCTAACCACTCCTGTGGTTTTCTACTACTACAGTTAGAAGTTGGAATTCTTGATAATGATAGGTAGTTGTTTTTTATATATTTCCTTATTTGAACAGCCCATATTTATCTGGATAACTATTGTCGTCATTTTGACATATTCCTATGTTACGCTGGTGTTAACCTGAAATTCTGATTTCCTTTGTTGCTAATATTTTTATTTTTTGTATTTAATATTTTCAATGAAGATATTTGAAACTAAAAACTTACAGGGGTTCTTATCCCTCTACACTCTATCCCCAACGCAGGCGGCGTGCTCTGTGATCGCTAAGTCCCGAGGAGGTGACTCGGCGATCACAGATCAGGGTAAAGAGCCAATCACTGTAGCCCTTTACCACATGATCAGCTGTCAGCCAATGACAGCTAATCACAGAAGTAAGCAGAAGCCGGTTATAGGAAAAAAGGAAGAAAATCGTTAACCAGCTTCTGTAATGGGGCGTACACACGGTCGGACTTTTCGGCTACAAAAGTCCGACAGCCCGTCCGACAAACTTTCGACGGACTTTTGGCGGACTTGCAGCGGACTTTCTAACGAACAGACTTGCCTACATACGATCAAACAAAAGTCTGATGGATTCTTACGTGATGACGTACACCGGACTAAAATAAGGAAGTTGATAGCCAGTAGCCAATAGCTAATAGCCAATAGCTGTCCTAGCGTGGGTTTTTGTCCGTCGGACTAGCATACAGACGAGCGGATTTCTGGGTCCGGCGGAGTTACGATGTAAAGATTTGAAGCAAGTTCCAAATATAAAGTCCGTCAGATTTGTGACTGGAAAAGTCAGCTGAAAGTCCGGGGAAGCCCACACACACGATCAGATTGTCCGCCGGATTTGGTCCGTCTGACTTTTGTAGCCGAAAAGTCAGACCGTGTGTACGCCCCATTACAGGGAATTTGGTCCCCTCAGTGCCCACCAGTGCTACTAATCAGTGCCCACCAGTGCCGCTAATCAGTGCCCACCAGTGCCACCTTCCAGTGCCCATCAGTACTGCTAATCAGTTCCCACCAGAGCCACCTATCAGTGCCCATTAGTGCTGCCAATCAGTGCCTATCAGTGCCTCATCATCAGGGTCACTTTTCAGTGCTGCCTACCAGTGTCCATCAGTGCTGCCAATAAGTGCCACCCATCAGTGCCCATCAGTGCCGCCCATAAGTGCAGCTTCATCAGTGCCGCCTCATCATTGCCCATCAGTTCCCATCAGTACCACCTATTAGTGCTGCCTCATTGGTGCAGCCTATCAGTGTCCATCAGTGAAGGAGAAAAATTACCTGTTTGCAAAATTTTATAACAAACTATAAAAAAAAGTTTTGTTTTTCTTTGTTCAAAATTTTCGGTCTTTTTTTGTTTGTTAAGCAAAAAATAAAAAACCTAGTGGTGATTAAAGACCACCAAAAGAAAGCTCTATTTGTGTGGAAAAAAAAAAGGATAAAAATTGCATATGGGTACAGCGTTGCATGACCACGCAACCGTCATTCAAACAGTGACAGCGCTGAAAGCTGAAAATTGGCCTGGGCAGGAAAGGGGTGAAAGTGCCCAGTAAGCAAGTGGTTAATAAAATAACAAGGAAGATAAAGCTTGTAAGAGATGATGCAGTTAAATCCTTTATACAATACTTCAGTGTTCTATAAACTTGGATGTTAACAGAGAATAAATTAGTGTCATTTAGATCAGCTAATTTGCACTGCAGTTAGAAAGGGAATATTGTTCATGCATTATAGTTACCTATATAGAGAATAGCTTTGCTACTAGAAACAATAGAAAATGTTTTATTTAAATTGGAGTTCTTCATGATTCAGTAAAAAGGAATGCTAGAGTCTAAACTACACAAAGAAACTTAGACGATAAGTAGTTTGGTTCCATTGTTCAGATCGTTTTTGTTCTTCACCGTAATTCACTGTGAAATCCTGCATGTACCTTGAATTGTTGGTCATGTGCCATGATTAGATACTTAAAACAGCAGCTGTCCTGGGTTTAGATCTAGAGACAGAGATGGCATTCATTCTGTATGCCTGGGCATAGTGCATGCACAACATGTCTAGAAGACAGCAGAGGACAAACAGTGATGCAGGATGAGGGACACACAGGCTAAGGCTAGATTTCAATGAAATTGCTGTGCTTTTGAAAATTGATGTGCACTCGGATCGGTTTTATTGGGAGGCAACAAGAGCAAATAGACAAGCTTTTACAACTTGCCTGAGAAATTTTTACCCAAGATTTGTTCGGGGTTTGAGGTGTGGAGGTGAGCAGAGAGGAAGATTTGGGGGTAAAGAGGTGAGCAGAAAGAGGGGTTGGGGGATACAGAAGTGAGCAGACACAGGGTGTGGGGTACAGTTGAGCATAGGGTGTTTGGGGTACATAGGCGAGCAAGGGGTTTTGGGTACAAAGGTTAGCAGAAAGGGGGTTTTGGGGTACGGAGGTGAGCAAAGAGGGGGGCTGGGGTTACATAGATGAGCAGAGAGGGAGGTTCAGGGTATGGAGGTGATCAGAGACGAGGGTGTGGACATGCAATGTCTCTTCTGCAAATAACAAACACCTACCTGCCTGCTTGTAGTCTTCTATTGAATACATATTGAGTTGCGCATGCGAAGCTCAGCATGCATTCCTGGAACATTTGGGCTGTACTGGAATGGCGGACCCCCATGCGCATGCATGGGATGACATCATTCTGCCACCAGCCAATCAAGAAGCCAAAAACTCAGGGAGAAGTTGACAATGGCCGGTGAAGGATTTAACTGCTGTATTATTTAAATGAAGAGGTGAGTATTTCCCTGAGTTTAGATCCATTTTAAAGATGTGCACTTTCCTGTGTGAGTGACCAAACTGGACAGATCTATTATCCTACACCTAACTTTCTGTTTTTCTTCACTTCCAAAAAATTCAAAATGAAGGATAAAAATGAAGGTGGACAAATCATATTCACTTTGCTAAGCTTGACTCGTCTGAAGATCCAAACTTTAGAAGACTGAAAGCGACACTAAACAATATACTTATTCTCCAAAAATAATCTATATACCTCAACTAAATAATGACCCTGTAATTTATTTTTTTTGTGAAATTGTTTCATACTGTGTTTTTCTGCTTCCTTGTAAGGTCCTCTATGAATGCTCAAACCTCTCCTTTTCTCCCTCAATTCCATTTGTTTAAAACCAGCAGGGCATAATAGTTGTGGTCATGTGCACTGCTCTAATGCATGCTACAAATCCCATATCCCATAGTACCAAGTTCATCTTTGGAGTGAGCAACAGTGGGTGGCTACATTCCTACATACATGGGATAATGGAGAATGAACGTAGCCACCCTCTAACAGGACGTTGGATCACAGCAGAAGAAATTGGAATTTGAAGGAGGCTGAGAGCAACAGAAGGTACTTTTGAGTTAAGAATACATATCTGGAAATATTTTTTTTTTAAACCAGAATTTTATGTGATTTTAAAAAGGTGCTCAACCTGTGGACTATTTGTATAGGATGTAAGGTCCTCAAACCTCAACAGTTTGTAGTGGTAACATTGATTAGAGTAATAGCATATGTAATACCTCATGTAACATGTTCTCAGTTTTTGTATTGTCTTTTGCAGCACATCCCCATTCAAATATATAGCATGTCCACACTCTCTGAACCGTATTTCCTTTATTAGGTCTGCAGTTTCTAACAGTCCTCTTAAGCATTACATATATTGAACATTATGTGTGGCCCTTTGGTGATGTTAGGTGCCTCATTCGGGAACCCCTATAGCTCAAAAATTGATAACCACTGGTATAGAGATTGTGATTATCCACTGGCTTTCCAATACAAAGCTCCATGCATGGACAGACTAACATGGAAAATGAGGTCACTTTCATCCTAATATAATGTACCTCAATGATTTCATCTGCCATTGTATATATGGTTTCTAAAGTTTTCCATATAACCAAGAATTTATGACAGTTTTACAATCTGACGACACTTGGCCGAATCTGGTAATAATGATACAGTATCATGTGTATAAATCCTATTACAATTTGGTTATAGCGGTCTGAGCAGTGGGCATCCAGACAAAAAGGCCTACAATGAGGATGTAGCAGGCTTGGGCAAACTTCTTGAGTAGAGCTTCGAAGCACTTCAGAACTCATCCCCTACCTACAATTTATGTCTGACCTTATGCTCAATTACTGTCCTATCTGCTCTTCTGCTGACCTACTTATGTCTTCTTCATTCAAAACCTCATCCCATGAACTACTCTAAAGATTTCTTTAGAGCTGCCCCAGCCCCTGGGGTTCTCTTCCCTGTCCAATCAGACTTGCAAACATGGTGCCTACTTTGAAACTTTTTTCTGTGCCTTTGACAAATGTAAAAAAAACAAGGTTTTATCAGCCTGCATTAATGCAGAAATCAGTCAACAGTGACATTTAAACTATTCTTCCCCCTTCTAAGAGGCATTACATTACTGCGTAATATCCATTGGGACATGTGTGAAGGGTGACCATGTACTTAAAGCATGGAGGATAAAATCAGCTCTATATAACTCAGTGGTCATCAACCCTGTCCTCAGGGCCCACTAACAGGCCAGGTTTTATGTATTACCTTGAAGAGATGCAGACTACAATACTGCAATCACTGAGCAGCAAATGATATCACCTGTGATGTATTTCAGTTATCTTGCAAACCTGGCCTGGTTAGTGGGCCCTGAGGACAGGGTTGATGACCACTGATATAACTGATGCAGCACCCTTCTAGATAGGTGCTAGGTTTAGGTTAATTTAGTTCTTAGCTCTCCTAAAATCAGTGGAGCTGCTTGATTGCACTGGTCTGCTCTTGAGTTTCACAAGGCTGTGAGTTGACTGCTTCTCCCTGTTTTCTTGATGGTTCTGGAAGACGGCAGGTTAAGAGACTCAAATCGACAGTATGAATATTTATGTGGCCCCAGCCAATCCCTGAATCTAAAACCTCTCCTTTTCTCTCTCAATTCCATTAGTTTTGAACCAGCAGGGCATGATAGTTGTGGTCATGTGCACTGCTCTATGCATACTTCAAATTCCATATTCCATAGTACCGAGTTCATCTATGGAGTAAGCACAGAGGGTGGCTGGGAGGGAGCGTAAATAGCCTGAGGCTTGGAGCAGAGGGGTTCTTGTCCAGTAGGAGGAGATGCCAGCCTGAAGGACTGCTGCCTTTCTGGGCAGTTCAGCCATGCTGACTGAGGGGCTTCTTCTGGGGATATGGTCTGAGAGGTTTCACTGGAGTGGTGTCTGGAAGATATTGGAAGGAGGCATCCAATTATCCAAGGACATTAGTGAGTACAGACCAGTGTGCGAGATCCCAGTGTTTGTGTGCTGCTGCTATCCCTTTTGCATCAGAGTCAGCTTGTGCTTAAAAGTGGACATGGTTCATGGTGTCCCAGTGTAGCTCAGCCAATTTTTTGCTACTGCAAGGACTGTGCTTAGAATATTTAGGGGGGAGTGGCTTGGATCCGCTCTAAGATGGACGCTTAACTGCAGAGCTCCTGTTCCACAAGGTCCAGCTATCTAACAACAGCTGCGTGTCAGATCTAGAATGGGGAGTACAACCCGGAGCGCCTCAGCAACTCGTTCCCGCTCATCTAGAGACCAAGACACACAGCTAAGTCGCCACATCCAGGAGATATTCCGGACACGGTCTCAGGGAGCCATGATGGCATCTCAGGCCTCCACACACGAGTCGCGCTCTTCCAGCAAAGACACACATAGAGACCGGAGCCGCAGTCCTCCCTCTCCTGATGTACACCCAGCCTCAGCATTAAGTCTGTCAGACCTCAGAACGGTGGTCGCTGACAAAAAGTACACACTTTCAGCAGCAATATTGGACCTGCGATCTGACATACAGGCCATAGTTCTGCGGTCGTCGCCGGTCAGCCCTGGCAGGTCAGAGTGGAAGAAGTGGAGGAAACACAAGCCTGCCATGATGCTTCACTGTGCCAGGTTCAACAAGTGACGGAATCCCATGCTGTACACCTGAGGAAGATAAACTGTCACATGGAGGACTTGGATAACTGCGGAAGATGCCGCAATCTAAGGGTAAGAGGTCTCCCAGAATCTTTTGAACCAGCACAGCTTACACGCTCGGTCACTGCCCTCTTCAATGACCTTCTAGAGAGACCCCCTGACTCCCCAGTAGCTATGGAGCGTATTCACAGAGCACTGCGCCCGAGGGGTAGAGACACAGACTCACCCAGAGACATTATTTGCTGTCTGAATGATTTCCTACTAAAGGATACTACATTTCAGGGTGCTGACATTAAGATCTTTCAGGATCTCTCCAACATAACTCTGCAAAGAAGAAGGGAACTGAGACCCCTGCTGGATGTTCTGAGAACCAGGGCTATAGTTTACCACTGGAAGTTCCCTTTTTGCCTATCAGCTACACTCAATGGCCACATCGTGAACCTCAGAGTCCCAGAGGACTTAGAACATTTCTGCACAACCCTCAACATACCGGTGGTCGATTTGCCTGACTGGTATAGTGACTTCCGCCTCCCGCCATTACGCAGGGCTGTCTCCATGGAAGGCATCGCTAAGGCAGGTAATGACAGCTTCAGCATACGCCGCCGACGCACTCACCCTCCGCTTTCACCATCAAAAGCAATGGGTAGGCCGAAAAGCCCTACCTCATCAACGGATCATCGTAGAGCAAGACACTCCTAATGAAGTAACGAGAAATTACTCTGTACCCCGTAGACACTGCAACTTATGGTACTACTGCCACTACCATCTTCCTACCATCTTCCTCCCACATTAATGTGCCCAGCAATACACAATGATTAATCACTAGTCACTCACTCCTGTTCAGTGCATACCCGGAACTCCTGCTCTGAGACATCAGGTGGTCCCCAAGACAGCTCATGCATTAATGAGTCAAGATGCCATACTCATTAGAGATGAACTATTAGGAAAAACTTTATGTTATCACAAAAGCTTTTTTATAAGTTCGGGAACAAAAGCGGACACCTATTAGCCCAAGCACTACATGCGAGAAAAGCCAAAACAACGGTCCACAAGTTATACTCCCCGACAGGTGACGTGTACATAAAAAACGCTGACATAGCTCATCAATTCGAGAGATTTTACTTGACCCTTTAACACATTGACAAAGCGAACACATCGGTTTCCTCGCCCGAGACAAGGCACAATAAAATTATGGAGTTCCTAGACAAATTCTGCCCCAAAGGAATCCCATCTGATTCTGCTGACACGCTTGAAGGCCCGATCACTCCACTAGAATGGAAAGAAGCAATCAAAAATTTTAAATCGGGAAAAAGTCCTGGCTCAGACGGCCTGTCGGCTGCATACTATAAAACATTCGCAGAGACACTATGCACTCTACTTAAAAGCATTTAACTCCATATCCCATTCCAACCCACTCACTCCAGGAATGCTTGAAGTTCACATAACAGTAATACCCAAAGCAGATAAGGACCCATCACAAGCAGCAAACTATAGGCCAATTTCGCTCCTTAATGTGGACATCAAAATTTTTTCCAAAATTTTAGCTAACAGATTACTACCTCTACTTCCTACCATTGTCTCCCAAGATTAAGTCGGTTTTGTCCCTGGAAGATAAGCCAGGGACAATACTTTGAAGACTATCAACTTACATCATCACATAACATCATCAAACCAAAAAGGCTTCTTCCTTTCCCTAGCTGCGGAGAAGGCATTGGACAGGGTAGCATGGGATTACATGGCAGCAGTCCTACATGCATTGGGCATAAAACAGTATATGATCAGTCTTATAGTGTCCCTATATGCAAAACCCTCGGCTCGGATTAGAGTAAACAACACCCTGTCGAATGCCTTCTCCATCCATTATGGAACACAACAGGGATGTCCCCTGTCACCTATTCTCTTTGTCCTTACCCTTGAGCCTCTACTTTGTTCCATCAGGCAGAACCCAGACATTCAAGGGATCAGAACAAACCAGAGAGAATACAAACTAGCTGCTAACACAGATGATATCTTACTGTTTCTCTCAAATCCACATACTACGTTACCGGTACTGCTAGACAAATTCCGATGCTTTAATTTGATTTCCAACCTTAAAATCAACTTCTCCAAGTCTTTTGCACTCAGTATATCTTTACCATCATCCCTAGTCATACAATGCAAGGAAAATTTCCGCTTCCAATGGCAGACAGATGCAATTACCTTTCTTGGCATACAACTACCCGCCAAATTGACAGACCTATACGCGAAAAACTACCTACCAATATTGAACAAATTGACAACTGACCTTAAAAATTGGAATAGACCAGTGTTCTCATGGTTTGGAAGGGCGGCGATATTAACCACTTCAATACCAGGCACTTAGACACTTTCCTGGCCAAGCCAATTTTCAGCTTTTTTTTCAGCTCTTCAGCTCTGTAGCAATTTGAACGACAGTTGCGTGGTCATACAACACTGTACCCAAACAAATTTTTTTATCATTTTGTTCCCACAAATAGAGCTTTCTTTTGGTGGTATTTGATCACCTCTGCGATTTTTGCGCAACAAATAAAAAAAAGACCGAAAATTTTGAAAAAAAAAAAGTTTTTCTTTGTTTCTGTTAAAATTTTTTGTAAATAAGTACGTTTTCTTCTTCAATGACAAGCACTGATATGGCTGCACTGATGGGCACTGATAAGGCGGCACTGATGGGCACTGATGAGGTGACACCAATGAGGTGGCACTGACAGGCACTGATAGGCGGCACTGATGGGCACTGATAGGTGGCACTCATAGGCGGCACTGATGGGTACTTATGGGTGGCACTGATGGGTACTTATGGGTGGGCACTGATGGGCACAGATTGGCACTGATAGGTGGCACTGATGGAACTGATGGGTGGCATTGCTGGGCATCACTGATGTAATTTGTTACATAATGGTGCCAGTCAGTGCCCATTTGTGGGCACTGATTGGCACAGATTGGGCATTCATTTGCACATGTGGATGGCCATGGGGTACATACCTGGCCATCCACATGTTGCCCCCTTCCCTGGTGGTCCTGGCGGCTTCCCTCGTGGTCCAGTGTGGGCATCTGACGGGGGGCCGCGCTGATAAACAATCAGCACAGACCCCCCCCCTGTCAGGAGAGCCGCCGATCGGCTCTCCTCTACTCGCATCTGTCAGACGCGAGTGAGGAAAAGCCGATCACTGGCTCTTCCTGTTTACATCGTGACCAGCCGTGATTGGACACAGCTGATGACGTGGTAAAGAGTAGGGATGAGCCGAACACCCCCCTGTTCGGTTCGCACCAGAACATGCGAACAGAAAAAAAGTTTGTTCGAACACGCGAACACCGTTAAAGTCTATGGGACACGAACATGAATAATCAAAAGTGCTAATTTTAAAGGCTAATATGCAAGTTATTGTTATAAAAAGTGTTTGGGGACCTGGGTCCTGCCCCAGGGGACATGGATCAATGCAAAAAAAAGTTTTAAAAACGGACGTTTTTTCAGGAGCAGTGATTTTAATAATGCTTAAAGTCAAACAATAAAAGTGTAATATCCCTTTAAATTTCGTACCTGGGGGGTGTCTATAGTATGCCTGTAAAGGGGCGCATGTTTCCTGTGTTTAGAAAAGTCTGACAGCAAAATGACATTTTGAAGGAAAAAACTCATTTAAAACTACCCGCGGCTATTGCATTGCCGACAATACACATAAAAGTTCATTGATAAAAACGGCATGGGAATTCCCCAAAGGGGAACCCCGAACCAAAATTTTAAAAAAAAATTACGTGGGAGTCCCCCTAAATTCCATACCAGGCCCTTCAGGTCTGGTATGGATTTTAAGGGGAACCCCGCGCCAAAAAAAAAAAAAAACGGCGTGGGCCCCCCCCAAAAATCCATACCAGACCCTTATCCGAGCACGCAACCTGGCAGGCCGCAGGAAAAGAGGGGGGGACGAGAGTGCGCCCCCCCTCCTGAACCGTACCAGGCCACATGCCCTCAACATTGGTGCTTCTCCGGGCCGCTCCGCACCCATGCTGGCATGGAGGGAGGCTCCCGCTGTGTGACGGCGCTCCTTGTCTGACAGTTCTTAAATAACGGGGGGCGCACGGTGACTTGACGGGATTTCCCTGTGACATCACGGGGAATGCCACAGGGAAGTCCCGTCATGTCCCGTGCGTCAGAGGGGGGCGGGGTCACGGGTGGCCCCGCCCCCGTTATTTAAGAACTGTCAGACGAGGAGCGCCGTCACTAAGCGGGAGCCTCCCTCCATGCCAGCATGGGTGCGGAGCGGCCCGGAGAAGAAAATGAAGAAGAGAAGAAGAGAAGAAGAGAAGAGCGGGAGCCTCCCCCCCATGCCATGGGTGCGGAGCGGCCCGAGGAGAAGAAGATAGAAGACGCCGCAGAGGAGATACTGGACGAGAACGCCGGAGGAAGAACCAGAAGAGCCAGAAGAGCCAGAAGAACCAGAAGATAAAGGAAGATAGAAGAAAGAAGAAGTATTTAAATAAAGGAATTGTCAAAAACTGTCTCTTGTAATTTTTAACATTTTTGACAGTTTTTTAGTGAAATGGTAGGGGTAAGTACCCCCTTACCATTTCACACAGGGGGGGCCGGGATCTGGGGGTCCCCTTGTTAAAGGGGGCTTCCAGATTCCGATAAGCCCCCCGCCCGCAGACCCCCACAACCACCGGCCAGGGTTGTGGGGATGAGGCCCTTGTCCTCATCAACATGGGGACAAGGTGTTTTGGGGGGCTACCCCAAAGCACCCTCCCAATGTTGAGGGCATGTGGCCTGGTACGGTTCAGGAGGGGGGGCGCACTCTCGTCCCCCCCTCTTTTCCTGCGGCCTGCCAGGTTGCGTGCTCGGATAAGGGTCTGGTATGGATTTTTGGGGGGACCCTACGCCGTTTTTTTTTTTTTTTTTGGCGCGGGGTTCCCCTTAAAATCCATACCAGACCTGAAGGGTCTGGTATGGAATTTAGGGGGAACCCCTCGTCATTTTTTTTTTTTAATTTTGGCCGGGGTTCCCCTTAATATCCATATCAGACCTGAAGGGCCTGGTATGGAATTTAGGGGGACTCCGTCATTTTTTTTTTAAATTTTGGTTCGGGGTTCCCCTTTGGGGAATTCCCATGCCGTTTTTATCAATGAACTTCTATGTGTATTGTCGGCAATGCAATAGCCGCGGGTAGTTTTAAATGAGTTTTTTCCTTCAAAATGTCATTTTGCTGTCAGACTGTTCTAAACACAGGAAACATGCGCCCCTTTACAGGCATACTATAGACACCCCCCAGGTACAAAATTTAAAGGGAATATTACACTTTTATTGTTTGACTTTAAGCATTATTAAAATCACTGCTCCTGAAAAAACGGCCGTTTTTAAAACTTTTTTTTGCATTGATCCATGTCCCCTGGGGCAGGACCCAGGTCCCCAAACACTTTTTATGACAATAACTTGGATATTAGCCTTTAAAATTAGCACTGTTGATTTCTCCCATAGACTTTTAAAGGGTGTTCCGCGGCATTCGAATTTGCCGCGAACACCCCAAATTGTTCGCTGTTCGGCGAACTTGCGAACAGCCAATGTTCGAGTCGAACATGAGTTCGACTCGAACATGAAGCTCATCCCTAGTAAAGAGCCTCCGTAGGAGGCTCTTTACTGAGATCGGTGTAACGGTGTGTCAGACTGACACACCACACCACCGATCGCCGCGATGCGCGCCCCCACGGCCGCGCGGCGGCTGTTATCCTGCAGGGCGTATGACCCCCAGTCAGGATAACTGAACCACCGCCCAGCCATCATTTTGCTATAGGCCGGACGGGAATTGGTTAAAAATGAACGCGTTGCCAAGAATGCTGTATCTACTACAAACAGTACCAATACATATACCGCAGGCCTTCTTCAAAACCTATAGAAGCCTTAGCTCCAACTTCATTTGGGGAGGACACAAACCCAGTATAAAATACACACAATTAGCCTTGCCCAAACACCTAGGAGGTATCGGCCTCCCGGACCTCCTGAACTTTTATAAGGCAGTCCATTTGACTAGAATACTTGATTGGAACCTACACGCATCCTGGATTGGGTGGGTCTGGAAGATTCATTCTCGAAACTACACCTGGCATCATTACCATGGATACTAGAACGCCACATTCCCTCTGAGCTTAAATCACACCCCCTCATCAGACCAACCACACAATGCTTTAGCAAGATTTGCAAACAAACCTCCCTCCCGACTATACCAGGCTCATTGTCTCCAATAAGAATGAACCCTGACTTCCCCTCAGGCATGACTGCTGAATTCTTAACACAACATTGGTCTGAGGAAAAGGTCCTAGCTCATCATTTCTTTGACCAAGGTAAACTCTACACAGCAACTCTCCTCTCTACACGACTTGGCAGACCCCCGATACCGCCATGGACATACCTATTAATCACACAGTACCTTGGAACATTAGACAGGAAATCCTCATGCTCTCGACAGCTGACGCATTTTGAACACCTCTGTTCCCAGACGTCCCCCCAAACATACCTAATTTCTGCCACACATTCCCTTCTTTTCATAGACTGTCATCCCAATGACCCAGAGAAAGACCTGTCACTGTCTCTAACACCAGTAGAATGGGGTAACATTTACCTCAACATCCACAAAGGGTCCATCAATGTATAAACTCAGGAAAATGGATACAAAATTCAATCCCGCTGGTACCGCACACCTGAATTACCACACAAATTTAACCCAGCAATCTTGAATTCCTGCTGGAGATGTACAGTGCCTTGCGAAAGTATTCGGCCCCCTTGAACTTTTCAACCTTTTGCCACATTTCAGGCTTCAAACATAAAGATATAAAATTTGTATTTTTTGTGAAGAATCACCAACAAGTGGGACACAATTGTGAAGTGGAACGAAATCTATTGGATTGTTGAAACTTTTTTAACTAATAAAAAAATGAAAAGTGGGGCGTGCAAAATTATTCGGCCCCCTTGCGTTAATACTTTGTAGAGCCACCTTTTGCTGCGATTACAGCTGCAAGTTGCTTGGGGTATGTCTCTATCAGTTTTGCACATCGAGAGACTGAAATTCTTGCCCATTCTTCCTTGCAAAACAGCTCGAGCTCAGTGAGGTTGGATGGAGAGCGTTTGTGAACAGCAGTTTTCAGCTCTTTCCACAGATTCTCGATTGGATTCAGGTCTGGACTTTGACTTGGCCATTCTAACACCTGGATACGTTTATTTGTGAACCATTCCTTTGTAGATTTTGCTGTATGTTTGGGATCATTGTCTTGTTGGAAGATAAATCTCCGTCCCAGTTTCAGGTCTTTTGCAGACTCCAACAGGTTTTCATCCAGAATGGTCCTGTATTTGGCTGCATCCATCTTCCCCTCAATTTTAACCATCTTCCCTGTCCCTGCTGAAGAAAAGCAGGCCCAAACCATGATGCTGCCACCACCATGTTTGACAGTGGGGATGGTGTGTTGAGGGTGATGAGCTGTGTTGCTTTTACGCCAACATATATCGTTTTGCATTGTGGCCAAAAAGTTAAATTTTGGTTTCATCGGACCAGAGCACCTTCTTCCACATGTTTGGTGTGTCTCCCAGGTGGCTTGTGGCAAACTTTAGACGAGACTTTTTATGGATATCTTTGAGAAATGGCTTTCTTCTTGCCACTCTTCCATAAAGGCCAGATTTGTGCAGTGTACGACTGATTGTTGTCCTATGGACAGACTCTCCCACCTCAGCTGTAGTTCTCTGCAGTTCATCCAGAGTGATCATGGGCCTCTTGGCTGCATCTCTGATCAGTCTTCTCCTTGTCTGAGCTGAAAGTTTAGAGGGACAGCCAGGTCTTGGTAGATTTGCAGTGGTCTGATACTCCTTCAATTTCAAAATGATCGCTTGCACAGTGCTCCTTGGGATGTTTAAAGCTTGGGAAATCTTTTTGTATCCAAATCTGGCTTTAAACTTCTCCACAACAGTATTACGGACCTGCCTGGTGTGTTCCTTGGTCTTCATGATGCTCTCTGCGCTTTCAACAGAACCCTGAGACTATCACAGAGCAGGTGCATTTATACAGAGACTTGATTACACACAGGCGGATTCTATTTATCACCATCAGTCATTTAGGACAACATTGGATCATTCAGAGATCCTCGCTGAACTTCTGGAGTGAGTTTTCTGCACTGAAAGTAAAGGGGCCGAATAATTTTGCACACACCACTTTTCAGTTTTTTATTTGCTAAAAAAGTTTAAAATATCCAATAGATTTCGTTCCACTTCACAATTGTGTCCCACTTGTTGGTGATTCTTCCAAAAAAATTAAAATTTTATATCTTTATGTTTGAAGCCTGAAATGTGGCAAAAGGTTGAAAAGTTCAAGGGGGCCGAATACTTTTGCAAAGCACTGTAATACACAACCTGGCACATTGATCCACATTTGGTGGGAATGCCCACAAATCCAATCATTTTGAAAGGAAGTACATCGCATAACCTCCCTTGTCACTTCATATAACTTGGAATGGTCACCAGCTCAATTTCTCTTACACCATTCGAATCTATTCCATCGCACATACCACAAATCCCTGGCAATGCACATGGTGAGTGCAGCAAAACAATGCATACCCATACATTGGAAATCCCAAACCATCCCGTCGCTGAAAGAATGGTTCTGCAGAATCAAAAGATTTGCAGAGTTAGAGGAATTAGTTCACATAGCACGAGACTCCCCCAGCAAATTTGGCAAAAATGGGCATGTTGGAAACACTTTCAGACCACACCAGAATATTCCCTTTTAAACTCTGCAACCATCCAAAACTGAATCCAAAACACACCAAAATCAGGAAACTAGACTTCCTACGATTAAAAGCACCGTCCTCTCCTCACAACCCTATAGAAACCTATAGATATCCGGAGGATAACCCCACGAGGAGGGAAGCAAGAGACGGTCAACCTTATTCCCTGAGGCATAAGCACTATTCCCCCTCTCACCCACCCTATCCTCTCCACAACTAGTGACCCTAACAGGTTACCAGTAGCTACATACCACACACATATCATACTCGATCCTCTCCCTACACTTCGAGAACACCTAAGCGCACATGGAAATGATCTAGATGGTCAAGAAAGAAACCGACTGATTAAACTCTCTCAATACCGTTATAGGTTTCTACATACATGTGATACACCCACATCTACAGACCCCATCTTGGATGATACAACGGTTACAAAAAGTTACCACAAAGTTATGGATTTGATTAAAATAACAGAACCATTATAATTGAAATGCTTTGACGTCTTGATACTGTATATCAGGGTTTATGTGGGCGTCTAGGAGCGCTGATTGTACCTTAATCCATTATTCATACTGCTCAACTTACTGTGTATGATCAATAATTCTGTACAATAGCACATGTTAACTTGTTTGTTTGACTAAGCAAATGAAAACCTTTTGAAACAAAAAAAAAAAAAGAATATTTAGGAGGAAGATAGCTGGCCCCCAATTATTACTTAATGTTGCTGGAGTATCCCACAGTTACCCTGCATTCACCCAGAAGCATCAAAAAAGGATATGCAGTAAAACCTTGGATTGCGAGCATAATTCGTTCCGGAAACCTGCTTGTAATCCAAAGCACTCGTACATCAAAGCGAATTTCCCCATAAGACATAATGGAAACTCAGATGATTTGTTCCACAACCATTCATTCATAGGTCTTTCAGTTTATAGTCCATATAAAAAGATTGTAGCAATCTAATAGGTTGTGTAACCATAAAATGTCCATCCACAAATGGAAGCCTCCACAAGGGGATTAGAAGCAAAATCTATCAGGAGCTACAGAGTATAAGGCCCCTTTCACACTGGGGCGGTTTGCAGGCGTTATTGCGCTAAAAATACCGCCTGCAAACCGCCCCTAAACAGCCTCCGCTGTTTGATCAGTGTGAAAGCCCGAGGGCTTTCACACTGAAGCGGTGCGCTGGCAGGAAAAGAAAAAATCTCCTGCAAGCCGCATCTTTGGAGCGGTGAAGGAGCGGTGTATTCACCGCTCCTAAACCACTCCTGTCCATTGAGATCAATGGGACAGCGCGGCTATACCGCTGCAATACCGCGGCTGTAGCCGCGCTGTACGAGTGGTTTTAACCCTTTTTCGGCCGCCAGCGGGGGGTTAAAACCGCACCGCTAGCGGCTGAATACCGCGGTAAAACAGCGCTAAAAATAGCGCTGTTTTACCGCTGACGCCCCCTACCGCCCCCTACCGCCCCAGTGTGAAAGGGGCCTTATAGAGAAGAGAGGCGCCTCTAAGTGTAGCAATATGGTTACATTTAATGAAGGCACAACATTTAGCAACTAGATATGTGCGCCGTCAAGAAATGTGTTTCGTTTCGTATTAGAATTAATTCGTATTTCGTAATTCGTGTCCGAAATTCAATTTGGATTCGTACGAAATACGAATGTTCGTTATGATGAATTTATTATGAGGGGCTCCCACCATCCCTGTGCTGTGCTGAGTGCTGACTTCCTGGGTTTTACTTTTTAAGTTTTAGGTTCGTTAACTTTTCGTAACAATTACGAATGTTCGTTATGATGAATTTATCATTATGAGGGGTTACCACCATCCCTGTGCAGATTTCCCAGGTCTGTACACCCACTGTGCCCATTATGAGGGGTTTCCACCATCCCTGTGCTGAGTTCCCAGGTCTGTACACCCGTTGTGCCCATTATGAGGGGTTCCCACCATCCCTGTGCTGAGTTCCCGGGTCTGTACACCCGCTGTGCCATTATGAAGGGTTCCCACCATTCCTGTGCTGAGTTCCCAGGTCTGTACACCCGCTGTGCCCATTATGATGGGTTCCCACCGTCCCTGTGCTGAGTTCCCAGGTCTGTACACCCACTGTGCCCATTATGAGGGGTTCCCACCATTCCTGTGCTGCGTTCCCGGGTCTGTACACCCGCTGTGCCCATTATGAGGGGTTCCCATCATCCCTGTGCTGAGTTTCCAGGTCTGTACACCCACTGTGCCCATTATGAGGGTTTTCCACCATCCTTGTGCTGAGTTCCCGGGTCTGTACACCCGCTGTGTCCATTATGAGGGGTTCCCACCATCCCTGTGCTGAGTTTCTGGGTCCGAGTGTACACCCGCTGTGCCCATTATGAGGGGTTCCCAACATCCCTGTGGTGAGTTCCCAGCTCTGTACACCCACTGTGCCCATTATGAGGAGTTCCCACCATCCCTGTGCTGAGTTCCCAGGTCTGGACACCCACTGTGCCCATTATGAGGGGTTTCCACCATCTCTGTGCTGAGTTCCCGAATCTGTACACCCACTGTGTCCATTATGAGGGGTTTCCACCATCCCTGTGCTGAGTTACCGGGTCTGAGTGTACACCCGCTGTGCCCATTATGAGGGGTTCCCACCATCTCGATGCTGAGTTCCTGGGTCTGTACACCCGCTGTGTCCATTATGAGGGGTTCCCACCATCCCTGTGCTGAGTTATCAGGTCTGAGTGTACACTCGCTGTGCCCATTATGAGGGGCTCCCACCATCCCTGTGCTGAGTTCCCGGGTCTGTACACCCATTGTGCCCATTATGAGGGGCTCCCACCATCCCTGTGCTGTGCTGACTTCCTGGGCTTTTAACTTTTAGGTTCGTTACGAATGTTCGTTATGATGAATTTATCATTATGAAGGGCTCCCACCATCCCTGTGCTGTGCTGACTTCCTGGGGTTTTTAACTTCATCATAACGGATAATCCTAATTAACGAACATTCTTATTTTGTCCGATTCTGCTGTAACGAAATTTGGATCCGAAGTTCGTAAACGAAATTTCATATTTCGTACAAAATACGTATGCATAAAAATTTGTATTTTGGATCCTTGCGAATGTTCGAATTTCCGATTCGTACAAAACTAATCGCACATGTCTATTAGCAACTCATATGGTTGATGATTAAAACAGGCACATCTAAGTATGCAGGCATCCGGGGTAAAGCTGTCCACATAGACCATCCTCTGCAACGCTGGCTCTCACTGCTGTCAGTCTGCAATCGTGACCGGGAAGACTACCCTGAAAGCGAGGCTTGAAGCGCTCGTGGAGCGCAGAGTGGAAGGGATGACTTTGATGGCGGTGCGGAGGACAGTGTATGTGGACAGCTTTACCCCGGATGCCTGCATACTTAGATGTGCCTGTTTTAATCATCAACCATGTTAGTTGCTAAATATTGTACCTTCATTAAATGTAACCATATTGCTACACTTAGAGGCGCCTCTTTTTTATACTCAGTTGTGACATGACGCTACTTGTATATCAAGACATCGCTTGTATATCAAGTCAAAATTTATTAAAACATTTTTGCTGGTCTTGCAAAACCCTCTCAAACCAAGTTACTCTCAGACCAAGGTTTTACTGTACCTAGACTGATCATTGAGCCAGAGGAGTGACTGAATCTGTGTACCTGACTGTTAGTGCACTTGATGGGGAAAGAACCTTGGGACCAAATCAGCAGCCCTTGTGGGGGTTGCACTACACTAACATACCAGAAGTAAGATTTTCCTGCTCAGAAATTCTTTCTTCCAAACAAAGCTGTTTTGTATTAGACCATTGCATTGGTTAGCATTCAATTGTTCCTGGTAAACTGGTGTTATATAATATACACTGCCTGAGCCTAATACACAGCCTACTGTAGGCTTTCAATAGTGGGGGATGTTGTACAACACAGAGGCAGACTCCATACTCAGAGACATGGTAAGGCTGGCCATACACGGTTCGAATATCAGCTGGTTCAGCGGGAACTGGCCAAGATTCGAACCATTAATGGGTAGGCTGAATGTACCAAGTTGATCAATCGGTCATCTTTGGTACAACCAGGCTGACGAATTTTCTTACGATTATCGTTAGCGGCTGCTATAGCTGCTTGCAATAATCACTGACTTCCCCCCAGCCACGCCACCCCCCAACCCCCGTTCAGCACAGACAATGACCCGTGGTTGCAGGAAAGAAATTTTCACCATGTATGGCCAGCCTTAGATGCCTAGCAAATCTGGCTGTAACAGATTCCATAAAGCGCAGATAAAGACAAATTGCATGAATTTATTGATGTTAAAATTATTTCAGGCTCCTAGGATAGCATTTGCTTGTAAGTGATTTCACGTGTTGTCGTAGTTTCTCTGTTGAATATACACATCATTTAAAAGTTACAACTGGCAGATTACTCTGACATTAGATTAATAATCATACAGAAGTAATCCACTTACAAGAACCCTATTATGGGAAGGTTGCCATTTCTATTACGTCAGATTGTGAGGACAAAGGCCACCTTTGTCCACTGCATTTCATTGCCGAAGTCTTTCTTAATCGTCTGCTGTCACCTTAACTTTAGCATATTAAATATAATTTAGTAAACTTGTCAGCATACCACGTGAATCGTTTAACAAAATTACTATTCAACAGAGAGCATGCCTTCCAACCACAGTTCCAGGCTTTTTAATTATTTACTACAATGACATTGAATAGAACAAAATGTCTACTAGAGGGCACTGGAGTTGAATGACATATCTAACAAGCTATACTGTAATTATGGTGAGCACAGAAGGCACTGTAGTTGAAAATGAGAGTATGGATTGTGCTGACATCTAGCTGGGTTCTGCCCTCTGAAACATGGTGAGCCAAATTGCTAACCCAATCTATGACATTATTATGGGGATTTATATCACTGCTCTTTAAAGCTTGCTCAGACAGCTTTCCTTTCCTTCAGATGTAAAAAAACACCATCAAGCTAAGAGAAACAGTGAATTCTCAGCAACTACAAGACAACTAGGGCATTTTCATCTGTCTCCAGTTGCAAAGATTTGAAGTTTATTGTAAATGTTTTTTTTTTGTTTTCTTTTTAAGGTAAAGCACATATTTCGAGTAATTCTTGCAGAGTTTTGCTTAAAGAGATACTGTCAGAAAAAAGAAAAGAAAAACAGACTGCTGGACATAACAACTGGCTAACAACTGGACTGCTGGGCCATTCTGACATCAAAACACTAACATATAATTTGTCTCAAAAGTTTGCATACCCTGGCAGAAATTGTGTAATTTTGGCATTGATATTGAAAATATGACTGATCATGCAAACTACTGTCACTGACCAACCACAATACATACACGCTATATTAACAAAAGTATTTGGACGCCTGCCTTTACACGCACATGGACTTTAATGGCATCCCAGTCCAAAGGATTCAGTATTAAGTTGGCCCACCCTTTGCAGCTATAACAGCTTCAACTCTTCTGCGAAGGCTGTCCACAAGGCTTAAAAGTGTGTGTCTATGGGAATGTTTGACCATTCTTCCAGAAGCACATTTGTGAGGTCAGACACTGATGTAGAACGATGTTGAAGGTCTGGCTCGCAGTCTCTGCTCTAATTCATCCCAAAGGTGTTCTATCAGATTGAGGTCAGGATTCTCTGCAGGCCGGTCAAGTTCCTCCACCCCAAACTCGCTCATCCATGTCTTTATGGCCTTGCTTTGTACACTGGTCATTTGGTGGAGGGGGGATTATGGTGTGGGGTTGTTTTTCAGGGGTTGGGCTTGGCCCCTTAGTTCCAGTAAAGGGAACTCTTAAGGCGTCAACAAACCAAGACATTTTGGACAATTTCATGCTCCCAACTTTGTAGGAACAGTTTGGGGATAGCCCCTTCCTGTTCCAACATGACTGCACACCAGTGCACAAAGCAAGGTCCATAAAGACATGGATAGTTCATGTGCATGTAAAGGCAGGCATCCCAATATTTTTGGTAATATAATGTATATACTTTGCGGTTTGCAAGTGGTTTACCAGGGTTATGGCTGAAGCTATTAGCCATAACCTCGGTATTTTTTGTTCAGCTGGTGGGTGTCTTTCTCATGAAAGTGGTCCAAGCAGCTAATTAGCCGCTGGATCGCTTTCAGAAGCAGTGGGAGGGGGGGCTAGCTGATGTTTCGCGGGCTTATGGTTTTTACTGGCACGCCCGAGAAACAATCCGACCGTATGACTGGCGGTCACAGAGGCAAACAGAGACCAGATCATCTCTGATCGCCTCTATGGCCTTGGGGGACCAAAGCAACGTCGTGACACCACTTCTGGTCTAGGGCGGAAATAAACAACTTTTTTTTTTTAAAGCAAAAGATCAAAAACGTTTTTTTCTGATCTTTTGCTTTTAATGATAAAGGAAAGCTTTGGAGTCTTTTTGCACCTTGATCTCTGCATTAAAATCCTTATTTCTATTATAAGGGATGTTTACATAAAATTTAAAGCACCACCATCCCTCTGTGCTTGTGCGCAGAAGTGAACGCATACATAAGTCGCACATGTATATGTAAGCGGTGGTCGCACCACACATGTGAGGTATCACCACAAACGTTAGAGCGAGAGCAATAATTCTAGCACTAGACCTCCTCTGTAACTCTAAACTTGTAGCCTGTAAAAAAAAATTAAAGTGTCGCCTATGGAGATTTTTAAGTATTGTAGTTTATTGCTATTCCATGAACATGCACAATTTTAAACCGTGACATGTTACCCTGTTTCCCCGAAAATAAGACCTAGCGTGATTGTCGGTGATGGCTGCAATATAAGCCCTACCCCCCAAATAAGCCCTACCCTGTTTCCCCGAAAGTAAGCCCTACCCTGAAAATAAGACCTACAAGGACTTTAACTAGGGCTTGTTTGGGGGGGTAGGGCTTATATTGCAGACATTACCGACAATCACGCTAGGTCTTATTTTCTTGGGGAAACAGAGTAGGTATCTATTTACTCTGCGTAACATCATCTTTCATATTTTACAAAAAATTGGGGTATATATTGTGTTTTGTTTATTTATTTTTTCCCCAAAAATTGTGTTTGAAAAACCGCTGCGCAATTACCCTGTGACATAAAAAATTGCAACGATCCCCATTTTATTTCCTAGGGTCTCTGCTAAAAAAAATATATATAATGTTTGGGGGTTATAAGTAAAATTCAAGCAAAAATACTGATTTAAACTTGTAAACAAAAAGTGCCAGAAAAGGCTTGGTCTTCAAGTAGTTAAGGATAGTGACCATATGAAGCCATTTATAATCACATAGCTGCTTGGCTCCTTTTTAAATCATAATAATAACAGAAATCACCGAAATGGCCCTGATCAAAAGTTTACATACCCTGGAAAGTGTGGCCTTGGTACTGACACACAAGGTGACACACACACACAGGTTAAAATGGTAATTAAAGGTTAATTTCCCACATCTGTGGCTTTTTAAATTGCAATTAGTGTCTGTGCATAAATACTCAATGAGTTTGTTAGCTCTCCTGTGGATGCACTGAGCAGGCTAGATACTGAGACATGGGGAGCAGAAAAGAACTGTCAAACGACCTGCGTAAAAAGATAACGGAACTTTATAAAGATGGAAAAGGATATAAAAAAGATATCAAAAGCCTTGAATATGGCAGTCAGTACTGTTCAATCACTTATTAAGTGGAAAATTCGGGGATCTCTTGATACCAAGCCAAGGTCAGGTAGATCAAGAAAGATTGCAGCCGCAACTGCAAGAAGAATTGTTTGGGATAAAAAAAAAGACCCCACACAGGTAACCTCAGGAGAAATACAGGCTGCTCTGGAAAAAGACGGTGGGGTTGTTTCAAGGAGCACAATGCGACGATACTTGAACAAAAATGAGCTGCCTTGTCGAGTTGCCAGAAAGAAGCCTTTACTGCGCCAGTGCCACAAAAAAGCCCAGTGAGGCGTGTCAAGGTGTTGTCGTGCATATTGTAACAGGGCTTTTTTGTGGCATTGGCACATCACATAATCGGCTGAGCCATTGGCCTTTAGAAAGGAGCAAAAGGCAAGAAGAGGTGGCCGAAATTCATCACTATCTAAAAGTGACAAAGCTCTTCCGGTCAGAACTGCTTGGGATTTAGTTGTGTCCACCGTGCTTTGGATGCTACTTTAGGTACAGCATGTGTTGGCACCTCTTGGTAGATACACTGCTTACCTGCAAGAGTTGCAGAGCAGCCCCATTCACTACAACCAATAATAATAAGTGACAGGTAGTATAATTTCTGCTACAGCCATGAAGCAAAGGACTGCGGCAGTGGCATGTGTACAACCCCGGCCGCTGCCTCTGCAACTTAACAGGGTAGCGATTGGGGGCAGTAAAAGAGTGGCTAAACCTCAGTGTTTTGTTGCCTCCTAACCACTTGTGTGAATGAGCCCTGAAAGCTGAAAACTAGCCATTGAAAAAATAAAAAAACAAAACACTTTAGTGAGCTACTTTACCTTTAGTGAAGTTTGTTCTATGTCATGCATGCAGCTGGATCCTGTACAAATCTTCACTGCACGGATGCCAGTCCTCTTCCTGCTACTGCATTACCAGTGCTAAATGATTTAATAGCTGCAGGTCTTCTGTGAAGCTGCTGTGAAAAAGTTCCCGATGAGGACCTACCCCCTTCTCACTGAACCTTCATTTGGAAATGTTCTTTGATTGCCTTTACTGCCTGTAATGCGATTAGTAAATGGGGAGAGTCTAATGAGTCACAGGATTCTCTTCCCCATTCGCAGATTGTGTTATAGGCAGTGAAAGCATTGAAAGAACAGAGGGAGGAGGGGGGTCCTCAATAGAAAATTTTTCACAGAGGATGCAAAGCTATTAATCACTGCAGCGCAAGAAGTACAGAGACAGGAAGAGGACAGGGCATCTCTGCAGTGAAGATTTCTCCAGGATCCGACTGCCTGCACAACATGGGACATAACTTCATTACAAGTAAGTTTTAGCTCACTAAGGCTATAGATCAGTGATGCCGAACCTTGGCACCCCAGATGTTTTGGAACTACATTTTCCATGATGCTCATCTACACTGCAGAGTGCATGAGCATCTTGGGAAATGTAGTTCCAAAACATCTGGGGTGCCGAGGTTCACCATCACTGCTATAGATAATGTTTTTTTTCTGATTAAACTTCAGCTTTAAATGCTTCCTCTTTTATACTTTTGTAACTGGAATATACTGTAAATTAGCCACTAGAGGCAAAGTAAAGTAGCTACTACAACGATACTGTCTAACTTCTTAACAACTAAGATGATATCAGTCGCATAAAGAGTGTATTGTTTTCAATAAGTTGGCCAAGTCAGAGAGACATTGTGACAGTAAACAGAACCAATTAGGACTGCAACGTGGGAAGCAGATATTAATGGGCAAAGATGGTCTCAATATTTTAAGCAATGACATGCCTTTCACCTCTTTTTAGGTTTTTTTACATAATATTCTATAATATTTCCAACAATATTACAATTTAAAGTAGCAGTAAGAAAGACCACATTTTGAAAAACTACTCACAGGCATAAAATTTATGCCTGTAGGTCTCTTCTGTCAAAAAAGCTTCCTCCTGTACAGAGGTGACCATAGGGACCAAATAGACCCCGGATGTCTCCTTAAAGAGAACCTTTCACCTGCACTTTGCTATCACATAGGGGTTTTTCAGGTCTCTTGTAATAGCAATAAAGTTAAGTAAAAAAAAAAAAAAGTTCAAATAAATTAAAACACCGCAAAATACTAATAAAAATACCCCAAAACACTCCCATGCACATACAAACACACCGGATGCTCAGGCTTACGAAAACACGCATATTAGGTATTTCTGCAATATAATCTATAATCTGGTGACCTGTGAAGACTTTTAAAGTGTTGCCTATGGACGATTTTGGGTACTGTAGTTCTTCACCATTTTACAGGCATGCACAATTTTAAGGGATTGACATATTTGATATCTGTTTACTCGACACAGCCTCATTTTTTCTATTTTACCAAAAAGTTGAGTATTTATTGTGTCTATGAGAAGTTAAATTAATTTGAACATTAACGCAAATATCATTTGACAGGGTCTCTGCTTTCAGAAAATATATATAGTGTTTTGGAGGTTCTAAGTAATCTTTAGGCCTAAAATGTGCACATTAAGTGGTATGAACAAAAAAAAAAAAAAGATGGCCCCAGCAGTGAAATGATTAAATGTGATGGCTACATTTGTTTTCTTTTTTCCAGGCTTTGTATTTTTATTTTTTTTTTACCGAGTGGTCCTGTCAGTAAGAGCCCTTGCACACTGGGGCGGGGGGCGGCGTCGGCGGTAAAACGCCGCTATTATTAGCAGCGTTTTACCGCCGGTATGCGGCCGCTAGCGGGGCGGTTTTACCCCCCGCTAGCGGCCGAGAAGGGGTTAAATACCACCGCAAAGCGCCTCTGCAGAGGCGCATTGCCGGCGGTATAGCCGCGCCGTCCCATTGATTTCAATGGGCAGGAGCGGTAAAGGAGCGGTATACACTCCGCTCCTTCACTGCTCCGAAGATGCTGCTAGCAGGACTTTTTTTACCGTCCTGTCAGCGCATCGCTCCAGTGTGCAAGCCCTCGGGGCTTTCACACTGGAATGCAAGGAGCGGCACTTTCGGGGCGGTTTGCAGGCGCTATTATTAGCGCAATAGCGCCTGCAAACCGCCCCAGTGTGCAAGGGCTCTAACAGAGTTCCTAGACTAGGGCAGGGGTCTCCAAACCTTCTAAACAAAGGGCTAGCTTACTGTCCTTCAAAATTTATCGGACTGTAGTCAGTGGGAGTAGAAAATGTACTGGAGTCAGGTGGAGTAAACAATGTCCCATCATTGGTATTAGGGGAAGTAATAGTGCTCTATTGTTGGTATCAATGGGAGGAATAGTGCCCCATTACTGGTATCAGTGGGAGGAACAGTGCCCCACCATTGGTGTCAGTGAGAGGAGTAGTGTCCCATTACTGGTGTCAATGGGAGGAATATTGCCCCATCATTGGTGGGAATATTGCCCCATCATTGGTGTCAATGGGAGAGTTGGTGCTCCATGGTTGGTTTTTAATGGGGGGAATAGTTCCCCCATCATTGGTGTCAGTGGGAGGAATAGTGTCCCATCATTGGGTTCAGCGGCAGAAACTGTTGCTGACCGTGGGGGGCAAGCAAAGGGCCACGTCTGGCCCCCCGGGGACCACTGTCTTAGTGTGACAACACTCCCTTACCAAACTATATGTATGGACAGGACTGCAGAACACCTCCAACTTTCCTTCAAAGCACAAAGGGAGGTGTTCTGTAGTCCTTAGCAAGGACTTGGAACAATGTAATTGTTAAATCAACATGTGCTTTTTGCACTTTTTTGAACAGAAATACTTTCAATTGTATATTTAACAGATCAAACAGAGAATTGTTCGGCCTCATTCAGCCTATGACCTGTGGTGTCAGGCATAAGCACTTTTTTGCGTGTTGTTGCGCTACACACATATGGCAGCCCATTCATTTCAAAGGGCTGGCTAAGTGCAACAAATGGCAAAGTAGCTCATGCACTTTTTTAAACTTTGTGCATTTTTTACTGCGCTTTTTGCTGTGTTTATCATGTGAAAAAGTTTGCGTGGGAGTGCCACATCTGGGGTTTCATTAACAATGAATGAAATCACAACATGCAATTTTGCGCACTACTATAGGGTGAATGCAGCCTTAGGGTTTACACTTTAATGCAAATGTTAGGTGCAGCTGATATTAGAGAGTTTTTGTCATGTTTGGTGTTATTTCATATTTTACAATCCATATATTATAGAATTGGTATGAACATTGTCTTCATTAACCAAGAAGGTTGCTAGCAGATGCAATATTTGTTATAATAGATAGGTGCTTTGCCATTTTACAATTCAAGTATACTCACGCTTTACCTACAGTATACAACTACAAGTACGTACTTGAAAAAGGACTTTGACTGATGTTCAGCATAGAAGTCCATAGCTTCTGTTCTGAAAGAGGAAAAAGAAAATAACTGGTTATTCACCTAAAATGGATAACCTTATCTGTCAAAACTCTGAATTACAAGTGTTAAAGCCCAATTCTGGGGAAAAAAATCCTACCCTGCAGTGGGGCTGCCCCTTCACTGCAAGGGTCAAGCTCTAAGGGACAGGGAAAAGCAATTTTACTTACCGGATCCAATTGACTGCACCTGGCAGTCGGTGCTCCCCTACGTTGCGGCACTAAACTATACCCCAGCATCCTCAAGTCCAGTGTAGGGCTATAGACCCTGCATTGGTCTTGAGGATGACAGAAGACCCGTGACCTGCAACTCTCCCTAAAGTTAAAGTGGAAGTTCAGTCAAACACTTATGACCCGTACACACGATCGGACATTCCGACAACAAAATCCATGGATTTTTTCCGACGGATGTTGGCTCAAACTTGTCTTGCATATACACAGTCACACAAATGTTGTCGGAAATTCCGATTGTCAAGAACGCAGTGACGTACAACACGTACGACAAGCCGAGAAAAATGAAGTTCAATAGCCAGTGCGGCTCTTCTGCTTGATTCCGAGCATGCGTGGAACTTTATGCGTCAGAATTGTGTACACACAATCAGAATTTACGACAACGGATTTTGTTGTCGGAAAATTTGAGATCCAGATCTCAAATTTTGTGGGACGGAAACGTTGGAAAATCCGACCGTGTGTACGGGGCATAATTATACTTAAATCTACTCCCACCCCCATTCTAAGCCTATTATATCTACCCTGTGAAAAGAAAGCTCTGCATACTTACCTATTCTGACGGCACTCCAGTCCAGTCCAGTACACCATGGCCAGTGCCTTTCGGGTAAAGGAGGAGATGGTAAGGCTCAGTTCACATCCATGCGGGTGACTGTGGGTGCTAAAATCGCTGTGATTTCCGCATCCGCAACCGTCCGCAGTGAAAAAAGGGACCGCAGGGAAATCTCATGGTCACCATGCAACTTCCCTATGGGCTGCATTTTGAAAAAGGTATGCACATGAACGGGCTGCCATAACCAAGCAAACGCAGCCCACACACACGCATAAGTGTGAACTGAGCCTTAAACTGCGGCTCAACCGTGGGTTTTTACCGTCGCCCCCCCCTTCTCCAACCACAAGGGTGAATGTATCTTAAAAGGAATAATATAAACTGTGTTTTATATCTGCCAGAAGTTCTGGTTTAGAACCAGCAGTAACAAGACAAGTCTGCATTTTAATCCCTATTCAATACTGAAGAGTACAGAACCTAAAACCACTTGTCAAATCACAATGTTTACCAATTAGTTTTACTACGGTTCACATGATTTACACAGCAGTATCCAGTTTGATTCCAGTTTTGAGCAGTGAGGACCTAAGGAGCAAGGCATTCAGGAGAGATAACAATCTCTGAGAAATGACCAGTATGTAATATAAACCTGGTTAGGAACTCTATAAAGGCTAAACACATATAAGCATAGCACTTGCTGCAAGGTTGGTTGCAAATCATTGCTCTGGTAACAGTAGTGACCCATGCCTGTAGAATGTGTGTCAGCACAGCTGCCTGTAGTGTCCATCAGGGGAGCATTTGACAGTGTGACAATGCAGGACTACAACTGGGAGACAATTATGATCCCATAGCATGAAGCAGGATGATTGAGGTAGCCATTTCCCTCCTGCAGCAAAAATGACTGCCTCATGTGGTAGCACTGTGTTAGCTCTGGGATGTTGACCCTGGTAAATGCCGGCTTAACGTGTGTCACTGAGCAAAATTTCCAGCGTGCAGAGCTGCACCAACGATGGAGTGCCTGGTATGTACACTCCAGCCTTATTGCTGCCCCCAAATGTGCCTATCTATGAGTGTACACACGATAGGATTTTCCGACAACAAAATCGTGGATTTTTTTTCTGAAGGATGTTGGTTCAAACTTGTCTTCCATACACACGGTCACACAAATGTTGTCGGAAATTCCGAACGTCAAGAACGCAGTGACGTACAACACATACGTCGAGCCGAGAAAAATTATGTTCAATAGCCAGTGTGGCTCTTCTGCTTGATTCCGAGCATGCGTGGACTTTTGTGCGTCGGAACTGTGTACACACGCTCGGAATTTCCGACAACAACCTTGTTGTCTGAAAATTTGAGAACCTGCTCTCAAAAATTTGTTGGCGGAAATTTCGACAACAAATGTTCTATGGAGCATAGACACGGTCGGACTTTCCGACAACAAGCTCACATCCAACGTTTGTTGTCTGAAAATCCTATCGTGTGTACGGCCCATTATTCTTACCACAATAACAAACATCATAGTGTAACATGCTCAGATGGAGTTATGTGGTCAATTGGAAGGGGCTCTTAAAGGCACCACATACCGTTGTTGGACCCAGGCGTTTTCATCTCTAGCCATCTCTATAGACTCTGAGGCGAGATGGGCAACCTGAAGTGTGGCAACTAAAAGGCGCTTTCTGATGGCTGTTTATTGAGGGCCATGGCAGTCTGGTAAGAATATTAGTATTATCACAGTAGTATGGAGTGAACTTTTCCGAAACACTGGAGGCAGTGTTAGGATCTTTCCTTTGGAGTTCTGACACTTTATGGACTCACTTGGGACTTTTTTATCTTTATATTTTAGTGCTGCATTGTGCCATATAACATGCTCATATAGCAAGTTTACTGTCATTGCTGTAAACCACCTACTACTTTGGCAGTGAGTTAGAGCAAAAACTAAATACCATGCGAACCAAAACGTGCAAGTGAACACACAAAAAAGTGCACAGAGCGCATGAATGCCCCCTTCCCCTCCTAAAGATGTGCGACCTCTCTAAAAATAACCCCCCCCCCGACCTCCAGGTGCAAATCTCCTGACCGGGAAAGACACTCTGGTTCACCTAGCCAAAAGGCCTGGTGGGCCCCTTTCTTTGTGGCTTAGTAAAGCCAGCCACAGGGAATTAGGAAATGGGCAGAAGAGCAAGATTCCCTGGGCAGAAGAAGAATGAACCTAAGGCCACACATCCTCCCCCTAGACTTCAGGGAAGGCCTAAAGACCCATACCCTACCATCCTTATGCCCCGTACACATGGTCGGACTTTGTTCGGACATTCCGACAACAAAATCCTAGGATTTTTTCCGATGGATGTTGGCTCAAACTTGTCTTGCATACACACGGTCACACAAAGTTGTCGGAAAATCCTGAACGCGGTGACGTAAAACACGTACATCGGGACTATAAACGGGGCAGTGGCCAATAGCTTTCATCTCTTTATTTATTCTGAGCATGCGTGGCACTTTGTCCGTCGGATTTGTGTACACACAATCGGAATTTCCGACAACGGATTTTGTTGTCGGAAAATTTTATCTCCTGCTCTCCAACTTTGTGTGTCGGAAAATCCGATGGAAAATGTCCGATGGAGCCCACACACGGTCGGAATTTCCGACAACACGCTCCGATCGGACATTTTCCATCAGAAAATCCGACCGTGTGTACGGGGCATTAGAGTGAAAAAGGACACACATATGAAGTGTGGTGATAAACTTGAAGAAAAATAAACAAAAGTGTCGGTATATGATATAATAGCTATGTCTTGCGGCCTGGTAACAAAAACTGCCCCAGTCTTGGCCAAACAGCGAAGCCTCAAGCAGCGGGGTCTTAAACCCATATTGATACTCAAAGCACCTCCAGGTCATGACTCCACTTAACATCGTGGGTTCAGCTCAAATCAGGAGGCATTGGGCCCCTTGGGTCCCTCCACACTAGGGAAGTACTACCAACCCCCACCTTACCCAGCGGGAAACTTAATTCAGGTTCCTTTTCAAGAGAAAGGTCCCTCAGGACCCCCATCTTGCCATTATGACCACGGGACCCCCTCAGGATCATGCGTCAGGACCCCCATCATGATATACATCCAGCCTTTCCAGCCAAAAGGTCAGAAGATGGCACAGCACCCCTACTGGACACTGATAAGAACAGGTTCTACACTTGATCTTAGCCAAAAGGTCGAGAAGCGATAAAAAATGCAACACATGATAGAATCTAATCCCCCTCATGATTGGATAGCGGTGTCCTTAAAATACATCCTTTCAGTCAACCTGTGGCTGACATGAGTGAGTCATAAATAAGAAACACAGCAAGAGCCTTCTGTCAACATTTCTGAAAAAAATTATGCAATAAAAAATCAGTAGCACACAAAGCAGGCAAGTTTCAACAGACTTGCACTTTCTGAGTTGTGTATGAAAAATCAAGTTAGACTTACCGGTAACTTGTTTTCCAGGAGTCTTTCAGGACAGCACCTTGACAGCGTGGCTCCACCCACTTGACAGGAAACACACCTCCACCAAACTTTAAAAGGAGGCTCCTTCCCACTTATCATCAGTAGTAGTAGAGAACCTCCGGCCCAAGCTGGAACACATAATCAGAATATGGTTAGTCACAGCATAGTAATTTAATACAATAAGGGCGGGTTGCTGCTGTCCTGAAAGACTCCTGGAAAACAAGTTACCTGTAAGTCTAACTTGATTTTTCCCTTAACGTCTTTCAGGACAGCACCTTGAGAGGATAACAGAGACTTACCCACTTAGGGAGGGACCACAGCCTGCAAGACCTTTCTGCCAAAAGCCTGTTCACTGGCTGACAGAAGATCCAGCCTGTAATGACGGACAAACGTAAGGTAACTTGACCACGTAGCCGCCCTACAAATCTGATCTGGGGTGGCACCAGCCATTTCTGCCCATGTAGAGGCCTGAGCCCTGGTAGAATGCTCTTTAATTCCCAGCGGGGGAGATAGCCCCGACTGAGAGTAGGCTGCTAGAATAGCTGATTTAAGCCATCTAGCTATAGACCCCTTAGAAGCTTGTTGGCCCTTCTTTTTACCCGAAAAAAATATAAATAGAGAATCCGAGGATCTAAAGTTACTTGTTACCTCCAGATACTGTAATAAAGTCCTTCTTACATCCAAATTGTGGAATTTGCCTTCTTTTTCCCCCGAAGGGTTAGAGCAAAAGGTTGGCAGGATGATCTCCTGCGACCTATTGTGTGCTGACGCTACCTTTGGCAAAAAACCTGGATCGGTTTTAAGTATAATCCTATCTGTGTAGATAGTTAAAAAGGGTCTCTTAACAGATAGGGCGTGCAGCTCACCAATTCTCCTTGCTGACGTTATTGCAACTAAGAACAAGGTCTTAAGAGTAAGATTCCTTAGAGAGATTCCTTGTAGTGGTTCAAAAGGTTCCTTTGTAAGGGCTTGCAGGACCACTGATAGATCCCAATTGGGAAAGTGCTTAGCCGGAGCTGGTCTAGATCTGGTAAGTGCCTTGAAAAAAAAGGGCTCAGAAGAGATTGGTCTTTCTAGAAATACTCCCAAAGCAGCTACTTGAACTTTAAGGGTGCTGACTGACAATCCCTTGTCTGCCCCCTCTTGAAGAAATTCCAAAATTGACACGAAATTTTTTACTTTTCTCTTAGTCAAATGACAAAAAGAGTTGAAGACCTTCCAATATTTAGCATAGATTTTTCTGGTCACTATTTTCCTACTGGAAAGTAAGGTAGTTACCAAGGGTTGTGACAGACCTTTGTTTCTTAACAACTGCTACTCAGAAACCAGGCCGTGAGGCTTAGACTGGCCACTCCCGGTGCTGTATTGGACCCTGTAGGAGCAGGTCCTGCCGGAGAGGCAGCCGCCAAAATGGTTTGACTGCCATCTGTAGAATGGTGGAAAACCATGCCCTCTTTGGCCAAAATGGAGTAATTAGGATTACTGCCACCTTCTCCCTCTGTATCTTCCTTAACACCAACGGGATAAGTTGGAAAGGAGGAAATGCGTAACCCAGATGGAAGTTCCAGGGCTGGATTAACGCATCTGTCCCCTGGGCCTTGTCGTTTCTGTGAATAGAGAAAAATACTGGGAGTTGTGTATTTTCCTGTGACGCAAATAGGTCTATTTGCGGTTGACCCCAGGCCCTGGTAATCATTGCAAAGATTTCCGGATTCAGGCTCCATTCTGACTCCTGAATCCGCCTTCTGCTTAGATAATCTGCCACTACATTTAAGGTGCCTTTGAGGTGGACTGCTGATAAGGACCGAACATGCTTTTCTGCCCAAACCAGGATCTTTGAAGCTAGCAACTGAAGTGTTTTGCTTCTTGTACCCCCCTGTTTGTTTAGGTAGGCTATGGTAGTGGCGTTGTCTGAGAGGACCCAGACATGAGAACCTTGAAGGATAGGAGAGAAGGCATCTAAAGCTAAGGCGACTGCCTTTAGTTCCCTCCAATTTGAGGACCTCTTTGCCTCTGTCCGAGACCACATTCCTTGCGTGAAGTCTTGGTCTAAGTGAGCTCCCCAACCCCATACACTGGCATCTGTCGTTACCACTTTTTCTATTGGAAATGACCAGAGCAGGCCTTCTGACAGATTCTCCTGTCTTCTCCACCACCAAAGTGATCTCTTGACTTTGGTGGGTATCTTTACCTTTGCTTCCAGAGATTCTGACCTGTGATTCCATATTCTCAGGAGAAAGCTCTGGAGAGGCCTGAAATGTAACCTTTCCCATTGAATGGCTGGTATGGTTGCGGTTAGGATTCCTAGGGATGACATCACTTGTCGGACTGATAATTCCTGGCTTGCCTGTAAGGACGCTACCACCTTCTGGACTTTCCCCTTCTTCTCTTCTGGGAGAAAAATCTTTTGTTCCCTTGAACAGATCTGATACCCCAGGAATAGTATTTTCTGGGCTGGATTGAAATTTGACTTCTGCATATTTATGATCCAACCCAGGGTTTCTAGATGACCTCGGGTCTTTCCGAGGTTGTCTAGCAGTTCTTCCCTGGACGGGGCAAAAAGGAGTAGGTCGTCCAAGTACGGAATTACCGCAATCCCTTGCATGCGAAGAGGTGCAAGCGCTTCTGCCATTATTTTTGTGAATATTCGTGGGGCAGAAGACAGGCCAAAGGGGAGGGCCCTGAATTGCAAGTGCAGAACCTCTTTTCCCAAATTTATCGCCAATTTTAGGAATCTTTGGGACTGCGGGGCTATAGGGATATGCAGATAGGCATCTCGAAGGTCTATTGATGCCATAAAGCATTCCCTCGTCAATAGATTCTTGACCGTGAAGATGGAGTCCATACGAAACCTCTTGTATTGGACTGATCTGTTCAGCGGTTTCAGGTTTAGAATTAACCGAAAATCTCCGGATGGTTTCTTTATCAGGAATATACGGGAATAAAATCCCTGATAAAGCTCCCCCTGTGGGACGTAAGTCATAACCCCCTGATCTATCAGATCCTTTAATAGGCTCTTCATTGCCAGGGATTTTGTTACATCTCTTGGAAGATTTGTCACCAAGTACCTTTCTAGGGGGAGATCTGAAAATTCTATATTGTAACCCTGGGCTAGCATATTCAGAATGTACTGGTTTTCTGTTATGCTTGCCCAATAGGGGAGAAAGTCTTGTAGTCTTCCCCCTACCTGTAACCGACTGTCATTGCGTCTTGCTGGCTGACACAGGAAGATGGAAAAGGACATTTCCTCTGCCCTTACCCCTCTGCCCTGACCAGCTTTTCTTTTTCTCTTGAGGCTTGTTCTGTTCCTGAGCCCTTTGAGGACGAAAAAACCGTTTGACTGGTTGTTTCTTCTTTTTGACAGGAAAAGATTTCTTTTTATCTGCAGTCCTGTCCAGAACTGAATCCAAATCAGGGCCGAACAGTAAGTCTCCTAGAAAAGGGACCCCGCATAATTTGTTTTTAGATGCTGTGTCCCCTTGCCAAGTCTTTAGCCATAAAGCCCGTCTAACCGAATTAGCAAGGGCTGCCGCCTTAGCTGTCATCCTGATAGACTCTGCTGAGGCATCAGAGACATAGGCTACGGCTGCTGAGAGGGTAGAAAAGGAGTCAAGGATTTCTTGCTTAGGGGAATCTGCTATTATATGAGCTTTAAGCTGATTTACCCAATACTCCAAGTTCCTGGAGATGCAAGTAGTTGCCATTGCTGGCTTAAGGTTGCCCATAATGGATTGCCAAGTCCGCTTGAGCTGTTGATCCATTTTTTTATCCATGGGGTCTTTTAAGATCCCCATGTCCTCAAATGCTAGATCAGTAGATCTTGACACTTGAGAAAAGGCTGCATCAAGTTTTGGAACCTTATTCCAAAGAGCTGCTGGGTCTTCATCAAAAGGGAACCTTCTCTTATGAGCCCTAGAGAAAAATGGTTTCCTATCAGGGTCAGCCCATTCTTTTCTGATTGTTTCAGAAATCACTGCATGGACTGGAAAGGTACGGGACTTAGACTCACTAAGCCCTGCATACATCTTGTCATGTAAAGACATCTCCTTATGCTCTTCCTCAAGGCCTAGAGTAGCATAAATAGCCTTTAAAAGGCCATCCACCTGATCCAAAGACAATTTATACCTGGAAGACATATTTTCCAGCTCATCACTATCCTCATTCGATTCATTAGAATGGGATGGGGAAAGCCCTTCCCGGTTCAGAGGACCCATTTCCGCCTCTACTGCCGGGACTAACAGTGAGCCTTGAGAGGACCGTGAGGTAGTGGGCTGACTTGCAGATGGATAGGTGAGTGGGGATCTGAAGGATTGAATGGTAGCATCCAATTCCTTTTTAGCAGATGCGATTAGATCACTGCATGCGGAAGTGGTTTCTTCCCTCACCAAGGAGTCAATACATGCTTGACATAAAGCCTTTTTCCAGCCTTCATTTAACTTAATTTTGCATGAAGGACATTTCTTTCTAATCCCAGGGTCAGAGCTCTTGGCCTGCCATGATAAGGGAAAAAAAGAGAGAGAAAAAAGACAAACCATCTTTTAGAGTCAGCCTGATTACTCAAGGTTGCTCACCACAGGTGCACAGTGAGAAAAGCTATCAGACTCATGTGCCCTGACAGGCCCCTCCGCCACCAGGGGGAAAAAATACCCTCAAACTTCACTAACATTTAGAGAGAAGAGGGCTAGAGAGAGACCCCACAGTAAAGCTGAGCAGAAACTACAGTCTGCTCCTTACCTGGGCCTTGCTGGTGCCTGTGCCTGTTCCACTCGCTGCGGTTCCTGAATCCATGCTGAGGCAGCAGCGTGATGCCTGTGGCGAAAACGCCGGTTCCGGACTCCAATAGCACCTGTGCGCCGGACCGGAACCGGCAATAAATAGGCACCAGACCTATTCCTCCCTCCTCCCCCTGCGCTTCCGGCGGAAATGACGCCTGGCGCCTGCTCCATGGATGCCGCCCCACTTCCGGATACCTCACATCCGGCGGATGCAGTCCTCTGACTGCCCTTCCCAAGATGGCGGCGGCGTCAGGGAAAAAACATGTGCAGGCAAGAAAAAAACAAACAGAAATGCCTGACATGCCTGACGCCTCTGCCTGGGAGCAGCAATACCCGGAGCAGTCCTGGCTCTCCCCGAGCACTGACGAGGGAGAAGGAGCCCATCCACCCGGCACCCGTAAGCCTGTGGAAAATGGGAGGAATCGGCTCTCCTGAGGTAGGTAAAAATAGTGGAGTAGGGAGCCTGTTCTCTCAGGACAGAACCTTGAGAGCTCCAAACTCCCACATGTGTTCCCGCCGGAGGAAACACATAAACTGATGATAAGTGGGAAGGAGCCTCCTTTTAAAGTTTGGTGGAGGTGTGTTTCCTGTCAAGTGGGTGGAGCCACGCTCTCAAGGTGCTGTCCTGAAAGACGTTAAGGGAAATAGAGATTTTAGCAAATTTCTCTGTAAGCTTTGCATTTTACTTAGTATTGTAGCCAGAATTTCTTCTTCAGGCAAATACTTACCGAGAAAGCTGAACCATTTTTGCCTTTGTTATGAGGAATCCTGAATCAAGAATTGCTTCAATAATTGAACCCATCTTGGTTACAGCATCAGGTTTAATCATAGCCAAAGTTCTGTAGAGCAAAAATACAGATGGGAAAAAAAAAATCAAATTTTGCAAGATATAACATAAATTAAATTTTAACAAATATAGCAATCAGCGTGGGTCAAAAGATAACCAACATTCATTATATGCATAGTATGCAATACCCTTTTTTATTTTTTTTAGGATGACTATCTGACAGTCTGGTCATCTGCAGGTCATACTCTACTATATATAAGGGATGGCAGTCTTTATGACTACTTATATTGCTGTGTATGTGACTAGCCTTCCAGGAAACGATTATCTGTCAAATGCCATTTAAAACTCAAAGATCCTTCTCCTACATATTTACTTTGGGGAAGTTACCCAAGCATCCATGATGCTTTTCCTGGAACAAGAATGCCTTGTCACTTATGGCTAAAAGAGTATGTTATTGGTCATCAAAACCAGAACTGGTGTATTAGACGGCTTTCACACTGAGCCGCGGGGGGCGTCGGCGGTAAAGCGGCTCTATTTTTAGCGCCGCTTTACCGTCGTTTTAGCGGCGCTATTCGCCCGCTAGCGGGGCAGTTTTAACTCCCCGTTAGTGGCCGAAAAGGGGTTAAATACGCTCGCAAAACGCAGCTGGGGCAGCGTTTTGCCAGCGGTATCGCAGCGCTGCCCCATTGATTTCAATGGGGAGCAATGGTGGAGGAGCGGTGAGTTCACCACTCCTTCACCGCTCCAAAGAAGTTGCTGGCAGGACTTTTTGTGATGCCCTGCCAGCGCACCGCTCCAGTGTGAAAGCCCTCGGGCTTTCACACTGGAGTGAATGGAGCCACTTTTTTCAGGTGCTATACAAGCGCTATTTTTAGCGCTGTAGCGCCTGAAAAACGCTGGCAGTGTGAAAGGGGTCTTAATGACAATATTTAAAAGAAAAGTATGGCCAAAGCTTTTTTGGCCTTACATCTCCTGTGGGTCACAGGTGTGCACTTACTTTTGCTCTCGTGTGACCTAGAGTCAGTTGATAGCGGGCTGTTGCCCACTATTAGCTGAAGTGGCAGAGCTGCTCCAGAATCTAGAAGGATCTTGACAATATATAAGAGCCAAAAGTTAGCTGTGCCCACCCCTCCCCTGCCCATCACTCCAGTGAGCACACGAGGAGCAGTGGCTGACAGTCACTGGTCTCTGCTCAGGGCCAACCGAGAACTGAGTGAGCAGCAGTCATGTGATCGCTCAGTTCTCAGGCTTAGAGCCGACATGGGTCAGCTGCAGCACAGAGGTATGTGTGTGTGTGTTTTTTTTTTTTTTTACAAACTGTGACATAAGGAAAGGCTAGGTGATTGAAGAACACTATGTATAAACTTGCATGCTTTCTTATGTGGGAAACTAAGGTGGATTTCGGTCTGGGTTTTCTGGGCCACCTTGGCAGTGTGGGCTCCGAACCCCTGCTATCTCCGGGCAATTTTCTGCATAGCAACACTCTGGATAATCGAGGCAGGATCAGTGCTAGGACTGCTGTTAATTTAACAAAATGACTTTGTGCTCAGCACTTCTGCTTTCAGCGCTAGGACACCTAGTTGTATCACAATCAGGACAATATCTGCATGACCCCAAATGATGGCTCTTTAGCTGAAACGCGCCGGTTGGATCCCTCACGATTACCGCTACTTGAATTTTGTTCTTTTATGATCTTCTAACATGTGAGTGTATTTATTATTATTAGTTTAATAAACCAGTGTTAAACGTTATCACGCTATGTGAGTTTTTTCATTCTCCCATGACATATGAACATTCGTATGGCCTCTATCAGATTGTGTATGTTGTGTGAATATTGTGGAAGTCGTATCGCCATCCCCATTTGCAAAATATTGAAGACATCTGAAGAGACGTATCATTCGGACCTGTTGGTCGTTAAGCTTTTTTGACTTGTATGACGTATGTCCTTTCAAGTCAAATAGTTCTGGTAAGCCTCTTGATGCCTTCGGTGACGGCTCCTGTACCACCAACAGCCCTTCAGTTAACTTTTGGTGTTTCTACACTTTTACTTACCCGCCTGATCCAGTTGATCCTTTTTTATTTGGGAGGGTTTTGATCCTTTGCCTCTGGTAAGCCTCCATAGACCCCTGGTGGCGGTTTCTCTTCACTTTTTCATTTCTACAATCAACATTTGTGGACTTTCCTGGTAAAGAACTCTTAATGGCGTTAACCCCATTGGGCCTTTTTTTGGACTCTATTTCTGTTTTTTATCAATTAATATATATTTTTTCCAATATATATTTTTTTTTCTGGCACACTAAGTAATAGTTTTAGTACTAAATGAGGGATAGGGCTGAATTGCCCAGGAGGATGGGGAAAAAGGACTTTTAAGGTGCTGTTTACATCAAAAATATAATCAAAAAATTCTGTACAATCATATTAAAAAATGAAAAATTTATTTGGTTAGGTTAAAATAATTAGTGTCTCTCATAGAAAATGGGACATGCTTTTAAGAACAATATGACATTAATGAATATCACCCAAAATTGGTCACATTGGACAATGCAACATAAAGCAACTACTTAAAGGTGCCATGACAATCTGCCGCTCGACATGTTTCGCTCTAATACGAGCTTCTTCAGGAGTTTAAAGGCTGTGATTGTATTGGACTCAGGCTGTAATGCATCAATGCGACATAGATGTTTCAATTGAGTGGCGACTTGAGTGTCTCAATAGAGAGGCAAATTAGTGCTAATTTTGAACCGGGAAATTCTATCATACATGTAGGGACATCGCTGCCATAATGTGACCACAGGGGAACACAAAGTTATATACTGGCCCTGAAGCATAAAAGTATCACGGTATATGTGTTGAATAAATGTGGCTAGATATAGTAGTTTCGTCAAACCAGTCAATGGTGACTACAGAAACGATAACCAATCGCGATATTTTTTTGTGGGCAGTAGTCCGGCATGCAGATTAGGGAGAACCTCACGCTGCCTCCATTGAATGGCGCCGATAGCAGCGTGAGGTTCTCCCTAATCTGCATGCCGGACTACTGCCCACAAAAAAATATCGCGATTGGTTATCGTTTCTGTAGTCACCATTGACTGGTTTGACGAAACTACTATATCTAGCCACATTTATTCAACACATATACCGTGATACTTTTATGCTTCAGGGCCAGTATATAACTTTGTGTTCCCCTGTGGTCACATTATGGCAGCGATGTCCCTACATGTATGATAGAATTTCCCGGTTCAAAATTAGCACTAATTTGCCTCTCTATTGAGACACTCAAGTCGCCACTCAATTGAAACATCTATGTCGCATTGATGCATTACAGCCTGAGTCCAATACAATCACAGCCTTTAAACTCCTGAAGAAGCTCGTATTAGAGCGAAACATGTCGAGCGGCAGATTGTCATGGCACCTTTAAGTAGTTGCTTTATGTTGCATTGTCCAATGTGACCAATTTTGGGTGATATTCATTAATGTCATATTGTTCTTAAAAGCATGTCCCATTTTCTATGAGAGACACTAATTATTTTAACCTAACCAAATAAATTTTTCATTTTTTAATATGATTGTACAGAATTTTTTGATTATATTTTTGATGTAAACAGCACCTTAAAAGTCCTTTTTCCCCATCCTCCTGGGCAATTCAGCCCTATCCCTCATTTAGTACTTTATCATAGGATGTGGTGCTACCAGTTGAGTATCTCTGTCCTTCCTATATTCTAAGTAATAGTTTTAGTTTATAGCACTTCACTTAGCTCCACTTTGTATTCTAAAGGATACATCATAAGTCTGTGACATCAGTTTTATATGCACTGTATATTGTTTGATTTAAATTTGTTTTGGGGTTTATAGCGCTACACATTTTTTGTATATCGTCTTTACCTTGGGTCTATAGGTGTGTTGGCTGCTATTTACTTCCATCTTCTAGCGCAGCGCTGTATTCACATTTCTTTTACTGTTTCTGATGGTACTCCAATTTCCTCCCACACTTCAACGCCAGAGTAGGTTAACTGGTTTCTGTCCAAACTGACTCAAGTATGCATGTGAAATATAAGGGCCTTAGATCCTAAGCTCCTTGAGGGCAGGAACTGATGTGAATGTACAGTATGTAAAGTGCTGCGTAAATTGTCGGTACAACAAATACCGGTAATAATAACTACATGACGGGGGAGCACATGAATGACATCATTAGTGTGTTAATGCATTTAGTTGTCCAAGTAGTGGGCAGGGGTGTTTCTTTGACCAAGCTGTAGAAAATTAAGGTCACGGACCAGCTCATGCTGCCTGGTAGAGGTTCTTGGAACAGGAGTTCACACAAATGAACGTTAACTGTGTATTTAGATACTTAACTGGAATCCAGCTTTAAAATGGTTCCAAAGGCAGAAGGTTTTTTACCTTCTGCAGCTCCCCCCTGCCCCCATTATACTTACCTGAGTCCCATCTCGATCCAGCTATGTGCATGAGAACAGCAGCTCTCCTGAGTCTCTCTCTCCCCGTTGGCTCCCGATGTCAATCACAGCCAGGGAGTCAATGAGGAAAGAGTGGGGGACAAGGCTTGCTATTGGGAGCACTTGGCAAGGGGGGGGAGCCAGGACCTCCAGCAGGGGACCCTAAAAGAAGAGGATCAGGGCTGGTCTGTGCAAATCCATTACACAGAGTAAGTAAGTATAACATATTTTTGTTTTTTCATTTTAACCTTTAGAATCACTAAGTTTTTGAGACTCTAAGGGCCAGTTTACACGATTGAAACTAAGTGCGGGTGCATTCTGGATGCTTTTCTACATGTACATTTTTGAAGTGTTTCTGGCGCATTTTTGATGCTTTCCAGTGCATTTTCCCCCTCTTTTTTTCTCCACCTTAAATTCGGACGTGTGCGTTCTGGTGCATTTTTGGTGCATTTAGGTGCCTTCCAGTGTATTTCTGATACATTTTACCGCATTCCAGTACAATTCAGTGCAGGAAAAAATGCAGCATGTTCTACTTTTTTTCTGGAAATGGAACGCACTGGAACTGACCTCACTGGTGTCAACTATGCCATTGGAATCCATATAACCTACTATCCATGTGTTTCTGTTGCAGAAAAAAAAACACTGGACTGCATGTGGTATGAATTAAATACACAAAGAAAAAGTAGACATACACACACACATCTAAGTCATAAAGTTACATGCAAGCTTCTCACCCATGCAATCATGTTAGAGAACCAATTTGCTTGAACAGAAAAGCAACAAAAAAAAGGAATAATTAAAGTAAAAACTTTTTTGAGTCTTGAATAAAGTGGAGAGCAATTAGAACACCTGTCATTTTTTTTAATTGCTGTCTTTACCCTCGTTAGGGAGATTCACTCTTTCTATTTCTCCTGTTAACCTAAATCCCACATTTTGGGTTGTCTCTAGAACAAGAATAGAGCACAAATATTCCCATGGGAACACGAGTTCTGGTGACCTTGGTGACAATCAGTGTTTCGCTCACTTTGGAGGGACTTACTCTCACTTCTTGTTTTAGCTATGGGACAAAAAATGAAGGGAAACCTACCCAAAGGGGACACAAGTGGCAAAAACAAAAAATGACAGGGGTTATAACTCTCCCTTACTCTATCCAACGTGAAAAAAAAAAAGTTCTACTTTAATAAATATTCAGTCCACAGGGGCAACATGACCTAGTCCTAGTTTACAGATCTGTCAACCCTTTTAGATGTATGTATTTATATAGAATGATGAAAGACACCACTGCTGATCAAATCTAAAAGGGTGATCTTTTTTACTCACATCACTTATGTACAATTTGTATTTGTGTGTAAAACATTGCAATTTTACAGTTATTGGACTTTGTCATGAAAAGAGCTCATAGGAGGAACTGCTTTTGTTCAGCAATCACATTCTTAATCTCATGTCTCTTGCACCATATGGACAGAAGAATAAAATAAAATTATTATTTTTATTTATTTTTTTCTTGAAACAAATGGTGATCTAAAAAGTCTTGTGGACCAGCTATCCTTGTTTACTACAACAACCTATCAGATCTTGTCTTTCATGATTTCATTGCTTATTTGGAGAATAAAGGGAATTATTTGATTGGTTGCTTTAATTTACCAAAACAGGTCCTTATGCTGGCGCTCTCAAACATTTCTTTTGCTGTTTGGGAAAAAAATGTCCCAACTGCATGAAAAATAGCTTACTGACCCAACTTGCTAGGAATGTGACAAACAAAACAGGATTTATACAGTAAGCCGATTTTATCTTCTGATGCTGTACCATGAACACAGAAGTTGAAATGAAAGTATTAAGCCTATCTTTACTTAGGTGGAAACAGAAAAATTGTGTGCCGAATTCATCAAACTTACTTTTCCTTTTTGCTGCCAAGTCTGCGGGCAGTATATTGATCTCCATAGTCAACAAGATGAAGATGACGAGAAAATACATTTATTTTGTTGCCAACATATAAATCTTCTTTATGTAATGCTTCATACTTAGTCCGCCTTAAAAAAACCCGATGGCTCTTCACATCATACTGTAATGACAGAAATACATCAGGAGTAAAAAAAAAAAAAATGACAGACACAATAAAATAAATGCCATTGGAAATGCTGATGTATGTGTATTACCCTTGCGTCTTTATTCCATTTGAGCCTTTGTTTTTTAATATAGCTATATGCAAGTTCCCTGCTTGATTTCCTAAAACTGTAAGATTGGTGTTAACCTTTGAAATATCTATAATGTCTAGATCAGTGGTCTCCAAACTGCAGCCTGGCGACCAGATGGGGCACTTTGCTTGCCTTTATCTAGCCCTTGGGGCACTATTCCTCCCACTGAAACCATCAAAAGGGCATGATTCCTCCCAATGACAGGCAAAATTCCTTACATTGATACTAACAATGAGCCATTATTCCTCCCACTGTCACCAACAATGGGGCACTATTCCTCCCACTGTCACCAACAATGGGGCACTATTCCTCCCACTGTCACCAACAATGGGGCACTATTCCTACCACTGTCACCAACAATGGGGCACTATTCCTCCCACTGTCACCAACAATGGGGCACTATCCCTCCCACTGTCACCAACAATGGGACACTATTCCTCCCACTGAATTCAACAATGGGGCAGAATTCCTTCCATTGACACCAACGATGGGGCACCATTCCTCCAACTCACACCAACAATGGGGTACTATTCCTCTCACCGACACCAAGGATGGGACACTAGTCCTTCCACTAACACCAAAGATAGGGCATTGTTTATTCCCACTGGATGCCAGGACATTTTCCACTCCCACTGGCCCTAGCACTTTGTTTAGAAAGTTTGGCGACCCCTGGTCTAGATGAAATTGCTAGAAGAAACCATAAATGTAATTCATGCTATAGAAATACTGTTGTGTACTATTGTGTGTAAATAATGTTGTGTACAGAGACCTATTATAAGAGCAGTCTGGATACACAATTGCCTTTACAAGGAAACAAGCAAAATAATAGGAATTTTTGCACTTGTCTTACGTCTCGTTTACACATGTTGGCTAGGGGGTGGTAAAAAATATGTGGTTGCTCCATGGTTTTATTGTCCCATGACCACTCAGCAAGAAGTTAACATGGCCACCGGGCATGTTAGTACTTACTGCCACAGTTGTGGTGTAGCAAAAATGATACCACAGGTCAAGTGTGGTGGACAATACCACTGGCAAACGTGACCTAGTGGATAGGGCTGTGCCACAATTGTGTGTAATGATCCCAAATGCTGAATGGTGCTACAGGCTTCCAAGGGTCAAATATTTTGATAGTAGAAAAACAAATACTCTTGCGCACAAGTGTGTTGATCAGGTGATCTATAGTTCTAGATGGATAATGTCTCAGGCCTTGCTGCCCTCCAGGATAGGGGTATCCTAGCAGTCAAAAAGGAAATAAAGAAAAGAGGGTGCACCAGCCTTGTGCATTATCTTTTAAGTTTATTTTAAAAACAAATTAAAAACTACTCACAAGCATGTGAAAGAAAACGGCAATGTGAAAGCCTTCAAGTGATGGCAATAGGTCTGATAACAACACCGTGTAATACAAGCGATATTATAATCACACGTATAGTTCAACATCAGTGGTCCCCATGACCAGCACAGGAGCCAGTCAGGGGTAATCAAAGTACAGAAACACCCTATAGCCGTCTATAAGCAAGCAACCCTATCAATGTTACCCCAGAGGGGCTCAGGGACCCTTTGTCCCCACTTGATCTGTAGGGTGAGTTATACCATCTGCCAAGAATTGCCTTGTTGGTTTTTTTGCCTTTCCTCACCTTTACCCTGTACTGGTCATGGGGACCATTGATGTTGAGCTATAAGTGTGATTATAATATCACTTGCATTACACGGTGGGAATTTAGTGCTATTCTTTGGCTGTCACTCTAGCCCTGCCCCTCCAGCGGACGCCCACAACAGTGGGTGGGGCCCTTGAGCCTCTCTGGGATGTGTCCTATGTAAGCACACATATATATAAGAAGCTGAAGGAGGTAGCGGCACTGCTAGGCTCTGAGGAAGAAGGTAATCCTTGGAAATGCGTCAGCCAACAGTGGTCCTTACATCCTCTCCTTCATCTGGAGACTGTTGTTATCAGACTGATTGCCATCACTTGAAGGCTTTCACATTGCGGTTTTCTTTTACATGCTTTTAAATCGTTTTTAATTTGTTTTTTAAATAAACTTATCAAAGGATAATGCACAAGTCTGGTGTGCCCTCTTTTCTTTATTTCTTTTTCAAGGGTCAAAACAGGTGTCCAAGATGCAACATATCACCTCTGAGCCACCTGTCAAATGCCTCTGCAAAGCTATCCACCACACGTTGTGTTTCAAAGTGAAAACAGGCCCTTAAAATACTTTTGTTCAATGTTTATTGAGGGACACGGAACTGAATATTGTGTGTTACGCTGCCACATATAGAAGGTTTAGACCAAGGGTCAGCAACCTTTTTCCACTTAGGGGCCGGATTCAATGTATGTGAATGCATGGAGGGATGCATTCAGCTGCTAATAAATTAAGATGATAATAATAATCCTAACATAGTAATAATAACAGTACAGATTTACATCACATTAAGGTGCTTTATTAATACAAAGCCAGTTCACCCTGAGGGAGCATGTGGCTGGGGATTCGGATTTTACTGCACCCTCCCACATCCTGGCACCCAAGCCAGCCAGTATGGTTGGGAGATGGTGTCCCTGTCCCCAGGGGAGATGGGGGTTCCTGTCCCAAGGGGAGATGGGGTCCCTGTCCCAAGAGGAGATGGTGTCCCTGTCCCCAAGTGAGAAGGGGACCCTGTCCTCAGAGGAGATGGGGTCCCTAATAGGGCCCCCTTATTGCAGTGTCCTCTGTACCCCCATAGCAGTGTCCTCTGTCCCCCTTCACACCACTCCCATAGTGTCCTCTGCCCCCTCCCCCCATAGCAGGTTCCTGTACCCCCCAAAACAGTGTCCTCTGTCCCCTGCACCCCCCCCCTACTGTAGTGTACTCTGTACCCCCAGAGTGTCTTCTTCCCCCCTGCACCCCACCCCACACACACACAAACACACTGTGTGGGTAGAACTCTCCTACCTTACACAGGTGTACAGAAGAGCAGAGATTGGCCGGTATCGCAGGGCTGGATGGGGGCGGGAACTGCTAAGGTTAACTTTTCACATTAGCAGGCTGGTGATTGGTTGCTGGGATCGCCCAGCAACCAATCACCTACTGTTTAATGTGAAAAGTTAACTCCAGCAGTTCCCGCCCCCATCCAGCCCTGTGATACTGGCCGCTGTCCAATGAAGAGGAGAGTGGCGAAAATGTCGGCGGGCACTGACGGGCCGGACATTTCGCGGCAGCAGGCCGGGTATGGCCTGCGGGCCGTAGATTGCCGACCCTGGTTTAGACACTAAACTGAAAACAATTAAAAGACCTGCCCCCTGGTGGCTATAAAACTACAACCCTGAGTTGTAGCAAAGCTGTAGAACAAGGAAGAAGACAGAATTATTTCCTCATAATCAAAATGACTATGGCAACAAGGCTACCAAAAAATATATACAAAAGAAGAAAAGTAGTGGTGTCCTTCAATGGATGCCAGGGAAAAATCTAACTTTGTTTATCGTTCATTGAAGGACACAGAATGGAAAAAAAAAACATTACATATAATATTTTATATATATATATATATATATATATATATATATATATATATATATATATATATATATATATATATATATATATATATATATACATATATATACATATATATATATATATATATATATATATATACACACAGTATCTCACAAAAGTGAGTACACCTCTCACATTTTTGTAAATAATATATTCTATCTTTTCATGTGACAACACTGAAGAAATGACACTTTGCTACAATGTAAAGTAGTGAGTGTACAGCTTGTATAACAGTGTAAATTTGATGTCCTCTCAAAATAACTCAACACACAGCCATTAATGTCTAAACCGCTGGCAACAAAAGTGAGTACACCCCTAAGTGAAAATGTCCAAATTGGGCCAACTTAGCCATTTTCCCTCCCCGGTGTCATGTGACTTGTTAGTGTTACAAGTCCTCAGTTGTGAATAGAGAGCAGGTGTGTTAAATTTGGTGTTATCGCTCTCACTCTCTCATACTGGTCACTGGAAGTTCAACATGGCACCTCATGGCAAGGAACTCTTTGAAGATCTGAAAAAAGAATTGTTGCTCTACATAAAGATGGCCTAGGCTATAAGAAGATTGCCAAGACCCTGAAACTGAGCTGCAGCACAGTGGTCAAGACCATACAGCGCTTTAACAGGACAGGTTCCACTCAGAACAGCCCTCGCCATGTTCGACCAAAGAAGTTGAGTGCACGTGCTCAGTGTCATATCCAGAGGATGTCTTTGGGAAATAGACGTATGAGTGCTGCCAGCATTGCTGCAGAAGTTGACGGGGTGGGGGGTCAGCCTGTCAGTGCTCAGACCATTCACCGCACACTGCATCAAATTGGTCTGCATGGCTGTCATCCCAGAAGGAAGCCTCTTATAAAGATGATGCACAAGAAAGCCCGCAAACGGTTTGCTAAAGACAAGCAGACTAAGGACATGGATTACTGGAACCATGTCCTGTGGTCTGATGAGACCAAGATAAACTTATATGGTTCAGAAAGGTGTCAATTGTATGTGGCGGCAACCAGGTGAGGCGTACAAAGACAAGTGTGTCTTGCCTACAGTCAAGCATGGTGGTGGGAGTGTCATGGTCTGGGGCTGCATGAGTGCTGCCAGAACTGGGGAGCTACAGTTCATTGAGGGAACCATCAATGCCAACATGTACTGTGACATACTGAAGCAGAGCATGATCCCCTCCCTTCGGAGATTGAGCTGCAGGGCAGTATTCCAACATGATAACGACCCCAAACACACCTCCAAGGTGTTATCGGAAAATCCGATCGTTCTGAACGCGGTGACGTAAAACACGTACGTCAGGACTATAAACGAGGCAATAGCCAATAGCTTTCGTCTCTTCATTTATCCTGAGCATGCGTGGCACTTTGTCCGTCGGATTTGTCTACACATGATCGGAATTTAAAGGATCGGATTTTGTTGTCGGAAAATTTTATAGCATGCTCTCAAACTTTGTGTGTCGGAAATTCAGATGGAAAAAGTCCGATGGAGCCCACACACGGTCGGAATTTCCAACAACAAGCTCCGATCGCACATATTCCGTCGGAAAGTCCGACCGTGTGTACAGGGCATAAGAATTGATACTGGTTTGAAGCCAAAGGCTAGTCACACCATATATTAATTTGATTTAGATTTTTCTGCTGTTATTTTTTTATCAGGAGTAGGTATACAGTGCCTTGAAAAAATATTCATACCTCTTGAAATTTTCCATATTTTGTCATGTTACAACCAAAAACGTAAATGTATTTTATTGGGATTTTATGTGATAGACCAACACAAAGTGGCACATAATTGTGGTGTGGCGTGCATTTGTATTGAGCCCCCTTTACTCTGATACCCCTAACTAAAATCTAGTGGAACCAATTGCCTTCAGAAGTCACCTAATTAGTAAATAGAGTCCACCTATGTGTAATTTAATCGCAGTATAAATACAGCTGTTCTGTGAAGCCCTCAAAGGTTTGTTAGAGAACCTTTGTGAACAAATAGCGTAATATAGGGCAAGGAACACACCAGACAGGTCAGAGATAAAGTTGTGGAGAAGTTTTAAAGCAGGGTTAGGTTATAAAAAAAATATCCCAAGCTTTGAACATCTCACGGATAGGGTTGTCCCGATACCACTTTTTTAGGACCGAGTACAAGTACCGATACTTTTTTTCAAGTACTCGCCGATACCGATACTTTTTTTTTAATGTCACGGAGACAGTGTTTGTTTTTTTTTGTTTTTTTTAACAATGCTTTCTTTTTTTTTTCTTTTTTTTACGGGGGGGGGGGAGGGGAACGGTGTCTGTGTGTTTTTTTTAATTTACATTTTACATTTTTATTATTTTTTACAATAATATTTTTTTATTATTTATTGCAATGTGTGTTTTTTTTTTTTAATCAGCCTTGTTGGGGGGCTTTGGTGAGATATCAGGGGTCTCCCCCTTGAGACAGAGAAAGAGACAGAGGATAGAGATTCCCCAGTCCCTTTCTCTGCAGCCTCAGCTGCACTGAGAATGAATGGAGAGAAGACAGCGGCTCCTCTCCATTCATAATCTGTGACATCGTAATCACAGGAGATTACAATGTTTCAGTTATGTGAATGGACAGAGTCAGCTGACTCTGTCCATTCACAAAGGAGGACATGGAGAGAGAGAGACAGCACAACGGGGGGGACAGCAGAACGGAGAGGGACAGAGGAAGAGAGAGGGACAGCAGAACAGAGGGGGACAGAGGAAGAGAGGGGGACAGCGGAACGGCGGGACAGAGGAACGGAGGGGGACAGCGGAACGAAGAGAGACAGCGGAGGGGGACAGCAGAACGGCGGGACAGAGGAACGGAGGGGGACAGCAGTGGGGGACAGCGGAACAGAGGGGGCATGGAGGGGGACTGGAGCAGGATGCGGTGACAGTCAGCTGTGATCGCGTGTGGGGGAGTTAAAAGCACCAATCACCGCTGTATGTCACTAAGCAGCTGAAAGCCGCTGGGGGAGAAGCTTGTAACTCCCCCATGCGCCGATCACTGCTGACTGTACAGGTATCGGTGCCGATACAGATACTAGTACTAATACTAGTATCGGTATCGGGACAACCCTACTCATGGAGCACTGGTCAGTCCCTCATCCGAAAATGGAAAGAGTATGGCACAACTGCAGACCTACCAAGACATGGCCGTCCACCTAAACTGACAGGCAGGGCAAGGAGAGCATTAATCAGAGAAGCAGCCAGGAGGCCCATGGTAACTCTGGAGGAGCTGCAGAGATCCACAGCTCAGGTAGGAGAATCTGTCCACAGGACAAATATTAGTCGTGCACTCCACAAATCTGGCCTTTATGGAAGAGAGGCAAGAAGAAAGCCATTGTTGAAAGAAGGCCATAAGAGGTCCTGTTAGCAGTTTGCGAGAAGCCATGTAGGGGACACAGAAAACATGTGGAAGAAGGTGCTCTGGTCAGATGAGACCAAAATTGAACTTTTTGGCCTAAAAGCAAAACACTATGTGTGGCAGAAAACTAACACTGCCCATTACCCTGAACACACCATCCCCACCGTGAAAAATGGTGGTGGCAGCATCATGTTGTGGGGATGCTTTTGTTCAGGAGGGACAGGGAAGCTGGTCAGCATTAATGGGAAGAAGGATGAAGCCAAATACAGGTCAATCTTAGAAGAAAACCTGTTATGACGCATACACACGAGTGGACTTTCCGGCAGACTTGGTCCGGCGGACCGGACTCCGTTGGACAATTTGATCGTGTGTGGGCTCCAGCGGACTTTTTTTTCCCAGAAGTCCAACGGACCTAGAAATAAAACATGTTTCAAGTCTTTCCGACGGACTCGAGTCCGGTCGAAAAATCCGCTCGTCTGTATGCTAGTCTGACGGAAAAAAAACTACGCTAAGGCAGCTATTGGCTACTAGCTATCAACTTCCTTATTTTAGTCCAGTCATACGTCATCACGTACAAATCTGTCAGACTTTGGTTGATCGTGTGTAGGCAAGTCCGTTCGTGCAAAAGTCCTTCAGAAAGTCCGTCGGAAAGTCAGTTGAAAAGTCCGTCGAAAAGTCCGTCGGACCAGTCCAGTCAAAAAGTCCGCCCGTGTGTACGCGGCATTAGAGTATGCAAAAGACTTGAGACTGGGACGGAGGTTCACCTTCCAGCGGGACAACGACCCTAAACATACAGCCAAAGCTACAATGGAATGTTTTAGATTAAAGCATATTCATGTGTTAGAATGGCCCAGTCAAAGTCCAGACCTAAATCCAATTGAGAATCTGTGGCAAGACTTGAAAATTGCTGTTCACAGACACTCTCCATTCAATCTGACAGAGCTTAAGCTATTTTGTAAAGAAGAATAGGCAAAATGTGACTCTCTAGATGTGCAAAGCTGGTAGAGACATCCCCATAAAGACTTGCAGCTGTAATTGCAGTGAAAGGTGGTTCTACAATGTATTGACTCAGGGGGGCTGAATACAAATGCACGCCACACTTTTCACATATTTATTTGTAAAAAATGTTGAAAACTATTTATCATTTTCCTTCTGCTTCACAATTATGTGCCACTTTGTGTTGGTCTAGCACATAAAACCCCAATAAAATACATTTACGTTTTTGGTTGTAACATGACAAAATGTGGACAATTTCAAGGGGTATGAATACTTTTTCAAGGCACCGTACAAGGTATAGGAACATGAGAGCAGTAAAACAGCTAAATAAGGGAAGGGTCCAGTATTTCCCATAGCTAATCACTGTCTGTAACAAAGTGTCTACCCCAATCATTATTCATAGTTTCTGGGCTTTTCTAGGAGGATGCGGAGGACATCTTACATGAAGAAGCAGGGAAAAAGAAGAGGAAAATAGAGCAGCTGGGACCTTCTAAAAGGGGAATAAAAGTAAGTGGGGGAGAGAGTCGAGAATACTGGAAATGAGTGTCCACACACATGAGTCTACCTCTCACCAGCTTAGCCTTGCCCAAAGTTATATCTCTTGGCAGCATCTGCATAGCAGCCATGTAGTCATTTAAGGGCTTTTCATGATACATGTTTGTAATCCTCTTTGTCATGTGCATAAAAAAGGAGGTATGTTGTAGAAAGTATTGAGATTGAGTGTAAAGCCTAGTACACACGATGAGATTATCGGACGCATGATTGTCCGTTTTTTTTTTTTTTGCATACCAGTCTCCATATCGAATGCGAATAGCTTACTAAAGTACAAAAATTCTTGTACGACAGAAAAAAAAAGTGCAGTAATGTATTTGTATTGTATTTTCGGACGAAAACTGTACTGATTAAACAAAAATTGCACAATCTGATATCATACGAGAGAAATTTTCATGTTTGTCCTTTCGGAAAATTTCGGACAACAGTACAATACTAACAATCAGATTATCGTATGATCGCGTTGAAAGCGGAATTTTTCGTCGGCTTTCTCATCGTGTGTATGAGGCTTTAATCTAGGGCGTAGCTAGACACTGTTGTAGTAATATAATGTACCTCCTGCCACAAATGTTGTATTGCCATTAGGGTTGCACCAATACCACTTTTTTAAGACTGAGTACAAGTACAGATACTCTTTTTCAGGTACTCGCTGATACCGATTACCAATAGTTTTTGTTAATGTTGTGTGACAGTGGCACTAATATCCAGCACTGATAGGTGGCACTGATGGGCACTGATGAGGTGTGGTCTGTGTCAGTAGTTTTTAATTATATTTTACAATTTTATTTTTTACAATTATTTTTTTTATTATTTTTTACAATTTATATATTTTTTGTTCTTATTTTTTTACAATGCTTTCTTTTTTTTGGGGGGGGGGGGGGCAGTGTTTTTTTAACTTAATTTTTTATTATTTTTACAATTTCACCCTTAAATATTTATTTATTACATTATTTTTATTTTTTTTATCAGCCCTGTTGGGGGGGGGGGGACTTTGGTGAGATATCAGGGGTCTAAACAGGCCCCTGACATCTCCCATTTGAGACAGGGAAGGGGACTGAGGACACAGATTCCCCAGCCCCTTTCTCTGCAGCCTCAGCTGCACTGAAAATGAATGGACAGGAGACATTCATAAACTGCAGCATCGTAAACACAGGTTATGATGCTCAGTTATGAATGGAAAGAGTCAGTGATCACTGACTCTGTGCATTCAGAAAAGGAAGGAGCCGGTAAATGACAGATTTACCGGCTCCTCCCTCTGCTCTCCATCCTGACAGATCCAGGACAGGGGGGGATCGGAGGAGGACACGGAGGACCCGGGGAACAGAGAGGGAGGAGGGCACAGGGAGCCGGAGAGAGGGAGGAGGATCCGGGGAGCTGGGGACCCGAAGAGAGGGAGGAGGACCCGGAGGAGGACACAGGGGGACAGTTGGGGGTGATCGGTGCAGTGCTGGGGGCAGTTAAAAGCACCGATCTCCCTGTATAACTTTCAATAAAGCAACTGACAGCCGTGAGCAGGAGAGGAGGAGAAGCGGCTGTCAGAAAAGCTATACAGGAAGATTGATGCTTTTAACTGCCCCCACCGCAGCACCGATCATCTGGGAGGCTGCCCGGCCCCCTGCTGAGCTTGAGGACGCCTGGTCCCATGCAACAGGTATCAGATTAGGCATTGGAGCATTTGCACGAGTATCGGTATCGTGCATGCCTAATTGCCATACATTGTCACCAAGTAAGCAAAAGTGTACTAAAGCCTCATCACCAGCAGCAATTAGTAATTTTTTTTTTAGCACTCGTTTTATTGATTTCAATTGCTGTGCATACAAAACAAAAAAATGTACAAAAGTCACCCTTACAGGGGTAAGGTCAACAGCCTAATACACAAAAGACAGACCAAGAAAGAAATAAAATATAATCATAAAATAGATACAAAAAAAGAAGCATTAGACTTGTAGTGCATGGCTCATGCAACTGCCAACAGTATACATAAAAGGTATAGCACCCAGTAGGAAACCATAAAAACTAAGAAGTTAAGCAACAGGTAAATTTTCAGGTAGAGTTATCCATTATGGCAGCAGTGTAGGGAATGTCTAACCAGCAAGAATACACTTTCTTTAGTTTAATATAAGGGCAGGTTGGAATTAACCAATTGCACCCAAAATCGCACCGTGGATGGAGAGGTTTTTTTCTATCACATGGTAATAGCCTTACAGGCATTAAATAACAGACTCAATAGGGTTTGTCCTGCAACAGTGCTTGCTAGAGTTTCAACTAAACCCAATAAACAATATTTAGGATAGTGATTAGCAATTTTAGAAAACTTATGTAACAGGGAAGGTGTTCTGTGCCATCTTGATTTAAGTTTATAACCATTCTCTTGCACAGAGCCTTTGTAAATCATGGTGTTGATAGATTACCTTTCCTCCAATGTGAATGTTACCCCTAAGTCCTTTGCCCATGATTTACAAGCAGTGCCACCATTTTTGGAGTTGAGAACATGTCCACATATAGGGTAGAGATAAGCAGGGTCGCTGTCAGGGGGGGGGGGACAGCCCATGCTGTTGTAGGGGGCCCGGCCACCTAGAAGGGCCAGCAGAAGGCAGGGGCGGGTACAGGGGTGCTCCATGGCTGCACTGACTTTCAATATAGTTGGCAGCTGCTGCTGCTCTGTGTCGTTAAGTTCACATCGGGCTCATTACCTACACCTCTGGCTACTTCCTGTATGTGCACTACTCATGTGTGCTGCCTGTACTGTATTCTGGACTGCATCTCCTCTCTGTGTCATGTGCAAACAAGAGCTGGGACTAGGAAGACCACCTTTACAAGTATACGGGCTGATGTACAAGTGAAGGGAGGGGGCTGTTTGTGTACAGGGGGGTGAGAGCTGTGTGTGTGTGTGCGCGTTTACAGATGTGTGTGTGGGGGGCTGACATATATACAGGTGTGAGGGGGGACCGAGTCCGTACAGGTGTGAGGGGGGACTGAGTCCATACAGGTGTGAGGGGGGACTGAGTCCATACAGGTGTGAGGGGGGACTGAGTCCATACAGGTGTGAGGGGGGACTGAGTCCGTACAGGTGTGAGGGGGGACTGAGTCCGTACAGGTGTGAGGGGGGACTGAGTCCGTACAGGTGTGAGGGGGGACTGAGTCCGTACAGGTGTGAGGGGGGACTGAGTCCGTACAGGTGTGAGGGGGGACTGAGTCCGTACAGGTGTGAGGGGGGACTGAGTCCGTACAGGTGTGAGGGGGGACTGAGTCCGTACAGGTGTGAGGGGGGACTGAGTCCGTACAGGTGTGAGGGGGGACTGAGTCCGTACAGGTGTGAGGGGGGACTGAGTCCGTACAGGTGTGAGGGGGGACTGAGTCCCTACAGGTGTGAGGGGGGATGAGTCCCTACAGGTGTGAGGGGGGATGAGTCCCTACAGGTGTGAGGGGGGATGAGTCCCTACAGGTGTGAGGGGGGATGAGTCCCTACAGGTCTGAGGGGGGACTGAGTCCATACAGGTGTGAGGGGGGACTGAGTCCATACAGGTGTGAGGAGGGACTGAGTCCGTACAGGTGTGAGGGGGGACCGAGTCCGTACAGGTGTGAGGGGGGACCGAGTCCGTACAGGTGTGAGGGGGGACTGAGTCCGTACAGGTGTGAGGGGGGACTGAGTCCGTACAGGTGTGAGGGGGGACTGAGTCCGTACAGGTGTGAGGGGGGACTGAGTCCCTACAGGTGTGAGGGGGGATGAGTCCCTACAGGTGTGAGGGGGGATGAGTCCCTACAGGTGTGAGGGGGGATGAGTCCCTACAGGTGTGAGGGGGGATGAGTCCCTACAGGTGTGAGGGGGGATGAGTCCCTACAGGTGTGAGGGGGGATGAGTCCCTACAGGTGTGAGGGGGGATGAGTCCCTACAGGTGTGAGGGGGGACTAAGTCGGTACAGGTGTGAGGGGGGACTGAGTCCGTACAGGTGTGAGGGGGGACCGAGTCCGTACAGGTGTGAGGGGGGACCGAGTCCGTACAGGTGTGAGGGGGGACTGAGTCCGTACAGGTGTGAGGGGGGACTGAGTCCGTACAGGTGTGAGGGGGGACTGAGTCCGGACAGGTGTGAGGGGGGACTGAGTCCGTACAGGTGTGAGGGGGGACTGAGTCCGTACAGGTGTGAGGGGGGACTGAGTCCGTACAGGTGTGAGGGGGGACTGAGTCCGTACAGGTGTGAGGGGGGACTGAGTCCGTACAGGTGTGAGGGGGGATGAGTCCGTACAGGTGAGAGGGGGGATGAGTCCGTACAGGTGTGAGGGAGGATGAGTCCGTACAGGTGTGAGGGGGATGAGTCCGTACAGGTGTGAGGGGGGAACTGAGTGCGTACAGGTGTGAGGGGGAGCTGAGTGTGTACACAGATGTGAGAGGGGAGCTGAGTGCATACAGGTGTGAGGGGGGATCCGAGTGCATACAGGTGTGAGGGGGGATCCGAGTGCATACAGGTATGGGGGGGGCTGAGTCCCTACAGGTGTGAGGGGATACTGAGTGCATACAGGTGTGGAGGGAGCTGAGTGGATACAGGTGTGGAGGGGGGGGGCTGAGTGCGTACAGGTATAGGGGGCTGACTGCGTACAGGTGTGAGGGGGCTGAGTGCACACAGGTGTGAGGGGGGGCTGAGTACGAACAGGTGTGAAAGGGGGGCTGAGCGTATATAGGTATGAGGAGGGGCTGAGTGCGTACAGGTATGAGGAGGGGCTGAGTAAGTACAGGTGTGAGGGGGGGCTGCTGAGTGTGTACAGGTATGAGGGGCTAAGTGCGTACAGGTGTGAGGGGGGCTCCTGAGTGTGTACAGGTATGAGGAGGGGCTAAGTACGTACAGGTGTGAGCGAGGGGCTGAGTGCATATAGGTATGAGGAGGGGCTGAGGGAGTACAGGTGTGAGGGGGGGCTGCTGAGTGTGTACAGGTATGAGGGGCTAAGTGCGTACAGGTGTGAGGGGAGCTCCTGAGTGTGTACAGGTATGAGGAGGGGCTAAGTACGTACAGGTGTGAGCGAGGGGCTGAGTGCATATAGGTATGAGGGGGGCTGAGTGCGTATAGGTGTGAGGGGGCTGGGTGCGTACAGGTGTGAGGGGGCTGAGTGCATACGGGTATGAGGATGGGCTTAGTACATACAGGTGTGGGGGGCTGCTGAGTGTGTACAAGTATGAGGAGGGGCTAAGTGCGTACAGGTGTAAGGGAGGGGCTGAGTGCATATATGTATGAGGGGGGCTGAGTGCGTATAGGTGTGAGGGGGCTGGGTGCGTACAGGTGTGAGGGGGCTGGGTGCGTACAGGTGTGAGGGGGCTGAGTGCATACAGGTATGAGGAGGGGCTGAGTGCATAGAGTTATGAGGAGGGGCTGAGTGCATAGAGTTATGAGGAGGGGCTGAGTGCATAGAGTTATGAGGAGGGGCTTAGTGCATATAGGTATGAGGAGGGGCTGAGTGCATACAGGTATTAGGAGGGGCTGAGTGCATACAGGTATTAGGAGGGGCTGAGTGCATACAGGTGTGGGGGGGCTGAGTGCATACAGGTATGAGGAGGGGCTGAGTGCATACAGGTGTGAGGAGGTGCTGAGTGCGTACAGGTATGAGAAGGGGCTGAGTACGTACAGGTATGAGGGGGGGCTGAGTGCGTACAGGTGTGAGGGGGGGCTGAGTGCATATAGGTATGACAGGGGCTGAATACGTACAGGTGTGAAGGGGCTAAGTGCGTACAGGTAAGAGGAGGGGCTGAGTGCGTACAGGTATGAGGAGGGGCTGAGTGCGTACAGGTATGAGGAGGGGCTGAGTGCGTACAGGTATGAGGAGGGGCTGAGTGCGTACAGGTATGAGGAGGGGCTGAGTGCATACAGGTGTAAGGATGGGCTGAGTGCATACAGGTGTGAGGAGGGGCTGAGTGCATACAGATGTGAGGAGGGGCTGAGTGCATACAGGTGTGAGGAGGGGCTGAGTGTGTACAGGTATGAGGAGGTGCTGAGTGCGTACAGGTATGAGGAGGTGCTGAGTGCGTACAGGTATGAGGAGGGGCTGAGTATGTACAGGTATGAGGGGGGCTGAGTGTGTACAGGTGTGAGGGGGGGGGCTGAGTGCATATAGGTATGAGGAGGGGCTAAGTACGTACAGGTGTGAGCGAGGGGCTGAGTGCATATAGGTATGAGGGGGGCTGAGTGCGTATAGGTGTGAGGGGGCTGGGTGCGTATAGGTGTGAGGGGGCTGGGTGCGTACAGGTGTGAGGGGGCTGGGTGCGTACAGGTGTGAGGATGGGCTTAGTGCATACAGGTGTGGGGGGCTACTGAGTGTGTACAAGTATGAGGAGGGGCTAAGTGCGTACAGGTGTAAGGGAGGGGCTGAGTGCATATATGTATGAGGGGGGCTGAGTGCGTATAGGTGTGAGGGGGCTGGGTGCATACAGGTGTGAGGGGGCTGAGTGCATACAGGTATGAGGAGGGGCTGAGTGCATAGAGTTATGAGGAGGGGCTGAGTGCATAGAGTTAAGAGGAGGGGCTGAGTGCATACAGGTATGAGGAGGGGCTTAGTGCATACAGGTATGAGGAGGGGCTGAGTGCATACAGGTATTAGGAGGGGCTGAGTGCATACAGGTATTAGGAGGGGCTGAGTGCATACAGGTATGAGGAGGGGCTGAGTGCATACAGGTGTGAGGAGGTGCTGAGTGCGTACAGGTATGAGGAGGGGCTGAGTACGTACAGGTATGAGGGGGGGCTGAGTGCATACAGGTGTGAGGGGGGCTGAGTGCATATAGGTATGACAGGGGCTGAATGCGTACAGGTGTGAAGGGGCTAAGTGCGTACAGGTAAGAGGAGGGGCTGAGTGCGTACAGGTATGAGGAGGGGCTGAGTGCGTACAGGTATGAGGAGGGGCTGAGTGCATACAGGTGTAAGGATGGGCTGAGTGCATACAGGTGTGAGGAGGGGTTGAGTGCATACAGGTGTGAGGAGGGGCTGAGTGTGTACAGGTATGAGGAGGTGCTGAGTGCGTACAGGTATGAGGAGGGGCTGAGTACGTACAGGTATGAGGGGGGGCTGAGTGCGTACAGGTGTGAGGGGGGGGCTGAGTGCATATAGGTATGACGGGGCTGAATGCGTACAGGTGTGAAGGGGCTAAGTGCGTACAGGTATGAGGAGGGGCTGAGTGCGTACAGGTATGAGGAGGGGCTGAGTGCGTACATGTATGAGGAGGGCCTGAGTACGTACAGATGTGGGGAGGGGCTGAGTGCGTACAGGTATGAGGAGGAAATGAGTGCGTACAGGTATGAGGAGGGGCTGAGTGCGCACAGGTATGAGGAGGGGCTGAGTGTGCACAGGTATGAGGAGGGGCTGAGTGCGTACAGGTATGAGGAGGGGCTGAGTGTGCATAGTTATGAGGAGGGGCTGAGTGCGTACAGGTATGAGGAGGAAATGAGTGCGTACAGGTATGAGGAGGGGCTGAGTGCGCACAGGTATGAGGAGGGGCTGAGTGTGCACAGGTATGAGGAGGGGCTGAGTGCGTACAGGTATGAGGAGGGGCTGAGTGTGCACAGTTATGAGGAGGGGCTGAGTGCGTACAGGTGTGGGGGCCTGAGTGCATACAGGTGTGTTGGGGGGGCTGAGAGCGTACAGGTGTGAAGGGGCTGAGTGCGTACAGATGCTGGATTGGGCTGTCTCTTTGCTGGGTTGGGATGCCTTTTTGCTAAATATATTTATTTTTTGTTTTGGAGTTGTATTTTGTTTTCTTAGATCTGCTAGAAGGAGGATAAATTAGGGGCGGGGGGCATTGAAAAGGTAGTGCACTTAGTGTTAGTGTAGGGTCCTGTTTATAAGAGTCTACCTCGTCGCAGGGTGACGTGGGGTGGGGTACTTGACACAAGGATTCTAAGAGAGTGAGGACCATTGTGTACAGAGATTTGATCTGTGTGTGTGTGTGTGTGTGTGTGAGGAAGTGTCTGATCTAAAGGTATGATCACTGTGAGAGTGCATATAGGTATGAGGGGGGCTGAGTGCGTATAGGTGTGAGGGGGCTGTGTGCGTACAGGTGTGAGGGGGCTGAGTGCATACGGGTATGAGGATGGGCTTAGTACATACAGGTGTGGGGGGCTGCTGAGTGTGTACAAGTATGAGGAGGGGCTAAGTGCGTACAGGTGTAAGGGAGGGGCTGAGTGCATATATGTATGAGGGGGGCTGAGTGCGTATAGGTGTGAGGGGGCTGGGTGCGTACAGGTGTGAGGGGGCTGGGTGCGTACAGGTGTGAGGGGGCTGGGTGCGTACAGGTATGAGGAGGGGCTGAGTGCATAGAGTTATGAGGAGGGGCTGAGTGCATAGAGTTATGAGGAGGGGCTGAGTGCATAGAGTTATGAGGAGGGGCTGAGTGCATAGAGTTATGAGGAGGGGCTGAGTGCATACAGGTATGAGGAGGGGCTTAGTGCATATAGGTATGAGGAGGGGCTGAGTGCATACAGGTATTAGGAGGGGCTGAGTGCATACAGGTGTGGGGGGGCTGAGTGCATACAGGTATGAGGAGGGGCTGAGTGCATACAGGTGTGAGGAGGTGCTGAGTGCGTACAGGTATGAGAAGGGGCTGAGTACGTACAGGTATGAGGGGGGGCTGAGTGCGTACAGGTGTGAGGGGGGGCTGAGTGCATATAGGTATGACAGGGGCTGAATACGTACAGGTGTGAAGGGGCTAAGTGCGTACAGGTAAGAGGAGGGGCTGAGTGCGTACAGGTATGAGGAGGGGCTGAGTGCGTACAGGTATGAGGAGGGGCTGAGTGCGTACAGGTATGAGGAGGGGCTGAGTGCATATAGGTGTAAGGATGGGCTGAGTGCATACAGGTGTGAGGAGGGGCTGAGTGCATACAGGTGTGAGGAGGGGCTGAGTGCATACAGGTGTGAGGAGGGGCTGAGTGTGTACAGGTATGAGGAGGTGCTGAGTGCGTACAGGTATGAGGAGGTGCTGAGTGCGTACAGGTATGAGGAGGGGCTGAGTACGTACAGGTATGAGGGGGGCTGAGTGCGTACAGGTGTGAGGGGGGGGCTGAGTGCATATAGGTATGAGGAGGGGCTAAGTACGTACAGGTGTGAGCGAGGGGCTGAGTGCATATAGGTATGAGGGGGGCTGAGTGCGTATAGGTGTGAGGGGGCTGGGTGCGTATAGGTGTGAGGGGGCTGGGTGCGTACAGGTGTGAGGGGGCTGGGTGCGTACAGGTGTGAGGATGGGCTTAGTGCATACAGGTGTGGGGGGCTACTGAGTGTGTACAAGTATGAGGAGGGGCTAAGTGCGTACAGGTGTAAGGGAGGGGCTGAGTGCATATATGTATGAGGGGGGCTGAGTGCGTATAGGTGTGAGGGGGCTGGGTGCATACAGGTGTGAGGGGGCTGAGTGCATACAGGTGTGAGGGGGCTGAGTGCATACAGGTATGAGGAGGGGCTGAGTGCATAGAGTTATGAGGAGGGGCTGAGTGCATAGAGTTAAAAGGAGGGGCTGAGTGCATACAGGTATGAGGAGGGGCTTAGTGCATACAGGTATGAGGAGGGGCTGAGTGCATACAGGTATTAGGAGGGGCTGAGTGCATACAGGTATGAGGAGGGGCTGAGTGCATACAGGTGTGAGGAGGTGCTGAGTGCGTACAGGTATGAGGAGGGGCTGAGTACGTACAGGTATGAGGAGGGGCTGAGTGCATACAGGTGTAAGGATGGGCTGAGTGCATACAGGTGTGAGGAGGGGCTGAGTGCATACAGGTGTGAGGAGGGGTTTGACTGCATACAGGTGTGAGGAGGGGCTGAGTGTGTACAGGTATGAGGAGGTGCTGAGTGCGTACAGGTATGAGGAGGGGCTGAGTACGTACAGGTATGAGGGGGGGCTGAGTGCGTACAGGTGTGAGGGGGGGGCAGAGTGCATATAGGTATGACGGGGCTGAATGCGTACAGGTGTGAAGGGGCTAAGTGCGTACAGGTATGAGGAGGGGCTGAGTGCGTACAGGTATGAGGAGGGGCTGAGTGCGTACATGTATGAGGAGGGGCTGAGTACGTACAGGTATGAGGGGGGGCTGAGTGCGTACAGGTGTGAGGGGGGGGCTGAGTGCATATAGGTATGACGGGGCTGAATGCGTACAGGTGTGAAGGGGCTAAGTGCGTACAGGTATGAGGAGGGGCTGAGTGCGTACAGGTATGAGGAGGGGCTGAGTGTGCACAGTTATGAGGAGGGGCTGAGTGCGTACAGGTATGAGGAGGAAGTGAGTGCGTACAGGTATGAGGAGGGGCTGAGTGCGCACAGGTATGAGGAGGGGCTGAGTGTGCACAGGTATGAGGAGGGGCTGAGTGCGTACAGGTATGAGGAGGGGCTGAGTGTGCACAGTTATGAGGAGGGGCTGAGTGCGTACAGGTATGAGGAGGGGCTGAGTGTGCACAGTTATGAGGAGGGGCTGAGTGCGTACAGGTGTGGGGGCCTGAGTGCATACAGGTGTGTTGGGGGGGCTTAGTGCGTACAGGTGTGAAGGGGCTGAGTGCGTACAGATGCTGGATTGGGCTGTCTCTTTGCTGGGTTGGGATGCCTTTTTGCTAAATATATTTATTTTTTGTTTTGGAGTTGTATTTTGTTTTCTTAGATCTGCTAGAAGGAGGATAAATTAGGGGCGGGGGGCATTGAAAAGGTAGTGCACTTAGTGTTAGTGTAGGGTCCTGTTTATAAGAGTCTACCTCGTCGCAGGGTGACGTGGGGTGGGGCACTTGACACAAGGATTCTAAGAGAGTGAGGACCATTGTGTACAGAGATTTGATCTGTGTGTGTGTGTGTGTGAGGAAGTGTCTGATCTAAAGGTATGATCACTGTGAGATCTGTGTTGATTGTGAGGGATCCCCTAAATTGCAGCAGTGCAAGAACCTCCCTGATCAGCCCGGATTCTATTGTGTGGCCAACAGCACTGCATAAAGTTTCTGGCTAAGCAAGGTGTGAAATCCGAGTTTTGCTTTATGGGCATCATAGTACCAGGCATGGAGGAGAGGGACAATGCTCTGCATGTGATATGGAAGCTCCAAAGGGTAGATCCCACAAACAGGTGGTCATGCACCATTTTCAGGATGTGTTTGAGGGAGATTTGTAAGTATGTATGTAGTAAACCATTGTTCAGTTGTGCTCCAGTTCATAACGCGTATGTGTAGATTCCAGTCTACCAATGGAATAATTTGACATGCCCAGAAATATTTACTACCATCTGTCCAATGCCTCCTTTGTGCCAGGTGTGCCATGTTGATCTTGGGATGCTTCCTCTTCCACAGGACCCAACAGGGATTGTTTGCATAAGATTCAATAGTCACAAGAAGCATGAAAAACACCTGTCCATGATTAGGGGTCCTGTTGCATACCCTTCAAAAGTTAAGCATAGTTCCACGTGAATAGCTCTGAAAGACTGACTGGTAATTGGATCCCTAGGTATGCTATTCGTCTTTTTTCCATGTGAAAGGGCAATTAAGTTGTCAATGAGTCACTGTTTCAGGTGAGAGGGATATATTATTATATTAAGTGCAAATGAGTTTGAGTAATTGATTTTTGGGGCTGGTCGGTGAGTGGAAGTGTTTGAGTTCTTGCAGCAAATTAGGGAGCGTGGTGTGTGGTTATGGCGAAAATAAGAGTATATCATCAGCGAATACTCTTATCTCATATTATCTTCCTCCTGTTTTTAAATAGAACTAAAGGCAAAACTTTTTTTTTTAGTTTTGGATAGAGTGGACAGGGATTAGAACACCTGTCAGGTTTTTTTTCTTTTCGCTGTCTGTGTCCCCGTTAGGAGATCCACTCTCTCTATTTGTCCTGTTTACCATTATCATTGAAAGTGAAAGTAAAAAAATCCCAAATTTTGGGTTGTCCCCAAAAAAGTAATAGAGGGGAAATCTTACAATGGGGACAATAGTTCTGGTGACCCAGTGGGTCCCAAGAGATTCATGAATATGCAGGCATTTCCTCTCACTTCCTGTTTCGGCTATGGGACAGGAAGTGAAGGTAAATCTTCCCATTGGGACAAAGAGGGCAAAAATAACCCTTACAGGGTTATTTTTAGGGCGCTTAATATTTTGGTTTGACCGCAACCGGCAGAGAAAACGTTTAAGTGTCAGTGCGAAGACGAGAGGGGAAAGTGGGCATCCTGGTCTCATGCTATTATGGATCCCAACAGAAGGCCATTTACTTTGACCCTGGTCCATGGAGCAGTATAAAGTAGCATAATCACAGCTGTCCACACCTTTCAGAGGCCTACAGCCATGAGAACCTCTTTCATGTAGTCCCAGGCTATACAGAGAAAGAACCTCTGTACCTTATGGGTGGTCAGCCAGTGATGTAGATATAACACTTTTAGGGCTCATTTACGCTTGTGGTTGAGGGGCGGTAAAACCCCATGGTTTAGGGCTTCGGTTGCTGATATAGTGAAGGATGCATTTTCAGACACAAAATCTCAAATGTGTTGTGCATGGGTTTGGGAGGGTATGTGCCCTGAAGAGTCTAGATTATCCATGACCTATCCATGGCCGCCGCTGCCACCCCCTATATAGGCGCCAGGCCCCTTTTCGGGCGCCGGGCGCCTGAATTACAGCGGCGGGGGGTGTTTTTGAAGCACCTGATTAGAGCCATATGCTCTAATAGGTGTCAAAAAAAGTAAACAGCGAGCCCCATGCTTGGCGCTCGCAGTTCACCCAGCTGTGTTAGAAAAGCGAATGAATATTCGCTTTCCTAACACTGAACCGCCACTCCGCCAATTCACCTGATTGGCTGAAACGACAGGCGCTGTGATTGGACGCCTATCAGGCATCCAATCATAGGAGAGGACGGGAGGACAGGACGGGAGGAGAGGACAAGAGAAGGCATCAAGGGCATGGAGGACACCGCCCACCGCCGTCACCCGCTGCCCCACCGAGACAGGGTAAGTGCCAGGCAGTAGCATTCGATGGGCACAGTGGCAGCATTTGATGGGCACAGTGGCAGCGTTTGATGGGCACAGTGGCAGCGTTTGATGGGCACAGTGGCAGCGTTTGATGGGCACAGTGGCAGCGTTTGATGGGCACAGTGGCAGCGTTTGATGGGCACAGTGGCAGCGTTTGATGGGCACAAAGGCAGCATTTGATGGGCACAAAGGCAGCGTTTGATGGGCACAAAGGCAGCGTTTGATGGGCACAAAGGCAGCGTTTGATGGGCACAAAGGCAGCATTTGATGGGCACAGTGGCGGCATTTGATAGGCACAGTGGCGGTGTTTGGGCACAGTGGTGGCGTTCGATGGCACAGTGGCTGTGTTTGATGGGCACAGTGAGGCTGCAATTGATGGGGGGGGGGGGTTTCAGAATTTTTCACTTTTTTTTGCGCCCCCCAAAAATTTTGAGCACCAGCCGCCACTGATCCTATGCATTAAGGTGAAAAAACTTCTGTCAGTGACCGTCTCCCTAGCCCCCCCCCCCCCCCGTTTTACTTACTTGAGCCCCTTCATCCCCTCAGCGTAGACGTGCTCTCCCTCTCTGCACAGGGTCCCGGCTCTTGATTGGATAGATTGATAGCAGCGCAGCCATTGGCTCCCACTGCTGTCAATCAAATCCAATGACGCGGGCACCGGGGGGCATTCGGCATTCTTGTCTATGGATGCAAATTCTGGACTCAGGAGAGCACCCACAAGGTAACCCCCTGGGAGAGCGCTTCTCCTAGGGGGTTATCTGATGCAAGGAGGAGCCGCGAGAGCCGCCGGGGGACCCCAGAAAAGGAGGATTGGGCCACTCTGTGCAAAACGAGCTGCACAGTGGAGGTAAGTAGAACATGTTTGTTATTTAAAAAAAAATAAAACATGAAACCTAACAATCACTTTAACCCAAAATTTGGGATTTATTTTCACTTTCACTTTCAATGACAACAGTAAACAAGACAATTTGAGAGGGTGAATCTCTATAATGGTGACAGAGACAGCAATAACAACTGACGTGTTCTAATCCATCTCCACTGTATCCAAAACTATTTTTAAAAATTGTCTTTAGATATACTTTAACTGCTTCAGCTCCGGAAGGTTTACCCGCCTTCATGACCAGGCCATTTTTTGCGATATGGCACTGCGTTACCTTTACTGATAATTTGCGCGGTCCTGCGACGCTGTACACACATAAAATTGATGTGCTTTGCTTTTTTCCCGCAAATAGTGCTTTCTTTTGGTGGCATTGTAGTTTTTATTTTTTTGCGATATAAACAAAAAAAGACCGACAACTTTGAAAAAAAAACAAAAAAAAAAACTATATTTTTTACTTTCTGCTATGAAACACATCCAAAAAAAATTGTAAAAAATCTAATTTCTTCATCAGTTTAGACCAATATGTGATTTGCTACATGTTTTTGGTAAAAAAAAATCCCAATAAGTGTATATTGATTGGTTTGCGCAAAAGTTATAGCATCTACAAACTATGAGATATTTTTATGGAATTTTTATTGATCAATTTTTTTTTTTTTTACTAGTTATGGCAGACAAATTGGACACTATGCCTAGGTTCACACTGACTGCGGGAATGTCAGTCCCGTCTTCGAGGGCGATTTCAGAGACATCTGTGCGGGTTTCTGCACAGATGTCAATGGAAACCGTACCCCGTAATCGGCAAAAGTAGTACAGAAACTACATTTGGGAATCGGTGCGGCGGCGCAAATGCAGCGTCGCACCGATTCGGACACTGCCATTGCCAGCAATTGCTGACGATTTGTCATACCAAATCGCATCAATGTGAACCAGGGCTAAGTGACACTTTTAAAACTTTTTTGGGGACCAGTGACACCAATACAGTGATCAGTGCTAAAAAATATGCACGGTCACTGTACTAATGACACTGGCAGGGAAGGGGTTAACATCACATCAGGGTTGTTCCTAGGGAGTGCTTTGTAACTGTGCGGGGAGGTGCTTTAACTAGGGGAAGACAGAGATCTGTGTTCCTGCTTAGCAGAAACACAGGATCTCTGTCTTCCCTACTGACAGAACGGCGATCTGCCTGTCGAGAACGATCGGTGGGTCTGCTGTGTCCGGTGGCAGCTTGGTCTGTTAAAGGAAACCAAAAAATAACAGCTAACGCTGGCCATACATTATACAATTCTCTTCTAGAATTTTCCTTTAGATTTACCAAAAAACATACAATAATATGAGGTCAAACCTAAACACTTTCAGTGTGTATGTTATCAGGCAGGCCCTTACACTACATAGTTGAAGGTAAATCTAAAGGTAATTGAATAAGAAAATTGTATAGCATATGGACAGCTTTGGGCTACATTTACACCGGTGTGAATCGACACCGGTCGATGCGAATTGTAGCAGCAGGAAACAGAGACTCCTGCTGCAACTCTGAGCGGCTAGGTGCCGGCCCAATTCACTATAATGACAGGTCGCTGGTGGCCGCAGCTGATATCAAATGCAAGTGGAATGAATGTCCAAGCTAGCTGCATTTGCCCATCATCACATGCCCAAAACTCTCCAACACAGGCCCTACATTTATATATGGAATCCTAGACCCAAGCAAATTAAAAATCATGGGAAATTGAGAAAACCTTGAAAAACAAATATTTTTACAGTATAAAGTATTTCACTCTAAAATATCTCACCATTTCAACAGATCCATCTTTAGGATAGAAGAGGAGCTGATAACGCCTTTGAAGAGCAGCATTTGGATCATACCATTCAGCAATGAACACATATCGATCCTCTTCAGTCTGCAAAAAGAAAAAAAATAAATTTTTTTAGGAAGTACTCATTTACATTAATAAGATACTACATGCGAGCCCCTAAAGCTGCAAAGGCAGCAGAGAGGGGGTGTACATATGTCATGGGGTGTAAAAATGATCCCTGCTGTCTGCTGAACGCGACCCATTCTGAATGGGGGCATGCTAGTGTGGGGTTCAAGGGGTTTAAACAAGGTGGTAAGGGAGCAATATAATGCCATCTGTCAAATGCCCTCTTAAGAGCGATCCAAGCACAGACTGCTTTTCAGAGGGCACTGCATGTGTAAACAAGTCCTAAGACAGCTGTCACTAGAACAATTGTAGCCATTAAAAGTAATAACTCAAATATTTCTATTTTTCCTCACTATTATTCCTGGTGACAGTGGTCACCATGACAAAACTAGAGGGTGAATCTCTCCAGCTGAGTCCCAGACAGCAAAACAAACGTGACAAAGGTTGTAACCCTTAGCAAATTAAACAAAAAAATGCATGAGGCCTTAGGCAGGCCATACACGGTACAAATTTCTTTTCTCCAACCACAGGGTGCAGGAAAGAAATTTGCACGGTCCCCTCCCATTAATACAGACAGTGCTGACAGGAGAATCAGCAATTGAAGCAGTCCCCGCGGGGAGAAGACAGTGATTATTGCTAGTGGCTATAGCAGCCGCAAGCAATAATCGCAAGAGAATTCGGCAGGCTGGTTGTACCCAAGTTGATCGATCGACCTGCTGAACCGGCCGAGATTCGAACTGTGTATGTCCAGCATTAAAGAGGAACTGCAGTCTGCTCATATAATTTGTAATAAAACATATTTGCCATTCTGAAGCTTCCCTATAACCACTTTGCAAATTCTTTTAGATATACTGTCATTCTGTACTTGCCAAAAATGCTGCAGAAATCTCCCTCCACTGAGTCTGGCTGCATCCATTTTAACTGTGGGCAGCTGAAGCTGCTGCCTGTTCACTTCCTGGATTTACACAGACACACAGGCACATCTCCAGCTCTGCAGCTCTCATCAGCCCTCTTATGACTCATCCCCCCTCCCTAACTGGCAAACTCTTACAAGAGTGAGAGAGAGCTGTGTATGATGTCATAAGCCTAGGCTTTTTACCAGACAAGGAACAGGAAGTGGGCTGTATAAGGTATTTACTGGCAGAAAAACATGTTTTACTGTCCAAAGTTAAAACAACAAAGGCAGAAGATTTCATAGATGGAAAGTTGAAAAAAATGACTGAAGGTCCGCTTTAAGCCCTACACTGAGAAGGAGATGACAGCATTTTATTTTTTTTTCACAAATAAAGCAACTCACAAAAATACATGCAACAGTGAGATTATCAATGCTGTTTTTCAATCTAAAGGGATAACTGATAGATTTAAAGTGGTTATAAATCCTTACATATACCAAGTGAAGTGACTGGCCTCAAGTGACACACAGATGAAACAAATCCTCCTACATAAGCTGTACCTGTTTATTTGCAGTCTTCTCTTCTCCACAGCTGTCCAGAATTCATAAAGATTTTCTGAGCTGTCAGAAAACAGGGGGCGGGGAGCTAAAAATTACACACTGTGGAGCTCAGTAAGATGAGCTCAGGAGCTGATTGGAGGGAAAAGACACCCCCCTCACTCGCCCCTCATGCTGATAACAGAGGAAGGAGGCTGCAGAGAGAAACTACACTTAGCGCTCTGGAATGAGACAAGTACACACTATAGAGTGATATGCTTTGTTTATATTTCATGTCTGAGGTTTACAACCACTTTAAAAGGAGAAGCTCTAAAGTGATTTTGTATTTCCTAAATGTAGCCATGAACATTAGATGGTTATTGCCAGATGTGGCTGATTTTCTGGGCATTACTGGGCAAAAGACCATTTTCTGTTACTACATTTAGATTTCACAATCCCCCTAAAGTCTGCAATACACCGCTCAAATTTTGGCCGATTTCTGATGCATTAGGCAGGATTTGAGCCGGGGGGGGGGGGGGGGGCTTAGTCTGCACCACTCATCACAAAAGTCGATTTTCCAATTCAACTTTTGTAGACAGATCCAGGTAGAAAATGTTCAGCCAAACAGCGACTGCATCTGATCAGTTGACAAGCATGCATACAACTGTAAATAAGAAATTGGGCCTACATTTCCAGCCACTATCATAAATCCATCCAGTGAGTTCAAGATCGTATTCTTTAAATAGAATTAGTTCAACAAACTGTTTAAACAGTGATAGCACTAACATCTTAGCCATGAGCAAACTAAACCCTGTAGTAAATAAATCCCATATAAAAGAAATGACATGCAAATACACTTGTGTGCCATTATCTGGAAGCATATTTGTTTTAGATCTTTCTCTATCAGTACCCAAATATTTGCCCTATAGGTGAAAGCTACCGTATATACTCGAGTATAAGTCGTTCCGAGTATAAGTCGGGGCCCTAATTTACCACAAAAAAATGGGAAAAACTCATTGACCCGAGTATAAGACGAGGGTGAGAAATGCACAGCTACTGTAAGTGGAAAAGAGGGTCAACAATGCCCATTTGCAGCCTCACTGTGGCCATTTGCAGCCATAGGTCCCCTGAACTTCAAACTCGGTAGTTAAGGGTTCCTAGATGCACCCTAGCTGCAGCCAAAATTTGGGGTCTCTGAACCCAAAGGGTCCTAAAATGACATTGCTGCAGATGGACACAGTTGACCAAATTTGGGGCCCCGTATCTCGGGGCCACTTAGTGCCAGAAAGCTCAAATTTGGTATGCAAACCCAGTGGATCTAGCACCAAAACATTTCCAAAGTTGGGGTTTCTAGCACCAAGTAGCCCCGAGATACAGGGCCCCAAAAATCAGTTCAGAAAATGTCAAGCACTTTTCTGCAGCAGAGAATGACATTTTCTGAACCGGGTTTGGGGCCCCGTATCTCAGGGCCACTTGGTGCTAGGAACTTCAGTTTTGGATATGTTGTGGTACCAGTTCCACTGGGTTAGCACACCAAATTGGGGGTTCCTAGCACTAAGTGGCCCTGAGATACGGGGCCCTAAAGTCGGTTCAGAAAATGTCAAGCACTTTTCTGCAGCAGAGAATGACATTTTCCGAACCGATTTTGGGGCCCTGTATCTCGGGGCCACTTAGTGCTAGGAACTTCAGCTTTGGATATGTTGTGGTACCAGTTCCACTGGGTTTGCAAACCAAATTTGGGGTTCCTAGCACCAAGTGGCCCTGAGATACGGGGCCCCAAAGTCGGTTCGAAAAATGAAATTTTTTGCTGCAGAAAAGTGCTTAACTCGAGTATAAGTCGAGGGGGGCACTTTCAGCACAAAAAAATGTGATGAAAAATTCGACTTATACTCGAGTATATACGGTAAATATCTTACATTTTTGGCATGAAGAGGAAACCAAGGGGGAAATTTAAAACATGATGTTTAACTACAACCAGCTGATAAGACACATTGTAGTAGGATCCCAACTCACATCAGAGGTCAGTTAAGCCACCACTGGTGACTTTCCAGAGAAAGAAAGAGAAAGAGAAAAAATAAACCCATAAAAGCTAAAATAATATGGTGAAAATTCAAAATCACATATATGCAATAGTCAAGGCCAAGTGTTACTGCAGCATATCATGTTTTTAACGGCTAGTTCACCTTTACCAAAAGAAAAACTGTGCAGCTTTGACTCAAGTTGAATAATACCCTTGCTATAGGTTCAGGTTATCTACGTACCTCCCAAAGTCTGGCTGAAAAACTCCCACAGATGGAAACCTCCTTTCCTGACTTGTTGCTAAGAAACTCCCAGCTGTTACTGCTCACTCCCACCATCCCAAGAGGGAGCTCACAAACCACCACACGCGTGTCCCACCATATCCGCTGTTGAGCTCAGAGCTACTGCAAAAGGGAAGAGAGTGCATGTGCGGGGGTAGAATCGGTCCTCCTATAAAAAGGTTGGGGGTGAGCAGTAACAGCTGGGAGCGCCTTAGCAACAAGGTAGGACAGAGAGGACATCTCTGGGAGTTTTTCAGCCAGGTTTTTGGCTGGTTTTCAGCCAGGTTTTACCCCTATAGCAAGGGCATCATTTAACTTTGGTCAAAGCTGCATAGTTTGTTTTTATCTACAGACACCCATTACTGGCATAGGCAGTTGTTTGGTAAAGGTAAACCAACCCTTAAAGTGGAGTTCCACCCACTTTTACATCTCTTCAGCATCCCTCACTAAACTGTGCACTGTAAACAAATTGGATATTTTTTTATTTTTTTTCTCAGCACCTACTGTATATCTGCTGTATTCATTTTTCACTTCCTCCTCCCTGGCTGCGGCCCATCGCATCATTTCCTGTTTGCAATGCCTTCTGGGAAAGGGCGGCAACTTCCTCTGAAACTGCCGTTGCTATGGAAACCTGACCTGAAACCTATTACACTGCTTGTGCTGCACTGAGCATGTGCGAGATCTGCAAGGATGAGATCCAGGAAGAAATACAGTCTGGCTTCAGATGCCCACACTTAAGATGGCCACGGCCTGCTGTATGTTTATAAAATAACAAACTACTACTATAAACTAACAAAACAGACCTTAGTTTACAGACTAACTTTACTAGAATACATTAAGCTTGTGTATTATAGGAGTATTTTTATTCAAAAAGTAGAATTTCGGCCGGAACACCACTTTAAAAAGCCCCTTTGCAAGACAGTCTACCCAGTACAGATTGGTTGTCTTCAACAGTACAGGACATATACGGCGGCTAGGTGGCTCCCCTGGGCAGGACCACTTACCTCTACGTGATCCTGCACTTCTGGGGTCTGGGGCGCGCACTTTACCATTTTGACTGTATTTTCAAGATTTATTCCGGATTATCCAAGAAAGACCTTTTCACTTTATTCTGAACTCTAATGGACTTTCTATAGATGTTTATTATTCACTTTGAACTTTTATGTTTTGGTTTTGTTCACATTCAATTTTGCACTGCCTATTTCACTTATGCCGTGTACACACGGGAGGACTTTTCGACCGAACTCGTCCGCCGGAACGAATCCGTCAGACAATCCGTCTGTATGCTAGTCCGACGGACGAAAACCAAAGCTAGGGCAGCTATTGGCAACTGGCTATCAACTTTCTTATTTTAGTATGGTTGTACATCATCACGTACGAATCCGTCGGACTTTGGTGTGATCGTGTGTAGCCAAGTCCATTCGTTCAAAAGTCCGTCGGAAGTCCATCAAAAGTCTGTCGAAAGTCCGTCGGAAGTCCGTCAAAAGTCTGTCGAAAGTCCGTCGGACAGACCGTCGGACAGACCGTCAAAAGTCTGTCGAAAGTCCTTCGGAAGTCCGTCAAAAGTCTGTCGAAAGTCCGTCAAAAGTCTGCCGAAAGTCCGTCAAAAGTCTGTCGAAAGTCCGTCGGACAGACCGTCGGACAGACCGTCGGACAGACTGTCGGACCTTTGATGCCCAAAAGTCCACCCGTGTGTACACGGCATAAGGGCCACACTTTTGTCTTTTATTTTCATTAGTACAGTGACAGTGCATATTTTTAGTACTAATCACTGTATTTGTGTCAATGGTCCCCCCAAAACGTATCAGTTAGTGTCCAAATTGTCTGCCGCAATCCCACTATAAAATCACTGATCGCCGCCATTACTAGTAAAAAAAAAAATCTATTTTTTTTGGGTACAGCGTCACACGGCCGCGCAATTGTTAGTTAAAGTAACGCAGTGCCGTATCGCAAAAAACGGCCTGGTCAGGAAGGGGGGTAAACCTTCCGGAGGTCAGGTGGCTAAGTGTGACAGGTGCAGCTGATTTGAAACATTTATTTTGTGCTCTATTTTTCTGCAGCTTGCAAGGTCTTCTACTTAAATCATCAGTGAAAGTGACGCATACTGTAATTCTCCAACAATCTAATCCCCTTAATGCACACAAAAAAAGGATTAACTGAATAAGTGCTAAAGTCTTTAAAAGGGAATGTGTCAATAAGCACAACACCTGCGTGAGATGACTCAGGATCTATACTAGTTCTGGGGACATAAAAGCTTGAACATTTTTAAAGCAGATAGATCTTCACTGCATCTGAGCACCACAAACCAAAAACGTGATTTAATTAATTATTATTCAAAGCCATGTCTCCATGCTTTATTCTGTTAAAAAATCATTTTAAAAAACGCAACCCCCCCTAGCATTTCTGGCCATGCCCATCTTGAGTAAGGGCAAATCAATCATGTAGCATTTACTTCCTAGAATCCATCTGCCCTTAGCTCAAACATGTAGGCAGGAGGGTGTGCTTAGCTGAGAACACCCCTCCTCCCCTCCTGAAGACTCCTGGGATGTATGACATCATTTGCCTAGGCAAGAAACCGGGAAGTAACTGAAGAAATGTAAAAAAAATGTTAATTGGGAGGGTGAAGTTCCACTTTAATGTGTCACTGGTCTGGATGTAGAATACAGCATATGGTTTAGGGACCTGTTACTTTTATCATAACTTTAATATACAGATGTTATGATGTGTGACAGAGTTCCTTAAAATGGAGGGCCACCCTGAAAAAGAAATTGCACCAAAAATCCTAAAAAATAAAAAAAAAAACATTTGAAAAAAAAAAAAAAAATTTAAACTTACCTGAACCCTTGTTGCTAGGCAGTCTTCCTAATCTGCCTCTTCCTATTCGCGGCGTATCCTGTTCCTGGGTGAGCGGCCCCGTTGCCTTCTGGGAACTGTGTGTGTTCCCAGAAAACCACGGGGCCATTCACAGAGCTCCGCCCTGTTCGCATGTGCGCAGTAGGAAACTGGCAGTGAAGCCGCAAGGCTCCACTGCCTGTTTCCCTTACTTTTTTTTTTTTAACAACAAGGTTGGTCTTTATTTGAGAAAATGATATACAGAATGTAGAAAAAAACGAAAATAGTGTGACAAGTACACAGTGCAGTTATACATCGTACAGATATTATACAGCAGGCGTTATTAGTTCAGCATTTAAGTGTTGTACAGTTTGGTGTTACCAGGCAGGGGGGGGGGGGGGGGGACGTCAGCATAAAATACAGGTAGTCAATGCACAATACATAGGGGGGGGGGGGGGGCTCAGCACATCCTCCACACACCACAAAGCCTGCCCAGCTCCACATCCTTCAGAGACCCAGTAGGGAGGTCAGATCGGGTCAGTCCATGGTTGCCAGACTTTGGCGAATTTTTGGGGACAACCTCTACTTATATAAGTTAATTTATAGAGCGGTATGACCGCATTTATTGAGTCTTCCCAGGTTCTTATTGTAGGTGGACGACTAGACGTCCATTTCAACAGAATCACTTTTTTTGCATAGAATAAGAGTAGGGCCAGTAGTATCTTGGTGTAGCGGGGCCTCTGTTCGTCATCTTGGATACCTAACAGGGCCAATTCTGGCGACAAGGGAATTTCCAACTGTAGTCTGACCTGTATAAATTCCTCTATAGCAGCCCAATATCTGGAGAGTCGAGGACAACTCCAGAACATGTGGATGTAGTCACTATCCAGCGACTGGCACCTCGGGCAATTCGAGGATTTCAACGGGAACGCTCTGTGCAGCCTCTGAGGGGTGAAGTACACCCTATGCAAAAATTTGGTTTGGATTAGTTTATCCCTAGAGGAGATCAATACCTGGAGACCATCATCAAAACACTCTTCCCAAGCTTCCTTGTCTAGGTTTGGAATATCTGTCTTCCACTTAACCCACAAGGCTTCCATCTTAGGTGAGCCTTTCTTAAGTATTGTAAAGTATAGCGTAGACAAGGGTTTTTGCAAGGCCTCCTGTGAGAGCAACTCCTCAACCGCATCTGCCTGAATAATCGGCGGGGTCGGAAATTGCGCTTGGAAGGCATGTCGCAGCTGATAGTAGCGAAAAAACATCCATCCCGGGAGATTATGCCTAGTCGCTAGTGTGCGGAATGGTATAAGGGTTCCTGACATTACAATATCTTTTAAAACCCTGATACCATATCTGGCCCAGACCTGCGGATCCGGAATGGTCCGAAAATGCGGGAGGGTGGAGTTACCCCACAACGGGCAGAATGGAGACCACTGGCTGGCAGCCAAGAACCTTTTCCTAGCCATTCCCCAGACTCTTATAGTAGTTGCAGTGGGCACAGGCAAGGAGGGGTACGACGACGTCCCGCGGTAGGGCAGGTTGCTTAGTTCAGTAAGGGATCCCACGATAGCCGCCTCAAGACACACCGCTGCGTTAGCTCTAGATTGTTCGAACCACCACCTCACCGTGACCAGGACAGCCGCCCAATAGTACACCGTCAGGTTAGGTAAAGCTAGACCACCGAAACTCACGGGGAGCTGCAAAGTAGTACGAGCTATACGTGGAGACGATCCCCTCCATAGGAAGGAGCCAATACACGTATCCAAATTTTTAAAAAAATTTTGGGGTATCCACGTCGGGCAGTTTCGGAACACATAATTGAGTTTGGGCAAGTATATCATTTTCAAGACATTAATCCTCCCAAGGAGATTTAGGGGTAGATTAGCCCATCGGGAACAGTGTTCTTTCAGTTGCGCGACTATCGGAAAAAGATTTAGGCGTTGATATGCCTGGGGTTCTCTGCCTGTTTCCCTTACTTAGGATGGCGGTGCCGGGACCCGAGAGCCGAGGGACAGGTTGGCCTCGGGCGGCCGACATCGCGGGCACCAAGGACAGGTAAGTACTTATTTAAAGTCAGCAGCTACAGTGTTTGTACTTGCTGACTTTAAAAAAAAAATTTTCGCTGGCCAGAATCCCGCTTTAAAACTGAGTTCTGCCCCCCCACGAAAAAATTAAAGGTCAGCAGCTCCAAATACTGCAGCTGCTGACTTTTTATATATAGACACTTACCTGTCCAGCAATCCCGCAATGTCGGCACCCCAGCATATTTTCGGATCGGCTCTCGGGTGCTACCGCCACCATTCGTGGTAAGGGAAACTGGCAGTGAAGCCTTCCAGCTTCACAGCCGGTTCCCTACTGTGCATGTGCGAGGCGCACTGCACTTTCTAACTGGCCCAGCGGCAGAGGAAGGGGGGGCAAACTTCCGAGGGACCTGGCCGCGGCCCAAATGTGGCACCAGAGGAGGGAGGGGGGAGCAGATAAGTGGAGCCTCCACTTTTGGGTGTAACTCCACTTTCAAGTGGTTGTAAACCTCAGACATGAAATGCTAACAAAGCATATTTTTCTATAGTGTGTACTTGTCTCAATTAAAAGCACTGACAGGTCACTTCTGACAAGTTTTCCTGACATCAAGAGAATAAAAGGTGAAGGGGAGGGACCTCCAGCTGATTGACACCCTTATCTCTGTTCCTCTGTGAAGGGGGGGGGTGTCTTTTCCCTCCGATCAGCTCTCAGAGCTCTCCTTGCAGAGTGTGACTTCAGCGCCCCCCCCCCCCCCTTTTTTTCTGAACTCTCAGAAAAGCTTATAAATTCAGCACTTTGAATGAATGTAGAGAAGAGAAGACTGCAGATAAACAGGTACAACCTATGTAGGAGGATTTGTTTCATCTCTGTGTATAATCTGAGGCTATTCACTTCACTGGGTATATGTAAGGGTTTACAACCACTTTAAGGGCTCTTTCACACTCAAAGTGGAATGCAATACCCTCTGAAGAGAGATCTACGCTTGGCATTTGACAGGCAGTGAGGAGGCGTAAATTTGCCTCCTTCTTGCCAGATTTAACCCTATAATTCCACACTACTGCGATCGGTTGAGGCGCACCCTGTCAAATGCTGTACCCTGTACTAAAATTAAGTTTATATTCAAATTTTGCCCCCACATAAAAAATGCCACAAAGCAAAGCATTACATGTGTACAGCCCTATTCGGCTGTATTTTGCCAATTCAGGTCGGAGGCCAAGGGGGCTCAGCCACCAATTTTTACTGCCCCTCAAACACACATCTGAAAGAGACATTAAAGTGTATGTAAAGCCTAAAAATGAACTTCTCTTTTTTGCCGCAGAGCTGTCCTGTCCACACTGTATGTTATCTCTAGCAGCCTTCTGCCCAGGTCACTCATAGGGACTACAGACCGCTTCCCTGGTATGTTATGGAGATAAGAAGAGGGGATGGTGTTTGGTAACCCTATATACTTATCTCAGGGGGACAAATCTGCTCCCAAATAGATACAGAACAGCGAGTGAGCCCTGTCAACCTAGGGCAAAAAAAAAAACTGGCAGGATCAACAGACCCAGAAAGCTGAAAAAGGTTATTCTTGGGTTTAGATACACTTTAATAATGTAATTTCATAATCTACTTTCATGACCAATAAGAAGGCACGTACCTACTTTCTTTAGGGCCCATTCACAGCAGCGGGCACGCATTATGGTGTGCATGAGGCCTGCATGCTGTAAGACTCATTGCAGTTTTACTTTTATAATTGTATTTAAAATTGAAAAAACACTTCATTTAACCCTATGCACACCAACGCATTGATTTGTGCAGATGTAATGTATTTTTGTGTGTTGCATAAAAATACAGAGATGCTGTATGTTGCAACGCACACCAGCGCACGTGTATGGTGTGAACAGGATGAACAGAACTCAAATGTTTTCTCAGTGTTCTTGCATTGAGCCTGTGTTGAGCCATACAGATCAATGCAGTTCACCTGACATAATGTGAACGAGCCCTTACCCTCCTTCTTTTATGAGCATTTTCTCCTGCAGAATGACTGGGACACTTTAAGAAGTAAACAAATTTGTACTTTTGGGCTAAGCCTTGGTTGACACCAGTGCATGCTACTTCAGTGCGATTTCAAAGCCGCAGATCATTGCAACTTGCGACTTCAGAAGTCAAAGCAAGTCGCAATGCAATCACAGAAAAGTAATGCAGGAACCTTTTACAAAGTCGCTGCGACTTGAGTCGCAACTATTTCAAACGATTCCATTGCCGAAAATAGAGTGCGACCTTTCGTGCGATTTCGAACTGTCAAATCACATGACAAACTGCATTGGTGTGAACGAGGGTTAACTCTCTGCATTGAAATGTCACTAATCGCTGCAAAACAGGTGTTTTTTAAATTTTTTTTTTTAGGTCATGTTGTCACGTGACCTTAAAAAAACCGCCCCGCCCGAAAAGCGCCGCTAAAGCACCACAAAAAAACGGCCAATGGTTCAGTGTGAAAGGGGTCTAATTGAACAAGCTGACGTCAGAAGCTGATTGGCTACCATGCACAGCTGCACCAGATTCGGAGTGCTCCAGTTTTAGTAAATCTAGCCCTCTGTGCGGCTCCTTGGTGAGGTCAGGGGCCAGATTTGAAGGCCTCTTTGACTCGTAAGTTGACAGCCACTGCTATATAGAAAACATACAACCAGCAGCAACCCGACGCCTTCCCTAAGAATTACAAGCTGATGTGATGACAAGGAAATAGAGGGAAGTCAATGATGTTACAGTCTAGATTAGTTCACTGAACCTGACGAATACTTGACACGCTGCCATTTATACCTCTGTGGTCTTTCAGCAGATCTCTGGAAATGATTACTGTTGCTGTGATGGCAGAGTGGTAGCAGGTTAGAATAAAGTTCAGAGAAAGTTAAACGTTATTTGAAGGCAAACGTCAGCAGTCCAATGAGAGTTATGTGAAGTCAGGAGGAATGCTGGGCCTTAGCTGGACTTGGATCAGTTCTCACAAGAGCTGGGAATCAGAATGTGAAGTAGACGGGGTTCATTGCTCTCGAAGTCATGCCAAGACAAGATGGCCGACAAGTCACGTATACAGGCAGTCCCTGGGTTACGAAAAAGATTGTAAGGGTCCATTTTTGTTTTTTTTAAATATCAAACATATCATACTTACCTCCACTGTGCAGCTCGTTTTGCACAGAGTGGCCCTGAACCTTGTCTTTTGGGGTCCCCCGGCGGCTCCTCCCCACATCAGATAATCCCCTAGGAGAAGCGCTCTCCCGGAGGGCTACCTTGCGGCCCCGCCCCCCAGCGTCCGCATCATTGGATTTGATTGACAGCAGCGGGAGCCAGTGGCTGCGCTGCTATCGATCTATCCAATCAGGACACGAGACACCGGCCGGAGCTGGTGTGCTTGTTCTCATCACGCAAATTTTGGGGCTCAGGTAAGTATAAGTAGCTCGGGGCGCTGCTGCATTAAAAAATGTTTTTCACCTTAATGCATGGACCCTGGGACAGGTGAGTGTCCATTTATTAAAAGTCAGCAGCTACACTTTTTGTAGCTGCTGACTTTTAAATGGGTGAAACTCCGCTTTAAGCTAAACCATTGGCTTCTGTACATCCTGGTTTACGAATGTAGAACAAGTTTGTAAATCAGGAAAGTCAAAATTAAGTTGAAGTCCTTCTGGGAATAGAGGGCCTAGCATTGTCCTCTTGCACTTTCAGACATGATATTTTGTCAAATCTGTCAAAAATTGCAATTTTAGGCTACTCTTATATAATGTCTATAGGTAACATCAATATTTAAAGCTAAGCTCCAGGATGCAGATTTTAATGCATAGTTACGTTAGTACAGCTTAGAGCAGGGGTAGGCAACCTTGGGCCCTCCAGCTGTTGCAGAACTACAAGTCCCATCATGCCTCTGGGAGTAATTGTAACTGCCAACCTTGCAACTCCTCACGGAAAATGTAGTTCCACAACAGGTGGAGGGCCCCAGGCTGCCTACCCCTGGCTTGCAGCAATGTACGTATATGCCATACCCATGAGACCACTGTTGACGCGAATAATCACTGTACTATTCGCCACTACTATAGTGATCGCCATTGTCTTTGGGGTCCCTCGCCCAGGACGGGCGACCATTCGCAGAACACACTGCATTTTTCTCAATGAATGCAAAGCCATCTCTAATTTGATGTGATGGAGAGCTGGGATGGTAACATCAAAATCTCCACTTTGTCGAATCACAGAACGCCTTGCATTCATTAGAAAATTGCAGAGAGAGTGACCCCCTGTGGTTAGTCTGCAGCAGGGCAGCCGCGGGACCAGGAGGACAGTGATCACTGTAGTAGCGGTGCCTACTACAGTCACTATCCGCCTCCACAGCTGCCCCACAGGTATGGCATATTCATACTTACATTGAACAAATCTGAACCATTAAAACCCATACTTGTAGTTCAGCTTTAAAGTTTGAGGAAGGAATGGTGATATTGTTGCCTTTAGAATCCAATCATCACTTTTCTGAATAGCAATAATCAGTTTGCTCCCTGTGATTAAAACCTTGATTCTTTTTTTCTGTCGCTTTTGCAGGACATCTCTGTTGAAATAAAGTATAATGTATAATTCAATAGAGAGAAAAATAACGAGCAAAAGCCAACACATTCTTTCTGGCAACACAGCCGAGAGGGTACGTTAAATCTTAACTTGCAAAGTTACAGAAATAAGTTCTGGAAAACTGCTCTTCACAACTAATCAGCTAGTAACCTTCAACCGGTTGGTACCAGGAAGTGTCAGAAATAAGTAGCTCACATGAATGTTCCAAAGTGCATATTCATTTTCTACTTACAAAGAGCCTTGTGAGAACATAATGAACTTGAACGTTTATTACCCTTTCTAAGAAGAGTATATAAAAAGCAGCGACAACTAACTTAATCAAAAAGAAAAAGTACACAGTAGTAAAAGAAGGTAAAGCAGGTACATTTTAGCTTTGTCCGTTCTATCAAGATCACAGTTGGGATTTTGTCTAAAAGAATGCATTGTTAAACATTAACATTTGATTGTTAGCATTCTTGGGTCACAGCTGAGATACCGCTAACTTGGTTGTGCTAGTCACTTGACATTCCCATTATAATTTCTTGTACATACATCCCTGGAGAAAATAGAACAGAGGCCAATATATATTTTTGACAATGTGGAGTCAATAAATGTAGAGTATATATACCGCCTTGTTCCTGATCTTAACTGCTGCTCAAAATTCTTTCCTTCTCCGTTGTATTAGGCCGGTAGAAGTCTATAGGGGGAATTTAAAGATGAATTCCAGGTATGGATATTTTATACAGTTACATTGGACCAATGTAACTATGCATAAACCTTACCCGACCAATGCCCCTGGAAGCCGAAAATCACTGAAGCAAACACCACTACGCCAGTTATCTCCACTTGCTTCTGGGTCCTGTGCCAAGTGGCTGCCCTGCTGCAATCTGAACACAAAAGAGGTCAGCCGCTAATACTACCAGTTGTAGGCGACACTTCGATTACTCATTTCTAATCTATTAGGCTTAACATGTAGCCACAATATGTTCTACCTACACATGTGGAGCAACTCTGAACATCTACAGATGGTACATAGATATCCTCTGTAGATCAACTCTTAAATAGATATGGTTGATTATAGCTTTTGTCTCACAGAAGTTCTGTTCTAATGTCTGTTTTATGCTTTGCCAATCTCTATGATGTGTAATAAGTCATATTTTGCCATTATACCGCATCTTCTCATTGCTCCTGACTATGCTCGTTTTTCATGCTCTTTATGATCACGACGGCTGCGACCACAAATATTATGCCTGTTATACATCTTTTTCGAAAACCAAAAAAGTTTTTGGAAAGCAGAGGTCAGCCGCTCAGCATGGGCACCATTTACAGAATACTTTGCATGTTCTGAATGAATGCAAAGTGTTCTCTGATTGGGCAAGATGGAGAGGCAGGGCAGTGGCGTCACACTCTCACACAAGAGGTCGGCTGCTTGGCATGGGTGCCATTCAGAGTATGGATTTGCATTCCCTAAATGAATGCAAAGTGTTCTCTGATTGAATGGAGTGGAGAGCAAGATGTCACTGCTTTGCCTCTCCATCTCAATCAGAGAACGCTTTGCACTCATTCAGAAAATGAATGGTGTCCATGCTGAGCAGCTGACCTCTTGTGTTCAGAATCCAGCAGGGACCCAGAAACACGTAGAGATTACTGGAGTAGCAGTGTCTACTTCAGTGATTTCCAGCTTCCAGTGGCATCGGCCAGGTATGGTCCAAGCTGGACCAACGCAACGAAGTAAAAAAATATATGGAATTCTCTTTTAAAGTGGCTTTGCCATGAAAAAGTGTGCCATTGTTGTCCCTTTAAAAAAATACTATTTGTCTGGTAGAGTCTTAGCTTTAGTACTCCAGTACAGACCTGGAACAAGCATGCTGTAAATGAGTGCAAGAAAAGTGTCATAATTATTGGGAGTTGATTTACTAAAACTGGACAGTGCAAAATCTGGTGCAACTTAGTGATTGTAAAGTCTCGTTTAAAAATAAATAAATAAATAACAAACATGTTATACTTACCTGCCCTCTGAAGTGGATTTGCACAGGGCAGCCTGAATCCTCCTCTTCTCAGGTCCCTCTTCACTGCTCCTGGCCCCTCCCTCCTGTTGAGTGCCTCCACAGCAAGCACCTTGCTATGGGGGCACCCGAGCTGAGCTGCAGCTCCATATGTCCATTCAGACACGGAGCGGAGATTCGGCCCCACCCCCTCTCTCCTGATTGGCTGATTTTGTTTGACAGCAGCAAGAGCCAATGACGCCACTGCTGTGTCTCAGCCAATTAGGAGGGAGAGTCCCGGACGGCCGAGGGACTCGTAAACATCGCTGGATAGAGAGGGGGCTCAGGTAAGTATTAGGGGGGCTGAGGGGGGCTGCTGCACACAGAAGGCTTTCTATCATAATGCATAAAATACATTAAGATAAAAACCTTCTGACTTTACAACCCCTTTAATTGAACAAGCCGATTGGATACCATGCACAACTGCACCAGATTTTGCACTCTCCAGTTTTAGTAAATCAACCCCTTTAGCTATATTCGTTTTCTAGATCAGGAACACAGAGAGCATGAAAGCCAAAGCATCAGCACAACAGTAGGAAAACGGCATACTTGGAGTAGAGATCAGCAATTCCTATACTTTTCTCACGACAGAGCCACCTTAACACTCCGGGAAATCAGGAACAAATCCCAAGTCCTGAAAGCTGACTTTAGCTGCATGTGCTGTGTGAAAAAGATGCATCTGGCCTAAGCGTCCTCTCACTCCATCTAACTCCATCTGCCACTATTACAGCAGCCACCATTTTCCACCGCTGTCTGACACTATGCAATATGAGCGGGTCCTTGGTGTCCTCCTGTATATAACAAAAGGTCAATATTTCACTATTTGCAGAAGTAAAGCACGAGGTTTCTCAGGTTCGAAACTTACCACTAAACAAACTAGCACTAACGCCGTGTACACACAATCGGAATTTTCTACAACAAATGTTCGATGGGAGGTGGTTGTCGGAAATTCCGACCGTGTGTAGGCTCCATCGGACATTTGCTGTCGGAATTTCCGACAACAAATGTTTGAGGGCTGGTTCTCAAATTTTCCAACAACAAAACTTGTTGTCGGAAATTCCAATCGCGTGTGCCCAATTCCGACGCACAAAATTCCACGCATGCTCGGAATCAAAGAGAAGAGCCGCAGTGGCTATTGAACTTCATTTTTCTCGGCTCGTCGTACGTCTTGTACATCACCACGTTCTTGAGTTTCGGAATTTCCGACAACATTTGTGCGACTGTGTGTATGCAAGACAAGTTTGAGCCAACATCCGTCGGAAAAAAAAAATCCACGGTTTTGTTGTTGGAATGTCCGATCGTGTGTACGCGGCATATGACTACATTTCTAAAAATTTGCTAACCGTGTCTAACCTTCCTTCTGCTTGTCATGTCATCTGAACTTTACCGGGCTTTCCTGCCTCCTAATTGTCTGATGCCTGGGCCTCACCCTATGGGATTATAATTTTGGTAGGCACCATTCTCCCCTATCATTTATTCACCCCCACCCCACCTAACCCTCTCCCCCTTTTTCTGTCCTCCAACCACCCCCTCTCTTTTCTGTCTTACATTCTTCTCAGACTCTCTTTTGTTTTCCTGTTAATCTTCATCTGTAGCTCACTAGGCATTGGATTCTTCAGTCTTGGATTATCCCATGCAGTGTCCTCCATAGAAATCCCCGATCTTACATAGTTACATAGTTAGTCAGGTTGAAAAAAGACGCAAGTCCATCTAGTTTAACCAAAAAAAAAAAAAAAAAAATCATACAATCCCATATTTACAATCCTTCACCCACAGTTGATCCAGAGGAAGGCGGAACACCCCAGCAAAGCATGATCCAATTTGTTACAGCAGGGAAAAAATTCCTTCCTGATCCCCCCCGAGAGGCAATCGGATTTTCCCTGGATCAACTTTACTTATAAATGTTAGTACCCAGTTATATTATGTACAAATATTATAATCTTACATTATTCCCTTAGCTTTGTGTGACTTCTGTGCTGTTTTCATCAACCATAGACTGGGAAAGAGTTGTCACCTTGCAAGTTATGTCAAAGTTGTATTCTATTTTTTGTTTCTAACAGGTCTGTCACGCAGAAGAGCGTATATAACATTATTTATGAATTCCAGATACAATGTTTTAGGAAACTAAATGTCATTCAGTTAGATTCACATCTACAGTACATAAAGCAGAACTGAACCCACCATTAAAGCAGTGTTAATTTCAAATTTAAAAACAAAGAACGCTGACAGGCAGGGTTTGATGACAGAGGAGTCATGGTCTCTTCTGTCATAAATGCTTCCCTCTGCCTGTCAGCAGTAATGTACTCTGAGCCATGCATGCACAGCTCAGAGTACATTTACAGCACCCACTCTGTGCTGTGATGAAGCAAGTCCCATGCGCATGCGCAGGAATAACGTCATCACGGCCCAACTTTTTAAGCAGCCAACACAGAGCGAACCTGGAAGGATGAGTGGGAGAAGATGGAAGTGCCCGAACACTGACAGAGCATTGCTGGAGGACATCCTTTGACAGGTAAATTTAACAGAATGTGCTAGTATGCGGTGCATACTAGCACATTATGGCATAAACCTGCAGGGGGACCATTTACAAAAAAATTTTTGCAGTATTTAATTCCACTTTAAAGTAGTTGTAAACCTCAGACATGAAATATGAGCAAAAGCATATCTTCCATAGTGTATACTCGTCTCAATTAGTAGCACGTGTCATTTTTGTCTGCTGCTTCGTTCCTCTATCAGCATGAATCACTTCTGACAACTTTCCCTGACACCAAGAGAAAAATGGTGACAGTGGAGGGATCTCCAGTTGATTGACAGCTTCAGCTCTGTTGCTGTTCCCTCCAATCAGCTTTCAGAGCTCTCCTCACTGAGCTCTGCAGAGCGTAACGTCAGTTTTCCACCTCTTTTTTTTTTTTTTTCGAAGCTCTCAGGCAAGCTGTATATTTCAGCACTTTGAACAGATGGAGAGAAAAGAAGCTGCAGATAAACAGATGCAACTTATGTAAGGGAATTTGTTTCATCTCTGTGTATCACCTGAGGCTAGTCACTGGGTATATGAAAGGTTTTACAATCACTTTTACCATTTCCCAAAACAGTTACATACAAGCCATGCCTCTGATGATAACGTTCACCTTTGCCAGTGTGCTCCTTTCAGTTCTCAACGGAACTTTAAGACTGGGTTCACACTAGTGCGAATTGGATTGCGAATTGATTCGCATGACAGGAGATTGCAACCAGCTCTCTATGGAGCCGGTTCACACATCTCTGTTGCAGCTGCGGAGCGTATTAAACAGAGGTCCTGCGAGTCTTTGGCTCCGTTTCAGGGCCGAATTCAGGAAAAAATTCGGCCCCGAAACGGAGAACAGGGACGCACCAGACCCCTGCTGCGAGCCGCATGCGGCTTTTGTATGTGGATGATGGCACTCTAATTTTTTTAATAAAAATAAAATATACCTTTTATTTATTTATTACAGGTACTTGTATAGCGCCATCAACGTACATATATTGTACATTCTCATCAGTCTCTGCCCTCAAGGAGGAGTGAAGTGTTCGGGTAACGGCGCCAATGTGAATACCAAATATTTCTAATGCTGAACCTAAAATTAGTAACAACTAATAACTTATGAAAAATATAAATAAAGGGCGCAATAGACAAATTATAATAAATACACAATGTTAACCAATAAAGTACATAAAATATTAATAAATCTGAAATGTCCATAACAAACATTCATGATCAAATCTTCTTGTATATGCTCCAACACCGCGAATCCTGAAGTGCAATGTGCTTCAAAAATCTCACTTAAAAGGTGCTTCACCCGAAGTGATAATCTCACCAGATGGCCTCGGCCACAAAGTGACCATAAAGCATGAGTGCATAGAGAAATCCTTAATTCAAGGATATAGCCCCTTCATGATTGTCATTACAATCAATCATCCATGTTCAGGAGAGACCGGATCCCATTCCAATATGCAATTTAAAAAAAACGTAAAATTCTTCACCTCATGTATCCTCTACTTCAGGGATAAGCAATTAGCGGACCTCCAGCTGTTGCAAAACTACAAGTCCCATCATGCCTCTGCCTCTGGGTGTCATGCTTGTGCCTGTCAGAGTCTTGCTATGCCTCATGGGACTTGTAGTTCTGCAACAGCTGGAGGTCCAATAATTGCATATCCCTGCTCTACTTTATTCATCCAACTTACATCAAGTGATCCTGTGGAATTAGCTCTCAGGTCTGTAACTCAGCTGAGTGGTGAAGCATCTTTTAAGTGAGATTTTTGAAGCACACTGCACTTTAGAATTCGCGGTGTGCATATACAAGAAGATTTGATCACGAATGTTTGTTATGGACATTTCAGATTTATTAATATTCCTGCCCTCAAGGAGCTTACAATGTAAGGTCCCCAACTCACATTCATATATACACATATTGGGGCCAATTAAGACAAAATCCAATTAGCCTACCAGCATGTCTTTGAAGTGTTGGAGGAAACTGGAGTACCCGGAGGAAACCCACACAGGCACTGGGAGAACATGCAAACTGCAGGCAGGTAGTGCCGTGGTTGGTATTCAAACAGACATCCCTATTGCTGCTAGGTGGAAGTGCAAACCACTTAGCCACTGAGCTGCCCATTTTCTTAATCGATATACAGCTGTCACATGACCCAGATCTTTCCCAGCCGGTCTGCAGGGAAACATAAGCAGGAGGAGCTTCTAGTCCTCTGCTGCTGGTCACATGTTCAAAACAAAAAAAAAACAGCCTTTGAAATACTGAGTAGAAATAAATAATTAATAACATAAATAGTTTTAAATTGGCATATAAATATATATTTGAAATCAAATCTTTATTATTTTGTGGAAATAAGATAGTGTAGGCGGATTTCTACCAGTCACAAACTGTGTCACGCCCCTCCAGCCTGTGTCATAGAATAAGAGGGAGGTAAGGCCACCAATAATCTTCATGTAATATTCCGCCCCATTGTGTTTAGCTGGTTAGTGGGCATGGAGGAGGAGGGAGGGACTGGGCTGTCATGTCCCACTGTGTATATGCCCAAATGTGTGACTCTATAGTCACATGGGCGGCTCAGATGTGATAGAGAGGAAATGCTCAGCATAAAAACTAATTGAAAACTGAGCATGTGCAGAGTTGCCACCACAGCTGCAAAATCCCTAGTTGAATTAGGGACATGAATAGAAGGGGGAGATAGAGAGCAGAAGGATCAAGTAGGTTTTTTACAAAATACAGAAAACGAATCTCATAGTGACCGAGTGAGTATAAACAGCATGTAATACACCATTTATTGACAGTTTTTTTATGATGTGAGTTAAGTGACACTTTAAAGCAATAGTAAACCCAGCTTGGCCATTTTTACCTACAGGTAAGCATATATAATAAGGCTTACCTGTAGGTAAAATTAATATCTCCTAAACGTGCAACGTTTAGGTTTAGGAGATATTCACCATGCATCCAGCAAGTGACATCATTGGCGCATGCGCTCTGAAGGTCCGGCATACCTTGCAGGAACTTCAGAGCTTCGTACCGGAACTGAGGGCTCCGGCCAATCCGGAAGAACCCGGAAGAAAGGCCGGGGGAAGATGTCAGCCCTCTCAGTGGTGCAGGTACAGCGCTGGAGAGCTTTGTTCCAAGGTGAGTATTTCATAATTTGCTAGTATGCGATGCATACTAGCACACTATGCCATTGCCTAGCAGGTGTTTTTTTTTTACAACATCCGCGGTTTACAACCAATTTAAAACTCCAAATTAGGGATGAGCTGAGGCGTGTTTGGATCCTAGTACGAGCTCAACTGAGTGATCCCTCCGGAAAGCTGTCATATGTACTGGTCAATCATAGGCAGCCAGGGCATTCCCTGTAGCCGCACGTATGCCTTGTCTGTGTATGAATGGCCTAGTACTGTGACAGTGTCATTGTAGGATTTCTCAGGTGGGTTCAGACTAGGATCCAAACATGGCTGAGCTTATTCCTAGTCAGTATGACAGTCAGGTACTCAGAAGAAGAGGTCAGCAATGCCATACTTTGTGTTTCTCTCATGACTGGCACTGGCTCTCATTAGGTTAGCACTGAAACAGACACTTCCGGGAGTGTCAATCTTCTCGATCCCACACGGCTCTCACTGGTTTCTTCCTCTGACATCCACACATTGCTGGATACTGCAATGTTGGGAGGAACCATTGATCTCTGCAGGTGACCTTTTAGTTTAATACTCCCGGAATGTACTGTAGGTTTTATTGCCGGCATCAGCAGAACATTTCTCAAGATCAGAACAGAGCTTGGAGGAGAGGTCAACAGGTAAGAGAAGCATCTGCAGACTTTTATAGGTAGGATTTCATTTGAATTCTTTACTATAGGGACAGGGTCTCTTTAAATATTTTTTTCTGCATAAATATAATTGCAAGAAAAGCTTGTGATATTCAAGTTGTGGTTGAGTTTCATTCCATAGTTACATTCTGCCATCTTAATAATGAAGATCTTTGTTTCCTACCAAGATTCCACACCTCTTAAGCTGCTGTGAATGAGGTGCCAACATCTGATTAACCCTCTCAGTCAGTGTTGCGTGAAAAACAAATAGCCAAAAGTGATGTACAAACTAAGCACTGGCAACATTTCGTTGCTGAACTGGACTGAACAGGTTTACTTATGATGTGAAATAAACTTAACAATACTGGCATAAAATACCAAGGACGAAGATTAAACTGTATGATGGTTCTGTCGGCCAAAGGCCTCGCAAACTCATCATAGCAGTGTAGTGTTTCAGTAAACATTAAATCATATATAAAATAGACTAAGAAAATATTTTAGTTATTTAAAAAACACAGGGAATTTGTTTGGAAACCCCTTATGCACCTATAGAAGATGCTGATAAAACATTTGCCAACAAGGTACAGTGATCCACAGGTCAGTAGAGGCCGCATTTCAAAAGGGGCACATACTTCTAAGACTTAAAGCAGAACTAAATATCTGCTGTAAAAAAACTGCTCCTGCCTGCTTGCTCGCCTTCTCCTCCAGCACTTTAAACGGAGCGGTACATGCGCAGCTCAGCTTACAGTCCTGGGCCGGTGTTCTGACGAGAACGGTCCTCCTATCAGATAGTGTCCGCCCCGTACTGCGCAGGCATCTATTTATTCTTACTCTATGTCCACTTGGATAGTAGGGAATGAACCTGGACACAGGGTAAGAATAAAAGCGCAGGCGCCGTGTACAGCTGACGATCAGCTGTTGAACTTTGGAGACTTTCGGCTCTCGTTTGTCCTCTGTACTGCGCCTGCGCTGTACAAGGCGGACACTATCCGATGGGGGACAGTTTTCGACAAGACACCGGTCTCTTTAAGAGCTGGGATGATGGCCTCCTGCGTATGCACAGGAGTGACATCATCCCCCACTGGCCAATAAAGAGGCCCAAAGACCGGCACTCAGAAGAAGATGCCGGCGCCAGCACAGAACCATTGGACAGGTAAGTATAGAGACTTTAGTTTCACTTTAAAGCGGAACTTCAGGGGAAAAATTGGTTAAATGGTCATTTATGCCTAGTGTATCAGTATAAAAGACTTTTACTGACCTCATCCCTAAGTGCCCTTTCACACAGGGGCAGGGGCGGGGTCAGCGTCAGCGGTAAAATGCCGCTATCGTAACCGGCACTTTACCGGCGGTATTCGGCCGCTAGCGGGCAGTTTTACCCCCCGCTAGTGGCCCAGAAAGGGTTAAAAACCACCGCAAAGCGCCTCTGCGGTATAGATTTCAATGGGCAGGAGCGGTGAAGGAGCAGTATATACTCTGCTCCTTCACCGCTCCAAAGATGCTGCTTGCAGGACTTTTTTATCCCGTCCTGCCAGCACAGCGCTCCAGTGTGAAAGCCCTCGGGCTTTCACACTGGAGACAAAGCAGCTGCACTTTCGGGTCGGTTTGCAGGCGCTATTATTAGAGCAATAGCACCTGAAACCGCCCCAGTGTGAAAGGGCCCTAACTCTCCAGAAGCTCTGCTTAAAGTTGTTGTAAACCTCAGACATGAAATATGAACAAAGCATGACCCTCGCAGGGATCTCCAAACTACGGCCCTCCAGTTGTTGCAGGACTACACATCCCATGAGGCATTGTAAAACTCGGACATTCAAAGAAATGACTGGGCACAATGGGAACTGTAGTTCCTGAACAACTTGAGGGCCATTGTCTCAAGAGCACCAAATGTCATTTCTGTCTGCTGCTTCGTTCCTCTGCTATAAGCATGAATCACTTCTGACAAGTTTTCCTGACACCAAGAGAAAAATGGTGACAGGGAAGGAATCTTCAGTTAAATGACAGCCTCAGCTGTGTTCCTGTGTGCAGAGGGGTGTGTCCCTTCCTTCCAATCAGCTTTCAGAGTTCTCCTCACTGAGCTCTGCAGAGTGTAACTTCAGCTCTCTGCCCCCTTTTTTCTCACAGCTCAGACAGGCTGTATAAATTCTGGACTTTGAACAGCTGTAGAGAAAATAATACTTCTCCCTAAAGTGTCCCGATCTGTGGGTAGTCCATCGGCATCCTCATGTACAACGAAGGGCTGTTGGCTCTGCATTGCACATGACAACATCAAAATGCCTGCAACCGCCGGAGAAACTTAGAGAGGAGACTGCAGGAACTGGCATTATATTGTGGAGGGAGCCTGCGGAGTGACGGAATAAGTAAGTAAAAGTCTTTTTTTTACTGGTACCCTAGGCATAAATAGGATTTAAACCTTGTAGTAAAGGGGGGAGCCCACTGCAAGGGGGTTTTTGTTTTCCATGGAGTCCGGCATAACTAAAGGCACTATACTTACCTTTTCTTTAATCCTCTGAAGCCTGCGTCTTCTCCCTCAGTCTACAGGAATCTTCATTGGCCAGTGTGGGATGACATAACTCCTGCACATTCACAGAAGTCAGTCATCCTAGCACACAGGGACTGTGATAGTGATGTAAGCAGAGCTGCGCATGCACAGCTCAGTTTACACGGCGCAGAGGACTGTGAGCACAGGTAGGTGTATTTTATTGCAGATGAGGCATGCATGCTCACAATCTTTTGTAAAATGCCTTTAGTTCTGCTTTATGGCTAGTTTCACATTACCGCGAGTATATTTTGATCAGTGTGATTATGTGATGCAACTCGGATACTACTTGGATGTGGTTTGCATATTCTATGGGGCAAGAATCATGCTGGAATTGCACTAAAGTAGCATAGGACCCTTTTCCAAAATTGCCCTGCACTGCTGTAAACATGCACCATTGAAAACAATGCGATTTCCATTGTCATGCGATTTTGCACCTCAAGTAACATTGAAAGTCGCACTAGTGTGAACCAGGCCTAGTACTTCTAAAGATGATAAACAACACTTTAAGTGTCTTGTTTGCATTAATGGTTTACTAACTATAACTGTCTGTTTTTTACTGCTCTGTTAGATTTTTCCTCATTCCCAGTCCCAATAACAATTGTTTCCCCAGACAGGAAGTAAGGAAAATTCTGCAACAGAGACAGCAATATTAAAAATCTGACAGGGGTTATATTCTTTTCTTGCTCCACTAAAAAAAAAAAAAAAAGTCTTATTTTTATTCCTGCCTGTGTTACTGTTAGGCCCTGTTTACATAAATTGCGGTGACCCACGTTTTGCACTGGAAGGACGCAGGTCACTGTTCGGACAGACAGAATACAATTGTTTCCTATGGGCCATGCAGACATGCTGCATTTTAGCGCAGCACACAGGAAAGGCTCGCTTGTCGCTGTGCATAAAACAGACCAAAACTCCTACTTGTTGAATCTTCGTGCGCTTTCTAATAGGGCGTACACACGGTCGGACTTTGTTCGGACATTCCGACAACAAAATCCTAGGATTTTTTCAGACGGATGTTGGCTCAAACTTGTTTTGTCTACACACGGTCGCACAAAGTTGTCGGAAAATCCGATCGTTCTAAACGCGGTGACGTAAAACACGTACGTCGGGACTATAAACAGGGCAGTGGCCAATAGCTTTCATCTCTTTATTTATTCTGAGCATGCGTGGCACTTTGTCCGTCGGATTTGTGTACACACGATCGGAATTTCCGACAACGGATTTTGTTGTCGGAAAATTTTATCTCCTGCTCTCCAACTTTGTGTGTCGGAAAATCCGATGGAAAATGTCCGATGGAGCCCACACACGGTCGGAATTTCTGACAACACGCTCCGATCGGACATTTTCCTTCGGAAAATCCGACCGTGTGTACGGGGCATAAAACCGCACCAAAACTGTGGGGCATCATGAAGTCTATGGGAAAGCGCAGTGGGACTGCATCGGGGCAATGTGAAGCTGCCCTTAGTGATTTTGAAAGTGTTTCCAGGTGTTGGCCATCGTATCTCAGATACCTCTTAGCATGTGTACATTTTTTAGATGTACCCCTGAATAGTCCCTATATGTTTTTAACAACTAAACTATTTGTGGCGTTTTAGCTATAAATGTATTTTAACCACTTCAATACTGGGCACTTTCACCCCTTCCTGCCCAGGACAATTTTCAGCTTTCAGCGCTGTTGCAATTTGAATGACAATTGCGCGGTCATACAACACTGCACCCAAACAAAATTTTTATCATTATCTTCCTACAAATAGAGCTTTCTTTTGGTGGTATTTGATCACCTCTGGGGGTTTTATTTTTTGCTAAACAAACTAAAAAAAGACTGAAATTTTTGAAAAAAAAAAAAGTTTTTCTTAGTTTCTGTCATAAAATTTAGTTTTTTCCATCACCGACGGGCACTGACGAGGAGGCACTGATGAGTATTGATAAGGTGGCACTGATATGCAGAATTTATGGGCACTGATAGGCGGCACTGATGTGCACCGATAGGCAGCACTGATATGCAGTACTGATGGGCACCGATAGGCAGCACTGATATGCAGTACTGATGGGCACTGATAGGCAGCACTGACGGGCACTGATGAGGAGGCACTGATGGGTACTGATATGCAGAATTGATGGGCACTGATATGCAGTACTGATGGGCACTGATAGGCAGCACTGATGGGCACTGATGAACACTAATAGATGGCACTGATGGGCAGCAATGATGATGAGGTACTGACAGGTGTTACTGCCGAACATTGATTGGCACTGTGGTGGTGTTACTCCCCACTGCACCTATATTTTACAAGTCATTCTTAAAATGCAGGTCATGGTGTGTTCTCTGTACAGCACTGATAGGAACAGAGCTCACAGTGACTTTGAAAGGTTCTGTGACCAGGTTTTTCTCCCCCTGACACTTTTTTGCCCTCCATTAAAATTAATGGGGTTTTACTTGTTTTAAAGTGGTAGTAAACTCAATTTCATTGAAGTATATTTTTTCCTAAAAAATTGCTTTGAAAGACCGCTGTGCAAATACAGTGTGACATAAAATGTTGCAACGATCTCCATTTTATTCTCTAGGGTCTCTGCTAAAAACATATATATAATGTTTGGGGGTTTTAAGTAATTATCTAGCAAAAAAATACAGATTTTAACTTGTAAGCATCAAGTATCAAAAAATGTTTAGTCTTTAAAGAGGAACTGCAGTCTGCTCACATATTTTGTAATAAAAACATCTTTGCCATTTTGAAGCTTCCCTCCAACCACTTTGCATATTATTTTATATATACTGTGATTCTATACTTGGCAAATGTGCTGCAGACATTTCCCTCCACTGAGTCTGGCTGCATCCATTTTAATTGTGGGCAGCTGAAGCTGCTGCCTGTTCACTTCCTGGATTTACACAGACACACAGAGGCACACCTCCAGCTCTGCAGCTCTCATTGGCCCTCTTATGACTCATCCCCCCTCCCTTCCTGGCAAACTCTCACAAGAGTGAGAGAGAGAGCTGTGTATGATGTCATAAGCCTAGGCTTTTTACCAGACAAGGAACAGGAAGTGGGCAGTATAAGGTATTTACTGGAGGAAAAAAAAATATGTTTTACTATCCAATGTTAAAACAACGGCAGAAGATTTAATAGATGTAAAGATGAAAAAATTACTGAAGTTCCGATTTAAATGGTTGAACTAACCTCATTTACAGACCAAAGTTCATTCCTTTGATCTAAAAGAACCGAGAGATACATTGTTTCTCTGTATCGCTGTTGATAAACATTTGCCGGCTGAGGTTTTTTTTATTTTTCATTTGAGAGATCTGCGCAGAGAACGCCTCTGCACTTGTTTAACCACTTGACATCCGCGCTATGGCCGAATGACGGCCACAGCGCGGACCTACATTCCCGGGAGGCCGTCATATGACGGCCTCCCCTGTGCACGCTCCCTGCGCGCGCCCTGCAGGGCGCGCGCCGGGCGCGGTGTGATCACCGAGTCACTGAGACTCGGCTGATCACCGATCTGAGTAAGGGGCCGATCCCGGCCCCTTACCATGTGATCAGCTGTCAGCCAATGACAGCTGATCACATGATGTAAACAGGAAGATCGGTAATCGTTTTTTTTTTTACTCGCGCTGACAGCGCGAGTAGAGAAAAAAGCCGATCACCGGCTCAGATGCCAGGGACATCAGTCCCAAAGTAAGAGCACAAAACATTCTCATCAGTGCCACCCAAAAGTGCCACCTAACAGTGCCACCTAACAGTGCCCACAGTGCCACCTATCAATGCCAACAAGTGCCACCTATCAATGCTCACAAGTGCCACCTACCAATGCCCACCTGTAGTGCCAATCAGTGCCACCTGTCAGTGCTGCCCATCACTGCCACCCATCAGTGCCCATCACTGCCACCCATCAGTGCCCATCACTGCCACCTATCAGTGCCCATCACTGCCGCCTCATCAACGTACATCAATGAAGGAGAAAAATTACCCGTTAAAATTTTTTTATAACAAAATATAAAAAAAAAATTTTTTTTTTTAAAAAAAATTCAGGTTTTTAAATTTTTTTAACAAAAAGTAAAAACCGCAGAGGTGATCAAATACCACTAAAAGAAAGCTCTATTTGTGGGAAAAAAATGATAAAAATTTCATTTGGGTACAGCGTTGTATGACCGCGCAATTGTCATTCAAAATGCGTTAGCGCTGAAAGCTAAAAATTGGTCTGGATAGGAGGGGGGTTTAAGTGCTCGGTAAGCAAGTGGTTAACATGAATCGGGGAAATGCTGTATTAACCACTTAAGGACCAAGCCTCTTTTTGACACTTGTTGTTTACAAGTTAAAATATTTTTTTTTTTTTTTGCTAGAAAATTACTTAGAACCTCCAAACATTATATATATTTTTCAGACACCCTAGAGAATAAAATGGCGGTCGTTGCAATACTTTAAGTCACACCGTATTTGCTCAGCAGTCTAACAAGCACAATTTTTGAGGGAAAAATATACTTTTTTTTAACTAAAAAATAAGACAACAGTAAAATTAGCCTATTTTTTTTATATTGTGAAAGATAATGTTATGCTGTGTAAAGTGATGCCAAACATGTCACGCTTCAAAATTGCGCCCGTTCATGGAATGGCGACAAACTTTGACCCTTAAAAATCTCCATAGGCGATGTTTAATAATTTCTACAGGTTACATGTTTAGAGTTACAGAGGATGTCTAGTGCTAGAATTTTTGCTCTTGCTCTAATGATCGCGGCCATACCTCACATGTTTAGTTTGAATACTGTTTTCATGTGCGGCCGCGACTTACATATGCGTTCGCTTCTGCGCGCGAGCTCAGTGGGACGGGGTGCTTTCAATTTATTTGATTTTTTTCTTATATTTATTTTACTTTTTATTTTTTATTTTTACACTGTCCTTTTAAAAAAAAAAAAAAAACTTTTGGGTCACTTTTATTCCTATTACAAGGAATGTAAACATCCCTTGTAATAGTAAAAAAGCATGACAGGACCTCTTAAATATGAGATCTGGGGTCAAAAAGACCTCAGATCTCACATTTACACTAAAATGCAATAAAAAAAAATTCCCCTTTAAGACCATTGGGTGGAAGTGACGTTGCTTCCGCCATTCAATGTTATGGAGCCGAGTGGGGGCCATCTTTCCCTCATTCGGCTCCATGCCTATCAGGGGAAGGACGTGATCGTCTCCGCCGCTACGGACAGCTCCGGTAAGTGGCGAGGGGGGGGGGGGGGGCCCTCTCTCGCCCCCAAATAAAAGCTCTTTTTTGGCCTCGTCACTCCAGTGTACCAGAAACTGTAGGCATGTCAAGGTATGGTCAGGCATATTGTAACCAGGCTTTTTTTGTGGCATTGGTGCAGTAAAGGCTTCTTTCTGGCAACTTGACCATGCAGCTCATTTTTGTTCAAGTATCATCGTAGTGTACTCCTTGAAACAACCACACCGTCTTTTCCCAGAGCAGCCTGTATTTCTCCTGAGGTTACCTGTGGGGTTTTCTTTGTATCCCAAACAGATCTTCTGGCAGTTGTGGCTGCAATCTTTCTTGGTCTACCTGACCTTGGCTTGGTATCAAGAGATCCCCAAATCTTGCCCTTTTTAATAAGTGATTGAACAGTACTGACTGGCAAATTCAAGGCTTTGTATATTTTTTTATATCCTTTTCCATCTTTATAAAGTTCCATTACCCTGTTACGCAGGTCTTTTGACTTTTCTTTTCTGCTCTCCATGGCTCAGTATCTAGACTGCTCATTGCATCCAGGTAAGAGCTAACAAACTCATTGACTATTTATACACAGACACTAATTGCAATTTAAAAAGCCACAGATGTGGGAAATTAACCTTTAACTGCCATTTTAACCTGTGTGTGTCACCTTGTGTGTCTGTACTGAGGCCAAATATTCCAGGGTATGTAAATGTTTGATCAGGGCCATTTGGGTAATTTCTGTTATTATTATGTTCTTTTAAAAAAGAGCCATACAACTATTTGATAATAGCTGTCACACTTCGAATGACAATTGCGCGGTCATGCTACACTGTAACCATGTGAAATTTGTATCATTTTATTCACACAAATAGAGATTTCTTTTGGTGGTATTTAATCACTGCTGGGTTTTTTATTTTTTACTAAAAAAAAAAATTCTTAGTTTCTGTCAGTAAATTTTGAAAATAAGTAATTTTTCTCCTTCATTGATGTGCGCTGATGAGGCAGCAGTAATAGGCTGCACTCATGACCACTGATGAGGTGGCACTTATGGGCACTGATGTGGAGGCACTAATATGCCGCACTTATGGGCACCGATAGGCGGCAGGGATAGGCGGGACTGATGGGCAGCAGTGATGAGCATTGATAGGCAGTACTGATAGCCAGCACTGACTGGCATCACTAATAGACACTGATTGCTGACACTGGTGGGCACCGATTGTTGGCACTGGTGGCGCCATAGTGTAATCAGGGCACTAATGATCAGTGCCCTGATTACATGTGTAGATGTCCCCTGCGAGAAGATGCTGCTGACTGGCTCTCCTCAAAACACACTCTGTCAGTGTGAGGCGAGGAGCGCCGATTACCACCATCTCCGTGTTTACATGTGACCGGCTGTGATTGGACACAGCCGATCGTATGGTTAAAGAGTCGCGGCTCTTTACAGAGATCGGGGGGCGCGCTGTGTCCTAGCAACACAGCGCAGCCGTGATTGCTGCGAGCGGTCGTTCTGGAACAACGTCATATGACATCGTCCCAGAACGAGAGCCGCACCACCCCTTCATCATTTGACGGTGGCCGAGCGGCAAGTGATTAAATAAAAGACCTTTTTTTGGCATGATCAGTCATATTTTCAATGTCAATGACAAAATTTCATGATGTCTGCCAGGTTATGCAAACTTTTATTAAGGGAGGCGTTTTTTGTAATCCAGCCACTGCTGGTTTATAAAAATAGTGTAAAGGTCACCTCTGAGGAATAGTGAAGCACTGGTCAGGAACTGCAGTTCATCAGGGCCCTATACTGTAGCCGTGGCATTAATAAACTGTATTGGTGGCACTATGGGGTGTAGTTAGAAAAAAAAAATTGCTGTTCATCAATAGGAACTGCATGTACATTTTTTCTATGTGAATACTGCAAAATGGAATGTTTGCAGACTATATTCTCAGCAGATTGAGAATGTGTGAATGGAGAAAATACTGCATTACACCCCTAGATGACAATGATTATCATAGGAAATAATTATGCTGCTCAGCTCTGTCCAGTGGCCATAATGCAGTATTTCTGCATCTGCACATTGGATACGCAGAAAATATAGCCTGAGAACATTCAAAAGTGCCCCATTCCCACAGAACAAATTTACATGCAGTTTCAATGGACAAACAGCTATGAATTTTTTTTTTTTTTTTTACATGGTCCTTCAACCACGTATGCACAACTTTTACAGTAAGTTGGCCACCATATTCAAACAAAATACAGCAGAAGGAGGTCACATGGGTACATAGATACACTATATTACCAAAAGTATTGGGACGCCCGTCTTTACACGCACATGAAATTTAATGGCACCCCAGTCTTAGTCCATCGAGTTCAATGTTGAGTTGGCCCACCCTTTGCAGCTACAACAGTTTCAACTCTGGGAAGGCTGTCTACAAGGTTTAGGGGTGTGTCTATGGGAATGTTTGACCATTCCTCCAGAAGCGCATTTGTAAGGTCACAGTTTCCACTCTAATTCATCCCAAATGTGTTCTATTGGGTTGAGGTCAGGACTCTGTGCAGGCCAGTCCACCCTAAACTCACTCATCCATGTCTTTATGGACCGTACAATTTTTGGATCAGGTGTAGGGGCCATTAGACAGAGACTCAATCTTCCAATACATTCATTGGATCTGTTAGGAAACATACCCCAGCAGCAGAAATAAAGTGCTGCTGAACCCAAACTTGTTCGGAATACCAGAAAAAAAATGTCATGGACAAATTTTTACACCCAAGGTCTGTCCTTGGAAATTATGAACAATGAGCAGCCATAGACATGAATAAAAGAAAAAACTCACTGGGCTTCAAAAGTCAAAACAATATATTTACCTTTTTATCATTTTAATTAAATTGCCTCTAGTAGAATGCCAAATGCACATAAGCTCTGTAAAAACAATGACATACCACAGAAAAGTAAAATAAAGGCAGACTCTTTCGAGAAGTTCAAACGTGTTTTTATGGCCTACAATGTATTATTAGTAATTACGTGGGATTACTATGTCACATGAATTGGATTATGGAGAAAATAAGTAGGCCTATGTTAAAGAACCATGCAAATTAAAAATAATGCCACTTTGCAAGCTCATTGTTCCACAAATCAGCCGTGAATGCCTTTTAAGCACGACTATTTCTGAAACTATCTAGCAATTTCTTTTACTTTATAGTACAATATTGTTTTATTAAAGCTGAGGTTTAGCCATTTTTTATTTTTTGCTATACTGCACCAGAGACATAACTTAGCTCTAATAAAGCACGTTCTATGTCCTATTGTAGGAATCCACCCTTCACTGATGTCGGATCCTCTTTGCAGCTGTAAACATCCGGCGCTATATGGCTTAAGAGCAACGGCTGTGGAAGTCTCTCAACGCTCGCCATCCCCTTCCTACTTCGTCCTCCATTACAGAAACTCCTTGCATTGTTTTTACAGAATGCAATACCTTCTGCGAATGAAGGAGGGATGGATGAATGACAGGATCCTCTTCCACTCACAAAACGTGTCACATTCTGTAAAAAATAAAAATAAAAGCCCACAGCGCCTACGCAAGGATGATGATCGCACCCTTCTGGAGAGATCTGGAAAATGTAGAGTACTCCCAAACATAGCAGAGAAGACTTTCCCAGCTTCTGTGTGCAAAGTCTTCTCGCAAAATTTAGAGTGTTCACCATTCTCCAGAATCTTGACAGCAGAAAGAAGGCATCGCCCACTGCAGCATGGAAGCTGAAGGAGAGGTCTCTTTTGCCCCTAGAGGTGTTTTTTTTTAATGTTTATGCTGCACTTTCATAGGTCGATAAGTCCGAGGGGGGCCCCCCCATATAAATAGGTCTTGCACAAAGTGCCAATTTATTTCAGAAAACACTAAGGCGATTTTAGAGTTAAATCGTAGAACTTTTGCCTCTGGTGACTATAGCTGAAGAAACTTAGCTGGAGGTCCAAGCCAGCTTAGGTACTTAACATTGGGATAATTGAATCTCGAGATCCATTAGTCCTGTGAGAAGGTATTGCCTGCCCTGGTCAATCAGAGGGCACCACAGTCACAGCTGTTTTGGTCAGGACTGAAGATTCAAAATAACAAACAGCAACAGTATATCTAGACTCATTCTAATCATGATAAATATCTCAAAACAAATACCCTTCATTTATACAAGAATAAAATGGTGGATTCATTGCAACACACACACACATATATAGACACGTCAGGCCCCCAAACATTCACCTTTTATGATTTCTTGGCCATTTTTCAGAGAATATGAATGATAACACAAAAACATTTCTTTCCCTCATGGTTAGTGTTTAGCTGAAGCCATTTATTGTCAATCAACTGTGTTTACTCTTTTTAACTCATAATGACAACAGAAATTACCCAAATAACCCTGATCAAAAGTTTACATACCCTGGTGATTTTGGCCCGATAACATGCACACGAGTTGACACAAAGGGGTTTGAATGGCTATTAAAAAGGTAACCATCCTCACCTGTGATCTGCTTGCTTGTAATTAGTCTGTGTATAAAAGGTCAATGAGTTTCTGGACTCCTGAAAAGACCCTTGCATCTTTCATCCAGTGCTGCACTGATGTTTCTGGATTCTGAGTCATGGGGAAAGCAAAACAATTGTCAAAGGATCTGCGGGAAAAGGTAGTTGAACTGTATAAAACAGGAAAGGGATGTAAAAAGATATCCAAGGAATTGAGAATGCCAATCAGCGGTGTTTCAAACTCTAATCAAGAAGTGGAAAATGAGGGGTTCTGTTGAAACCAAACCACGGTCAGGTAGACCAACTAAAATTTCAGCCACAACTGTCAGGAAAATTGTTCGGGATGCAAAGAAAAACCCACAAATAACTTCAGGTGAAATACAGGACTGTCTGAAAACATGTGGTGTGGCTGTTTCAAAATGCACAACAAGGAGGCACTTGAAGAAAGATGGGCTGCATGGTCAAGTCACCAGAAGAAAGCCATTACTACGCAAATGCCAAAGTATCCTGCTTACAATACGCCAAATAGCACAGAGACAAGCCTCAAACCTTCTGGCACAAAGTCATTTGGAGTGATGAGACCAAAATTGAGCTTTTTGGCCACAACCATAAATGCTACATTTGGAGAGGAGTCAACAAGGCCTATGATGAAAGGTACACCATTCCCACTGTGACACACAAAGATGGATTGCTGATGTTTTGGGGATGTGTAAGCTACAAAGGCATACGAAATTTGGTCAAAATTGATGGCAAGATGAATGCAGTATGTTATCAAAAAATACTGAAGGAACATTTGCATTCATTAGCCAGGAAGCTGCGCATGGGACATACTTGGACATTCCAACATGACAATGATCCAAAACACAAAGCTAAGTCAACCTGTCATTGGCTACAGCAGAATAAAGTGAAGGCTCTGGAGTGGCCTTCTCAGTCTCCTGACCTCAATATCATTGAGCCACTCTGGGGAGATCTCAAAACGTACAGTTCATGCAAAACAGCCCAAGAATTTACAAGAACTGGAGGCTTTTTGCCAAGAGGAATGGGCAGCTTTACCATCTGAGAAGGCCTCATCCACAAATACCACAAAAGACTAGACATGTGCATTCGTTTTCGTCCGAATGCATTTTCGTCCGAATTTTGGGTGCAGAATCCGAAAACCGAAAGATCCGACATAAACAAATGATTTATTTTCGTTTTCGTTGCGACAACAGTTCGATATTGATAGGAGATTCGACATGACGCTGACAATAGCGATCTGTGTCCATCGAACCTGTGGTCGAATGTGCCTAACCTTATCTCTATCAGTCCAAGATTATTCTACATAGAGAGAAAAGATTCGACATAGAGAGAAAAGATTTGACATTATAGAGACAATAGCAAAAAAGGTTGAATGTGCCTAACCTACCTCTATTTGTCCAAGATTATTCGACATAGAGAGAAAGGTTTCGAAATGAAGATTCGACGAAGCAGTCGCCGCGAGCGGACATTTATGGTCAAATGCTCCGCCCATAGGCTATAGAACAATTCTAATGTGGGTTGACTAGTAATAATAACTAATAAATATAATTATTGCTAGTGTCATACATTAGAATTCTACTATAGCTTGTAGGTGGAACATTCGACCGGAAATGTATGAATGCGGCATCGTACAGTTTAGCTGCTCCTTCGAATCTTCTTAGAACATTCGACAGACACCATAAGCCTTCAATGACAGATTCGACCTTAATTATTTTGGATTTTCGGACGAATGCATTTTTTAAAGAAACAAAATAAATAAAAACGAATTTCGGGAGTAACTAAATAAATTTATTTTTCGGACGAAAACAAAATTCCTAAACGAAATATTTCAGTGTGCACAAAAGACTTCAAGCTGTCATTGATGTTAAAGGACACGGTATTATGAACTGGGGTATGTAAACTTTTGATCAGGGTCATTTGGGTAGTTTCTGTTGTCATTATGATTAAAAATTTTAAACACAGTTGATTGACAATAAATGGCTTCAGCCAAACACTAACCATGAGTGAATGAGAAGTTTTTGTTTTATCATTCATATTCTCTGAAAAACGGCCAAGAAATCATAAATTCTGCCATGTAAACTTATGAGCACAAATGTATATACTATATCCGGTTCCCGACCGGCGCACGCCGATGTACGTTGGCAGAATGGCACGGCTGGGCAAATGGACTTACAGGTACGTCCATTTGAATTCCCCGCCGTGCCATTGCGTGCGCGCCACGCGCCGGCTGGGAGCTCCGTGAATCGGGTCGCGGGTCCCGCGGACTCGACTGCTGCGGGGATACCCGCGATCGCCTCACGAAGAGGACGAACGGGGAGATGCCGTTGTAAACAGCATCTCCCCGTTCTGCCTAGTGACAAGTGTCACTCGATCTCTGCTCCCTGTCATCGGAGCAGAGATCAGTGACGACACACACACAGCCTATCCCCCTACAGTTAGTAATCACTCCCCTAGGACATACTTAACCCCTCCCCGCCCCCTAGTGGTTAACCCCTTCACTGCCAGTGTCATTTACACAGTAATCAGTGCATTTTTAATCGCACTGATCGCTGTATAAATGACAATGGTCCCAAAAATGTGTCAAAAATGTCCGACATGTCCGCCATAACGTCGCAATCACAATAAAAATCGCTGATCGCTGCCATTACTAGTAAAAAAAAAATTATTAATAAAATGCCATAAAACTATCCCCTATTTAGTAAACGCTATAACTTTTGCGCAAACCAATCAATAAACGCTTATCGCAAAAAATTTTTTACCAAAAATATGTAGAAGAATACGATCGGCCTAAACTGAGGAAAAAAAAATGTTTTTTTATATATTTTTGGGGGATATTTATTATAGCAAAATGTATAAAATAATGTGTTTTTTTCAAAATTGTCGCTCTTATTTTGTTTATAGCGCAAAAAATAAAAAAATTGCAGAGGCGATCAAATACCACCAAAAGAAAGCTCTATTTGTGGGAAAAAAATGACGTCAATTTTGTTTGGAAGCCACGTCGCAGGACCGCGCAATTGTCAGTTAAAGCGACGCAGTGCCGAATCGCAAAAAACGCTCTGGTCAGGAAGGGGGTAAAATCTTCCGGGGCTGAAGCGGTTAAACAGTATCTCACAAAAGTGAGTAGACCCCTCTCATTTTTGTTTATAATTTATTATATTTTTTCATGTGACAACACTGAAGAAATTAAACTTTGCTACATCGTAAAGTAGTGAGTGTATAGCTTGTATAACAGTGTAAATTTGCTGTCCCCTCCAAAATAACTCAACACTCAGCCATTAATGTCTAAACCGCTGGCAACAAAAGTGAGTACACCCCTAAGGGAAAAAAAGAGAGAGTCGCCCTGGGACTTTAAATGAGGTGGTCACAATTAGCCACTGAGTAACAAGAGTAATAGCAGTATAAATGTTTATTAAAATTAATGTACATACATGGATAATATAGCATATTAGCTCAGCCAATGGATTTGCACATAATGAAGAGAATAATTAGAGTTGATACAAACGTGCAGTATATACAGATGCACGCATCAGAAAACCCGACACACGTTTCGCGAGATCATTGCTCGCTCATCAGGGGTGGATGCGGATGCTCATCGCTCACCGTCCTCTGCTGGGGACGCCTGATGTAAGGAGGGACTCCGCTGGGGGCGCCTGATGTAAGGAGGGACTCCGCTGGGGACGCCTGATGTAAGGAGGGACTCCGCCGGGGACGCCTGATGTAAGGAGGGACTCCGCCGGGGACGCCTGATGTAAGGAGGGACTCCGCCGGGGACGCCTGATGTAAGGAGGGACTCCGCCGGGGACGCCTGATGTAAGGAGGGACTCCGCCGGGGACGCCTGATGTAAGGAGGGACTCCGCCGGGGACGCCTGATGTAAGGAGGGACTCCGCCGGGGACGCCTGATGTAAGGAGGGACTCCGCTGGGGACGCCTGATGTAAGGAGGGACTCCGCTGGGGACGCCTGATGTAAGGAGGGACTCCGCTGGGGACACCTGATGTAAGGAGGGACTCCGCTGGGGATGCCTGATGTAAGGAGGGACTCCCCATGGATAGTCCCATCCAGTGTTTGTTATTTAAAGAACACTTGCTGAGAGTCACTGTTCCCTAGCTTGCCACACCGACAACTTACCATTCCACTCCCCTTGTTCAAATTATGGCGAAGTCTGAGTCTAGACTGAGTCTAAAAAAGAATATGTTTTTTAGTAGCCGCAGTACGGAGGCATAAACCCTCTTTTTGCACAGATTGTAAACAAGTATAAATGTACAGGTTTTGCGACTGTGCATATGATACTTCAAGAGAAGCTGCCAAACTTTCTGCCCATTGTAAGTCAGCCTATACATCACATCTAGCCTTACCTATGAGAATTTCATATTGATCTTTGGTATATGTTTTAAAGGCATCCCATAAGATAGCTGGAGGAGTTGAATTACCATTAAGGCTCCAAAAGTCATGCATAGCTTTTCTTTGTCCTGGTTCACCCGCTCATCTGACCTAGAGAGTCTCAAAAGTCTATCTGCTGGGGCCACTTTCAAAGAAAGTTGTGTAAAACTTGAAATACATCACGAGAGTATAGAAATTCTTTGGACCCTAGGGAGAATGGGGCCCCCACGTATACCAAATCAATATGGGAGAAAGAAATATGAGATGCAGAAGGGCATGTATATGCTCTGGTCGCAGGAACTTTCCAACGCTGTAAGATGACACTCCTTCGCCCAGGCCTCAAACTGGCACCATTGGAGAAAAACTTGTTTTTTTCCACGGTCAGGGGTCATATTAAAGTCTCCCAAAATGATAATATTGGCAGTGGAGTAAGCAGTAAACCTCGGTAGAATGTGTCTGCAACAGAGGACTTGCTACTGTGGTGGGGGCTAACCATAAGGACTTGGGACTAGTAGATGGTCATCTCTACTCAGTCAGTTCTGATAAACCAAGGCTTGGTATCGTCTTTGTCGAGAGCTAGCCATTATTAAAGAGGAGTTCCACCCAGGGGGGCCATTAAAAAAAAAAAAAAAATTAAAAGTCAGCAGCTACAAATACTGCAGCTGCTGACTTTTAATTGGACACTTACCTGTCCTGGAGTCCAGCGAAGCGGGGGATCGAAGCCCCGCTCGTCTCCCCCTCCGTTCAGTGGCGCCGGCATTGCAACTGTGGGCGCCGGGCTGTGGCTTCACAGCCTGGCACCCACTGCGCATGCGGCGCCGCTCGCCGTGATTGGCCGCTCAGTCACCTGGGACCTGTAATGGGTCCCAGATGATTGACAGAAGGGAGGGAGCAGAGCGGAGCCCTTCCTGTGCCGAGGGGGAAGTGATGTCACCAGCCCAGGCAAAGGAAGGGGCAGACTACGAGGGACCACCTAGCAACAGGCATTTAGAGGTAAGTTAAAAAAAAAATATCCAAATTTTTTTTGTTTTTTTTTTTAGGATTTTTTATGTATTTTTGTTTTTTGGGTGGAACCCCACTTTAAACCCTGCAATGCACACATGATTAGAGCAGCAAAACATCCTTTTCCCCATATTTGCACTGATCAGTACATTTGGAACAAGCTCTTCATGAGCCCATCTCATTGCAAAGGTAGGGCATCTTACCTTTGCAATGTCCTCAAAAGACAACTGGGATTCTAAGGTTCTTTTCTGAATTTATTGTACATGTACACTGATCTGAAATTTAAAATCACAGTCTTGTAAAGTAGTGCAGGTAAAACAGAAGGGAATTAGCAACTGCACAACCTCTAACATACCTCTAACATACCAGAATCAGTCTTTAAACATATATTATATAGTAGTCATACCATGATTGCTTTACCAGCTATAAAGTAACATAAAAATGTTAACAGTGTTTGCATAACTTCAGAAATGAATTGCTTGGAACTTTGTCTCGGCTGAAGAATTTCTAAGGTAGCAGTGCTTTTTTTTTAAAGAATAATGTTTATTAAAATTTCAAACATAAAGGGCTTGATTTACTAAAACTGGAGCGTGCAAAATCTGGTGCAGCTCTGCATAGAAACCAATCAGCTTCCAGTTTTGTTTTTTTTGTCAAAGCTTATTTGGACAAGCTGCAGCTAAAAGCTGACTGGGTAACATGCACAGCTGTACCAGATTTTGCACTCTTTAGTTTTAGAGCCCTTTCACACTGGGGCGGGGGGCGGCGTCGGCGGTAAAACGTCGCTATTATTAGCGGCGTTTTACCGTCGGTATGCGGCCGCTAGCGGGGCGGTTTTACCCCCCGCTAGCGGCCGAGAAGGGGTTAAATACCACCGCAAAGCGCCTCTGCAGAGGCGCTTTGCGGCGGTATAGCCGCGGCGTCCCATTGATTTCAATGGGCAGGAGCGGTAAAGGAGCGGTATACACACCGCTCCTTCACCGCTCCGAAGATGCTGCTGGCAGGACTTTTTTTACCGTCCTGCCAGCGCATCGCTCCAGTGTGAAAGCCCTCGGGGCTTTCACACTGGATACACAGAAGTGGCACTTTCGGGTCGGTTTGCAGGCGCTATTATTAGCGCAATAGCGCCTGCAAACCGCCCCAGTGTGAAAGGGCTCTTAGTAAATCAATCCCAAAGTGGCAGAATCACAGTGTGCTTACCGATTTGCAAAAACAGTTCACATTGCAATCATTTCTTCATTACATGTTCCATGACCATTCTTATAATGCTTGGTTTGCCACATTTCAGAGCAGTAGTGCAAAAAAGTTCAAACTAGTCGGAGATCCTGGCAAGATGTGTACTATAGATTTGCAATATGCCTTTTCGAAAAACCATATACTAATTGAATTCCTAAATTGCTCCACGATTCCTGCATTCTTTAGAACACTGTGAATGAAGTAATAATCAATTAGGGTTCTGGGTGCACACTGCATAGAAAGAAAGATCAGAGAAAAAAAAAAAACATGGAAAATTAAATTGAGGAAGTGAAGGAAAAAAAAAAGGAATAAGAAGAGGATGGTCACCCAGCTAGCAGATCGAACAGCTAATCTACAGTATATGTAGGTTCCAACTGCAATTACAAGAAGGGTTGCAATTTAGGGGACGAAAATTCCATCCAGGTGTACCATAGCGCCAAAAACTTTGCATGGCTGTCATGGAGTCAAGCAATAGACTCTTTTAGGCTCATCATTTTGTTTAGCTCTGACATCCGCTCCCTGATTGTAATAGGAGTGGACGATTTCCAATGCCTGGGGATCAATATGTGTGCAATCAATGCTCAGTAGGTCTCCATAAAGAAAAAAAAAAAGAAAAGAGATTCAGGTCTACAAAGAAATAGTAAGGGTCGAGCATGCCAGCAGACATGAAGAAAAGGAAAATAAGCAAATAAAAAAGGTACCCTGTCAGGGTGGATTCGCACTATGAGCACTAAGGTAGCAGTGTTCAACACAACTTCTGCATGGTCAGTTACAGCACCTAAAATCCTCCTCTATATCAAGCAAAGTAGCAGGTAGGTCCTTTCATTTTTAAGCTGGTAACAATGGATTGAAATATATTTGCACACGTTACATTGCCTTGAAAAAGTATTCATACCCGTTGAAATGTTCCACATTTTGTCATGTTACAACTAAAAAATAAATATTAAATGTATTTTATGTAACAGACCAACACAAAGTGGCACATAAATGTGAAGTAGAAGGAAAATGACAAATGGTTTTCACATATTTTTACAAATAAATATCTGAAAAGTGTGGAGTGCATTTGTATTCAGCCCCCTTTACTCTGATACCCCTAAGTAATATGCGGTGGAACCAATTGCCTTCAGAAGTCACCTAATTAGTAAATAGAGTCCACCTGTGTGTAATTTAATCTCAGTATAAATACAGTTGTTATGTGAAGCCCTTAGAGGTTTGTTAGAGAACCTTAGTGAACAAACAGCATCATGAAGGCTAAACAACAAACCAGACAGGTCAGGGATAAAGTTGTGGAGAAGTTTAAAGCAGGGTTAGTTTATAAAAAAAATATCCCAAGCTTTGAACATCTCATGGAGCACTGTTCAATTCATTATCCGAAAATTGAAAGAGTATGGCACAACTGCAAACCTACCAAGACATGGCCGTACACCTAAACTGACAGGCCGGACAAGGAGAGCATTCATCAGAGAAGCAGCCAAAAGACCCATGGTAACTCTGGAGGAGCTGCAGAGATCCACAGCTCAGGTGAGAGAATCTGTCCTCAGGACTATTAGAGCCCTTGCACACTGGGGCGGGGGCGGCGTCGGCGGTAAAACGCCGCTATTATTAGCGGCGTTTTACCGCCGGTATGCGGCCGCTAGCGGGGCGGTTTTACCCCCCGCTAGCGGCCGAGAAGGGGTTAAATACCACCGCAAAGCGCCTCTGCAGAGGCGCATTGCCGGCGGTATAGCCGCGCCGTCCCATTGATTTCAATGGGCAGGAGCGGTAAAGGAGCGGTATACACACCGCTCCTTCACCGCTCCGAAGATGCTGCTGGCAGGACTTTTTTTACCGTCCTGCCAGCGCATCGCTCCAGTGTGCAAGCCCTCGGGGCTTTCACACTGGAATGCAAGGGGCAGCACTTTCGGGGCGGTTTGCAGGCGCTATTATTAGCGCAATAGCGCCTGCAAACCGCCCCAGTGTGCAAGGGCTCTTAGTTATGCACTCCACAAATCTGGCCTTTATGGAAGAGTGACAAGAAGAAAGCCATTGTTGAAAGAAAGCCATAAGAAGTCCCGTTTGCAGTTTGCGAGAAGTCATGTGGGGCACAGCAAACATGTGGAAGAAGGTAATAATTTTTTTTTTTACTTTTTCCACGTATCCATTTTTTATATATTGTTTTGTATTCCTAGCACTTCACTATAGAGGACTGTGGATACCCTCTACCTTACACATATTTTTTATGCATATGGTTGTGTATAGACTCTATGTTTGTGTATGGTGTATATATATATTTTTTTACACATATTGTTTGGCACTTTTTGTTTCTCACTATAGAGGACTGTGGTTACTCTTTATTCTAATTTAATATTTGTAGTTCATTTTTTACCATCCAGCGGGGGGCTGGAATATTGTATTGCACTTGACACTTTTTCACATTATCAGTGGTCACCTTATCAATATTTATACATGAGATCACAGTTGTAATCTTTTATATTTATTGTTACTCACTGACTTATTATCTATTAATTAGCACTTGATTATTATTATTTATCAATTAATAGTGCTGCATCTTGAGGGTACTATTTATTGGTGTCCCCTACAGCATGTCACATTGGTGCACCTACCACCACTATTAGATATATCATATACCAATATACCCCCCTTTTTTGCACAGCGCCATTCCCTACTTTGCTACACTTATGTGGAAGAAGGTGCTCGGGTCAGATGAGACCAAAATTTTACTTTTTGGCCTAAAAACAAAATGCTATGGGTGGCAGAAAACTAACACTGCACATCACCATCCCTCACTGTGAAAGGTGGTGGTGGCAGCATCATGTTGTGGGGATGCTTTTCTTCAGCGGGGACAGAGAAGCTGGTCAGAGTTGATAGGAAGATGGATGGAGTAAAATACAGGGCAATCTTAGAAGAAAACCTGTTAGAGTCTGCAAAAGACTTGAGACTGGGGCAGAGGTTCACCTTTCAGCAGGACAACAACCTTAAACATACAGCCAGAGCTACAATGGAATGGTTTAGATCAGGGGTCTTCAAACTACGGCCCTCCAGTTGTTCATGAACTACAATTCCCATCATGCCTAGTCATGTCTGTGAATGTCAGAGTTTTACAATGCCTGATGGGACGTGTAGTTCCGCAAAAGCTGGAGGGCCATAGTTTGAAGATCCCTGGTTTAGATCAAAGCATATTCATGTGTTAGAATGGCCCAGTCAAAGTGCAGACCTAAATCCAATTGGGAATCTGTGGCAAGACTTGAACATTGCTTTTCACAGACGCTCTCCATCCAATATGACAGAGCTTGAGCTATTTTGTAAAGAAGAATTGGCAAAAATGTCACTCTAATGCCCCGTACACACGGTCGGACTTTGTTCGGACATTCCGACAACAAAATCGTAGGATTTTTTCCGACGGATGTTGGCTCAAACTTGTCTTGCATACACACGGTCACACAAAGTGGTCGGAAAATCCGATCATTCTGAACGCGGTGACGTAAAACACGTACGTCGGGACTATAAACGGGGCAGTGGCCAATAGCTTTCATCTCTTTATTTATTCTGAGCATGCGTGGCACTTTGTGCGTCGGATTTGTATACACACGATCGTAAATTCCAACAACGGATTTTGTTGTCGGAAAATTTTATAGCCTGCTCTCAAACTTTGTGTGTCGGAAAATCCGATGGAAAATGTGTGATGGAGCCTACACACGGTCGGAATTTCCGATAACAAGGTCCTATCACACATTTTCCGTCCGAAAATCCGACCGTGTGTACGGGGCATTAGAGTGCAAAGCTGTTAGAGACATCCCCAAAAAGATTTGCAGCTGTAATTGAAGTGAAAGGTGGTTTTACAAAGTATCGACTCAGGGGGGCTGAATACAAATGCACATAACACTTTTCACATATTTATTTGTAAAAAAGTTTGAAAACCATTTATCATTTTCCTTCTACTTCACAATTATGTACCACTTTGTGTTGGTCTATCACATAAAATCCCAATAAAATACATTTATGTTTTGTGACAAAATGTGGAAAATTTCAAGGGGTATAAATACGTTTTCAAGGAACTGTAGATCTTGCCAAATCAATTGAAATGTATTATAAACTGTAACAAATGACAAGCTGACCTAAGTTTGGCATGCTTTATGGGAGCACTTATTCAAAAGGGATTTATGAGATTCATACATCCCGTAGAATCCTTACATGTGAAGCATGTCAGAGATATGCCAGCTGGTCATGTGTGGCATTTTATACTACATGTCACTGGATTCAACAAGGTCTGTTGCATTCCATTATTACAAACTGGGCTTTCTTCTGTCCTGTGTGAATTCAGCTGGTCTTTGGCTTTATTCACATGGCCGTAAAAATTTTACTAATGTTACACATGTGTTTTCTAGGAGAAAAGTTCCTGCATAATGATGAGCAAAATACTTGCATATAGATGAGTTTAAATGCGTAAAGATGCGTATGCGTACATAACTTGTGTTTATAATATATTTCCCCCTTTGTTTAGACTTAAGTTATGCACATACTAATGCATATACATGAGTTTATACATGTAAGCGCGCAAATCACATGTTCTTAGACGCAGATTTTTGGATTCTGTGTTATGGATCTGAATACAGCTTTCAGATCTGTAATTAAAAAACACATTTGTTTTTTTTTTTATGGCTGTGTGTATGAAGCTTTAAGACCCGTTTCACACTGGGGTGGTTTGGGTGTTAGCGGTGAAGCGATGCTAGTTTTAACGGTGCTTTACCGCTGTTATAGCGGCACCGCTAGCGGGGTGCTTTTAACCCCCCAGAAGGGGATAAATGCACCCGCTTAGCGCTGCTTTCAAATCTCTTTGAAAGCGGTACCCATTCATTTCAATAGGCAGGGGAGGTGGAGGAGCGGTGTATACACTGCTCCCCCACCGCCTCAAAGATGCTGCTTTGGTCCGACTTTCGTGTGAGTTGAAGTCCATATACCTCAAGTTTACACAGGCATTCCCTGAAATTGTGGCAAAATCGTGGTAAAAGCACGCAACTTTGAAGTCGCAGTAGTGTGAAAGGGGCCTTAATTGCAAGAGTATAAAGTAACGTCTTATTTAGGCCTTTCTCACACTTGTGCAACTTGTCCTGCGACTTGGGACTGCAAAGTCGCATGACAAGTCGTACCCTATGATTTCCAATGAGTACCATTCATATCTATGCAACGTCAAGTTGCACCGACTTCACAGTAGTCCGACTTTGATGCGATTTGAGGTCCATAGATCTTATGTTTACACAGGCATTCCCTGAAATCGCGGCAAAATCGTGTAACTTTCAAGTCGCAGCAGTGTGAAGGGCCTTAGTAGTATCCTTTTCAAAAGTAGATAATGCAAGCTGCCAAGGTCAGTTTGTAATATTACAGATTTACAGGTTGTGTATTAATGTAGTAATCAATTTAAAGTAATCCCGTCATGATAGAAATACTGGAGCCGTTTCAGTTGAATTTTTAGAAGCTACTGCCCGGTTACCATGTTCATCCTGAGACTTCACTGCTGGACAAATTGCTGAACAGTATCATGCATGTAGATTGGGCCTTCCGATTCTGCATGATTATTTTGGATCAGTGACTTACTTGCCAAGTAATGAATTCATAGGATGAGCATGACAATCAGAAACCTATTAAGTAAAGTCATTAATGGTAGAGCCTGTATAAATATAGATAAGATATAGAACAGCCTAGAGGATAAAGCCTGGTACACACTAATGGACAGCTCCGGTCGGAGCCGCTGTGCTAACCATTAGTTCAAGCGATCTTCCCTACTAAACTGTTGTGTTCTGACAGGGGGGCGGCCTCCCCGCCAGAACACTCCAAGCAATGCTTTCTGCCATTGGCTGAGAGCGCTGATCGGGAGTCGGTCGGCTACTGGTTTTCCAGCATGCACATCTGACAGACCGACATGCCGAATGTCAGACATTTTCTTTTTAACCGGCTGTTGTCTCCCCGACATTCGGCCCGTGTGTACCCGGCTTTAAGAGGAAGTAAACCCTGATGGGTTTTACTTCCTCTTTGTTTCCCTGCAAAGGTAAAGCATAATGGGTTACTATGCATCGCATAGTAGCCCATTATGTGTGACTTACCTGACACAGGAGCCTTCGATGTCCCCGATTTCCTCACTGGCACTTCACCCCTTCTTTCCGGGGCTGCGAACTCCGGCTCTGTGACTGGCCGGAGTAGCGTGATGTCACTCCCGCGCATGCGTGTGGGAGCCGCCAGTCACAGCATGAACCCAGCTTGAAACAGCACAGCGTGCCCTTTCAAGAGTGCGCATGCGCCGAATACATCGGCGCATGCGCAGAAGAACTCATTGTACGGGGAAATAGTAACTATCTCCTAAACCGTGTAGGTTTAGGAGATATTTCAAGCACCTACAAGTAAGCCTTAATCTAGGCTTACCTGTAGGTGAAAGTGGTCTGTAAGGGTTTACAACCACTTCAAGGCTAACCATAGAAACTAGAAGGACAGTCGAATATGCAGCGATTAACCTATACATTTAGACCTATATACTTGCCCATACTGTCAATGGCGTCCCTAGGGGGGGGGGCAGAGGTAGCCCTGACCCCCCCCCCCCAACATTATGCTGTGCCCCACCATGTGCCCCACCCCCAATAAAAAAATTTTTTTTTTTTTTTTACAAAAAATCAATGTCAAAGAGAGAGAGAGTCCCCAGTCAGCTCCTGCGGGTGATTCCTCCCCCCTCCCTCTGCTCGCTGACACTGCATAATGCAAGCGCTCACACAACCACGGCCACCCGATCTGCTCCTTCCCCTGCATCCTCATTGGGAGAGAGAAGAGCGAGTTGCAGGAAGGACTCCACCAGGACTCTCAGTTACTGAAAAAACAGACTGATTTCTCCCATCCTTAGGACAGGAGAACCAGCCTGTAAATTCCAAGAGATGCCAGACCAGCGCTGTCCATAGCAGGGGCAGGACAGCAAGAGGAGGCTGGGGAACCCCACAGTGGCAGTACACCAGGGCCCGGTGGCAAGACCACCTTTGATAGTTCTCCCACTGCTTTGGATCCTTATAGTCTCTTGGTATGCTGGTAACATATATCTCTTGTTTTCTGCCACCCTGGGGGGCCTCAATACAGTAGGAAGGAAGCTCACTGCAGAACATGTGAAAGGGCTATTGTGGGGTCGCAGTAAAGGGCCCCAGGAGATTATATATATATATATATATATATATATATATATATATATATATATATATATATATAAAATTGCATTTTATAGTTGCCCCCCTACTTTTGTCCCTGTCCCCCTATGTGCCCCCCCTAAATATGAAAGCTGGAGACGCCACTGCATACTGTATGACTTACTTAATTGTGCTTGCTTATGTTATTGATGAAGGGTGGGGAGAAATTATCAGGTACCTCTATCATTGGCTTATTTTTCCAGCAAACATTTCACCTAATACCAGTTGGCTGTGGTCACTGCCCATGAAGATGAGGATGTTCTGCAGTTCTACTTAAAGCTGAACTCCAGGTATCTTTATTGCATACTTATATTGGTCCAGCATATACAAATGTAAGTGTGCACCACTGGAAAAATGTATGTAAACCCAAAAACAAAAATGTATGCATAGCAACTTACCATTCTTTAGATGTTGTGGTTGCAATGGTTTTCCGTTTTTCATACTTAGAATATTTTAGCAAGTACAGCAAATATCTGTTGACCTTGCCAAAAATGTGGTATCTTTTTCACTTCCTGTGAGTATAAGCAATCTTTTGTGAAATACTAGTCCCATCAACCCATCATGTAATGGAGACAAACAAGGGCAAGCATTGACGTCCAGCCTCTGTGACAACGATGGGTCTTTTGATAGATACTATAGACACATGAGTATAGACATGAAGGGATAGGAAGTGTTATTTACAGCATTTCCAAGTAAAACTAACTATAGAAACCCTGGGGGAAAAAAAAAAAACAACTAATGAAGACACTATCTGTAAAAACTGACAAGCTGCAATATATAACATTTTTGTTTTTTAATTAGACACACTTTATGTATTTAAAAGGTAAGGCTTATGCTGCGTACAGAAGATCGGACATTCCGACAACAAAATCCTGGATTTATTTCCGACGGATGTTGGCTCAAACTTGTCTTACATACACACGGTCGCAAAAATGTTGTCGGAAATTACGATCGCCAAAAACGCGGTGATGTACAACACATACATACATACTGGCTATTGAAAAATGAAGTTCAATAGCCAGTGTGGCTCTTCTGCTTGATTCCGAGCATGCGTGGAATTTTGTGCGTCGGAATTGTGTACACATGCTCGGAATTTACAACAACGGATTTTGTTGTTGAAAAATTTGAGATCCAGCTCTCACATTTTTGTTGTCGGAAATTCCGACAACAAATGTCCGATGGAGCCTACACACGGTCGGAATTTCCAACAACAAGCTCACATCAAACATTTGTTGTCGGAAATTCCGACCGTGTGTACGCGGCATTAATGTACACGGGACGTTTTTACAACCTTTCCTGAACGATTTAACTTGACAGATAGTAACACACATTTAAAACGTCCGTTTTGCCGCGTTTACATGCCGTGTTTAGCAGCGTTTTGCCGCGTTTGTGTTTAGAAAATAAAAAAAACATTTTTTTTTTCAAAATAGCCAAAAATGAAAAACGCCTGTAAACGAAACGCAACTGAACGCGAGTTACTGCGTTTAGAGGCGTTTGAAATGCCTCTAAACTCAGCGTCGCATTTGTTTGCTTTCCAAAAAAGGCCTCTAAACTCAACTGCCTAGAAATGACTGTAAACGATCCTGTGTACATGTACTGATAAGATAACACAGAGGAGAGTTCAGAAGCAGCTGAAAAAAAATGCCCAACTGCCCCTAAACATCCGTTTATCAGCAGCAGTGTACATGAGGCCTAAGACTTTTTTTTCCCATTTTGGATAGCACATAAAGTTCACTTATGCCTCGTTTCCACCGAGCGGATCGGTTCGGAACAGATCGGTTTGGACGGCCTAGAATGGTCCGGCCTATTCAGGCGAGCGTTTCCACTGCAAGTCGGACCGACAGGGGCCATACGTGGGTTTAGAAAAAATGCCGTCATGGCGTCACACGTCCACCAATCAGTGTAAAGTATCGTAGCTCCGCCCTAACCAAACCGTTCCATTTTCTATGGCCCCACATCTGAAGCAGGACCCTGAATGGAACGGTTCGGTTTGGTTGTATGGGCCGCTTTCATAATGGAAATAGCGTACCATACCGAACCGAACCGATCCGCTCGATGGAAACGAGGCATTATATTAGCAGCTTCTAGTGACAGGTTCATTGTGAAAAAAAATATTAAATCTAAAGCCCCATACACATTATTAGATTTTCTGCTGATTTTTGTCTTCAGATTTACCAAAACCGTGTAGTGCAAGGGCCTGCCTGATTGCATACAAATTGAAACTCCTAAGGTTTGACCTCATATTATATGGTTTTGGTAAATCTGAAGACAAAAATCAGCAGAAAAACTGATAGTATGTATGGGGCTTAAGAAAGAAAAGTGTGAAGGTGAACTGTAAAATAAAAAACTGTCTCATAAATCATTTACTATATCTCCTGGAACTATCAGGACTAGCATTGCAAACAGAAAGCTACAATATCTTGTCAATGGTTGACCTTTGTTCTTTGGATTAAGGCAAGTAGGATAAAATTATTTTACAATCTCTGGTTAGGTAGTAACAAATTCTGATATTGGAGATTCTGTAACACAAAATCAATATATACAAGACTTTAGCATAGTGAAGTTGCAACTGCTATTTATTTTTCTGTTTGCTAAAGCCTTTCAACCATGATGCTGATTGTCTGACATACAGTGGGGATGGAAAGTATTCAGACCCCCTTAAATTTTTCACTCTTTGTTATATTGCAGCCATTTGCTAAAATCATTTATGTTCATTTTTTTCCTCATTATTGTACACACAGCACCCCATATTGACAGAAAAAAAAACACAGAATTGTTGACATTTTTGCAGATTTATTAAAAAAGAAAAACTGAAATATCACATGGTCCTAAGTATTCAGACCCTTTGCTCAGTATTTAGTAGAAGCACCCTTTGATCTAATACAGCCATGAGTGTTTTTGGGAAAGATCCAACAAGTTTTTCACACCTGGGTTTGGGGATCCTCTGCCATTCCTCCTTGCAGATCCTCTCCAGTTCTGTCAGGTTGGATGGTAAACGTTGGTGGACGGCCATTTTTAGGTCTCTCCAAAGATGCTCAATTGGGTTTAAGCCAGGGCTCTGGCTGGGCCATTCAAGAAAAGTCACGTAGTTGTTGTGAAGCCACTCCTTCGTTATTTTAGCTGTGTGCTTAGGGTCATTGTCTTGTTGGAAGGTAAACCTTCAGCCCAGTCTGAGGTCCTGAGCACTCTGGAGAAGGTTTTCGTCCAGGATATCCCTGTACTTGGCCGCCTTCATCTTTCCCTCGATTGCAACCAGTCACCCTGTCCCTGCAGCTGAAAAACACCCCCACAGCGTGATGCTGCCACCACCATGCTTCTGTATTGGACAGGTGATGAGCAGTGCCTGGTTTTCTCCACACATACCGCTTAGAATTAGGGCCAAAAAGTTTCTATCTTGGTCTCATCAGACCAGAGAATCTTATTTCTCACCATTTTGGAGTCCTTCAGGTGTTTTTTTAGCAAACTCCATGCGGCTTTCATGTGTCTTGCATTGAGGAGAGGCTTCCGTCAGGCCACTCTGCCATAAAGCCCCGACTGGTGGAGGGCTGCAGTGATGGTTGACTTTCTACAACTTTCTCCCATCTCCCGACTGCATCTCTGGAGCTCAGCCACAGTGATCTTTGGGTTCTTCTTTACCTCTCTCACCAAGGCTCTTCTCCCCCGATAGCTCAGTTTGGCCGGACGGCCAGCTTTAGGAAGGGTTCTGGTCGTCCCAAACGTCTTCCATTTAAGGATTATGTAGGCCACTGTGCTCTTAGGAACCTTAAGTGCAGCAGAAATTTTTTGTAACCTTGGCCAGATCTGTGCTTTGCCACAATTCTGTCTCTGAGCTCTTCAGGCAGTTCCTTTGACCTCATAATTCTCATTTGCTCTGACATGCACTGTGAGCTGTAAGGTCTTATATAGACAGGTGTGTGACTATCATAATAAAGTCCAATCAGTATAACCAAACACAGCTGGACTCAAATGAAGGTGTAGAACCATCTCAAAGATGATCAGAAGAAATGGACAGCACCTGAGTTAAATATATGAGTGTCACAGCAAAGGGTCTGAATACATAGGACCATGTGATATTTCAGGTTTTTCTTTTTTAATAATTCTGCAACAATGTCAACAATTCTGTGTTTTTCTGTCAATATGGGGTGCTGCGTGAACATTAATGAGGAAAAAAAATGAACTTAAATGATTTTAGCAAATGGCTGCAATATAACAAAGAGTGAAAAATTTAAGGGGGTCTGAATACTTTCCGTCCCCACTGTATGAATAGCCATTAGAGGGAGAACCTACAAAATTAGGAAGAAAATATCATCCAACCAGATGCAGACACTGTTTGGGTATCTTGCGGCTTTCTGGCTGAATCCAGTAGTTGGCAGTGTAGATTCCTCCATACACATTTTTTAGCGTTTTTTTTTTTTTACCCTTAAATTGATTGATTTATTTTATTTGGCCCGTCGGGTTTAATGAGAGAAATTTGAGCGTGTATGGCTAGCCTTAGACCACTGGAAATCTGGGCCACTGTGTGGTGCGTGAGAAAAACAATTTGGCTCTCTAGTATACTGCTATTTATTACTGTATATGCAGTCCATGCATTACATTCATGAATACAGAGGCTCCCTTTGGGGTTTAAAGCAGACAGACTGTAGATAGAGCTCCTGTTTCAAAACTAGACCAAGACTCTACCTATTAAGAGCAGCATTAGCGGCTGCTGAGGCACCCTGAGTAATGGACAAAGAGCAAGTGGGGCTTAGCTCCAAGGACTTCTTTCTGCTTTTCTGCAGCCTCACTCTTTCATCCTCACAAGAACATCCCCACCGCCAAAGGGATCACCATTCTGTGCAGAACCTTTAACAACCCTAAATTTACTGTATGTCTTGTGCATGTCTCTCAAATACCAGACCTTCCCTCTACTAGCCACCTCCCTCTCTGACCAAAGGTAACAGCCCAATTGCCACTGGGTATCGCAATAATTTGGCCTAAGAAATCTTTAAAGCATAGGGAAAGATGTTCCAGTTGCTTAGCAATTACAGGATTCAACTTTCCCTCAAAGATCTGTCTCCATTCACAAAGATGGTACCACCATAGAATGAATGGAGGAAGTCTTAGGCAGGCCAAAGATTATGTGATTTACTTTCCTGTAAGATTTTGGGTTTCAGGAAAGAAAATAGTTTAAACCCCCTTGAACCGCACAAGATTTGATCCATCTATGGCCACCTTTAGACAACATGGAGGATGTTTTACATCAGTGTTTCTCAACCTTTTTTCAGTCAAGGCACCCTGTACAATTCTGCACAATCTTGAGGCACCCAATTCTAAAATTGAAAAAACAAAAACAAAATTAATAGTTTTGCATAATGCAGCAACACCCATATGTGTAGGACAACCAACATTAGCTGTGATTTATTCTTCCAAAGCAAACACCTTTGCACACAGGTACTGACTAGTACGCCAATGTTTCTCTTTTCCCTCAGTTGCTCTCTCTCACTCAGCTAATGTGACCTCAGTACTGATGGAGAGGCAAACAAGGGTGCTGTGCAGGTGCCCCAACGTCCTTCTTATCAACCGGTTATGTCATTGGTTGTTGGGACACTGGCGGCTAGAAAGTCATAATGGTGCACAATGAAAACCTGTGGCTTTATGTAACTAATAAGAAGGCTTGATCCACCTGCTGGCTTGTTTACAATTTTTGGGGCAGTTTTTAGGCATTTTTCCAGGGCACCCCTGAAGACACCTGAAGGCACCCCAGGGTGCCTGGGCACCCTGGTTAAAAAAAGGCTGCTTTACATCTAAAGACAAATGTTCAGAGAAAGGGAAAAATAAAAATAGCATCTTCGCAGTATTAAAGCTTAAAGCGGAACTAAACCCACAGAAATACCTCCATTCCAACGATGAAGCAGTTAATCCCTCACTGGCTGCTGTCATCTTCTACCCTGCTACTTCTGGGTGCTGGGTTTATGGCTGGCTCTATTGGACAATCGAGGGATGACGTCATCTCGCATATGCGCATGGGAATCTCTCATTCCAGCACAGCTGGAGTGTGTATTCAGACAGGTAAGTGTTTGTTATTGCAGAAAACACAATAAAAGCTGCAATAAACAGCTGCCTGTTCAGTTTTTTGTTAGTCAAGTTTAGTTCCACTTTAAGACACCTTTCACACTGGGGTGCTTTGCAGGTGCTACAGCGCTAAAAATAGCGCCTGCAAAGTGCCCTGAAACAGCCGCTGCAGGCTCTCCAATGTGCCCTCGGGGCTTTCACACTGGAGCGGTATGCTGGCAGGACGCTGAAAAAAGTCCTGCTAGCAGCATCTTTGGAGCGGTGAAGGAGCGGTGTGTACACCGCTCCTTCACCGCTCCTGCCAATTGAAATCAATGGGGCAGCGCGGCTATACTGCCGGCATAGCGCTGCTGCAGCGGCGCCTTGCGGGCGGTTTTAACCCTTTTTCGGTTGCTAGCAGGGTTAAAACCGCCCCGCTAGCGGCCGAATAGCGGCGCTAAAACGACGGTAAAGCGGCGCTAAATATAGCGCCGCTTTACCGCTGATGCCGCCCCAGTGTGAATGGGGCCTTAACATTAGCATGATAGCCTGACTGTGGAAACCTACATATGCCTCCTATGACAGGCTTCCTTTAAATAGGCTCATCAAAATTATACACATAAATGCACGTATTACAAGTTTATGTGCAGGTTTAGCACAAAATGTATCATGAAACCTTTTAGGGTTCGTGCACATTAAAGTGATTGTAAAGTGTAGTTTAAAAAAAATAAAAATAAATAAATAATAAACATGTTATACTTACCTCCTCTGTGCAGTTGGTTTTGCACAGAGCAGCCCAGATCTTCCTCTTCTTCTCGGGTCACTCTTCGCTGCTCCTGGCCCCTCCCTCCAGTCAAGTGCCCCCACAGCCAGCAGCTTGCTATGGGGGCACCGGAGCCAAGTCACAGCTCCGTGTGTCTATTCAGACAAGGAGCCCCGGCCCGGCCCCCTCTTTCCCCTGATTGGATAACTGACTTTGATTGACAGCTACAGGAGCCAATGGTGCCGCTGCTGTGTCTCAGCCAATCAGGAGGAGTGTTTCGGATGGCTGAGACATTCGTGGACATCGCTGGAGAGAGATGGGGCTCAGGTAAGTAATTAGGTGGTGCTGGGGAGGCTGCTACACACAGAAGAATCCTTCTGCCTTTACAACGCCTTTAAGCTTTAAAAAAAAAATGTATGCTTAGCCTATGAGTAAGCACTCAGCTCCGAGTGCGAAACGCGTCAGTTAAATCCTGTACTTTCTGCATGATGATCTTGTATTTTTGATGATCCCATCTTTCTAATAAAGTCAAGTTTTCTACTACATCCGGTGTGCGGCATCCAGATCTTCTCATTTTAAGGCTGTGTCTCAGCCAATCGGGAAGAGAGTCCCGGACAGCTAAGACACTTGTGGACATCGCTGGAGAGAGGTGGGGCTCAGGTAAGTAATTAGGTGGTGCTGGGGAGGCTGCTACACACAGAAGAATCCTTCTGCCTTTACAACGCCTTTAAGCTTTAAAAAAAAAAAATGTATGCTTAGCCTAATTTATTGGCACTTTCCCACGCACAGGAGCCACACACGTTTGCCGTTTACACAAGCATGTGTGTCATATGTATTGTGTTTGCGTTGAAAACACATGCATAGGTAAACGCTGATGCAAGGAAGCATTGGCATGGACAGGAGCATGGCTGTATACAGCTATTCACTTGTAGGGCAAACTGTATGCAGAATGTGAGGCCCCGGTTGCAGAGAAGAGCTGGGAAATTATGCTAGGCATATAAAATGACTGTTAAAGCCCCACGTGTGCATGAACCATTAATCTAATTAAAAGCTTCTCCACCATTTAATATAACACATAAGAAAAAAGTATGTGTTCACCTGTAATAAATGCATATTAACACATTAGAAACGACATGAAAAAAGACTTTATACTATGTGGAAATTTTCTGGAAAGTACAATACAGGTTTCACCTTTAAAAAAAAAAAAAAAAAAAAGACATGACATTGCTACAGACCAGCAACAAGAGTAGGAAGTCCTAGAGTGCCACCTGGCAGCATTCTGGATAACTTGCTTGGCTCTTTCACATTTTCTTCTGGCATTATACAACAGTAAGGGCTATAAACAGGTATACTATAATGGAAAAACGAACACCCTATAATGTGTATATTTTAAAAGGGAACTATTTCTAGTTCCATTTCTTTATCAGCACCAATATATATATTTATTTATTTGTTATTCACAGTACATCTACAGGAAACCGAACTGGGGCATGCAGAATGAAGTTCTCTTTATACTTCATTGTCCAGAATCAGATATCAATGATAACTGTAACACACGTCAATTCAGTACTCAGATCTTCTTCTAGATTTCAGAACTCTAGGATAGTGCATGTGCAGACTATATATTGTCTTGATATTCAACGTCTACTGACTTGAGCAGAGGTTGAGGCCTGTGTATGTGTAGGAATAGGATTCTGGGCCTGCACAAGGACACAGAATCGATATGAAGATTAAACACTTACCAACCAGGCCAATTCTTACCAATCAGGCCAATTTCTCTCCTACATGTAAAAATTTTTTAAATTTTTTGCTAGAAAATTACATAGAACTCCCAAACATTATAAATGTTTTTTTTAGCAGAGTTCGTAGAGAATACAATGGCGGTCATTGCAACTTTTTATCTTGCACGGTATTTGCGCAGGAATTTTTCAAACGTGTTTTTTTGGGGAAAAAAACAGTTCCGTGCTTTAAAAAAATCAAAACAGTAAAGTTAGCCCAATTTTTTTGCATAATGTGAAAGATGAAGTTACACCGAGTAAATAGTTACCTAACATGTCACGCTTCAAAATTGCACACGCTCGTGGAATGGTGCGAAACTTCGGTACTTAAAAAATCCCCATATGCAACTCTTTAAATTTTTTTTAGTGGTTACTATTTTGAGTTACAGAGGAAGTCTAGGGCTAGAATTATTGCTCTCGCTCTAACATTCGCGGTGACACCGCACATGTGTGGTTTGAACACCGTTTTCATATGTGGGCGGGACTTACGTATGCGTTCGCTTCTGTGTGCAAGCACACGGAGACAGGGGCACTTTAAAAAAATATATATATATTTTTTTAATGTTAATTTTAATTTTACTTTACATTTTTTTGGTTTGACACTTTAAAAAAAAATAATAATAATTTGATCACTTTTATTCCTATTACAAGGAATGTAAACATTCCTTGTAATAGGAATATGACATGATCGGTCCTCTTTACAGTGAGATATGGGGTCAATAAGACCCCACTCTCACCTCTAGGCTGGGAAGCCTGAAATAATTAAAAAAAAACAAAGAACGATCCCGGCTTCCCAGCTGATGCGGCGTCGTTTGTTTGAATGCAGAGGCTCCAACGATATAGAGACTCCGGCGACCATCTGGTCCGCCAGAAATTTCTATGGTAAACATCCGGGGCCGGCGTATCCGTTTTCCGACTCACCAATCACAGCGGTGAGTCGTAGAAGCACCGGAGGGCAGCGGGAGGGGGGGATGTCCCCTCTCCCCGCCCATAAGAACGATCAAGCGGCTGACCAGCCGTTATGATCATTCATATGGTGTAGGGAATCACCAGCTGAAAATGCCGATATCTGAATGAAGCCTGTAGCTGGAGGCATCATTTAGATATACCCCCACAAAGCCTAGGACGTCATATGAAGGCCAGCCACCGGCAAGTGGTTAAAAGGAATATTAAAGCCACAGTTATTTTAAAGTGATTCCAAAGGTAAACATTAAAAAAATGTGCCAATGGCTCCTGCAGCTGCCTCTCTGTCCAGTGAGGAGAGAAAGAGCTGGGAGAGCCTCTGCTCTCCTATACATCGCTGGATAGAGATCGGGCTCAGGAAAGGGCCCTTTCTAAAAGGGATCATGCCGTGACTGGCGGCTCCGACGCACATGCGCGGGAGTGACGTCACGCGATTCCAGACAGTCACAGAGCTGGAGTCCATGGCCCCGGAAGGAAGAGGGGTGAAGATAGACGCTTCCAGCCAGCGGGGAAAGCGGTGACATCGTAGGCTTCGTTTTTAGGTAAGTGACACATAATAGGCTACTATGCGATGCATAGTAGCCAATTATGCTTTACCTTTGCAGGGAAATAAAGAGGAAGTAAAACCCATCAGGGTTTACTTCCTCTTTAACCTCCCTGGCGGTATGATTATGTCTGATTTTTGAATGTCAAAGCGGTACATTGTTTTGCATGGAAATTTGGTGTTTTATATTGTAGGCCTGTAATTCTTACAGTAGTAATAACTCACTTAAATCTGTCCAAACAAGCGTCTAGTAGACATCCCGGGTATGGTAAAGTTTGGAACATGAAGTAAAAAATTATAATATAATAATAATACACTTTATTCAATAATGTAATCAAATCAAAAACACTGAAATTTGTCCAAACAAGGGTGCAATATTACTAGTCACTGTAATACTAGACACTGCATATTGGTTTAGTAAACATCCCAGGTATGAAAACTTTTGAAAAATAGGACTGCACAAAGTCCGACGTCACAATAAAAGGAGAATGGAAAACGTCTCTCTACGTCAAAAGCGGTTTTAGACCAGCTAGAAAACAGCGATAGTGAATTAGAATCACTTGCAGAATTGAGCGATAGTGATTCATGGGGAAATTCGTCATCAGACACCGAAAGTGACGACAGCGACAATCCTGCGACTGAGCTCAGTGCTGGGTACCACAGTCAATAGAGCACCAAGTTCGCACATCACACTCACACTCTCATAGTATGGGACTCTATAAAATATTTGGCCCACCTGATATCGCCACATCTTCCTCTCCTTGAAACATTCAACTGCCATTTATTTTCCCACCGGGTTTGGATAATCCCCAAAGCTAATAATGGTGGCGCAGTAAGGGCTTGACAACGGTTTGATCCTTGCTGTCCCCCCCGGAGCATTGTCACCTTCCAATACCTTAAAGATACACATGATATTCCAGACTCTGAGAAATTTCATTTTCTCCAAATTCGTCATTCGAATCCCTGACAAAAAAACATGACCACAACGGCGTTTGAGACCAGATGTCGAATGTCCCCCACAACACAAGGCCTTATTTCACAACTATACTCCTCTATTCTGAACAATTTTAACTCGCGTGCCCCATCTTACTGCTCCAACTGGGAAAGGGACTTAGGCACCACACAAACCCCTGAGATCTGGCATAACATTTGGGAGGCGCTCTCTGGTTCCTCCCCTAACGTAATAACTTTAGAAAACTCTTTTAAAAAGGTCTTCTCTCGGTGGTACTTTACTCCCACCCAGAATTGCTAAATGTCTCCCTACATACCCTTCTACATGCTTTAGGGGATGCTCAGACCTAGGGGATAGGGGAGGTTAAAAGATTGTGGATAAGAGTCTACAACATGGTCAACTCAGTGTTGCACATAAATTTACGAAAAGACTCTTGGGAGGCACTCCTACACAAGCCGATAGAAGGCGCTACTAAATGGGAGCAGGCTCTCGCGACTCATATATTCTCCGCCATGAAAAAAGTCAATCGCCAAAGCATGGAAAACATCTATTCTCCTTTTCAAATAATTTATTGAGAATACAATACAATTTTACAGTACTGGTTTTAAATTTATGTAAGGTTACAAAATATGAGGAAAAGGAACTTCTCAATAATAACTTAGAATAATAATAGTTAAGTTATCTTGTAGAAATCAGTAAGAAAATCTATTATCCAGTGTACATATCTGAATTATATGGTTATAATAATTAATAGAGCTTTTGTAATTGGAAAAATAAATAAATAAGTAAGTAGATAAATATATATAAAAAAAAAATACAATATGTCACAATAGTGAGACATAAAATGCAACTAAATTAGATAAATTGGGTATTAATGAGATGACCTAGAGAGACACCCAAACAACCAGGGCCAAGGTCCGGCTATTTGGCCCGGCATATCCCGGGTGTATGGGTGTCCCTCCAAAGCATCCCCATCAAAGGTATAGATAGTTTGCATCCGAAAAAGACATAGTTTGCCTAACCAAATAATAATTTAATAGAAATAGATAAAGACATATTTTATTATTATACATCACTAAAAATAAAATGTAATAAGTGGGAATATGTGGTGGGATCTGAAATGGTTATGGAGGGAATTTGGGGTCTCCAGAGAGAAGCGAGTGTTAAATATTTATGGGAACATGTAATAATATAGACCATGAAGGTGGTAGATCTCATCAGGGTAAAAGAAGTGAATAGTTCAAATCCGGTGGTAGTATGTGTGTTATCCATGGAAGCCAAAGAGATTCAAATTTGTCCAGTTTATCAAGTATGATTGCCTCCATTTTAGCATGGATCATAGCTTGAGTTACACGTTGTTTTACAGATATGTCACAAAGCTTATTGGTTTTCCAGGCTTTTGCTATCGATTGTTTTGCAGCTGTTGTGACATATAGTAAAAGTTTAAATTGACGTTGAGTTATGTTTCGTGGCTTATTATTTAGGAGGGCTACCAATGGATCCGGTTGTAATGTGGTTTCAAACATTGTAGAGAGAATTTGAAATATTTTTGACCAATATGTTTGGACTATTGGACAAGTCCACCAAATATGCAGATGTGTACCAATGTCGCTGCATCCGCGAAAACAGTGAGGGGGGTATTGGGGAAGGTATTTTGATATACGTGCTGGCACTAAATACCACCTGGTAAGAACTTTATAATTTGTTTCTAGGGCAACTATGTTGGGTGTGGCTGATTTTGTAGATTGCCAGATTTGTGACCAATCCAGTGAGTCTGGAGGAAGGTTTAAATCAGCTTCCCATTTGGTAGTATAAGACGGGGGAGAGGAATTTGTTTGTGAAAGTAGTTGAGCATATATGTCAGAGATAAGTCCTTGTCTGTGTGGATCTGACATACATGATCGTTCAAATGAAGTATATTCTGGAGTTGTCAAGTTTGTGGGGATGTTTTGGGATAAAAAGTTTTTAATTTGTAAGAATCTAAATGTTTCATTACTGGGTATGTTGTGTGTCTTGCTTATTGTAGGAAATGAAATAAGTTTATCAGAGTCGTAGAAGTGATGAACTCGTGTAAGACCCACATTTATCCAAGCTTTAAAGGAGGAAGGTAAAGTCCAAGCTGGGTAGAAGGAGGGGTTTTTTAGAAAGGAGAGGAGAGGGTTTAGTGGAGATTGGAGACCAAAACGAAATTTAAGTCTATCCCATATTGAGAGGCTATGTTTTGTGACTAGATTTGTTATTGAACGTCGTTGGGGTGGTGAAAGCCATAACAGATTTGATATAGAAAGTGGATCACATTCCACCGATTCTATAGTTACCCAAAGAGGGATTTCTATAGTGGCATGGTATTTAATAATTTGTGCTAATTGAGAAGCATAATAGTATTTTGAGAAATTTGGAACACCCAAACCTCCACAGGTTCGGGCCATATGTAGTGTATTTTGTGGTAATCGTGGTTTAAGTTTGCCCCAAATAAATTGGGCTGATTTGCGTTGTAGTATTCGGAAAAAATAAGCCGCAACGTTTATAGGAAGTACACGGAACAGGTATAGGATTTTAGGCAATATGGACATTTTTACTACTGTGATTCTACCCATCCATGCTAACGGTAAAGAAGACCATTTTCTCAGTAAGGTTGATAATGGAGTTAGCATGGGAGGATAATTTGCAGAGTATAGGTCAGCTGGATTAGCCGTTAGTGAGATCCCTAAATATGGTAAATGTGTTGTTGACCATGTAAATGGAAGGGAGTCTTGTAACTGTTTCTGTAAATCAGGTGATAACGATATATTTAGGGCTTTTGATTTTTGCTGATTTATCTTAAGACCAGATATTTTACCGAATTTTGTAAGAATTTCAATGAGGTTTGGAGCTGATAGTAGGGGCGAAGTAAGAAATACTAAGACGTCATCGGCAAATAAACATAACTTATGTTGGTGACCACCTAATTCAAGTCCTTTTATATTTATATTGGATCTAATAAGTTGAGCTAGGGGCTCAATAGCCAAGGAGAATAGAGGAGGGGATAATGGACATCCCTGCCTGGTTCCTCTTTCAATATTAAAGGGGTCTGAGCGGTAACCTGAATAGGTTATATACACTTTTGGATTATGATAAAGAGAGGAAATCCATCCCTGGAACCGCTCACCAAATCCCCATTTAGGAAGAATGGCTTTAAGATAAGACCATGACAGAGTGTCAAACGCCTTTTGTATATCGATAGAGAGGAAACAGGCAGGGATTTTGCGAGACCTGGCTATATGAGCCAGTAGGGTAGCACGCCGTATGTTATCACCTGCTTGTCTGAAAGGTATGAAACCCGTTTGGTCTTTATGAATTAATGTGCCAATAATTGGATTAAGTCTATTAGATAGAATCTTTGCTAATATTTTTATGTCTATATTAAGAATTGAGATTGGTCTGTAATTGGACCATGACGTGTCATCTGCATGCGGTTTTGGAATCATGGATATTGAAGCTAGTAGGGATTCCGCGTTAAAGGCACAGCCTTCTAATAGAGAATTAAATGCGTTTGTCATAAGTGGGGCTAGTAGTGTAGTAAAGTGTTTATAAAATGTGGCTGAGTATCCATCAGGGCCTGGGCGTTTATGCAATTTTAGGGATTTTATTGCTGATATGACTTCCATATTAGTGATCTGCTTATCTAAAGTTTCTTGTTGGGTAACAGAAAGGGTTGGGAGAAGAATAGAAGATAACAGTGCGTCTAATTTTGTTGAGTCGAATGTTTGTGTATTTTGGTATAAATCTTTGAGTTTCCTACGGAACTCATTGATAATTTTCTGTGGATTACTAGAAAAATTGCTTTTGGTGATTTGTAGCCGAATTGGTTTCGGAATGTGGTCTGCTCTGCGTAGAGTTAATGCCAAGAATGTGGTTGGCTTATTAGCTTTCATATATATTGTATGTTTAGTTTTGCGAAGAATCTGTATAGCTGAGTCTGTTAAAAAAAGATCAAGCTCCAACTTTGCTTTATCATAGTCTAGCTTTGTAGTTTGAGAGGGCAAATTTTGGAAAATTTCAGAGGCTTTATAATAAGCTTCCTCTAATTTGTTTTGCATTTGCTGTTTCAATTTACGTCGGTAAGACGACTGGCTGATACAGACTCCTCTAATGGAAGGTTTAAGAGCTTCCCATAGATTCAGTGGATTAGTATCTGTTGGTAAATTATTAGCGATGTAATCTTGTATGGCTGTTTCTATTTTTAGACGGTATGTTGGGTCAACTAATAAATTATCATTTATAGTCCAGGATCTATGGCTAGGCCTCGGGATCAAGGATGAGAAGGACGTCATGACCGCATTGTGGTCTGACCATGCGCATGGGATGATTAAGGAATTATGTATTTGTGGTAACGTGCCAATGTGGACGAATTGGTGGTCTATACGAGAAAATGTTTTGTGGGGATGGGAATAGTAAGTGTATTGTTTTCTTCTAGGGTTTTGTTCACGCCAAGAGTCAATAAAGAGAATGTTGTTCAAGGAGTTGTCTGAAATTAAGGCGTTGAGGTTGTAGTGGTGTAGGGGATTTGTCTAAAATTGGGTATAAAACTTGATTTGAGTCTCCACACATCATGAGGGTACCTTTTTTATGAGATTCAACTACTGAGAACAAGTGTGAGAGGAACGAAAGAGGATTTCTGTTGGGAGCATAGTAAGAAACTATAGTTATTTCATTATCTAACAGGAGACCTGTAAGGATTATATAGCGACCCTCAGGATCTTTTATTTCTCTATGTAAAGTGAAGGGGGTTGTGTTATGAAATGCAATCAGCACTCCTCTTTGTTTTGTAGTGGCCGAGGCCATATAGACTTGTGGGTATTGGCGACTTATAAATTTAGGGGAAGACTGTGTAGAGAAGTGTGTTTCCTGCAGACATATTACATGTGCAGAAAGTGAAGAAAAGGAATGAAAGGCTTTTGTTCGTTTTGGTGGGGAGTTGAGACCCTGGACATTAAGTGTTAGTACATTTAAAGACATTTTTGAATAAAAGGTATTAGGGATTATAATAAATTCTTAATGTGATAATATCCAAGAAGGTTATACTCTGGAGGGGCGAGAAAAAACAAAAAACAAAACACAATAAAAAAAAAAAAAAGGGGGGGGGGGGCAGGAGAGGATGGGTAAAAAGAATAAAGGGGGATGAATAGGACAAGTAGAATAAGTAAAATTCCTGTTTTAGAGCAGTAGATGAGAAGTTGTTTTTAAATAAAGAGGAAAATAGCTCCTATATGGAGCTAGTATCCAAGGGGTGGTGAAATATCACCAACCGGTGGGTACAAATGGTCCAAAAGGGAGTCCGGTCAGTAAGTCCGGCTACTCGAGGATCTATTGAGAGGCGCAGTGGATTGTCTCCGGGACAAAGGCAGCCTCCTCAAAGGCTATACAAACAATAACAAAATAATACAAGTCACTAATAATATAATAGCTATTATTAGGATAATGTAATAGAGATATGTTTCTATAACTTTGCATTACATCATGCACTTATAAAAAAGGGCATTGCATTTACTAAACTAAACCTAAAAAATGATATTGGAGTAATAAAGTTTGGTAACAATTATTATTTTACAAAGGATTGATTAACTTCTGCTTAAATGAAATTATAAGGATAAAGGTAAAGACAGAGGAAGGATTATTCGATCCCTACTCTGAATCTACCTGAAATTGGTTACCGTTATAATAGTAACACTAGGTAAAAGGTTTCAATGAAATAAAAGAATCGTAGTGGCTTTCAGTCCATTTGATCTTTGGAATTAGGAGGTGGTGATGCAAAACGACTCCTTTTAATGGTACTGGAGTGAGCTAGTTGAGTTTGGTTGTCTTGCTGAACCTTGGGTGAGTTTGATGATGCTCTGCGTTTGGAGCCTTCAGTCGAATTATCTGGAATTGACAAACGAAGCTCCTGGATCGCAGTCAGTAGGTCGTCCAATTTCTTGCAGGTATATGTTGTACCTTTATAGGTGAATCGCAGGGCAAATGGAAAACTCCAACGATAGGGGATGTGGTGGTATTGGAGTATTTGTAGGTGAGGTTTCATCTCTTTTCTTCTGTAGAGAGTTTGCTGCGAGAGATCATGGAATACTTGGTAGCGATGGCCTTGAAAGGTTAATGTATCTTTATTACGTGCCGCTTCCATCAGTTGTTCCTTTGTTCTAAAATAGTGTAATTTTATTACAATGTCCCTGGGGGGACCATCTTCTTTTTTAGGGGCCAAAGTTCTATGAATTCTGTCCATCTCCAATCGTTCAATGGGGATTGATGGGGCTAACTCCTGAAAAAGCGCTGTAATGGTTGATTGAAGATCTATTATAGTTTCAGGTATACCGCGCAGTCGCAGGTTGGATCTCCTCGCTCTGTTTTCGAAATCTTCCAGACGTGTGTGTAGAGTAAAATTTTCTTCTTTCAAGGCTTCTAGCTCGTCAGTATGAGTATTAGTGATATCATTTATATCCTCCATTTTGTGTTCTAAGATAGATGTGCGGCGCCCTACCTCACGAATTTCCCTTGTCAGTTTTTCTGTTATTGTGTCTGAGGTATTTTGGAGGGCTTTTTGTAAAACACGTTCAAACTGACTAAGAATATCCGAGTTATTAGGAATATTCTGTAGAGATATTGGTGTTAATCCATAATCAAGGTCAGAGTCAGCAAGTTGTGAGGAAGAATAGGCAGAGTTCCCCCTTTGTGACTGTCTCTGAGGTAATGCAGAGCGGGAAGATTGTGCTGCTTTCATATTAGGAGCGTTTCTTGTCAGCTTTTCTTTGCCTGCTGGCTGTTTAAGTTTTGTCTTTTTCCCGCTAAACATTATATGTAGTTGTGCCCCGTAGTCTCAGTAATAAGTGGGTTACCGTACTAATGCGGTATTCGACCGTGACTTGTCGATAGAAGGCCTTTTCGTCCCGGTGACAGCGGAGCTCTAAGCATTCATGACTGCTCAGCAGCTTCGCACCTGTGCTCTCCCGGAAAACATCTATTCTCAACTTCGACGAAGTGAAGGGTCGGGTGCACGGCACCCTAGTGAAATAGAAATTTACGTTGATTTTAACAGACAAACATGACAAATTTTTGCGTATCTGGCAGCCCTGGCTGGACTACTTCCCATCAACACAACCTCCTACGTGCTTTTTAGAGCTGTAATCTATTATAACATGTTAGTGTATCTCTCATCAAGAACCTCTGGGGCAGGGGTGGCTTCCCCTTCCCACCCCCCCCCCACCCCTCTTTTTTTTACTTTTTCCCCTTTCATCTATTTTTGTTTATTTTTCTTTTCTTTAATCTCTCTCTGATTCTCTCTGCCGTGGAACTGTTATTTTGCCCACAAGCTTGAGTAGTCTCATAGATGACCGAATGTGTTTTTAGTACTGAAGGGCCCCCACTCTTTTTATTTTTATTAAAATTTTTCGGACATGAAACCCATCGCAATTTCAGGCATGGCTTAGTTATTTGATTGCATTTAATGCTGCTGGGCCTGGTTGTTGTTCCTTTTTCTATCCCTACATCACTGATTGCTGTGTAATACTCGCAGAGAAACTCCTTTTGAATTTGTTTCTGATATTGCATAACCCTGTTGCACACGTAAGTGCCTATTTTCTTTGATCTTTTCAATAAAATTCAAGTAAAAGAAAAATAATCATAAATAAAAAAATAAATAAATACATACAATAAATGAATAGTATATAACAAATAAATGAATAATTAAATAAACCCGAAAAAATATAATAATATTAATAATAAAAAAAAATAATAAACACCCTAAGGGTCGGTTCACACTACAATGACTTGGGATCCGACTTGTCAGCCCTCAAGTCGCCCCAAGTCGCTTGACATTGGGAATTGCATTATAGTCAAAGAGAGCCATCTTAATGTACACTACTGAAGTCGCTCCGACTTCAGAAAAGGTTCCTGTACTACTTCAAGGCGACTTCTATGCGACCTGTACCCATAGAATTCAATAGAAGTAGCCTTCAAGTCGGATCTCCATCTATATTGAAGCTACTTTACAGGAAAAGAAATTAGTTTACCCCGGCAAAACCCTCCCTCCCAGAGAGCTGATTATTCTGTGATTGGCCACAGCCAAAGTCGCCTGTCCTGGAGGCGACTTGAAGTCGCGTTGTAAGTTGCTTAAAGTCGTGCTGAAGTCGCTTTGAAGTCGCCTTGCAAAGTCGCGCTGCCCCTGTATGAATCGGCACTAACCCTAACACAAAATAAATTAATTAAATTATAATAAAAACAAAATTTATTATTATTGTTGTTGTTATTACTAATATTTTTTTTTGTTCGGGTGTTTATTATTTTATTATTATAATTTATTTAATTTTTTTTTTAAAGTTTAGGGGTTATTATTTATTTTTAGATATTATTAATGTATTTTATTAATTTATGATGATTATTAGTTATTTGTGCATTTTATTATTACAATTTTTTTCTTTTTTACATGTTTGCATTTGAGCAGAAAATTGCGCGAAAGCGCACAAAAACATGCGAATTGCGCATTTTCATTCATTTCTATACGGGGAGGGGGGGGGGGATGCGCTAATCTGCTAAATTTGAGCTACAAAAAAAGCTCCAGAACATTTTTGAGCTTCACACAACTTGGAGAGGAGAACCAACTTTATATAGGAGATAATAGATTTATTTTCTCCTCCAGCGTTTTGGATCTTGAAGCTTCAAGCTACAAAACGCTGAAGTGTGAATGGGGCCTGAAAGTTTTAAACTGCATGTGCTGTGGTAAGAATTTTAGTTTTAAAAAATGCTGAGGGTTCAATATTGCATTAAAGGACTTGTAAAGGCAGAAGGTTTTTCATCTTAATGCATTCTATGCATTAAGATAAAAAACCTTCTGTGTGTATCAGCCTCTACAGCACCCCCTAATTACTTACCTGAGCCCCATCTCTCTCCAGCGATGTCCACGAATGTCTCAGCCATCTGAGACACTCCTCCTGATTGGCTGAGACACAGCAGCGGCGTCATTGGCTCCCGCGGCTGTCAAAGTCAGTCAGCCAATCAGGGGAGAGAGGGGGTGGGGCCGGGTCGGGGCTCCGTGTCTGAATGGACACAGGGAGCTGTGACTCTGCTCCAGTGCCCCCATAGGAAGCTGCTGGCTGAGGGGCACTCAGTAGGAGGGAGGGGCCAGGAACAGCAAAGAGAGACCCGAGAAGAGGAGGATCCGGGCTGCTCTGTGCAAAACCAACTGCACAGAGGAGGCAAGTATAACATGTTTGTTATTTTTTTATTTATTTTTTTAAAACGAGAATTTACAAATCACTTTAAAGAATATATTTTCATGCTCATACTCCAGAGGTATGGTTAGCAAAATCAAAGTAAAAACTAAGCGATACAGACTCTGTAACTGGTGGATGACATTATACAAAGATTTGCAGTTATGTTTCCCTCTGCTTCCTCAGCTCCCGTGCTGGACGCTCATTACTGCTGCCTCTGGGTATCAAGCAATTGGTATCTGATCCAGCCTTGGGTGAGTATAGGGCCATGCGTTTTTGGACCCTCTTGACTAATTGTCATGATACCATGTCTGTGTTGATACTTATTTGGTTCATTATACATTTATACATTTAAAGTCCTGGGGCGATTTCCTGTTTTGTGATCCACATGTATATAAGACACTTCTTGTGCTCTTTTTAAAAATGTATTTTATAAAATCTTCATGTTATCCTTTTACATATCTTTTTTGAGTATCTACTCCTTTCACAACTACTGTATGCTATTTATTTGGGCCGGTAAACTCTCTTCAAGGGGTTCTTTCCTTTTTTCTCTATATTTGGAATGTGGACCCATCTCATAGATCAACCATACCTTTATCCTTTCCACCATTAGGGAGATTCACCCTATTTGTCCTGTTTACCACTATCATTAAAAGTAAAAGAAAAAGAAAAAGAAAAATCCCAAATGTGTGGTTGTCTCCAGAAGAGTAATAAAAGGGGAAATCTTTCAATGGGGACACTGTGAAGCCCCAAGGAATTCCCTTAATTAGCAGGGATTTCCTCTCTTCCTGTTTTGGCTATGGGACAGGAAGTGAAGGGAAATCTCCCCAATAGGCCAAAGACTGCGAAAATTAACCTTACAGGGGTTAAAACCCTCCCTTATTTTATTCAAAATTAAAAAAAAATGTTTTGTCTATAGTTCTACTTTAACGCATGCAAAAAGTGCTGCAGGCAGTGCGATGGGGGAGTATTAACCCTCTTCTTGTAATTTTTTTGTAATTTTTTAACTCAGCAAGATTGTGGCCATTTTTATGTACATGGTATCTAATGTCAGCATTAGTTTTGTCAAATAAAAATAATATGTTCCAGGTATTGTAAAAAGGACCTATCATTAAAAATAACACTTCACATGAATTAGGTTTGTACATGTCAGTAATAAAAGGAGAGATATGGCCAAAGCTCTTTTGGTAATCTAACACTTCATAAGTGAACTTTGAGATGTATTTTACATATTAACACACCTATTGGATTTCTTGTGAATTTGGCTTAGTTTTCACACAGTGTAATACTTATTTGCTATTATTTTTATATCAATTGATTATTGAAAGCTGTTTCTGTGAATTGAGTCTAGTGAGGGTAGCGCTGCACTACAGGGGAAAGAAAGACTTAGGACAGTGCCTAAGCATTTTTTCCATATATCGAAAGCCACCTCAAAAGGCCATCAGCCCCAAGACTCTCATATTGCATCAAAAGAGAACTAAAGGTTCTGACATATGGATAGCTGAAGAGTTCAAACCAGACTGGAGAGTATGTGAGTTCCCCAAAGGAAGGTCTGAGACATTTCCCAGGACCAAAATTAGATACTGCAAGCGATTAGTCTGTTCCAGTGATGATTTGTGAGAGTTCAGATGCCACTTCAGCAACATATGGACAGTCAGAGACTCTTGCCTGACAGTGCCCTCGCTTTCAAGAAGTGGCCGTCTGTCAACTGTGGATGTCATGATAACACTGTGATAACAGGAGATTAGAAGATCCACCAGCCAGGGAATCCAGCAATTTGGGGGCAGCTAAATTGCCCAAATGTCTTGAAAGTTGAATGGAACACGAGAATCCATTGATATCTCCATTGATATCTCCGCTCCTGGCTTACATAGTAAAAATCTACGAGAAGAATGAGATCCCTGAGCTGCCATGCAAATAACAATGTGGTGTTAGATGCCAGATAAGTCAACCTGTTCAGGACTGGACAAATTTTGCCAGCTCTGGTGCAAAGAAATGTTTCACCCTAGTTCCAGTGCTGATTTCCCATATTGCAGAATACCCCCAACCAAGCTTAGGAGTCGTTGGCCCTAGAAATAAATGGGGATATGACTTGCTAAGCTTTGAAGCCAAAAGACTCCTTGGGGAAAAAAAAAAAAAAGCAACTCCCACTAAGCACTGGGATAAAAGACTCTCTGCTCCAGTCAACCTTTGTGAAGCTCTGCCAACTTGTCTGATGCACAGACAGGTTGGTCATTTGGAAGGGCTATGCAAAACCCTAGACTGTAGCCCCTGGTACCATCTCCTGTGCTCAAGCAAACATGGAAGCTGCTAAATATCCAGGGAACATCTGCTAACTCCTCCTGTTGTGGGCAGAGGGAACTTTGCCAAGACACTTCTGGGGCCTCCCACCCTTACAGAGGGGCACTATATCAGGTTGCAAAATCCTGACCCAACTATCATCCACAAGCACATACCCCAGATTTTGATGGCCCCTCCTCTAACAATTTCTGCGAACTTGCCAGGGCTGTAGAAAAGAGAACCTCCAGAGAACCCAGCCATGGATAAGGCAAGGAGTCACCTAAGTCATTATAGTAAAGGGAAGGTATGGCATATGTGAACCCCGCCTGACATCCCCCACCACAGGACCCACTGGCCTGCTTTACAGCCCATAGACTGCCGAGGAGGGCGGCCTATGACACCTGCAACTGATCCCTTAGGAAAAAAATTTAGGAAACCAACAGCCATACTGGTGGGTGCAGGCAGTGTGATAGTACAAAAACTGAGGCTACTAGCTCCTGGGAGCCTTTTTAAACTCATCAGTGTTGCGTTTCCTGCAGGTGGGCAAAAGCCATTTCTTCCATGTGCACCGTCCTGGAGGAATAACTGGGAAAAAATCTTTAATTTGACCGCACATCCAACTGTATTCTAAACATTTTTTTAACAAATATAAGTACTACATGAGCCTATGCAAAGTATCCTCCAAGCTACATAAACAACTGGTCAAGCCAATTGCTTTGGACCTGTAACAATTTTGCATTTATTTATTTAAACCATTTACTTTAAATGATATATGTCCACAATAATAAATGTGTTTTACTAGTATAGTCATAAAATGCTTCCAAAAATGAGCTGTGGCATAACGGTGCTGATATACTGTATTCTCACCACATGAGGAGCACTGTGTACAAGTATGTTACATTCTTCCGACCTATAAATTGTACATGAAAGCATCTACTTTCAGCTTGTACTTTGCAAAAAAGTGTCCTTCTGGAGCATTGGCCTTTAAAGCACAACTGAATGCTTCTGTAAAAATAGTGGCTTACCTTTCTCACATGCCAAAGCACCATACAAGGCTGCCCCCTAACCCCTATTAAATGATCAATTAAAAGTCCATATATCTTATATTCTTGATAACAACGCCATAACCAGTAAAAAAGAAATAGCCAATGCGTTTTGGGGGCCAAAACATCCCCCTTCATCAAAGCTAGAAAAAAATATATACATAAATAATGAAAAGTGTACAAATCATACATAAAAAAACACAAAGAAGAGCAAAAAAACGCTTCAATATGTCATTATGGTGTGAGAACAAATGGATATAAGCATACTTTTTCATATCAAACATAAAATATAGAATTCATATGTTCCCCCAAAATCACAAGATCTGCATTCTAAAATCAATAAAACTATAAAAAACTAAAACGATATACAACATTCCAAATGTAAAAATCCACATAGAAAAATGTCATATGTAAAGATTATAATATACATTTATAGAGAAAGGGATAAACAGCAAGCACATTCATGGTTGACAGGATTAGATTTGAGAGTTGACCCCCCCCCCCCCCCCTATAAGGCTATAAATATCCAATTAAACTTGCAACATCTCACCAATATACAATCCAACTTTAATTTTACATGGGTATCTAAAATCCTTTTTATCTGGGAGTCCACATTACCCCCACCTACTATACAATGCAAACTAAAAATTCTCTTTTCAAGGATGACTTTACCCAATGTATTGGGGATCATGGAAATCAATCTCCATGTCATCCTCTGTCAAAAATCTGTGCAATTCAAATTATGTACTGTACCTTCAAAAACTGATGTATTTCTTCAGTTTGTTACCAATCAACATACTCAGGCATGTATTGTGAACAGAAAAGAGAAAAACTCCTACTATACTTCATGTGGGAAAACGTAAGACCACAGGTAGATATTCACATTCTATAAAGAAGCATGGGCACTTGCTTGGGGGTCTTGATGTACCAAACATCAGTACATATTATACAGCAACAAAAGTACTGTCAGCTTAACCACTTCAATACCGGGCACTTTCACCCCCTTTTGGACAAAATGTATTCTGCTACATTTCTTTGGTATAAATAACCCAAATCTGTGTTTTTTATTTAGTCTGTAGGAAAGTCATAGAGTCCACAAACTGTGGTATATACAGTATCTCACAAAAGTGAGCACACCCCACACATTTTTGTAAATATTTTATTATATCTTTTCATGTGACAACACTGAAGAAATGACCCCTTGTCTACAATGTAAAGTAGTGAGTGTACAGCTTGTATAACAGTGTAAATTTGTTGTCCCCTCAAATAACTCAACACACAGCCATTAATGTATAAACTGCTGACAATAAAAGTGAGTACACCCCTAAGTGAAAATGTCCAAATTGGGCCCAATTAGCTATTTTCCCTCCACGGTGTCATGTAAATCGTTAGTGTTACAAGGTCTCAGGTGTGAATGGGGAGCAGGTATGTTAAATTTGGTGTTATCTCTCTCTCTCTCTCATAATGGTCACTGGAAGTTCAACACGGCACCTTATGGCAAAGAACTCTTTGAGGATCTGAAAAAAAGAATTTTTGCTTTATATAAATGGCCTAGGCTATAAGAAGATTGCCAAGACCTTGAAACTGAGCTGTAGCACAGTGGCCAAGAGGCCAAGACCATACAGCAGTTTAACAGGACAGGTTCCACTCAGAACAGGCCTCGCCATGTTCGACCAAAGAGGTTGAGTGCACATGCTCAGCGTCATATCCAGAGATTGTCTTTGGGATATAGACGTATGAGTGCTGCCAGCATTGCTGCAGAGGTTGAAGGGGTGGAGGAGTCAGCCTGTCAGTGCTCAGACCATACGCCGCACACTGCATCAAATTGGTCCTCATGGCTGTCGTCCCAGAAGGAAGCCTTTACTAAAGATGATGCACAAGAAAGCCCGAAAACAGTTTGCTGAAGACAAGCAGACTAAGGACACGGATTACTGGAACCATGTCCTGTGGTCTGATGAGACCAAGATAAATTTATTTTGGTTCAGATGATGTCACGCGCGTGTGGCGGAAACCAGGTGAGGAGTACACAGACAAGTGTGTGTTGCCTACAGTCAAGAATGGTGGTGGGAGTGTCATGGTCTGGGGCTGCATGAGTGCTGCGGAGCTACAGTTCATTGAGGGAACTATGATTGTCAACATGTACTGTGACACACTAAAGCAGAGCATGATCCCCTCCCTTCAGAGACTGGGCCACAGGGCAGTATTCCAACACGATAACGACCCCAAACTCACCTCAAAGATGACCACTGCCTTGCTAAAGAAGCTGACGGTAAAGGTGATGGACTGGCCAAGCATGTCTCCAGACCTAAACCCTATTGAGCATCTGTGGAGCATCCTCAAACGGAAGGTGGAGGAGCGCAAGGTCTCCAACATCCACCAGCTTTGTGATGTTGTCATGGAGGAGTGGAAGAGGACTCCAGTGGCAACCTGTGAAGCTCTGGTGAACTCCATGCCCAAGAGGGTTAAGGCAGTGCTGGAAAATAATGGTGGCCACACAAAATATTGACACTTTGTGCCAATTTGGACATTTTCACTTAGGGGTGTACTCACTTCTGTTGCCAGCGGTTTAGACATTAATGGCTGTGTGTTGAGTTATTTTGAGGGGACAGCAAATTTACACTGTTATACAAGTTGTACACTCACTACTTTACATTGTAGAAAAGTGTCATTTCTTCAGTGTTGTCACATGAAAAGATATAATTAAATATTTACAAAAATTTGAGGGGTGTATTCACTTTTGTGAGATACTGTATATCTGAAAATTGATCAATCCTGATGTACCGATGGCCTATCTCATTTCTTGAGGCCCGAAAATGCCAGGACAGTACAAATATCACTCAAGTGACCCCTTTTTGGAAATTAGACAGTCCAATGTGTTTAACAAGAGGCATGATTATTATTTTTTTTAAGTTGTAGTTTTTTTGTCACAATTTTTTGGAAAATTAAGAAATAAAAATAAAAAAAAATGTTTTTTGTTCACATTTTTTTTTTTTTTACATACGATGACCACTGCAGTATAGTATCATCATATAACTCATGTGGCGGTGATTAGGGACACTGACATATGTAAAAGAACTATAAATATATATATATATATTTGTTTTTATTACATATATATATATATTTATTCTTTTTAACACAGTGTGACCAGAGCAAGTGTGTTATAGTACCATGGACTACTCTGGGGAAAAAACAAGTGAATTTCACTAGTATCAGCAACCATTTTACTGAATGAAACCGATTCATTCAGTGTGTATTGTTGTGATTGGCCACAGCTTGTCACATGGTACGGGTGGGCTGTGACTGGCCCTGTCTGTACCATGCGATCACTTTGACCAATCACAACTAGCAACACAAATGTACACAATGAATGGCATGAAAGGAAGTCATCAATTGTTTACAATTGTCATGTGATCTGCTGTGGTCACATCGATCACATGGTAAGGGCAGCGGGCTGGTACACTGATCAGTCATCGGTCATTCATGCCATTCATTGTGTACAATTGTGTTGCTAGCTGTGTTTGGTCAAAGTGATCACATGGTACAGACAGGGCCAATCACGGCCCATCTGTACCATGTGATTTAGTATTACATAAAGTGCAACTAAACCCATTGATTTTAAGTGGGACTTTAGTCAGAAAATGAAGTCCTGCTAGATCACTTCAGGCTGGCCCATTTTGCAGGTATAGCTATTTAAAACATTAAAAATAAATGTATATACTGTTTATTAAATTCCAGTAATACACTGTTTCACCCTGCTCTGCACATGCTCAGTTTGTAGAGGCCAATCTGCTGACAGCTTTAAAGCAGAATAAATCCCTTCTATGCTTTACAGCCAAGGAAGCTGCTTCTGTTTGATCTGCAAATGTGACAATTAGCTATCCCAGCATTCCAGGAATGTAACTGTTTTTTTAAACTGTTAAATCAATGGGTTTAGTTCCACTTTATGAATTACTGCTGTTCAGGGGCTCTGAGCTTCAGCGAAATGGCAGTCTCCAGCAAGAAGCAAGTTGTTATGGGTAAAGTTCCACCCTAACAGATTCAAAAAAATTACATTCCTGGAATGCTGGGATTGCTAACTGTTACATTTGCTTGTTTCCTCAACCAAACTGTCAAACCATCAAATGGCTGGAGTCATAACTGATCACATGTGCAGCACCATGGCAGTTGCAGATCAAACAGAAGCAGCTTCCTTGGCTATAAAAGTATAGGAGGCTTTAATTCCACTTTAAGGCTGTCAGCAGATCGGCCTCTACACATTCGAAAGTGCCTAAAAACTGAGCATGTGCAGAGCATGGTGAGACAGTATTACTGGATTTTAAATAGTATAGTTTCCACTTTAAGGAACTAGAAATAATTACTCTTGCACTGGGGCCCCCCACACACTGCAAGGGGTAAATGCTTGGTATGTCTAGGTGGTAGAACAGTGTTTCTCAAACTGTGTGCCGCGGGATCATTCATGTTGTGCGCCGGGCCCGGCGGTGGCTGCACCAGCATCACACCGCGCGGCTCCGCCATCATAGTGCTGACTGTCTGTCACTCACTGAGCAAGTGTGCAGGCCTCACACGGACACGCTCATCTGTGATGCCTGGCCTGTGCGCAAATTGAATTGGTTGATGTTCGCCGCCACCAGACCTAGCCAATCCGGATTAAGAATACAATTAGGCTGCGGCCTGGCTGCTAGCAGCGTGCCAGGCCAGGTGCCATGGCATGCGCTTTCAGCCAATGAGGTGCTGAGCATGCCGCGCCTCAATGTGACGTCATTCCCTCCTCCAGCTCCACCCACAACAGAGCAGAGGAGCCAGCAGCCCCTGGCTGTCCCACAAGGTGTGGAGCAGAGAAGGTAAGACGAGAGAAGAGATGGGGACGGACTGACCAGTGTGTGATTATATCAACAGTAAGAGCCCTTGCACACTGAGGCGGGGGCGGCGGTAAAACGCCGCTATTATTAGCGGCGTTTTACCGTCGGTATTCGGCCGGTAGCGGGGCAGTTTTACCCCCGCTAGCGGCCGAGAAAGGGTTAAATACCACCGCAAAGCGCCTCTGCAGTATCCCTAGCCTTAAAGTGGATGTAAACCCAATGTCATCCTTTCTAAACTACTGCCATAGGGGTTATCTATAAGGATATACATGCCTCCTGCATGTATGTTTACCTGTCAAATGTCTCCCCTCTGTCTGTTATGAGACCTGAAAAACTTCAGATTCTGTGGGTGGGTCTGTTGTCTGGAGCTCGGTGGGTGGAGTCGTGATGTCAGACTCCCCGCCCACCTCTACACTCCCCCTGTCAGTATGCATTTTCTCCTGTGTATTTCTTACACTGAACTTCTGCTATGATCTCTAACATCCAGTGAAAAGACAGGAAAGTAACCACATGACTTCAGCATGCCAAATCATGGTGAGGCGTGGAACAGCCAATCCTTGCAGAGCTGCTGAAGAAAGGAGTGGGGGAGGGAATTTAAAAATACTGCATGTATTAGGCTAGTGCACGAGATGTAAATCACCTGTCACTCACAGCAAGGGGTAGGATTTGACAAAGTTTTTCTCAGTTTGTCAAGAATTGTCTCACTGAACAATAAAAGGGGATTGCTCAGAGATGGATTAACTCTGTGTGGCAAGACTGGGCTCAAATGATAGCAAATCTTATACTCTACAGCAGGCATGTCCAAAGTCCAGCTCTCGGGCCAATCGTGGCCCACGTTCCTGTTTAATATGGCCCCCCTGAAGATTTGGTTATATATATATATATATATATCTATCTTTTGTGGCCCCCAGGGCCACAAAAGATATATACCGTATTTATCGGTGCTGCCTTGGAGGGGGCGGGACGAGTGCCATCAGATTACATACAGGAAACTCTCCTGTTTATTCGGCGGCTTCTGTAATAGGAAGTCCCGTCTCCTGGGCTGCCATTGGATGACTGTTCTGTCTATCATAGGAGGTGGGACTTTGTATTAAAGAGGCTGCAGAGTAAATAGGAGATTCTCCTGTATGTAATCTGTTGGCGCTTGTTCCGCCCCCCTCCCTGTCCCCTCCGAGGCTGCAGATGGGCATGGATCAGAATGCACTGATGGCAATGGTAAGGCTGCATTCATAGCAATGGTGAGGCTGCATTCATGGCGATGGCGAGGCTGCATTCATGGCGATGGCGAGGCTGCATTCATGGCGATGGCGAGGCTGCATTCATGGCGATGGCGAGGCTGCATTCATGGCGATGGCGAGGCTGCATTCATGGCGATGGCGAGGCTGCATTCATGGCGATGGCGAGGCTGCATTCATGGCGATGGCGAGGCTGCATTCATGGCGATGGCGAGGCTGCATTCATGGCGATGGCGAGGCTGCATTCATGGCGATGGCGAGGCTGCATTCATGGCGATGGCGAGGCTGCATTCATGGCGATGGCGAGGCTGCATTCATGGCGATGGCGAGGCTGCATTCATGGCGATGGCGAGGCTGCATTCATGGCGATGGCGAGGCTGCATTCATGGCGATGGCGAGGCTGCATTCATGGCGATGGCGAGGCTGCATTCATGGCGATGGCGAGGCTGCATTCATGGCGATGGCGAGGCTGCATTCATGGCGATGGCGAGACTGCATTCATGGCGATGGCGAGACTGCATTCATGGCGATGGCGAGACTGCATTCATGGCGATGGCGAGACTGCATTCATGGCGATGGCGAGACTGCATTCATGGCGATGGCGAGACTGCATTCATGGCGATGGCGAGACTGCATTCATGGCGATGGCGAGACTGCATTCATGGCAAAGGCGAGACTGCATTCATGGCGATGGTGAGGCTGCATTCATGGCAATGGTGAGGCTGCAGATGGGCACTGACCCTTATTTTGCTTCACAGTTCTTTATTTAAAATTTAATTTTTCTTCCTAAAACTTCCCTCTTAAAGTGAAGGTGCGTGTTAAACGCTGATAAATACGGTATATCCAAGTAAAACGCCCAAGATCATCTCTTCACCACACACAGCTACAAAGGTAAGAGAATTCTTGTTGGCCAGTGTATTAGAGCTCGGACGAACACACTTAGAGTGAATTTTAATGGTTCAAAGAATGTCAGGCAAAATGGTCGGCCCTCACGCATGTTTACTTCATCAAATCTGGCCCTCTTTGAAAAAGGTTTGGACACCCCTGCTCTACAGTATGATATCAAAAAATAAAAAATAAAAATTCGGGTTTACATCCACTTTAACGATAATTTAACCCTTAGAGTGCAGAGGGCCTCTCTGCAAGGGTAGATTTTCTTCTAATTCCTAGAGGTGGGCTTTAAAATGGTTTATCCCTATTGACCAGATCAGTCACCAGGATAGTAAAGGAGAGAAAATCATCCTAATGGGTACACAGACAGTAATAAGGCTAGGTTCACATTTGTGCATTGCAGAAACTTGCATGTGACTGCAATGCACAAAAAAAAAAGAAAAAGACCAGCCCGTTGGGTTTTAACTTTGTACGATCACTGCCGGCGGCTATATTGGAAACCTCTCACTGTCAGAATATAATAGCGCAGTGGGATGGATTTTCCCAATCAACAGTAAATGTGTTGACGGGGTAATCAAGCAATTTTCTTTCCTTCAACCTGTGGCTGCATAACCTATGGCCAGCCTAGTCTAACGGAAGTTGCCATTTTTCCTCCTGCACTCAAAAGCTGAACAATAAAGTTCTGGCTGGTGCTGCACTTTAAATAAAGCATCATTTATTAGAATTGATGTGGAAAGGACACATTGATGTGACATAGTACAGCTGTGAATCCTGACAAGCAGGAACATTTTCAGAGACAAATATTATCTGTGACCTAGAACTGGTAACATTCCAATACTCTGACCGTGAATGGAGATGTCACAGACTGGGTTTGATTTACTAAAACTGAAGAGTACAAAATCTGGTGCAGCTCTGCATGGTAACCAATCAGCTTCCAGATTTTTTTGTCAAAGTGTAATTGAACAAGCAGAAATTAGAAGCTGGTTGGCTACCAAGCACAGCTACATCAAGTTTTGCACTCTCCAGTCCAGTTAGTAAATCACCCCCACTGTATGTAGTAACTGGTACATGGTCCATGTATAAAGTCTCCCACTATATGTGTAGAATTTGTACAATAAGTGATCTGTAGCAATCCAAAACCTCCACATTACCTCCCATCACTCACCATGTTGGATTCAGTCGTCCAGGCTCATCAGTTGTCAGTTACCAGCACAAACAAGCGGTCCGCGGTCTCCTTAGCAACCAGCAGCACACCGGAAGAACGGAAGAGCACGTGGCTCCGCCTATTGCACGCAACCACCCAGAAGCGTGAGCGTCCCTGGGACTTCCTCCCGGAAGTGACGTGCAGACTCCGAAACTGCAGAGTTCAGTTTTCCCTTCTCCTGGACACGTAGGTATTTCTTACTATATACAATGAAATCTCATTATACTTTGTGATAGCAGACACATGCTTCTTCGGAAGCCTATGGTACGACGTGTACTGGTTGTGGAGCTAAATCTCTCTGTCAGCTGGGATTTGTGGTTCCTTCACACCTAGGTGGGGGAGGGTGTATCATAGATTGGCCCAGCGTGAACTTAAAGTGGAACTTTACCCATTTGGTAAGGTCCTCTCTCTTTCCCTCTCCTCCCTCCCCTCCCTCCCCTTTAGCATTAGGGAAAAAAATATTTCAAAAGTTAAACTTTTTTGGCATAGGCCAGATGGTATAAGATCCCCTGTGCATGCGTAAATTATTATTATTATTATTATACAGGATTTATATAGCGCCAACAGTGCGCAATGCTTTACAGCATGAGGGTAGACAGTACACTTACAATACAAATCAATACAGGAGCGATCAGAGGGCCCTGCTCTTTAGAGCTTACAATCTAGAAGACACACTGGCAGAGGCCCCTGCACAATATCCTGCAAATCGCCCCCTGGGATGTGTGATATGGCTATCCTAGGGGCTAATTGCGAGACGTTGCGCACACCAAGACATACTGCAAGGTCTCTGCCAGAGAACAGGGCACGTATAGACACCCCCTGAGTCTCTACCAGGTCTATGGGAACTGGCACAGATGATCATAGCTTGTCTTATTCATCGCTGCCATCTTTAGTTGCGATCCGGTGTTCTGTCGAATAGTGCCCCCCGTCGAAAAATGCCTCCGATGGATCTGTGCATACGTGGTACGGACCGTCACTCCAGCTGATATGTTGATCAGCTGGCAGGACCTGAACATAGCACATTATCCGATGGTATGCAAACAGCGGAGGGAGAACGTAATTGTCAGATTATGCCCCGCTGCTGCGGGGTGTGTTTTGTTTGTGCTGCAGGTGGGTTTTGCCTGTGTCTAAGATCGTATTGTAACACACTGAAGATGCCCTGCAACACACCCCGCAGTAGTGGGGCATATTCTGACAATTCCTTCTCCCTCCACTGTTTGCATAGCATCGGATAATGCCGTGGACTGTGCATTCGCTATGTTCAGGTCCTACCAGCTGATCAACATATCATCTGGAGTGACGTTCCGTACCGCACATGCACAGACCCATCGGAGGCATTTTTTTGACGGGGGGGGGTGCTATTCAACAGAACCCCGGCACATGTGCACCCACACCATAATCAGCTGTGTCAGGTCCTGTGGTCCTGGCAAAGACTCGTGGCATGTCTGCACATGTGCTGGATCTCCATTAAAGCAGTAGAGCTAAAGAAGAGGGTCAGGAGAAGAGATTTTATTTCAATCAAGGGAATGTTAGACTCCATGGCCTAGTAAGTAATTTTTTTTTAAGAATATGTAAACCCAACCTTGCATATTCCTGATATGTGCCTGCTGTATTATGTACTTGTATAAAAAAGTATTCTGTTCTCTCTGTATTGCTTCCTTTTGTGTGAATTCCCTGGTGTTCCTGTTTTCCTATTAAAAACTATCAACATTGGGCATGAGAGCTCAGTGTGGTCAGTTTTCTGGCAGTGCTGGGAACTCGGCCAATGATTAGACTTGTGCTGACATGCCCTCCCCGCACAGCCATTCACTGAAAAGCCCAGTGTTCTGCTGTTTCTCCTCCAGTTCTTATGCAGCTGAGAACAGAGGGAATGGGATCACTTATAAAAAAATAAAATAAAAGGTTAAAAAAAAAGTATTTAACGTTTTATTATCTATACACCAATGTATTGCCTTTCATTTCTATTTTAAACAGAATGGTTTTTTTTTACAAGATTAGGGTATACATACACTTTATATGAAAAAAAGACCCAAACTAGAGTCAAAGCTGCGCTCAGATCTAAAGAAACAAAAAACAAATGTGGAAGAAAAAAGCTGCCAGCACCTAAAAAGTCCAGTATCTGACTCCCAAAGTATGGCAAACAGCAAATTGCAGCGCTAAAAGTATATATGTGACATATAAAAAAATCTTTGTGATCCCACCAAGTGACATAACATCAATCAGTAGATAAATGAACAAGAACAATCAATCATAAACAAACTTTGTTCACAAATGCGTGTGAAAAAAGTATATAAAACAATATATATAAATAGTCCAAAACGAAATATTGAGTCCACACAAAGATAGAAAAAACACCCATCCAGGAGATATGTGATAAGGGGTATTAGTAGATGATCCACCAAGGAGTGTGTGAGTAGTCTGCTTACCGGACGGCGATGACTGCTGTTACGGCAGTCTCGCCCAGCATAGGGATTATGGTCTCCCAAAACCATAGGTACAGAGCGGGACCAGTAGCTTTAAAACTCAATCATAACCGGAAATAGAAAGCAAAACACATCCATAGCGCAATAACGTATGATAAAAGGATTTAATAGAATAAAAGAATTGCACTTACAATTTGGCAGAAAAAAAAGTAGCATGAGAGGTATTTAGACACAGCGGCGGTGTCTCCGTGTACCGCGATTCACTTCCTGTACTGCAAAGCCCGTCCGAGAACGTGATGACGTCACCGTCGTAGGCTCCTCCCTACGCGTTTCGTCACTATAGGACGTCGTCTGGGGATTGGCCATTTTGGATTGTGTAGAGAATGGTTAGAAACCATGCCAGGGGAAACCTAGAGTTAAAAGTAGACAAAATATTTTCTGACGACGTCCTTCATCACACTGGTTAAAAATAAGCTCCAATACAGAGTGTTTACAAATAGCACGACACTCAACCTATACAATGTAGGCACGTATTCATTACAACATGGCATATGTGTTGACAATTAACTGGATTGTAAACCTGACGCGTTTCGACCTATATCTTCCAGGTCTTCTTCAAAGGTCAATCTGCTAGAATTGTACCACAAAAGTGCATATGTCAAAATTAAATATGTATATTTGAAAGCAAGTATACCAAACATTGACATGGCATATTTACCCAATGATGAGTGTCCTAGAGCGAAAAGCTTTCTGTTAGAAAGGTCCCCTTAAAATCCAAAAATTGCCTGTTCATCTTCCCCCAAAGGTCCCATGGCACACCGCCGCAGCCCCCAGGGGAGGATCCCAAAGATGTGGCTTACAAGAGATCACACTGTGATACACCCCCTATCTATGGCACGGACTCCACAGTCAATACGATGAGGAGGACACCTGCAGCAATAACCCAGGAAGGAAAAAGACAGTTCAAAGTGATATATATTGTATGCACTCCAGTGTTAAGTTTAGAGAGTGTATATATGTATGTATCTGCTTAGTTGTAAACTGCCATAGGTGCATGTATGCACCTATTATGCTGGCCATAGCCTTCATATACTAAGTGTATATGTGTGCGTAAAAAACTTACACACATATGCCGGGGGGGCCACACGAGGCCGCCATACGGCTGCCATGCCCCCAAGCACGGCCCCCCTCGAGTGGTCCTATCGGATGTGGCGTCTGCACCTGCCATCAATTAACCCTTATGGATACACGCCCTAAATCAAGGGCATATATACCTTTCCATTCTTTTCCACACTATGCCAAGTATCTTCTCGTTTGGTTGGTGGTTCACTCTGCCGTCTCACTCTGTAAGTACACATTATGATAAATTGTTCTCGCACTGTTGTTGTCCCATATATAATACTTGGTCTGTCACAATGACCATATACATACTTTAAATATTTGAATGTATACAACATTTTTCTATTCTATATTTTCAGACTTGCTGAATGCTAACTTGGACGGGCGTTTATTGAGCCCAGTTCAAGGTTGTGACCAATCCCGGGCCAGGTCACACCCAAGTGCAAGCATATTAGGGCAACACAGTGCGGTCCCTACACCTATTTTCACCTTGTCTACTAGGTAATACACCTTGTTCACTTGTTTTTTTTCTCCTTTCTTCCCATATGTGGGCACCCCCTCACCATTTTCCCTTTTTATTCATCCACCACTCACACCACTTTTAGTTCACACTTTCTGTGTGTTCACGTTTTACACATCCGTGTTGCCCACATTAGGGATCTACGGTCCTTTGTTTTCACATCTTCCTTCACTTTTCACATCTAAGTGTCACTCTTCACCATCAACATTGTCTATACTACTCTATTCACGCCCTTTACCTATATGGTATATGGTTTAGGTCTCTTTCTGGCCTTAATTACTTTTTCCCATTTCACATACCTTACGCATGCACTCTGTGATATTTTCTCTACATAAAGATGTAATATAAATTATAAGTATGAATATATATACGTGCGCATATACATATGTGTGTAAGTTTTTTACGCACACATATACACTTAGTATATGAAGGCTATGGCCAGCATAATAGGTGCATACATGCACCTATGGCAGTTTACAACTAAGCAGATACATACATATATACACTCTCTAAACTTAACACTGGAGTGCATACAATATATATCACTTTGAACTGTCTTTTTCCTTCCTGGGTTATTGCTGCAGGTGTCCTCCTCATCGTATTGACCGTGGAGTCCGTGCCATAGATAGGGGGTGTATCACAGTGTGATCTCTTGTAAGCCACATCTTTGGGATCCTCCCCTGGGACTGGGGGCTGCGGCGGTGTGCCATGGGACCTTTGGGGGAAGATGAACAGGCAATTTTTTGATTTTAAGGGGACCTTTCTAACAGAAAGCTTTTCGCTCTAGGACACTCATCATTGGGTAAATATGCCATGTCAATGTTTGGTATACTTGCTTTCATATATACATATTTAATTTTGACATATGCACTTTTGTGGTACAATTCTAGCAGATTGACCTTTGAAGAAGACCTGGAAGATATAGGTCGAAACGCGTCAGTTTACAATCCAGTTAATTGTCAACACATATGCCATGTTGTAATGAATACGTGCCTACATTGTATAGGTTGAGTGTCGTGCTATTTGTAAACACTCTGTATTGGAGCTTATTTTTAACCAGTGTGATGAAGCTATTTTTGTACAATAAAATTTATCTACTTTTTTACATATTGGCTTCCTACCCTTCTCTTTGCTGCCTAAAAACCCCACTTGGGGAACTTTTCCTTTTTGTTATGATCGAGTTTTAAAGCTACTGGTCCCGCTCTGTACCTAATGGTTTTGGGAGACCATAATCCCTATGCTGGGCGAGACTGCCGTAACAGCAGTCATCGCCGTCCGGTAAGCAGACTCTACTCACACACTCCTTGGTGGATCATCTACTAATACCCCTTATCACATATCTCCTGGATGGGTGTTTTTTCTATCTTTGTGTGGACTCAATATTTCGTTTTGGACTATTTATATATATATATTGTTTTATATACTTTTTTCACACGCATTTGTGAACAAAGTTTGTTTATGATTGTTCTTGTTCATTTATCTACTGATTGATGTTATGTCACTTGGTGGGATCACAAAATTTTTTTTATATGTCACATATATACTTTTAGCGCTGCACTTTGCTGTTTGCTATACATACACTTTACTGCAGGGACAAGTGTTGGGGAAAGTGCAGCAGATAGAGTTCAATGAATGTAATTAAAAACAGAAATGCATTGTAATGCCCCGTACAGACGAGCGGACATTCTGACAACAAAACCGTGGATTTTTTTCTGAAGGATGTTGGCTCAAACTTGTCTTGCATACACACGGTCACACAAATCTTGTCGGAAATTCTGAACGTGAGAACGCGGTGATGTACAAGACGTATGACGTGCCGAGAAAAAGGAAGTTCAATAGCCAGTGTGGCTCCTTCTGCTTGATTCCGAGCATGCGTGAGCTTTGGTGCGACTGACTTGTGTACACACGATCGGACTTTCCGACGACAAGTGAAGTTGGCGGAAAATTTGAGAACCTGCTCTCCAACATTTGTGGCCAGAAATTCCGACAGCAAATGTTCGATGGAGCATACACACAGTCGGACTTTCCGACAACAAGCTCACATCCAACATTTCGCGCCGGAAAGTCCGACCTTGTGTACGCGACATTACATTGCATTGCAACTTGTGCACAATGCATACCAGCAAGCATGGGTTATGCACATCATATGATGTGAATGGGCCTTTAGTGTGTTAAACAGAAAGTGTTTTACCATAGTGCACATGTGTATATTATATATGTATGGGGGGGGTGTAAGGCCTCATTCACACAGCCGCAAAGGGCCATACAGCGTCACGTAGTAGTGTAGTTCTACTCTTGTGAGACATATATGTTTGTATACAGCCAGACTGTATAAATTAGTAACAGGCCAATCCACACCATGGCTGTACATGTGTAATCACACTTCCAAGTGGTTACATGCATATAGGGGTGTATGAGTATATGGGGATGAATGAGCATATGTATGTTTGTGTCCGGAATGTGTGGTTACATGAGTACAGCCACAGTATAAGTCAGCCTGTCGATGATTTGTACAGGATGCAAACACCTATGACTCCTCGGCGTAGAAATATGCTTTGTGTGTAAATTATGTATTGGGGCTCATTCACATGGGTTCTTTGGCCCATACAGTGTTAATCGCACCGCAAAGTTAGCGTTGCACCGATTTGAACAGTGCGATTGCCAGCAATAGAAAACAAAGGCTTAAAGGCTAAGGTTGTTTTTTTAGTAACATGTTACATATCGCACCCATATTTGGGGTATAACATGTTACTATACAACACCTATCACACTCATGAATAATGCATCCACTGGACTCATCCGCCACTCGTGACTAACACAAATTGTGCTCTCACCTTAGATATATGACCCCCATAAAATGAAAAGTCAAAAATGCATGTGTCCCCTTTTAAATGGAATCATTTCTCCTCCATTGATCAAACACAGGGTATTGTCCCTTTAACTGGTATCCTCTATAAGTAGCCACTTACAGAGGATACCAGTTAAAGGGACCATACCTGTGGATTTCATGTTATGGGGGGGGGGGTCATATATCTAAGGCTCCATTCACACCTGAGTGTTTTTTGGGCCTTTTCTTCAAGCATTTTTGCAGCTTTTTACAAGCCTTTTACAGCTTCAGGCATTTTTGTTTAGCCAATAGAAAGCACTAGTGGGAGGAGAGGGAGTATACATGTACAATTCAAATTGGTCGAAAAATGATCGACCGATTCAAATTCTGTGTCATCAGCGGTCAGCTGGCTTCCCCACTGACCGCTAAATCTATAAAAAGGAATGCCGGCAATGAAAAATAAATGGGAAAAAAACAGCATGGGTCCCCACCCCCGCAATCTATACCAGGCCCTTCGGTGGTTATGGCTGGTATCTTAATGCCGCGTACACACGAGCGGACTTTACGGCAGACTTTGTCCTGCGGACTTTACAACGGACTTTCCGAATGAACGGATTTGACTACCCACGATCACACCAAAGTCCGACGGATTTGTACGTGATGACGTGCGACCGGACTAAAATAAGGAAGTTCGTAGCCAATAGCTGCCCTAGCGTCAGTTTTTGTACGTCGGATCAGCATACAGACGAGCAGACTTTTTGACCAGACTCGAGTCCGTCGAAAAGATTTGAAACATGTTTCATTTCTAGGTCCGTTGAACTTTTGGGGGAAAAAAGTCAGCTGGAGCCCACACACAATCGAATTGTCCGACGGTCTCCGGTCCCCCGAACCAAGTATGCCGTAAAGTCCGGTCGTGTGTACGCGGCATTAGCCATAATCCCGGTAAACCTCTTGGAAACCGCAACGTATATATTCATATTGTGGTTGGCAATTGGTTAAAGCTTTTTTGAGTCCCTGAGAGCAATAAAACATAGCAGGATTTCTAAGCTTTCCCCATTCTATCCAAAACTAAGAAAATATTTTGTCTACTTTTAACTCTAGATTTCCCCTGGCATGGTTTCTAACCATTCTCTACACAATCCAAAATTTAAAAAAAGCTGAAGCATCGTAAATAAACATGTAGAGTACTGCCTAACATCAACTTTTCTACATAAAATATTGTCTATTACAGGCATAAGCTGGAGCTTACTGGAACGTGTTCATCAGAGATTAAATCATTTAGCAACACCATGTCAAGTGAGTATTATTCTTTGCTGCTGCATATATATATATATATATATATATAAGTGTATTTCACTCATCTCTTTCTCTGTTGTCAGTTTCCAACATTAATTAGTCTTATTCGGTTTGGATGCTGGTTGTATTTTATTTAAAGTGGTTGTAAACCCTTTACATATACCCAGTGAAGGGACTATCCTCAGTGGATACACAGATGAAACAAATCCACCTACATAAGTTTTACCTGTTTATCTGCAGCCTTCTCTTCGCTATATCCATTCAAAGTGCTGAAATTATATAGCTTGTGTGAGAGTTCAGAAAGAAGGAGGCAGGGAGCTGAAGTTACACTCTAACTATGAGGAGGGCTTTGAGAGCTTATTTAAGGGAAGAGGACCCCCCCCCCCCCCTTCACACAGCAGACCGGAACAGAGCTGAGGCTGTCAATCTGCAGGAGATTCCTCCCCTGTCACTATTTCTCTCTTGACGTTCAGAGAAAAATTGTCAGAAGTGATTCATGCTGATAGCGGAGGAATGAAGCAGCAGACAGAAATGACACTTAATGTTTTTAATTGAGACAATTACACACTATAGGGGAATGCGCTTTGTTCATATTTCATGTCTGAGGTTTACAACCACTTTTTAGAGCAAACGTAAAATTAAGAAATATTGGGCTTCTACTGTAAATGCTAGTTCTCTGGATGTCATACTGACCCATTTTTTACGTAAAAAGTTTATTTACATTTTCAAAAATAATGGAAAGGTGAACTGGCGCCCTACACCCTCCCCACCCCCTTTAGTTCTCGCTGCAATTGCTGCACTTACCTCCCTGGTTGATACAGTTTCGCTGGCTGCAGCAGTCCTGGGGTTTGAAAACCACGCTTTTCTTGTTTTCTTCGCCTAGAGACACTGGGATGGATTAAAGTGGTTCTGATTGCTCAGTGCTGGCACATGACTAGGGGGTGAGGTGGTTGTATGGCAGGGGTGCCCAACTTTTTTGAAGAGCGGGGGCCACTTAAGTGATTTGTTAACTGGTCACGGGCCACAATGAACTATGGGGGTTTTACTGCCCCCTAACCACAAATGTAAACTTGCCCTTACTGTCCTGAGCCCTTTATAAGACTGCTTTCACACTGATGTGCTGTGGTTTACCCGCACCATGCTTTCCTGCATGTTAGCTGTACTGAACCAAAGACTTCTATTCCATCTTGTGGATGTGGTGCGCTTTCAGAAAGCATACAAAACCCACAAGATATAATAGAAGTCTATGGCTCAGTGCAGCTTACCTGCAGGTGTGCTGCACTGCACCCGCGGATCAGTGTGAAGGCGGCCTAATATCCCTTTTTATAGGTGTTAAAATATACTGCACTTTTGCAATGGGTATGTGCTAGAAAGGTCCCAGGCGAAGTGCACTTGGTATCACCCCACCTGGAACAGGTGCCAGCGCTACAGAGGAAGCATCGGCTTATGCGGCTCCTGCTCCCTCTGCAGCCACTTGATTCTTCTGCTGCTGGCCCCATGTACTCTGGGATGGCGGGTCGGCAACTCTTTCATTGCGTTCTGGGCTTGCTGACCCGCCATCCCAGAGCATGGGCATGCACTTCCCTGGTTTTAGGTTGCAGGCCACATCAAAGGGCTCGGCGGGCCACTGGTTTTCATTTTTTCTGAAATGCCAAACTTAAACTTGAAGTGCTTTGTAAGTCACCTGGAACAAGCCTGCATATTGAGTATTTTAACATCACTCTGCCTCATCTTGCCGCAACAGTGGCAACCAACTTGGTGTTCCTTTAAAGTGTTACTAAACCCAGGACTGTGCATTCACTATATCTGGTCTCCCACAGTACACCGAACGTGGAAATGCAATAATTTTAGCAGATTTAAACTGCTAAATACCTTTTCTCATCAGCAGTATATAGCAGTTTTAAGACTTCTGGTTAAGTGTCTGGTTAAAGCTTGTAGGAGGTGTTTTCATTCTACTCTGACTGTCCTATGAGGCTGCAGGGCCCCTGACCCTCTGTCTGGACAGTGCTGATTGGCTCTGTACTAGAGCTGCACAATTCTGGCCAAAATGAGAATCACGATTTTTTTGCTTAGGATAAAAAGATCACGATTCTGGTGACGTAAAATCTTTCACATTATACAAAAAAATGTTTTAACTTTACTGGTTAGTTTCGTTTTTTTTTTTTTTTTATTTATTCATTAAAGTGATTTTTCCAAAAAAAATTGCATTTGAAAGACCGCTGCGCAAATACACTGTGACATAAAATATTGCAACAACCACCATTTTATTCTCTAGGGTCTCTACTAAAAAATTATATATATTGTTTGGGGGTTCTAAGTAATTTTCTAGCAAAAAAAAATGATTTTAACTTGGAACCAGCAAATGTCAGAAAAAGGTTTAGTGTTTAAGTGGTTAAACTTTCCTCGCTTACACACGAAGTCTATTCCATTGACAAATTGTTACAATGTTTAGACTTGGTTCCACTGCTAAAGAATGTTGTGATTCTTGGCAGACTACCCGTTTTTTTTCTTCCTTTTCTTTTGATGGCTGTGGATTCAGAAGAGCAGAGAGAATTCTTTGCATAGCAAGAATATGAAACACTTTTGTCAAGATTGCAATGGGGAAAAAATCGTGATAACGATTCTTGACGATTAATCATGCAGCACTACTCTGTACTGATCGCATGCACCCTCCCAAGGAAAAAAAAAACCTCTCAAACAGTACACACTGAACTGAGCATGTGCAGAGTGCCCCCAAGGCATTGTTCTATTAGGAGATGGATTGGGGACAGTGGAAGAAGGGGAGGATCAGAGAAGACAGGGTCAAGCCTTTTTACACAATGCAGAGTATTAACCCCTTAGGTTCCAAAGTGAGTATATCAAGCATGCTTTACTGCATATAGACTGCAGACTGATTTTACTGTTGTGTGTTTAGTAACACTTTAAGTGGCAACCCTCAAAATGAATGCTTAATGTAAGATGTTTAATTAATACCTTATGTTGTGATTGCATCAGTTTTAATAAAAAAAACAATTAAAATGTGCTTTTATAACCGGAAAGCTAGTATGCCTAAAACATAATTTTTTTTTTCTTTCCCTTAGCAATGGCTACTTCTCCACCTTTACGTGGGACAGGTGATGGCATGGAAACTCTGGAGCCTTTAAAATCGGTAGAAGCAATCGCACAACACAGCAAAGTAGTTCACAGCCCAAAGAGAAAAACTTCCCATTCACAGTCAATAAGTCCCGGTGTCCTACAGCTAGGGAAAATTCACCCTGACAAATCAGTGGAAATAGAAGCATTTAGGATTGTGGTCCCCAAGGCTGCAATAACGCACACAGTGCTGCCTAAACATGCTAAATTACAGGAATCCAATGGACACAGTAAAGTAGACACTGCTGACTGTGTGATTGACCCATGGAAACAGTTATCTGAAATGAAGAGTGCTTTGGAAAAACTGAAAAACTCAGAGAAACGCTTGCTTCAAGATAAAGAAGGTCTTTCTAACCAGCTTAAAGTGCAGACAGAGGTAAGAACTAATAAAAGAATGGCATGCTTTTTTTTTTTTTACAGGCTAAAAAGAACTCTAGTCACATCTGTCCACTAACAATTATAGAACAGTGTTATCTGTGCCACCATATTTATATTCCTATACCAGTTCAGTGTTCCTCGACCTTTTCTTCAGTCACTGCGCCCTTTCACGTGCCCCCCTCCCTTCCACCTATATTGTCAGAGAACTCTTCTTAACCACTTCAACACTGGCTCAATTTTGACACTTCTCACACATATATGTAAAAATCTAACTTTTTTTTTGCTGGAAAATTACTCCAAACCCCCAAACATTATATATATTTTTAAAGTAGAGACCATAGAGAATAAAATGGTGGGTGTTTTAATGTTTTATGCTGCATGGTATTTGCACAGCGGTTTTTCAAACATCATTTTTTTATTTTTTAAATACACCTTGTTAACCTTTAATGCACAAAAACACAATTTATTACCCAATTGTTTGGTAAAGTATTAAAGATGATGTTACACCAAGTCAATAGATACCTAATATGTCACGTTTTAAAACTGTGCATGCTCGTGGAATGGCACGAAACTACGGTACATTAAAATCTCCATAGGCAACGCTTTATAAGCCTTTGCAGGTTACCAGTTTAGAGTTACACAGGAGATCTGGTGCTAGAATGATTGCTCTCACTATAACGTTCACAACGTTTTCTCACGTTTGTGGTGCGAACATCATTTAAAATATTAGGAGTAAACACATACACAATATTGGTATAATCTTCAGCGCTAAACCATCTGATGAAAAAGATTAAAGTTTAAAATTTAAATGAAAAGGCATGCATCTGCATGCTGATACATGAAGGTGCAACCATGTGAATGGTGAGTTAATTGAAAGTTCTGGGGGATGAACCCTCTAAAAATTAGTCTCTAAATGGAGGCTATAAAGGGAGCGAGGCTACTTCAGGTGCAGGCTCAAGTGCAAGCCAATCCTTTAAACAGCTTAGGAATTTATTCAGTATATAAAGTATAAAACAACACTAAAAACTTGCTTGAAAAATGTTGGAGCACTTTCATAGTGCTAGAGCGGGTGGGAGCTTCCATGTGCAGTGTCACAGGAGGACCACCGGGAACTCTATTGAGGGATCCACGAGCGCCATGTGTTAGCTGCAGCTCACATCGCTCGTGGATCCCTCAATAGAGACTAAAAGATTGGCTTGGCGCTTCTCTCTCCTCCTCTTGCTATTATTTAAAATATGCATGCGTGACCTACGTATGAGTTCCCCTTTGCACAGGGGGCAGGGGGAGCTTTAAAATCCTTTTTTTTTTTTTTTTTCTCTTTACGTTTTATTTATTATTACACTCTCTTTAATTTTTTTTTAATCAACTTTATTGCTTTCACAAGGGATGAACAACATCCCTTGTGATAGTATGAGCAGTGACAGGTACTATTTACTGAAACATCTGGGGCCTATTAGTCCCTAGATCTCTCCTCTGCCCTTAAAAGCATCTGATCAAACCGAGATCAGTTTGATCAGATGCTTATACAGGCCGGTAACTGCCAGTTTACATTATACTGAGACCGTAAGTAACAAAATACTCATTGCTTCTGGTTTCTTTGACCATAGAGATGATCAGGGATATTTTGGTCCTCAGCCATCTCTATGGTAAGCCGATGGAACTGCCGGCTTCAGTCTCGGACTCCTCGGTGGGACTTCCGCCGCATGTAAAAGCAATCCAGCAGCTTTGTAGCCGCTCAGATTGCTTTTACATTTTTCAGCATCCCCAGCTGAAAAAAAATATACCTGGTTCATGGTTGCAGCCATAGCCCCAGTATACCTGCTTCAACCTGAGGATATACAGGTACGTCCTTTTGGGGCAAGGGGTTAAAGGCTTAGTTCACCTTTAGGAACATGTTACATTTTACACCCACATTTAGGGTGTAACATGCTCCTGGTGACCCACCTCCCGCCGCCAGCGCTCCCTGCCTTGTGACAGTGGTCGTGGGACCTTCTCCCCACACCTGCTGTCACAAGTTGGAAAACAGCAAGGCCCTTTTCACAGAGGCTTTCTGATCAGATCCACCTGTCAGTTTTTCAGGTGGGCCTGATCAAACATTCCATTCACTCCTATGGAGCGGCGGATGTCAGCGGTGACATATCTGCTGACACCCGCTGCTATCTGATCCTGTCTGTAAAATCCAGACAGATGGAGACCCCTTTTTCCATCGTACTGGCGGATTCGATGAAAACGGACAGGTGGTCCGTTTTCCTCCGATCTTCCCATAGAGGAGAGCAGGACTCTGACCGGTCCTTCTCAGCACAATCAGCGGAGATGGACCTGTCACCCGCCTCTTCAGCTGGTATCAGCAGATCGATTCCCCTGCTGCGCAAGCGGACAAGCCCATGTGAAAATAACCCAAGGCTGTTTGGAGCTCATCTCACACAGCTGCGTCATTCATTCAGTTTTCTATGAATTAGATATGTATATATTTATTCCCGCGCTATCAGGTATAAACTATGGGCCAAGTTGGAAAAGCTGCCTGCACCGAAACAGGTACAAACCAACCCTGTGGGTAATGATAAAATAGTTATGTGGTGCCGCGCTAATCCTGAGTAAATGTCTGAATGGCTCAGATTATTAAAATACGGATGTGTAGAGTAGAGATATGGTGTAAAATAAAAGGCGATAATCTCAGCTGTGAAAACACTCTCTAAGTAAAGTAGCAGCTCTAAAAGCATCTGTGCTCATAATAGTAACTGCCCATATCTCCTCAATGTGCATACATAGATAGTAATAAAAAAATAATGTCGCAAAGATAGACAATCAGTGAATCAGTTGCATAATATTCATAAGTAAATTCCTATTAATAATATATGGTGACAGTTAATAATAAAGTGCATAATGCAATAAATGATGCCTCTTAATACAACTCAACCATGCAACACATAAAGTGACATTTGTGCAATGGTGTACTCAAAAACAATATAAAATAGTCCCAAAAATAGGTGTTATAGCATAGAAGTTATTGACTCTAACGTGATTAAATTGTCCAAACATGCACAAAAATAATGTGAATAATAATATAGTGAAGAATATCCATAAACAAGTCCTTTTTAATGAAACGTGATAACGGCGTCCTGGCATGCAGCAATAAAGGTGCAGTGCTCAAGGTGGTCCCATGGGATAGGTCCCTCGATGGTAATGAGGATAAAAAAAAGGGGAGTCCCAATAGTGTAGTATCATTTAAACAAGCAATTTTATTTATAGGTAAAACAGGGTACTCACATAACAAACATGAAACCGGTCCTATCTCCAACGAGCGGCGAGCTCGTAGACCTCTTGCAGCATGTACAGCCTGTCCTGTCCCTACGCATTACGTCACACCACACGTGACTTCATCAGGGGATGAAGGCACGTGTGGTGTGACGTCATCTGAGGCTACAAGTAGGGGGATTGATGTGGTCAAGCTCCCCTGGGGGGTTGTCAAGTGGCTAGGTACCTGTTCTGTGCAGCTGTCTCAGGGCCGGCTGGAGTAGAGGAGGACCAAGATGGCCGCGGCCTCCGGTTGTGGGCCGAAGCCGCGGTCTTTCCTAGTTTCGGCCGCCGAGCGGGAGATCGCCGCTCCGTTCGGGCCCCCTGTACGTCCAAACTTTCCAGAAATCAGGCCAAGGTGTTCCAGGCAACCCAGGGAGGTGATCCAGCCATCAGAGTAGTACAATCATTCAAGGATTAATGTATAAAAAGGAGTAATGGACGGAGCTCTGAGTACACACGTCCTACTCCATGCTGTGTCAGGCCCCCCCCCGGAAAGGTAATTTTTAATAACATTTAATTACAAAATGATTAGTATCGCAATCATATGCGCTATATTATTTTTTCTTTATTTGCTATTTTTTTCCCCCATGAAAGTGGAGTTATCCTTTTAATGACTTAAGAGATTCCATCCTAGACAAGACCTGTGACCATGTAGCAGCTTGTGAGTGCCAATTTAAAGCTAGGACCCAATAAACCATACTAAATAAAGTATGTAAAAGCCTATCTTAAGGGGGAGTTACACTTGGAATAGTAGCAAACCATAAGCATGTTGGCAACGGTAAAAATGTTAGACCAGTTATCTGGGTGGTTTGAATCGTCCCTTTCTGCTAGAGAGGACTCAGCACCTCACAACTCCAAAATATGTCTGAACAATCCGTGAGGAACAAGTTGTGAGGAACAGCCCTAAATCAGGATGGCAACACCTCTGGAAAAGATGGTAAGACGTTAAGAGGGTGTTATACCATCTAGTACATATGCAGTATAGCTATTTCACGTACAGTAATGAATCAAGTATTATTATGGAGGTTGGTGTCTGTTTACTCAGCTCCTTAAAAGCTCCTTACAGTCACTTTCCTATTGTTACTTTGGAGATGTTTTTTTCTGGAAGGTGTAACACATTAAGGTATTGGTTGAAAAGAAAATCTATAAAAGTGATCCGCACCACTGTAACTGCTCTTAAAAAATTATAAATTTATTGTAAAGTCAGAGTGTACAAAATCACAATACAGTGAGTTGACGCGATTCAGCCTACGTGGCTGTAGTCAGTTATGACTACAGCCGTGTAGGCTGAAACGCAACAACTCACTGTATTGTGATTTTGTACACTGTGGACTTTGCAATAAATGACGTTTTTAAAGAGCAGTTACGGTGGTTCTAACTATCTACAGCTGTGCGACTGCAGATGGGGCACTAGTGGGCGGGGTGGGTAGTAGTGCTACCCATAATATTTCTTCTGCTATTGCAAAAAAAATGAAATGACTACCTTATCTTTTGGGGTTAGAAAGGCATAGCTGTTCAAAATGGCTAGAGGGCCACGTAGGGGTGAGCAAATGTAGGTGCTGTTAACCACTTAACGACCGGCCACTGTATATGTACGTCATTTTTTTAAAGATGGATATCTCAGTAAAGGCAGCAGCTGCTGCCACAACCGAGGTATCCATCTTTAGGGCCGGCGTTTCTGTACACGGGTTCGCCGCGAGATCACCGTTATCGGCGGCGGGAGAGGTGCCACCCGCCGCTCTCCCGCGCCCTCCGCCGCTTACCGGAGCCGTCAGTAGCGGTGGAGGACATCGGGACCTGTCACTGCTGAGGTATTTTTTTGAGACGAGTGAGGCCAAGATGGAGCCCACCCGTCTCTATACCATAGGACGGCCGGAGCGACGTCATTACGCCCACTTCTCTTAAAGGCACAATTTTTTTTGTGTCATTTTTTTAAACGACTTTTTTTTTTTTTTTGCATTTTAGTCTAAATATGAGATCTGAGGACTTTTTGACCCCAGATCTCATATTTAAGAAGACCTGTCATGCTTTTTTCTATTACAGGGGATGTTTACATTCCTTGTAATAGGAATAAAAGTGATCCAATTTTTTTTTTTTTTTAAAACAGTGAAAAAATAAATTAAATAAAGTAAAATAAATAATAAAAAAAATAAATACATTTTAAAGCGCCCTGTCCCGACGAGCTTGCGCGCAGAAGCGAACGCATACGTGAGTAGCGCCCGCATATGAAAACGGTGGTCAAACCACACATCTGAGGTATCGCCACGACCGGTAGAGCGAGAGCAATAATTTTTTAAACGTCGCCTATGGAGATTTTTAAGGGTAAAAGTTTGGCGCTATTCCACGAGCGGGCGCAATTTTGAAGCGTGACATGTTGGGTATCAATTTACTTGGCGTAACATTATATTTCACAATATAAAAAAAAATTGGGCTAACTTTACTGTTGTCTTATTTTTTTATTCAAAAAAGTGATTTTTTTTCCAAAAAAAAGTGCGCTTATAAGACCGCTGCGCAAATACAGTGCAAAAAAAAGTATTGCAATGACCGCCATTTTATTCTCTAGGGTGTTAGAAAAAAAAATATATAATGTTTGGGGGTTCTAAGTAATTTTCTAGCAAAAAAAAAATAGTTTTAAACATGTAAACACCTAAAATCCAAAACGAGGCTGGTCCTTAAGTGGTTAAAAAAATCTTTTATTTGAGCAAACTTTTAACTCAGTAGTAGGGAACTTAAAAATTTGTGGAAGGTTGGCAAACTCTGAGCCAACAAAGATCTCGGTGTCACCAGAGAGCCATCCATCCACCTCAGAAATATGCTTCTGTTATAAAATGTAGCCAAAAATGCAAGGTCCGCAGATGGGAGGCAAGGGGTGAGGCTAATGGGGCCAAACTGTATTTCTCTTTTGTAGTCTCCATAGATGGAGGGACTAAGTTACAATCATGTTCAGTGGGGCAAGCGCTCTAGGACGAATTGAAATAGATCATAAGAATCACTGGGAAGTATAGAAGATTCAAAACAGATTCACCATATGTCCGGCTTAGGGGTATGCCACATAGCCAGTTGTGCCAATCTGAATGCCAGATAATATTTCTATAGATTAGGCAGCCCACGTCTAACCATGCTCTGGGGCCTATGCAAAAGAAACTTATTATAGCTAGACTTTTCTGTAAAGTGGTGGTAAAGGACATAGGTTTTATGCCTTAATGCAATAGCAGTGCCCCTCAAGCCCCCCTACCTATCATTTACCGCAGTCCTGTATAGATCCAGCACGGTCAGGCTTCAGTTCTTCTTTCTCCTCTTCCCACTCTCACAAGCTTGGCTGAGAGCAGCTGGAGCCATTGACTCCTGCTGCTGCCAGTCAAATTGTGAGAAGAGAGAGGGAGGGATATAGGGCCGAGCCGCACTGTGTGTGTGTGTGTGTGTCAGACGCGCACAGCCCGGATCAGGATCAAGCCGGCACGTGTGTTCCTATAGCAAGCAGCTTGCTATGAGGGCACACCAAGAAGAGGAGGAACCAAAAGTGTGGCGGGGTTTTCCAGAAGAGGAAGATGTTTGAAAACCATTTAGGAATTAATTTTAAAGTCATATTTGTACAGTAAGGGATTGAGATCATGTAGGCCATGTACTACTATCAAACAAAAAGGAGTAATGAATATGGGTGTAAATTAGCATCTTGGATGACATTAGTAACCAATCTGATGATGTCTATAATCTAATGTAGATTAGAGAAATACCATTTGGTCTGGAGAGGTCAGTGTGGTAATAACAGAGGGGAGGGTATTGTACTTATTAGGCTTAGGGATTAAAAACATATTGGTAAACAACATTTCTTCAAGGAAATTATTGCCTTGTACAGCATACTGTGATTTATACAATTTAGCTAATTTGGGGACCAATATTTGGGCATATTTTTTATAGTAAAAGGTCAAGTATCCATCAAAACCAGGTGCTTTCGAGATTTTCAAGGATTTCATTGTGCCTGCCACCACCATTTCCAATGGCAAACCCTGTATTTCATTTAGAAATTGTTTTAGGGTACAAATATCTGTTCTGTTAGGTTCTGGTGTTTGTTAATTAGACATTGCTCACACTTACTGCTGCACAGTTGCTACTTCTTTTGTCTTGATAACAGGCCTTTTCTGTTATTTAAGGTTAATCGGGAATTAAAAAAGTTGCTGGTGGCATCTGTTGGTGACGACTTACAGTATCACTTTGAGCGCACAGCTCGAGAGAAGAACCAACTTATTCTGGAAAATGAGGCTCTAGCACGAAATACAGCTCAACTGTCAGAACAACTGGAGCGCATGTCCATTCAGTGTGATGTCTGGAGAAGTAAATTCCTTGCTAGCCGGTACATTTCATTCATTTTAAATGTCTTAAAACAGAAATTTGATGCACCTTTCTATTTTTACATTTAGGCCTCCTGCACACGGTACTGATGTTTTAGCATCTGCTTTTTTGGGTGTCATTTTAGGTGTTTGTTTTGCGCGTGTTTGCGTGCACATTATATTTCTTGGGAAAAGGAATTTAATATTTAAGCTTGTATGCGCATATTTGTGTGTGTGTATGTATTTTCTCATACTGGTGCAAAATACTGACTAGGAACAGATTTTTCTATTCTTTTTTTTTTTTTTTAAGACTACGCAGCACTTGTTTAAATAATAAATAAATACCGCGCTAGAAAACCAACACATCAAAAGCAGCAACAAAAACCATCTCAAATATCTCTATGGCAGGGCTTGACAAATTTGCTTGGAATCTAGGAGCCAGCTAAAAAAGTTAAGAGCCAGGTTTTTTTTTTTTTTTTTAAACGACCGACAAAGCTTTATTTTCAATATAAAAATGAACCAATCTTAAATTTACACAGAGACGACTAGAACGAATGTGACTGCTTTTATTTTCTGCCATGCAGGAACACAAGACCACCATATTCCCGCTAAGGATCCAATCAGGTCCGCCTGAAAAACTGACAGGCGAACCTGATCAGACAGCCCGTGTGAAAAGGGGCCAAGCAGGGAGATGACAAATAATAAATTCATTTTAATTAACCACTTCCTTCCCGCAGGACGACTATATACCTCATGTCTTTGAAGAGAAATACCGTTGTTATGGTAGCAGCTAGCTACCATAACCCCGGTGTCTTCTTCAAGAGCCAGTGGTTCTCTTTCAGATAAAAGTGATCTCTGCAGCAGATTCGCAGCGAGATCACTTTTATCGGCGGCAGGAGAGGGCCCCCCTACCTCCGGTGCCCTTCACCGCTTACCGTGGCCGTCGGTAACGGCGGAGGCGATCCGGATCTGTCCCTGGCCTGACATGGAGACGAGTGAGGGGAAGATGGCCCCCCCGCCCATCTCCGAGTCATTGCAGGGCGGAAGCGACGTCAAATCGTCACTTCCACCCATAGCTCTTAAAGGGACATTTTATTATTTTTTTTTTTCAAATGACAATTTTTTTTTTTTTAATGCATTTTAGTGTAAATATGAGATCTGAGGTCTTTTTGACCCCCCGGATCTCACATTTAAGAGGTCCTGTCATGCTTTTTTTCTATTACAAGGGATTTTTACATTCCTTGTAATAGGAATAAAAGTGACTTTTTTTTTTTAAAAGAACAGTGAAAAAATAAAAGTTAAAATAAATAAGAAAAATTTTTTTTTTTAAATGTGCCCCATCCCTTGTAATAGAAATAAAAGTGACACAATTTTTTTTTTTAAAACAGTGTAAAAATAAAAAGTAAAATATATAAGAAAAAAAAATAATTTTTTTAAACACGCCCCGTCCCGCCGAGCTTGCTTGCAGAAGCGAACGCATATGTGAGTAGCGCCCGCATATGAAAGCGGTGTTCAAACCACACGTGAGGTATCGCCACGATCGGTAAAGCGAGAGCAATAATTCTAGCCCTAGACCTCCTCTGTAACTCAAAACATGTAACCTGTAGAATTTTTTAAACGTCGCCTATGGAGATTTTAAAGGGTAAAAGTTTGTCGCCATTCCACGAGCGGACGAAATTTTGAAGCGTGACATGGTGGGAATCAATTTACTCAGAGTAACATTATCTTTCACAATATAAAAAAAATGGGCTAACTTTACTGTTTTCTTATTTTTTTAATTAAAAAAAAGTATTTTTTCCCAAAAAAGTGCGCTTGTAAGTCCGCTGCGCAAATACGGTGTGACAGAAAGTATTGCAATGACCGCCATTTTATTCTCTAGGGTGTTAGAATAAAAAATATATATAATGTTTGGGGGTTCTAAGTAAAGGGAAGGAGATGAACAGGCAGTGAAAACAGGTAGGGAAAGCTCCATTAGCATTGATGGATGTCTTGTCATACCAACGGCCACCACCAGAGGGCGCCTGATTGCAGAAGGAACCAGGAACCATAGGACTGCAGTAGGCCGCAAAGCCGCGGCCTCAATTACCGGCGCGGCCCATCGCGATCGCGCCGGGAGGGGGGGGTGTCGAACGGACACAGGATACCCCAGCTGTGCCTCCCCAGGCGCCAGGTCGCTAATTCTAGTCGCAAATGCGACCTGGCGCCCGGGGTTTGTCGAACCCTGCTCTATGGTGTAAGTAAAACAATATTAAGATAAGTTGCGCTAAACCTGAACAGTCACATTTGAGTGACACAAAACATAAGTAAATAAAAATTGGATATATGACAAATATTCAATTGTGATCATTCAAATAATACAAAAAATTGAGAAAACAATAAACGTGAAAAAAACAGGTGCACAATGTTGATAGGTGTATGGAAGGATGAGTGCAGATAAACTGCAAAGTCCACAGAGAATGTAAAGTCTCCAATGCCTGTCACCAATCTCTGAAGGTCAGGCTAATAAGAAAAACGGATCTCAATCTGAAGTAAAAGCTCTATAAGTGGAAACCCTTACCAGAGCTGGTGGTTTCCCTTATGAGCAGAGTCATATACACAAGCAGGTTGAGCCCTCTGCGGGGACAGAAGAGTCTTCCGGTGCCTCTGTTCCTTCTCAGTGTCTTCGGAAAATCAATGGAAAGTACTTCAGCCAAGTGCGGAAAGAACCCAGCGGATGGATGCTCTAATCTGGAAAGAGATGCACTCAGTCTCAGAGCCACGAGTGTGAAAAAAAGGGGGACTCCAATCGTGAAGTATAATTAAAAAAGGAAAGCCTTTATTGCTAATAAACAAGCGGAAATCCGCAATATGACATTGCAGAGAAACTACATTAAAAACAGCCGCCTAGCTAAAAATGCACAAACACCCGTGTGACGGGGTCACATGTGGCGTGATGGCGTCAGCACAAAGCACCTCCCTACATGTTTCGTAATACCTTACGTCTTCCTTCCTTACGTCTTCCTGCCCCCGGGAAGGAGGTTTTCACCCATGATTTGACGGTACATGGCCCCGTCCATCATCCCTTTGATGCGGTGAAGTTGTACTGTCCCCTTAGCAGAAAAACACCCCCAAAGCATAATGTTTCCACCTTAATGTTTGAAAGTGGGGATGGTGTTCTTGGGGTCATAGGTAGCATTCCTCCTCCTCCAAACATGGCGAGTTGAGTTGATGCCAAAGAGTTCGATTTTGGTCTCATCTGACCACAACACTTTCACCCAGTTCTCCTCTGAATTATTCAGATGTTCATTAGCAAACTTCAGATGGGCCTGTATATGTGCCTTCTTGAGCAGGGGGACCTTGCGGGCGCTGTAGGATTTCAGTCTTTCACGGCATAGTGTTTTACCAATTGTTTTCTTGGTGACTATGGTCCTAGTTACCTTGAGATCATTAACACGGTTCTCCTGTGTAGTTCTGGGCTAATTCCTCACATTGAAATTAGGTGAGATCTTGCATGGAGCCCCAGACCGAGGGAGATTGACAGTTATTTTGTGTGGGTTTTTTTTTTTGTGTTTTATTTTATTTATTTTTTTCATTTGGGAATAATCGCACCAACTGTTGTCACCCTCTCAATAAGCTGCTTGGCAATGGTCTTGTAGCCCATTCCAGCCTTGTGTAGGTCTACAATCTTGTCCCTGACATCCTTGGACAGATCTTTGATTTATTGCTTCTGTAGACAGGTAACAAGCTGAGATCAGGAACACTTCCTTTAAGAGAGTGCTCCTAATCTCAGCTTGTTACCTGTATAGAAGACACCTAAGAGCCACAAATCTTGCGGATTGATAGGGGATCAAATACTTATTTCACTCATTAAAATGCAAATCAATTTATAACTTTTTTTAAATGTGTTTTTCTGGATATTTTTGTTGTCATTCTGTCTCTCACTGTTAAAATAAACCTACCATTAATATTTTAGACTGATCATTTCTGTCAGTGGGCAAATGTATAAAATCAGCAGGGGATCAAATAATTTTCCAACTTTTACCTAATCCTTTATGTAAATGTAGTCCAGATATTGATAATGCATGTCTCAAAGGTTGTGCATTTGCTTCCAGTCTCTGGCATATATAATTTTTTTGTATGAAGATTGAGATTTTAGAATAAATTGGGACTTGTAGCTATTATGTTTTGTATTTAAATTTCCATAAATCTTACCAAGAGCCAGCCCACTGCTTGCATCTGGGCTGCAGGATTTTTTAGAGGAGTACTGAAGGTGCTATGATTTTAGGAAGTCTAGTACAAAACCCTCTTGGCCCCTCCCACCAGCCATGACCTGCCTGCATTGCATGGAGACCAGGCGATAAAATGGAAAGATCTTAATCAAAAATCTGATTTAGCACAGAGAACCAGGCAAGGAAAAATGTAAAGGTAGTTTAATCTTAAAGTGGAGTACCACTCAAAAGTGGAACTTTCGCTTATCCGTCCCTCTTTCTTCCGGGGCCGCGGACTCCAGCTCTGTGACTGGCTGGAGCCGCGTGACGTCACTCCCACGCATTCGCGCCCCCGTGCCATTTCTTCACGAGCGAGTGCCGTGACTGGCGGCTCCGGCCAGTCACAGAGCCGGAGTCCGTGGCATCGGAAGGAAAAGGGGGCGAACATGGATGTGGCCTGCACCGGGGACAGCCCGGGCTTTGTTTGCAGGTAAGTGTCACATAATGTGCTAGTATGCGATGCACATTATGCTTTTACTTTGCAGGGGCAAAAGAAGGAAGTAAAACCCATCAGGGTTTACTACCTCTTTAAGTTGTCTACACATAAATATTGAAATGGTGGATTTGTTTTTGGTATTGTATAACTTTACAAGAACTTTCTAGATGATGAAAGTGAAACTCCAGCAAAATTACATTTGATTTTGGATGGACTTCTCCATTAACTTAAGAATATTTTAAATCCCTTTAAAAAAAATGTGTTTTATGATGTATTTTAATATGAATAGATAAGCATTGTACTGCATATATATATATATATATATATATATATATATATATATATATATATATATATATATATATGCGTTTCCTTTTTGTATTATAATTGTTTGAATTGATAATATGTCTGTTTTGCTTATGCTCCTTTACTATTCATTGCTCAATTTTGTTTTTCTGTTTTAGAGTCATGGCAGATGAATTAACAAACATCAGGGCAAATCTGCAGCGGCAGAACAGAGAGGCTCAGAGTGCCCTGCAGGACTTGTTAAGTGAAAGAGAGCAATTTCGGCAAGAAATGTCTGAAACCAAAAAGTATGACTTTTTTTTTTTTTTCCATTTTGCTTTGGGTGGATTTATCTGTGCACATTATATATATTCAATATATATAGGGCTCATTAACACGTGGGGGGGCATTAAAACCAGGCAGTTGAGCTGAGGTTTTACCGTCCGCCAGAACTAACATAGGGCCTTTCATAAATGTGCACGTCAAAACTTAGGCAGCAAAACACTTTCGGCAGGTGAAAAAGCCCTTAAAATGTGCCTGTGCCTGGACAATGGACATCAAAGTATTTACATATTCAAACAAGGCAGTAAAATGACTTTAAATTAAGCCATCTCTGATCTCTCTGGCTGATTGTACTGTGAAGTAGTTCATTCTTAGGCATCATGCTCATTTGAGCTCAAAAACACTGCTTTTTACAGGCGTTTGAGCTTTTTTTTTTTTTTTGCCTCTAAGCGCCCCTCCATATTGACCTATGTGTCTATGCACACATAGAAGTTTAGAGTCAGAGAATTAAAAAATCACGTAAAAAAGCGCTTAAATGGACGGTAACACTAGGCGCATTCCTGTGTTAATGCATTCTAATGGCCAGAATTCTGACCAATAGAATGTATTAACACTGAACGCGGCAACGTGCATGAACGTAAATGCAAGCTGCTAAACTCCTGTAGGTGAAAAAACTGCATACAGTGTGCATGAAGCCCTAAAGATTGCAGCAAAGACTCTAAAGCCAGGTTTCATTCAGCTTCTAATGGCTTATAAATACCTGTAGTGTGTTTAGAGGGCTGACATACTGCTAAGGTTCTGCTGCTATAGAAAGTAATGAAAAATAAGCTAGGATTTTAGTACCTCTGTTGGGAACTTGAAAATTTAATTTTAATTAATTCTGTAGGATTGTGGGACAAGCTATCCTCAAAACATACTTTTAGATCAATCCATGCTTGCCTTGTTCCGTTATTGGCAAATCCCGCATTCACTCTGGGCCTCATCCCTTCTGGTTTTGCATGGTTGACAAATAAGGGGCTTTTGCGCATTGCCGATTTTTTTTACAACCACAGAGGAGTCCTATGTCTGAAAACCCTTGAACAACACGCTTTACCACCACCAGAATACTATTGATTTAATCAGATAGCCCGCTTAACGACCAATGCTGTATTTCAATAATGTTACCATGTACCGGTACTTCTATATACTGTATTGTACGGTTTTATATCTTTATGGTTTATAACCTTAAAAAAACGATTGGAAAAGAAAATACATTTTTCCACAGTGTCTATAGCTAGGCTAGAGGTGAATGAAGGTGTGTGTGTTAGTGCTTTTATGTCTTGTTCAGAATTGTTAGATACTTTAGTAGGCACAGTCTGGGCACAGGGTCTCCTTAGAAGTAGTTGTTGTGGTCGCAGCATACACTTTCATTTTATACCATCAACATTATACCAACAATACAACCAATAGTTATATTTGACAATCCAATACGTGAAAAATCTTCTTCCATGTTGTAATTGCTTTTTTTTCTGCTCACCATCTTTTTCCACAACATTCTGGATTTCCCTGCATACTTGGCAGGTTTTCCTCTGCTGTTGCCTCGTTCAGAAGGCAGGCTCTGTGAAATGTGTGACGCAGCATTGCCCTGTCACAGGGTATTATGAATACGTGTCACAGAATTCAAGAACGTAAATGGGGGGGGGGGGGGATCCTCACAAAGTAAATTTACAAACTTCAAGATCTTTCAGATTATTAGCAGTAGGCTAGAAATGATTGAAATACTATACTGTCAAAACGTAAAATCCTATTGCATAGTTTACAATTGAAAAATGTTGAAAGAAATGGTAGCCTGTATGATGATCTTTGTGAACTAATGTTGCATACAGAAAAATGTAAAAAAACATATTTATGCCATAGAATCAGTGGGTCCATGCAATACAGTTTTTCCTTTATGTATGTATGTGTGTATGTATATATGTATGTGTGTATGTATGTATATATATATATATATATATATATATATATATATATATATATATATATATATATATATATATATATATATATATATATATATATATATATTAGTGTGTGTGTATATAGATAGATAGATAGACAGTATCTCACAGAAATGAGTACACTCCTCACATTTTTGTAAATATTTTATTCTATCTTTTCATGTGATAACACTGAAGAAATTACACTTCGCTACAATGTAAAATAGTGAGTGTACAGCTTGTATAACAGTGTAAATTTGCTGTCCCCTCCAAAATAACTCAACATTCAGCCATTAATGTCTAATTGGGCCCAATTAGCCACTGGAGTCCTCTTCCACTCCTCCAAGATATCATCACGGAGCTGGTGGATGTTAGTCCTTGCACACCTCCACCTTCCATTTTGAAGATGTCCCACAGATGGTCAATAGGAAAGGCAGTGGTCATCTTGGAGGTGTGTTTGGGGTAGCTGTCATGTTGGAATATTCCCCTGTGACCCAGTCTCCAAAGGGAGGGGTTTATGCTCTGCTTCAGTATGTTACAGTACATGTTGGCATTCATAGTTCCCTTAATGAACTGTAGCTCTTCAGTCCCGGCAGCACTCATGCAGCCCCAGACCATGACATTCCCACAACCATGCTTGACTAGGCAAGACACACATGTCTTTTTGTACTCCTCGCCTGGTTGTCGCCACACACGCTTGACACCATCTGAACCAAATAAGTTTATCTTGGCCTCATCAGACCACCGAACATGGTAGCAGTAATCCATGTCCTTAGTCTGCTTGTCTTCAGCAAACTGCAGGCTTTCTAGTGCATCATCTTTAGAAGAGGCTTCTTTCTGGGACGACAGCCATGCTGACCAATTTGATGGTCTGAGCACAGACAGGCTGACCCCCCCAACCCTTTCAACCTCTGCAGCAAATGCTGGCATCACTCATATGCCTATTTCCCAAAGACTACCTGTGGATATGACGCTGCAACTCAACTTCTTTGGTTGACCATGGCAAGGCCTGTTCTGAGTGCAACCTGTCCTGTTAAACCGCTGTATGATCTTGGCCACTGTGCTACAGCTCAGTTTCAGGGTCTTGGCAATCTTCTTATAGCCTAGGCCATCTTTTTGTAGAGCAACAATTGTTTTTTTTAGATCCTCAGAGTTCTTTGCCATGAGGTGCCATGTTGAACTTCCAGTGACCATTATGAGAGAGTGAGAGCGATAACACCAAATTTAACACACCTGCTCCCCATTCACACCCGAGACCTTGTAACACTAACGAGTCACATGACACAGGAAAGGGAAAATGGCTAATTGGGTCCAATTTGGACATTTTCTCTTTGGGGGTGTACTCACTTTTGTTGCCAGCAGTTTAGACATTAATGGCTGTGTCAACAAAAATGTATAGTGTAGTCCCTCGCGCTAAATTGAGTAAACGGACTGTGTAGATATCAGCATGATTAACTGAAATACCGGATGATGAAAAAATAATAATAAAAAATAATGAATGTGTGTAAATGGTGATGATGTCTCTACGGACTGCAGCAAAATCGAAAGTGTTCACTTACACTCAGCAAAATAATAATAATAATAAAGTGATTTCGCCCTTCAAATCTATCACATCAAAGCATAGTAAATACAATATATAAATAAATAAAATGTGTTCTATAAGTGTAAATCCAGTGCAACATCATATACAGTGCTCAATATTAAAATAAATGAGTGATCATCAAAAGTGCATAACAGTACGCCGCTCCTCAACCTCTTTTTACTGTTATGCTGTTTTTAATTATTTGCAATGTAAGAGACCACCTATATTTTCAATAAATAGTTATTTTAATTAACATACTACACCATTGGAGGCCTCTTTCTCTCCCTTTCCTGTTTACCCCACCGGACTGGTGGAGCCCAGGTGGGCAACCCCCCTTTTTTCCATATCTGATAGGTGCTTTATATCAGGAGAACCGCTACACCATCAGAGAAGCCCTACCTGAATGGCACTATACTACATCGAATAAAGAACCTGTTTTGATGCCCATATTTATTCTATCTAAGGTGAGAGTCCAGAGAGCCCGGTTTCACCGGATCACTACAACTCAAAAATCATTATCACCTCCCTTCTCCATTATATGATCCCAGTGGAAGAAGCACAATATAAACTTGATTTTTTAAATATTGATGGACAACAGCACTTTTGATGATCACTCATTTATTTTAATATTGAGCACTGTATATGATGTTGCACTGGATTTACACTTATAGAACACATTTTATTTATATATTGTATTTACTATGCTTTGATGTGATAGATTTGAAGCGCGAAATCACTTTATTATTATTATTAATGGCTGTGTGTTGTTGTTTTGAAGGGACAGCAATTGACACTGTTCTACCACCTGTACACTCGCTACTAATAATAAAATATTTACAAAAATGTGAGGGATGTACTAACTTTTGTGAGATACTATGTGTGTGCGTGTAATATATATATATATATATATATATATATATATATATATATATATAGAGAGAGAGAGAGAGAGAGAGAGAGAGAGAGAGAGAGAGAGAGAGAGAGAGAGAGAGAGAGATATGTGTGTGTGTGTATATATAGAGATAGATAGAGATTTCCAGTTTGATGAATTTTTTTTCTATATATATGTGTGTGTGTATATATATATATATGTGTGTATGTATGTGTGTGTATGTATATATATATATAATATATATATATATAATATATATATTAGAGCTGCACGATTAATCGTACATAGAATCGCGATTTCGATTCACCCCCCCCCGCGATCTACAGTCTGGATTATCTCGATTTTTTTAAATAGCCTGAACAGGCTGATCGGAGGAGAAGCCGCCGGGAACCAGCGTTTTGAAAATGGCGCCGCCGGCGCCGAAGTACACAGAGCCGGTCCTCGGCTCTTTCCGGTGGCTCTCGTTTACTTTAGGCTCCACTCGTAGTCCCGAGCGGAGCTATCCGAGCCTACTCGGATAGCTCCGCTCGGGACTACGAGTGGAGCCGAAATTGTACGAGAGCCGCCGGAAAGAGCCGAGGACCGGCTCTGTGTACTTCGGTGCCGGCTGCGCCATTTTCAAATCGCGGTCGGCGATTTTGAAGCCCTGGAAGCAATTTCAGGGGATCCAAGTCTGCACTGGGGCAAGTCTGCACTGGGGCAAGTCTGCACTGGGGCAAGTCTGCACTGGGGCAAGTCTGCACTGGGGCAAGTCTGCACTGGGGCAAGTCTGCACTGATATGGCTGCACTGATATGGCTGCACTGATATGGCTGCACTGATATGGCTGCACTGATATGGCTGCACTGACATGGCTGCACTGACAAGGCTTTATCTTTAAAATAAAATTATTTTTTTGAGAATCCTGATCTTTATTCCAAGCAAAAGAATCGTGATTCTCATTTTTCCCAGAATCGTGCAGCTCTAATATATATATATATATATATATACACTACCGTTCAAAAGTTTGGGGTCACCCAAACAATTTTGTGTTTTCCATGAAAAGTCACACTTATTCACCACCATACGTTGTGAAATGAATAGAAAATAGAGTCAAGACATTGACAAGGTTAGAAATAATGATTTGTATTTGAAATAACATTGTTTTTACATCAAACTTTGCTTTCATCAAAGAATCCTCCTTTTGCAGCAATTACAGCATTGCACACCTTTGGCATTCTAGCTGTTAATTTATTGAGGTAAGCTGGAGAAATTGCACCCCACGCTTCTAGAAGCAGCTCCCACAAGTTGGAATGGTTGGATGGGCACTTCTGGCGTACCATACGGTCAAGCTGCTCCCACAACAGCTCAATGGGGTTCAGATCTGGTGACTGTGCTGGCCACTCCATTACCGATAGAATACCAGCTGCCTGCTTCTGCTGTAAATAGTTCTTGCACAATTTGGAGGTGTGTTTAGGGTCATTGTCCGGTTGTAGGATGAAATTGGCTCCAATCAAGCGCTGTCCACTGGGTATGGCATGGCGTTGCAAAATGGAGTGATAGCCTTCCTTAGCTTTTACCCTGTACAAAGCTCCCACCTTACCAGCACCAAAGCAACCCCAGACCATCACATTACCTCCACCATGCTTAACAAATGGCGTCAGGCATTCTTCCAGCATCTTTTCATTTGTTCTGCGTCTCACAAACGTTCTTCTTTGTGATCCAAACACCTCAAACTTGGATTCATCCGTCCACAACACTTTTTTCCAGTCTTCCTCTGTCCAATGTCTGTGTTCTTTTGCCCATCTTAATCTTTTTCTTTTATTGGCCAGTCTCAGATATGGCTTTTTCTTTGCCACTCTGCCCTGAAGCCCAAAATCCCGCAGCCGCCTCTTCACTGTAGATGTTGACACTGGTGTTTTGCGGGTACTATTTAATGAAGATGCCAGTTGGGGACCTGTGAGGCGTCTGTTTCTCAAACTAGAGACTCTAATGTGCTTATCTTCTTGCTTAGTTGTGCAACGCGGCCTCCCACTTCTTTTTCTACTCTGGTTAGAGCCTGTTTGTGCTGTCCTCTGAAGGGAGTAGTACACACCGTTGTAGGAAATCTTCAATTTCTTTGCAATTTCTCGCATGGAATAGCCTTCATTTCTAAGAACAAGAATAGACTGTCGAGTTTCAGATGAAAGTTCTCTTTTTCTGGCCATTTTGAGCGTTTAATTGACCCCACAAATGTGATGCTCCAGAAACTCAATCTGCTCACAGGAAGGTCAGTTTTGTAGCTTCTGGAAGGAGCTAGACTGTTTTTAGATGTGTGAACATGATTGCACAAGGGTTTGCTAATCATCAATTAGCCTTCTGAGCCAATGAGCAAACACATTGTACCATTAGAACACTGGAGTGATAGTTGCTGGAAATGGGCCTCTATACACCTATGTAGATATTGCACCAAAAACTAGACATTTGCAGTTAGAATAGTCATTTACCACATTAGCAATGTATAGAGTATATTTGTTTAAAGTTAGGACTAGTTTAAAGTTAGCTTCATTTAAAAGTACAGTGCTTTTCCTTCAAAAATAAGGACATTTCAATGTGACCCCAAACTTTTGAACGGTAGTGTATATATATATATATATATATATAACAAAGTAACATCTATCCAGCTTGAACTAAACCTTACACTGGCCTCACCAACCTTATATCTTTCTGGATGAAATACTTCTAAAAGGCCAATTAAAAACATTCCACCGATTACAGTCAGATTTCAAACGGCCCTATGCAACCTACTACCAATACCTACAAATCGTCCACTGTCTGCAACACAACCTCCACCTCTTCATACCCATACCTAACCAAGCTCTTAGATTCTACTCTCTTGATTTCAAGCCCACTAAAGGCATCTCGCTGTTCTACAATTTGCTCCAAGAAAAACTAGCCTTTCAAAACTCACCCTTATTCCTCCATTGGGAACGAGATTTGGAGCACCCCTACTCCTCTCACCAATGGAAAACAGCCAATCATTCTATCTACAAAGCTACGAATTGCACTTCATTGTGGGAATTAACCCAAAGTAAAATACAATGCAGGTATCTAACCCTGATCAGAATTGCCGTCTTCGCTCCCCATATATCTTCAATGTGTTGGAGGAGCTGCAGAAACAAGGGCTTCTTTTACCATATTTTATGGAGTTGCCCACACCTGACCACATTCTAGATAGAGGTACATTCCTTGATCTCACAGGTCACCCAGATCATCAAATCCCCTTCACCTGACCTTGCACTCTTAAACTTAAATATCAACATCATTCCCCACCAATTTCACAAAGTATTAACCCATATTCTAAAATATCACTAAACGCTCGAAGATGCCCAATATTCCCTCAATCCTATGTGTAATATAACAGATCCAAGACCACTTTTCAGATGAAACTACCCTGTCAGCTGATAGCCACACTGCTATCCAATTAATTTAGGCATGGGAACCTTGGTCATTATGGTATGATTCTCATGTTGTTAATTCTTTAAGGCATACGGTGCATAACCCTTGATCCCTCCCCCCCCCCCCCTTTAGTCTCCATTCCTCTCCCCCCTTTTAGGCTCCACAATCTCACTTCTTTTTAGATTGTTACTCAACTTTTCAAAGGATTTTACTGAGGGCTTGACAATGGGCTTGACAATGGCTTTGAGCTACCAGAGCTGTGATGTCACCCGCCGGCTCCCATTGCCCTTCTGTTGTCTGTGCTCCCTCCTCCCCCCGCAGCAGCCACTCACTGACACAGAGAAGGTGGGGCTCCAGAATCCCATGACGGCACTGGAGCATATTTTAGAGAGAAAAAAAAGAGCATTTACAGAGAGCTTTTTTTAAACAGGTTATGTAGCATAGGTAGGAGGAGGGGGCAGGCAGCATTTTTTAGAATATTTCTAGTTAGCCTGATCTTCCTTCTTTAAAGCAGAGTTCCAGTTTTTTTTTTGTTTTTTTTTTGTTTTTTTTTTAGTTTTTTCTTTAAAAACACCCCCAGGTTGTATGCACCTAAATCCTATATCAAGCAGCATTATTATCTAGTGTAGGTTTTATTTAAAGGTTATTTATTTTAAAATGCTTACTTAGCAGTCCCTGCCGAGCACGTTCCCATCTTAAGTGTGGGCAGTTGAAGCCCACTGGTATGTCCTCCTGGAATATGATGCTGCTGGCTTTCCAGAATGCACCTCCTGATCGCGCGCATGTGCTTAAACATATCAATGCTACAATCGGCTCTGGCGCATTGTCTCCTGGGATTGGGAACAACAGGAGGGGAGGGAGTTAATAAAATGCCTGGAACTCCGCTTTAAAGCATAACTAAAGGCAAAACCTCCTTTTGTCCTGTTTACCTGTAAAAGAAAACCCCACATTTTTGGTTGTCCCCAGAAAAACAATAGAGGGGAAATCTTCCAATGAGGACACTAGTTCTAGTGACCTGGGGGTTCTTTAATTTGCGGAGATTTCCTCTAACTTCCTGTTTGGCCATGGGACGAGAAGTGAAGGGAATTCTCCATAATGGCACACAGATGGTGGGAAAAAAAAATCTGACAGGCATTATAACCCTCCCTTGCGCTATCCAAAATGAAAACAAAAGTTTTGCCTATAGTTCTGTTTTAAGTCTTTGACCCATTTCAGGGGATGATTAAATGTTTCCATTTAGTTTTAAAGCAGGTAATTCATTGAGATGTGTTGCATCCAGAAACATTTTGTGGTACAAAAAAGGTAATGATTGTGCATACTTCCTACAGTAATCATGGCTCTTTTTTTCTCTTTAGTGTATTAGAAGAACTTCTGGTCTCCCTGCAGTGGGGAAGACAACAGACTTATTATCCCATTACCCAGCCCTACAACACCACGGAACTGGTTGCAACAAACCAGAAGCTGGCAGTTGCGGTGAAGTCTCACCTTATTGGAAATACTGGATCAGAGTGCGCCAAACACACTTCACAGGCAGTGGAGTTTTGCAGCACTCCTGCAGAAAAAATGGCAGAAATGGTAAATAGCAAGTAACCATCTTTTTGAATTTGGTATAGATGACACTAAACATTTTTTTTTTCCTATTATATTCAAGTATGTATTCTTAGCTCAAAGAGTCTCTTCTATTGCCTCCAAATATCAAAAAAAAAAAAAAAAAAAAAGGAAATACATTATGATAAATAGATTACAAGCTCATTAAAGTGTTTGTTGCCCCCCAAAAAAATGGATCCTGTTCCTTTCAAGCATGTTATACAGCACAGTGCTTGTGCTGTGTAATTTGCCCCCCCCCCCCCCCCCCCGCCCCGATATATAGCTGCATTTTTTTTTTTTTTTTATAAGGCACACACACAGGGGCAGCTTACATGATTAAACAGAGGATAGAGTGAATTGCGAACTGTGGGTTAACAACCACTTTAGTCCACTAATTAGTGGAAGTTAAGTAGCGATGATTTTTGAAGAATAAGGATATACTGTATGTGCTGCTTTTACGAGGGAAAGTAGCTTTGCGGGTGGTTTTAACCCTTTTTTGGCCGCTAGCGGGGGGGGGTTAAATGCACCCCGCTAGCAGCCGAAAAATTCCGTAAAGCGCCACTAAAAATAGTGGCGCTTTACCACCAACGCCCCAGTGTGACATGTTGCAAAATTTTCTTCCTTGTTAGTACCACCTACTTTGCCAGCTTTTTGTTGCCCTGTCCCAACTGTTTTGAGATGTGTTGCTGCCATCAGTTTCAAAATTACCTTTATTTTTTTTCTTAAAATGGTTAATGTTCTCAGTCTAAACATTTTATATGATTTCTGTTGTGAATAAAATATGGGTTTGAGATCTGCAAACAAATTGGATTTGGGAAAGGCTAGAAACCCAATTTTGGTTGTACTTTTCTTTTAAGTTGCTGGGCAATTGCATTTATGATCTGCTAGTAACCAGTGCATTAGGCCTGATGAAAAATGCTCTAGCTGTATTGGTGTTTAGCTGATTTTAATGGTGGTGCTGTAAGTGTGCCTGAAGAGCTGTTTTCTGCACATATTTCCTTTGTCCTATTTCTTCTTTTATAATTTTTGTATCTTGTAGTTTGTCAATTCTGCTAGATATGTGCATTGATCTGTATTAAAGATTTACTGATTTTTTTTTTTTTAAACAAAAGGAATAAGCTTGGTATTTTAAATGGCAACATGTCGCTCAGATCTATATGAATTTCTGAAAAGCTTTCATTTGATTCTTCCTCAGTGTCAGATAAACAATAAACTGAACTATCTGTGTTGTGTTTCAGATCCTGAAATCTCAGGACCCTACATTATGTACAGAGACGTCTGCTGATATTTCTTTCTCAGAGTCCTCATCGCCATCCTTTCTGGCTGCAAAGAAAAGCATTGGACGTTTTCATCCATACACTCGATACGAGAACATCACTTTCAATTGTTGCAATCACTGCCAAGGGGAACTGATGGCCCTATAGGAAGAATTGGGACAAACTTCCTGGCCAATAGCAGTATTTGCAGTGAAGTGCACATTTTAAGAGCAATAATTTCTGCACTCGGACATCTGGACTCTTTTTAGCTCGTACCTGACCTCATGCAATAAAACTTTTTTATAGGAAGACAAAAATATTGCTGTAAAAGAGCACGTTGGAGAAAGGGTTTTCAGGGCATCCAAAAAGTGCAATGTTAACAAGGTTTGTGAAATGCTTTTATCACTAGTAGGTCATTCCTTAAGGATTCTTTCTAAGAATTCTGTGGTGCAATACTGTCTGACTCTTTGACAGCTGTATTATTATTATTATTATTTTTTTTTTTTTCACCTTCAGTGTTTTCAATGGTTATTGAATGTATCATTAATTCATTTTAATAAATATGTAGCATTTCATTTTGGGCTTGGTTGTTCTTGGGCAAGAATCACATGTTTTAAAGTGGGGTTCCACCCAAAAAACAAAACTACCTGGAAAAATTCTAAAAAAAAAAACAAAAAAACATTTGGATATTTTTTTTTTTTCACTTACCTCTAAATGCCTGTTGCTAGGTGGTCCCTCGTAGTCTGCCCCTTTCCTTAGCCTGGGCTGGTGACATCACTTCCTCCTCGGCACAGGAAGGGCTCCGCTCTGCTCCCTCCCTCCTGTCAATCATCTGGGACCCATTACAGGTCCCAGGTGATTGAGCGGCCAATCACGGCGCGCGGCGCTGCTCGCGCATGCGCAGTGGGTGCCAGGCTGTGAAGCCACAGCCCGGCGCCCACAGTTGAAATGCCGGCGCGGAGGGGGGGGGGACAAGCGGGGCTTCGATCCCCCACATCGCTGGACCCAGGGACAGGTGAGTGTCCAATTAAAAGTCAGCAGCTGCAGTAATTGTAGCTGCTGACTTTTAATTTTTTTTTTTTTTTTGACGGCCCCCCTGGGTGAAACTCCTCTTTAAGGTCTGTCAAAAAGTAATTGACAGAAACATACTTTGAACTGACTTCTAGTACTAGAGATGTTTTGCTCCAGAAATAATTTCCAAGTCATCAGTGTTTTGAAGCCTTCAGACCAATTTTTCCCCAAACTGAATTGACTAAGTTTGTTCACATCTCCGTTGAGCTGTGTTTTTCTGCATGCCGTATAACGCCAAGCATGTGCGATGGAAAAACACAATGAACTATTTCCCTTACCGATTGCTGTGGCAGCTGTCAGTGCTGTATGTAACAGCGACTTACATTGTACAGTACTGTTTAATGGCTGCAGTTCAGGGACTTCCTGAATGAAGTTGAGCAGTGCCCTGCCATGCACAAAAGGCATTTCATTTTATCACTGAATACAAGGCTTTGTCTGATTGGCTGAGGTAGAGATCATGATGTCATCCCCTCACCTCAATTGGAGGAAGCCTTGAATTCACTGATAAAATACAAGGCTTCCTGTGAATGGCTGAGCAGCACTCAGCCTGATGTAATTTTGTCCTGGTAGACAGGAAGTCCTTTTACTACTGCCGAAGGTAGCGCTGTATACGGTATGTACTGTAGCTATTACATACAGTTCATATAGCATTGACAGCAGCCACAGCAGTTGGTAAAAGAAAATTGTTTGGCCAGCTTGGCCCAAGCCAGCTAGTTAAAGTTGAAGTAAACATGAAGTTAAACTTTAAGAATGTGAGTTCCCTGGCTGTCATGCTGATACTTTGGCTTCAATGTTCTCAATTGTTGATCTGAAAAGGGTATAGATAAGGAATTTTGACAGTCATTTACAGCATGCTTATTCATTGACTGTGACTCAAAAGCATTTAGTGTAACTCCATGTTTGTTAAGGAAGTAAAAAACTTTTTTGAGGTGAACTACATACATTGCAAGAGTTCTGGAGAACTTCTTCATTGCAGATTCCTTCCTTTCTCTGTTCTGAAGAAATAGTTTTCTGTTTCACAATTCTTTCCTAAGGCAGCTCGAACATTACGTCTTCCTTTTTTTTTTTTCTTTCAACCAGCAAGTTAAATGGAAAAAAAACTGACCCGATTCCCCAATCCACACATTGGGGGAAATCACTTCCACTGATCTATTGCGTTCTCACCGTCAAAATTCACTTATCAACACTGCTGGCTTTAGCTGACGGTGTGCAGAAATTTTCCAAGAGGCAGGTTGTACAGAAGTTGATCTGTCCCTGCTGAACCAACCGAATTTCAATCCATGTAAGGCTGGCTTCATGGTTTCCTGATTGTTAAACTCTGCACTCATAATCCCCCGATCAAATCCCAGTGTTCTAATTATGGAGTATCATATAGGTGATGTCTGAAATTTGACTTGTATCTCAATACACACTTCTGAGAAAACCAGTGAGCCAGTCGCCCAAGCAAGAAGCTACATTTCTGGGAGCATTCCTTACACTAATGTTGTACTGATCATCTCCAGGTTCCCATATTGCAGTGAGTTTTGGAAAATCACAGTAGCTGTAGACTGAAATGTAAATATCATTTTTAGTAAATTATAAAATGGCTTGTGTTATTACATACAGTGTGTAAATTTTAAAACAAAAATGGAGCTTACTTTTAAAATAGTCCATAAATGGATTGAAATTTGTCCGGTACAGCAGGGACTGGCTGAATTTTGAGCCATCTATGGGCAAGCTTGTACAGAAGTCAATCTCTCAGTCCGCTTCTGTACAATCAACCTGTTGGAAAACTTTTGCTCGATCAGTGCCGCTGGCTATAGCTGGCGGTGCTGGTGAGTAAAGCCAGAATACAATAGCTCCACAAGAGAGATTCCCCCATTCAATGCGAATGTGTGATTGAATGAAAGAAAATGAATCATGTATGGCCTTCCTACAGTATCTCACAAAAGTGAGTACACCCCTCACATTTTTGTAAATATTTATTTTATTCTGTCTTTTCACGTGACAACACTGAAGAAATGATACTTTGCTACTGTAAAGTAGTGAGTGTACAGCTTGTATAACAGTGTAAATTTGCTGTCCCCTCAAAATAACTCAACACACAGCCATTAATGTCTAAAACGCTGGCAACAAAAGTGAGTACACCCCTAAGTGAAAATGTCCAAATTGAGCGCAAAGTGTCAATTATTTTGTGTGGCCAACATTATTCTCCAGCACTGCCTTAACCCTCTTAGGCATGAAGTTCACCAGAGCTTCACAGGTTGCCACTGGTGTCCTCTTCCACTCCACCATGACAACATCATGGAGCTGGTGGATGTTAGAGACCTTGCGCTCCTCCACCTTCCATTTGAGGATACCCCACAGATGCTCAATAGGGTTTAGGTCTATAGACATGCTTGGCCAGTCTATCACCTTTACCCTCATCTTCTTTAGCGAGGCAGTGGTTGTTTTGGAGGTATGTTTGGGTTCATTATCATGTTGGAATACTGCTGTGCAGCCCAGTCTCCGAAGGGAGGGGATCATGCTCTGTTTCAGTATGTCACAGTACATGTTGGCATTCATGGTTCCCTCAGTTAACTGTAGCTCCCCAGTGCCGGTGTCTTGCCGAGAAAGTTCCCTCGGCGGATAAGGACCCCCCCTGTACTGCGCAGGCGCAGCGCCTGCGCTGTACGAACTACTATGAGCCGCCGGAGATAGCCGAAGCTCAAAATCTTTAATCAGCTGTACACGGCGCCTGCGCCCTGGGTCCAGGTTCCTTCCCCACCATCCAAGTGGACCTAGAGGGGGAATAAAAAAGAGCCGAGCGAAGCCAGGCCGTGCCCAAAGCGTGGCGAGCGAAGCGAGCCCGTGAGGGGCCCTCTTACAGGCGCCGTGTACAGCTGATTTTCAGCTATTCACCTTCGGCTATTTCCGCCGGCTCCTACTGCGCAGGCGCAGCACCTGCGCAGTAGAGGGGGGTCCTTATCCGGAACTTTCTCGGCAGAACACCGGCAGCACTTATGCAGCCCCAATGACACTCCCACCACCATGCTTGACTGTAGGCAAGACAGCACTTGTCTTTGTACTCCTCACCTGGTTGCCGCCACACACGCTTAACAACATCTGAACCAAATAAGTTTATCTTGGTCTCATCGTACCACAGGACATGGTTCCAGTAATCGATGTCCCTAGTCTGCTTATCTTCAGCAAACTGTTTGCGGGCTTTCTTGTGCATCATCTTTAGAAGAGGCTTCCTTCTGGGAAGACAGCCATGCAGACCAATTTGATGCAGTGTGCGGCGTATGGTCTGAGCACTGACAGGCTGACCCCCCATCCCCTCTACCTATGCAGCAATGCTGGCAGCACTCATACCTCTACTTCCCAAAGACAATCTCTGGATATGATGCTGAGCAATGTGCACTCAACTTATTTGGTCGACCATGGCGAGGCCTGTTCTGAGTGGGACCTGTCCTGTTGAACCGCTTTATGGTCTTGGCCAACGTGCTGCAGCTCAGTTTCAGGGTCTTGACAATCTTCTTATAGCCTAGGCCATCTTTATGTAGAGCAACAATTCTTTTTTTTTTTCAGATCCCCGGAGAGTTCTTTGCCATGAGGTGCCATGTTGAACTTCCAGTGACCAGTATGAGAGCGATAACACCAAATTTAACACACCTTCTCCCCATTCACACCTGAGACCTTGTAACACTAACAAGTTACATGACACCGAGAAGGGAAAATGGCTAATTGGGCCCAATTAGACATTAATGGCTGTGTGTTGAGTTATTTTAAGGGGATAGCAAACTTACACTGTTATACAAGCTGTACACTCACGGCTTTGCATTGTAGCAAAGTGTCATTTCTTCAGTGTTGTCACATTAAAAAATAAAATATTTATAAAAATGTGAGGGTGAGATACTGTAAGTCCTACACAGCCAGGCAACTAACTAGCAACTTCAAAGGGAGTCCAAAAGTGGCCTCTGTACTTTTTTTTTTGTCACTCGCTTAAAGGATGATCAAGGTGTATAATTTAATTCCATACCAAAATATCCCAAAGCAATGGCGACCCTAGGGGGGGGGGCCAGAGGGGGCCCTGACCCCCCCAACATTATGCTGGGCCCCACCATGTGCCCCCCCAAAAAAAAAATTTTTTTTTTTTTTTAATTTTTTTTTTTTTTTTTACAAAAAGGCAATTTCTTTTTGTTTGTATTCATATTGGATGTGCCGCATCTTACTCGGGCCACCGCTGGGGTAACACAGTCTCTATCGAGAGGGAGAACGTCCCCAGTCAGCTCCTGTGGGTGATTCCTCCCCCCTCCCTCTGCTCGCTGACACTGCATAATGCAAGCGCTCACACAACCACGGCCGCCCGATCTGCTCCTTCCCCTGCATCCTCATTGGCAGGGAGAAGAGTGAGTTGCAGGAAGGACTCCACCAGGACTCTCAGTTACTGAAAAAACAGACTGATTTCTCCCATCCTTAGGACAGGAGAACGGGCCTGTAAATTCCAAGAAATGCCAGACCAGCTCTGTCAATAGCAGGGGCAGGACAGCAAGAGGAGGCTGGGGAACCCCACAGTGGCAGAACACCAGGGCCCGGTGGCAAGACAACCTTTGCAACCCTGACAGTTCTCCCACTGCTTTGCACCCTTACATTTTCTTGGTATGCTGGTGACATATATCTCTTGTTCTCTGTCACCCTGGGGGGGGGGGGCAATACAGTAGGAAGGGAGCTCACTGCAGAACATGTGAAAGGGCTATTGTGGGATCGTAGTAAAGGGGTAAAGGGCCCCAGGATAGATAAAATATATATATATATATATAGATAGATAGATAGATTTATCTATCTATCTATCCATCTATCTATATATTTGCATTTTATATTGCCCCCCTATTTTTGTCCCTGTCCCCCCATGTGCCCCCCCTAAATATGAAAGCTGGAGACGCCACTGTCCCAAAGTAGTTACACCACCCTTTATGGTTTACATGTTGGAACATAGTCATCTGCTGTTGTTATCCCATTCAGTCCAGAATGTAACACACAAGGGTTGATTCACTAAGGCCCCTTCAACAGTGAAAGCAGTGTACTTGTGGTTTTTCTGGGGGTTACCCATGCCTTTGCATAGACTTCCATTAGATTAGGCAGTTTTGGTGCATTTTCTGAAAGCACGCCAAAGGTCCTTCATGCAAGACCGTAGCAGATCCGTGTGAGGTTGACCAAATTTTGATCTATATATGAGCTAGCTGGTTGTACAGTGTACACAAGTCAATCTATTGATCAACTTGTGTGCAACCAATCTGTCATGTTTTTCCTAACGATCCGGGCCACCGGCTATAGCTGTAAACACTGGTCATTGTATTCTGCAGAATACAGTAGTGCAGCAGGGGTGATTGCGCTATCCCTTTCTTTTTTCTTTATTCAACCCGCTAGTTGAACGAAAAAATTAATGTGTGGCCGAAGGTGGATGAGTAATTTTCTCATACAAACATACATGTCGCATTAGCATGTGTAATATTTTTTAAGAATAAATAGACACATAAGGCCCTAAGTAATTTTCCTATAAACTTATGGAATATGTAATCTTCTACATCTTTTTTTTTCTTAGAATTTTATTTTTTTACAAATATCTGTATGAATCTTAAAATTGATCAGTAAAAAAAACATAAAAACAAAAATGGTAAGCTAGGCACAAAGTATATATTTTTGGTTTGATTATTTTTAGTTTATAGTTTTTACTACTTTATGACTTTTCCTTGTCATGTATTGGGCAGCAAGTGTTTAATCTATCAATACTGTCCCTTACCCACTCCCTGGTTTTTCTTTTTGCACCAGTATATATTCACATTATTATTATTATTTTTTTTGGTATAAAGACTATTGCTTTGTAACTAAAATAATGCATGTGCCATTGGGACTAAAATTCCAAACAAGATAAAACATTTTTTTTTGTAAACTGGGGTGCAGTTGATAGTTAAAAAGGGGAAACAAAACTCATACTGTAACTTTATGCATTAACGCATTTCATTGTCTATGCAGGCATTGACCATGTTAGCAGAATAACATCTGTAGATGGAAAAGTGCTTTTTTTTGTTATTCCCCTACAAAGTTTAAAAAAAGCCTTTTTATTCATTCTGTGTTTTAAGCATAGGCCATTATAAGCTTTAGAGATAATCACTTTAGTCTAAACGTATTCAAGTTGCTGCCTGTATAGTAACGCAATGCCTTATTTAGAACATTTAATAGAGTAAAGACCTAAGCCAGCATGTAAAAACATTTCTCTTGTAAAGGGCTTGATGCATCCCATACCAGGGGAGCATTTTTTACGAAAACTCCTGTTTTCTGCTGATATTAAATGTATGTGAAATACAGAAAAAGGCATCCTTTATCTACGAGACTTGAGAAAGTAGATGATCCCCAAAACACTTAGCCTTGAAGTAGCTGGAGATCATCTATAGCACTCTCCCAGTCCATCAGGATGCCGCTCAATGCTATTCTGAGAAGCAACACTCTTCTGGTTATTTCTGGAATTCCCGGACCATTACAGAGTAATCCCCCTCATGGCTAGCCACAGTATGCAGGCTCATTATGTAGAGGGGAGTACTAAAGATACATTGATACATGCTGCTTCTACACATGTTTGTGCATGCATAAAGTTAAAAAAAAAAAATTTTCCTTTCCCAATGAAGTGTCTCTAACTAAAGCAAATTCAGCTACAATCTAACAAACCAAGTTTTTTAAAGAATATATAAAAAGAAAATGTGCATATATTTTCAGTATGCTATCCAAGGCCTAAAAACAAATACATTCTTCTGTAAAATTCCATAGTACATATAAATAACTGCTGCAGCTAGCAGGTAAAAAGGGTACTCCAGTTTTTTTTTTACTGTGCTGTCAATACAAACCTGGACAACATAAATCTTGGATTTCAATTTGAGTCTGCTAAATGCGTTAAAGGAGAGACACCGAAGGGGTGTGACCGGAAGCCGCTCTGGATGGCAGCCTGATCCCTCTGCTCTCTCTCAGCCCGGGAAATAACGGCGTATAGGGGACACTACACAGCACGCTTATGGGCAAATCTAGGACCACCAGATCCACGGCAGCCAGGGGATCATCCTTACCCCCTCCGGGAACCTCCGCGGACCTCCGGTCCTTCTTTCCGCCGACGGACATGCCACAGACCGGAACAACCAAGATGGCGCCGGATCCCCCTGCGGCCTACACTCAGAGCTCCGCCCGGACCTCTCCGACGCCGCATTCACCACAGCGGTCATCCACAGACTCCGGACCTGCCCCGCTGGGCAATACAACCGGACCTCGCAACCCGGGAGCGGTGAGTCCCCCCTCCAGATCCCCGCCTCATGAGGCAACACAGCATGGCCCCCAGCAGTACACACAGTGCTCAGAGGCGTTTCCTCGCTTGCTGAGGACAGCATCAGACCCCTGTCTGCATGGCACCGAACCGGACTCGCCAACCTCCTCAGTCTTTTCTGTGGACTTCCCGGCTTTGCCGGCCCCCATGCACCCAGCTAGTGGCATCCCTCCGGAACCTGCTGCACACTCAGCATTCCACAGTCACGCAGAGCCTGCTTCACCGCCACCAAAGGCCCAAAAACTAGCGCCCCCACAGGCGCTGGGCTTGCCTAGAGACTGGACAGTACCACAGACCACTTATGCCCAAAAAGTGAGCCTACCCAACCCCCGCTCTCAGTGGACGGATACAACGGGGGCCACCCCACCTGCCCGGCCTTCAACCTGGAGTGAACCCTGGGACTCCACACCGGGAACAGCGCACCAGGCCTTGGGCCTCACCACATCAGACCCCCCACCTTTACCACCCCGCACACCCCCGGCACAGTGGTCCACGCTACCGGAACACCCCCAACCAACACCCCCACAGTGGCAAACATATTTGCAAGCGATCCCCACTAAAGAGGACTTCCGACAACTAATAGAGGATGTAAAGTCCACGTGTCGCTCGGAAATACAAGTGCTCCAGTCAGGCCTTAAACACCTAGCTGACAGAGTGGAAATGGCTGAAGAAGAGATTCAGGAGACCAAGCTGGCAGTCCACAGAACCCAACAACAGGGGGAAGACCACCACATCATGTTAAGAGATATGCAGCGACACATGGAAGACTTGGACAACAGAGGGCGCAGGAACAACATACGGGTGAGAGGAATCCCAGAAGTTGAAGGCCCAGAAGACATCCAACATACTCTACAAGATGTGTTTAACAATCTCTTGGGTGAACCCGTTACTAAGTTCATAGAAATGGACAGAGCCCACCGAGCCTTGCGACCCAAGAATGCCACTACACAACCAAGAGACATTATCTGCAGGATTAACTCCTACCCCCTAAAAGAGGACATTATGCGACAGGCTCGCTTAGCACGCAGAGTGACTTACAAAAATGCTCAGGTGCAGCTGTACCCTGATCTCTCATGGATCACACTACAGAAGCGTAGACTTCTTCAGCCACTACTACGCATTTTACAAGAAGAAAATATCCCCTACCGCTGGGGTTTCCCCTTCAGCCTTACAGCCAAAAATCAAGGCAAATCTGCCATCCTACGTTACCCAGAGGACCTACAAACCTGCAACACGGTGGGAATATCCGCCCCCCCGTCTTCCAGAATGGGACCTGATCACCAATCCGCCCGCACCACCCACAACCTGGCAGAAGGTTTCTTCATCCAACAGACCCCGAAACAAAGATGCTTCACGCAAGAGTACCAAGCACGGAAATGGCTGACTTCAGATGTCCCAACAGCATCTCAAGGACGCTTACCAATGGCCTCTTTGACCACCAGATACCACTGGTGAATTTGCCCTGGACATTACAGTTTATTTAGTCCCCCCCCCTTATTACGCCTTAAGCTCACATTTCAGTTTACAAGATGGGCACATCTCCACGGAGATTTGAGAGAGTAGGAGGTTTCACTTTTGACCACCCCCCCCTGGTTAGCTGATAGCAGTTGTAGCTATTTTACAGTTCGTGTTTTTATATGACCAAATTAGGGCTCCCTTGCATCCACCCGACGGGTCCGCCTGGGCCACAGTTGGGGGGATCCTTGGAATCCCGTACAGACCTAGGCCTTTTTGCCTCTCAAGGTCGTTTGTTAATGGTTCGAATTTATACCTGTTTGATTTGTACTAATCACGTGTTTCTCTTTCTTCTTCTCTCTTCCTTTCCCCCTTCCTTTTTATCCGTCTCCCCCCCCCCCCACCTATCTGACATCAAGTGACTCAACGGATAACCCGTGGAACCCACCTGGCTCCTCTCTCGAGGTATGTGCATAGCCAACCCACCGCCTTCTGAACATCCTCTCCACATCAGGTAAGACATCCACCTCCCCCAATCTGACACCATGGCTAAGATCTTATCTTTAAACGTTCACGGCATAAATTCTGACAAAAAGAGACATCTGGCGATGAGGGAATTTAAACAGTCTGGGGCAGATATCGTATTTGTCCAGGAAACACATTTTGATAAGGGGGGCTCATTTTCATTTGCTTCCAAACATTTCCCCCAAATATACCACTCTTCAGGTCCACATAAACGAGCAGGGGTCGCCATCCTCATTAAAAATGGATCTCCCTTTAAATGTACGGCACAATATAGCGACCCAAATGGCCACTTTGTCATCATTCAAGGACAGTGGCAAAAACAGGCACTCACTCTCTGCACCCTGTATGCCCCCAATATTAAACAATATAACTTCCTGACTAAAGTATTTACCCGACTCTTTAAATCTGAACATGAACTATTAGTAGTGGGGGGCGACTTTAATCTAACCCACTCCACAACTGCGGATCGCCAGGTGGTGGGCCCCAGGACAGTACCGGCTCGTGCCCTGAGGGACTCGAAGCTATTCCGCAGACTCTAGACGTTATGCTCTCTTTGATGCCTGGAGGGCCCTCCACCCTGGCGATCGGCAATACACGTTCTACTCGGCCCCCCACCAAATACACTCACGCATCGATTACTTCTTCGTAAATAATACTGCACTTAGACATACAAAAGAAGCACAGATATTACCGATTTCATGGTCTGACCACGCACCTATTTCACTTAAGTTGGAATTAGGTACCACTACCAGTAGACCATACAATTGGAAACTAAACACATTCCTCCTTCAGCACATCCCATCGAAAACGGAATTAATATCCACTTTAACTCACTATTTCGAAGAAAATGACACCCCTGGCATATCTATATCCACACTATGGGAAGCCCACAAAGCCGTGATCCGAGGCAGATGCATGGCATTGTCCTCTGCTATGAAAAAAGATGCTCTGGCCACAAAACTCCAAACTGAAAAAGAACTTAGGGCTTTAGAAACCCAACTGCAACGGTCCCCAACCCTAACCCTCCTTAAAAAAGTCGTAAAACTGCGAACAACCCTGAGCGATTTGGCAATGGGGCGGGTGGAAAAAGCCATCATCAGACTAAGACAACTATACTACGATAAAGGCAACAAAGCACATTCCCTATTAGCGAAAAAACTACGTGATAATTCTCACACATCCACACCACACCAAATTAAGAATAAATTAGGCTCCCTATTATCCCACCCCAAAGACATTGCCGATACCTTTGCAGACTACTATCAGGACCTCTACAATAACCCCAATATCCCAAGTAATCCCGCCCCCCCAGACATCCTCCACCGAATGCAGCACTATTTGGCGGAGAGTGGAGTCCCAAAGCTCCAAACCTCTGACCTGACCACCTTAAACATGCCGATCACTGAAGAGGAAATAGAACAGACTATAAAAACTCTCCCGTCACACAAGGCCCCCGGTCCAGACGGGCTTCCCTACGAATATTACAAAGCCACCCTCCCCATCCTCTTACCCCATATGTGTAAACTCTTCAATGCCTTTTATCGAGACTCCCCCATCCCGTCAGATATGCAGCGCTCATATATCACTCTGATCCCTAAACCAGAAAAAGACCCCACCCTATGTGCCAACTATAGACCCATTGCCCTGCTGAACTCAGACCTAAAAATTTTCACTAAACTACTATCACTCCGGTTGAACATGATTCTCCCATCCCTGATTCACAAGGACCAGGTGGGCTTTGTCCCCCTTAGGCAAGCAGGGGATAACACTAGGAAGGTGATTGACCTGGTAGATGTGGCGAATAGGGAGAAAACGGCGGCTTTGCTACTCAGCCTGGATGCTGAAAAGGCCTTTGACCGACTTGGGTGGCCCTTCCTGTTCGCCACATTACAACACGTGGGATTTCGGGGACCGTTCCTGAGAGCCATAAAACACCTTTATACAAATCCCTCCGCACAAGTCAGAACTCCCTTCGCCATTTCCCCAGCTTTCTCGATAACAAATGGCACACGCCAAGGATGCCCATTGTCACCCCTATTATTCGCACTGTCGAACCCCTAGCGGCATCTATCCGAGGTAATCAGGACATTAGGGGGATCCCCGTTAGAGGTCGGGAGTACAAGATCTCGTTGTTCGCGGACGACGTGATCCTCACCCTAACCCAACCTAGAGTTTCCTTACCAAACTTACACGCAGAGCTGGACAAGTACGGTGCCCTGTCGGGCTATAAAATTAACACCTCTAAGTCAGAGGCCCTCCCAATCAACATCTCGGATACGGAAACGACACATCTGAAAGCAAATTTCACATATCACTGGAAAACCACCTCCTTAAAATACCTAGGGGTACATATCACTACAAAATTCAACACTTTATATCAGGAAAACTTCCCCCCATATACCGTTCCATCAGAGCCCTACTGACATCCTGGAAAAAACACCACATTTCCCTGCTAGGTCGGATCGCATCGATCAAGATGACAATCCTCCCAAAACTGCTCTACCTTTTCCAGACTCTACCCATCCCTGTCCCCCGCAACCACCTGAGTAAACTGAAATCTGACCTTTTTAAATTTACCTGGAACTACAAAAGACATAGGGTCCCTCGGTCGGTGATGGTGGCGGCACGCTCAGACGGGGGTCTCGCGTTCCCCAATCTCCTTAAATATTACCAAGCCACCCAATTGCGAGCTATAGCCTCTTGGTTTACTCAACGGTCCTATAATAGGTGGACGGAGATTGAAAAAATATGGCTAGCCCCAACCCACCCTAATAACCTACTATGGAACGCGAGGGCAGAGGTCCCCCCTGAGCGCCTACTGGGAGCCGTGTCCCATCTTCTCCGACTGTGGAATAAAATATCACATGAACATGAATTGTCCTCAGAAAAATCGGTCTTAACATCTTTTATCTGCAACCCCAAAATCCCAGACAGCCTCACTCACCAGATGTCTCACCCGTGGTCGTCACGGAACCTTTTCCACTATGGACACATAGTAGACCCTAGAACCCGCAGGCTATTGCCATACTCTGATCTCCAGACCAAATATGGCCTTCCGCATCAAGCCTTCTACAGCTACCTGCAAATACGCCATTATGCCCTGTCCATAGCGTCTGACCTACAGTTCTCTCCTCCAACGCCTTTCGAAAACCTGATTATGGGAGGTACAGCCCAGAAGGGCCTAATCTCTGATATTTACAAAATAATAAATGCCTACCCATTAGAAACCAAGGGTAAACATGCTTATATGATCAGGTGGGAAAAGGCCCTCGAGGAGGAACTTCCAATGGAACACTGGCAGACGATATGGACCCAGGCGGCGAAAAGCTCCCTTTGTACACTATACAAAGAAAACGCTTATAAAATCATCCTATACTGGTATATGACTCCGGATACCCTCCATGCCATATATCCCACCAGTTCCGACCGCTGTTGGTGCTGTCAGAAAGAAAAGGGAACACTCCTTCACATATATTGGAGCTGTCCATTGATCACTCCCTACTGGGCTGAGGTACACCGATTGCTGACCGGTCTTTTGGAAATACAGGTCCCCATGACTCCCAAGTCCTTCCTTCTAGGGGTCCTACAACTAAAAATCCCTAAGCCATATAAAAAATTAATGCGCCATATTCTTACAGCGGCGAGATGTCTTGTCGCCCTACATTGGAAAAAAACTTCCCCCCCCACTCCTGAAGCCCTATACGCCAGGATTAAAGATGTGGAGTTGATGGAGCAGATGACGGCCAGAATACAGGACAGGCTGGAAGCACATAATAAAATATGGGAACTGTGGCACCTCCGGGAGGACCCACCTTGACAAGTAAACAAGTCACTATAACAACCACCCCCCCCCCCCCCCTTCTTCTTTACCTTTCTACTCTTCTCCCCCCTCCTTTTTTCTTTGCACTAAATGTTTAAATGACTTATATGGTTTTGAACAGTAGTATGGGAAGGATGAGAAGGAGTATTTCATATATGGCCTCTATTACCTACCCCCCCTTCCCCTCCTTTTCCTCCCCTTTTCCTCATCTTTTCTTAAATTTTATTACTCATTGCATTTTATGTAATCTTGTAATACAAATACAAAATAAAATGTTATTTGGAAAAAGGAGAGACACCCCCCCTCCCCACTCCAAAGCAGAGATACTGACCTCTAGATTTTAGTTGAATTTCACAAATATATAAAAACATTAAAAATGATAGTCAATACATACTGTGTGTTAGTGTTTCCATTCTTGTGTAAACAAATGAATATATGTACAAATAAATATTAAAACTGAATAAAGTACTCCCAATAATGTGGCTTGCTTGTTGTGCTTCACATATAAAGTTCATGTACATATACATGTACAAGTGCTTCTTAATCCACACACAATATGCTGTAAATAATCTCCAATGTCTGTGGGTTAAAATTGTCAATCCACACATAAGCTTGGGTATACTATTTATATCCTGTAGGTCTGGAGCACTGCACTTTTTTCTGATAACTGTATAGCACAACTATTTTCCAAGTTTGGATTATAGATCGGTGTCCATCAGCTGTATTGCAATTAGGTACATTTTTTTACCATAAACGCAAAGTATTCTATATATTTCCACCCTGTATTAACCACTTAAAGAGGAGTTCCACCCAGGGGGGGGCCGTCAAAAAAAAAAAAAAAATTAAAAGTCAGCAGCTACAAATACTGCAGCTGCTGACTTTTAATTGGACACTTACCTGTCCCAGGGTCCAGCGATGCGGGGGATCGAAGCCCCGCTCGTTCCCCCCCCCTCCGCTCGTCGGCGCCGGCATTTCAACTGTGGGCGCCGGGCTGTCGCTTCACAGCCTGGCACCCACTGCGCATGCGCGAGCGGCGCCGCGCGCCGTGATTGGCCGCTCAATCACCTGGGACCTGTAATGGGTCCCAGATGATTGACAGGAGGGAGGGAGCAGAGCGGAGCCCTTCCTGTGCCGAGGGGGAAGTGATGTCACCAGCCCAGGCTAAGGAACAGGCAGACTACGAGGGACCACCTAGCAACAGGCATTTAGAGGTAAGTGAAAAAAAAAATATCCAAATGTTTTTTTGTTTTTTGTTTTTAGAATTTTTCCAGGTATTTTTGTTTTTTGGGTGGAACCCCACTTTAAGGACCGAGCCTCTCTTTGAGATGTGCTGTTTACAAGTTAAAAACAGTTTTTTTTGCTATAAAATTACTTAGAACCCCCAAACATTATACATTTTTTTTCTAACACCTTAGAGAATAAAATGGCAGTCATTGCAATACTTTCTGTCACATCGTATTTTGCGCAGCGGTCTTACAAGCGCACTTTTTTGGGAAAAAATACACTTTTTTTAATTAAAAAATAAGACAAAAGTAAAGTTAGCCCAATTTTTTTTATATTGTGAAAGATAATGTTACACCGAGTAAATTTATACCCCACATGTCACGCTTCAAAATTGCACCCGCTCATGGAATGGCGACAAACTTTTACCCTTAAAAATCTCCATAGACGATGTTTAAAAAATTCTACAGGTTGCATGTTTAGAGTTTTACAGAGGAGGTCTAGGGCTAGAATTATTGCTCCCACTCTACTGATCGCGGCGATACCTCACATGTGTGGTTTGAAGACCGTTTTCATATGCGGGCGCTACTCGTTTCTGCGCGCGAGCTCGGCGGGACGGGGCGTGTTTAATAAAAAAAAAAAATTTTCTTATTTATTTTACCTTTTTATTTTTACACTTTTTTTGTTTTGTTTTTTTTAATTGTGGCACTTTTATTCCTATTACAAGGAATGTAAACATCCCTTGTAATCGAAAAAAACATGACAAGACCTCTTAAATATGAGATCTGGGGTCAAAAAGACCTCAGATCTCATATTTACACTAAAATGCAATAATATATATAAAAAAAACACAATTTTGTCATTTAAAAAGTTTTTTTTTTTAAATGTCCCTTTAAGAGCTATGGGCGGAAATTACGTTTTGACGTCGCTTCCACCCTGCAATGTTATGGAGAGGGGTTGGTGCCATTTGCCCCTCACTAGTCCCCATACCCAGCAAGGGGTAAAATCTGATCGCCTACCGCTCCGGTAAGCGGTGGAGGGCACCGGAGCGTGGCGGGAGGGGGGCTCCTCCACCGGTAAAAGTAATCTTGCGACAAATCTGCCGCAGAGACCACTCTTATCGAAAAGCGGACCGCCGGCCGAAAAAGAGGATACCGGGGTTATGGCAGCTAGCTGATGCCATAACAACGATACTCCTCTTCAAACTTAGGACGTATATCGTATGTGGCGGTCCGTAAGTGGTTAAAGTGGTTGTTAACCCACATATTGTTGTTACTACCATCCCCTCTGTTATAATAAATGCTGTGCCCCACTGTGTGTGTGTTCTAAAATATCCACCGATAAATACCTTATTTTATAGCACCGATTGGTGGTCATGTGACCAGCCGCAAATCAGGTGGAGCTGAGAAATCCCTGCTGATGATGTCAGCCGAGCGGAGGAGAGAGATGGCCGGTCACGTGACTGCTGAGTGTCTCAATAAAGAAAGGTATTTATCGGCAGATATTTTAGAAAACACACAGTGGGGCACAGCATTTAATATAACAGAGGGGATTGTAGTAATATTAATAAGTTATGATACCGGGGGGGGGGGGGGGGGTGGTTGGTTTCAGGCACTGGCACGAGCTGACAGGCTGGGAGGGGAGGGGGGAGCATGGCTGCAGATGATGGAGGCACATAAACTGACCACGGTGTCAGGGCTCAGCAGCCGTGATAAACCGTGGTCAGCTTAAAGAGGCAAGGGTATAGCCAGGCAGGATCAGCCAGGTATTTCAGGTGTTACAGGGAGCCAAATTACACAGTACAAGCACTGTGCTGTATAACATGCCTCTAACCACTTCACGCAAATCGCCGCACCTGTACGTCGGTACTTTGACGCTAAATACTGTTATGGCAGCAGCTAGCTGCGATAACCCCAGTATTTTCAGGAACGGCGTGTGTTTCTCTTTAAGATAAAAGTGGTCTCTGCGGCAGATTCGCCGCGAGATCACTTTTATCACTGGCTGGAGAGGGCCTCCTGCTGCACTCCGGTCATCCCTGCCGCTTACCGGAGCTGGTGGTAGTGGCAGAGACGATTGCGTCCGCTCCCCTCACTGCCTGGATGCCGAGGGAAAGATGGCCCCCCCATAGCATTGGAGGGCGAGAGCGACATCAAACGCCACTTCCGCCCAATGCTCTTAAAGGGGAATTTTTTTTTTTAAATGACATTTAATTCATTACTTTTTTTATTGTATTTTAGTGTAAATATTAGATCTGAGGTCTTTTTGACCCCAGATCTCACATTTAAGAGGTCCTGTCATGCTTTTTTTCTATTACAAGGGATGTTTACATTCCTTGTAATAGGAATAAAAGTGACCCAATTTTTTTAAAAAGGGCAGTGTAAAAATAACAAATAAAGGGTCAAATAAATAAGAAAAAAACATGTTTAACCACTTCAGCCCCGGAAGGATTTACCCCCTTCCTGACCAGAGCACTTTTTACAATTTGGCACTGCGTCGCTTTAACTGCTAATTGCGCGGTCATGCAATGCTGTACCCAAACGAAATTTGCGTCCTTTTCTTCCCACAAATAGAGCTTTCTTTTGATGGTATTTGATCACCTCTGCCGTTTTTATCTTTTGCGCTATACACGGAAAAAGACCGAAAATTTTGAAAAAAAATGATATTTTCTACTTTTTGTTCTAAAAAAATCCAATAAACTCAATTTTAGTCATACGTTTAGGCCAAAATGTATTCGGCCACATGTCTTTGGTAAAAAAAATGTCAATAAGTGTATATTTATTGGTTTGCGCAAAAGTTATAGCGCCTACAAACTAGGGTACATTTTCTGGAATTTACACAGCCTTTAATTTATGACTGCCTATGTCGTTTCTTGAGGTGCTAAAATAGCAGGGCAGTACAAAACCCCCACAAATGACCCCATTTTGGAAAGTAGACACCCCAAGGAAATTGCTGAGAGGCATGTTGAGCCCATTGAATATTCATTTTTTTTGTCCCAAGTGATTGAATAATGACTAAAAAAAAAAAAAAAAAATTACAAAAAGTTGTCACTAAATGATATATTGCTCACACAGGCCATGGGCATATGTGGAATTGCACCCCAAAATACATTTAGCTGCTTCTCCTGAGTATGGGGATACCACATTTGTGGGACTTTTTGGGAGCCTAGCCGCGTACGGGGCCACGAAAACCAATCACTGCCTTCGGGATTTCTAAGGGCGTACATTTTTGATTTTACTCCTCACTGCCTATCACAGTTTTGAAGGCCATAAAATGCCCAGATGGCATAAAACCCCCCCAAATGACCCCATTTTGGAAAGTAGACACCCCAAGCTATTTGCTGAGAGGCATGGTGAGTATTTTGCAGCTCTCATTTGTTTTTGAAAATAAAGAAAGACGAGAAAAAAACATTTTTTTTTTTCTTTTTTCAAATTTCAAAACTTTGTGACAAAAAGTGAGGTCTGCAAAATACTCACTATACCTCTCAGCAAATAGCTTGGGGTGTCTACTTTCCAAAATGGGGTCATTTGGGGGGGGGGGGGGGGTTTGCCACCTGGGCATTCCATGGCCTCCGAAACTGTGATAGGCAGTGAAGAGTGAAATCAAAAATTTACGGCCTTAGAAAGCCTGAAGGCGGTGCTTGGTTTTCGGGGTCCCGTACGCGGCTAGGCTCCCAAAAAGTCCCATGTGGTATCCCCGTACTCAGGAGAAGCAACAGAATGTATTTTGGGGTGTAATTTCACATATTCCCATGGCATGTTTGAGCAATATATCATTTAGTGACAACTTTGCGCAAAAAAAAATAAAAAAATAAAAAATTGTCTCTTTCCCGCAACTTGTGTCACAATATAAAATATTCCATGGACTCGACATGCCTCTCAGCAAATAGCTTGGGGTGTCTACTTTCCAAAATGGGGTCATTTGGGGGGGTTTTCAACTGTCCTGGCATTTTATGCACAACATCTAGAAGCTTATGTCACACATCACCCACTCTTCTAACCACTTGAAGACAAAACCCTCTCTGACACTTTTTGATTACATAAAAAAATAAATTTTTTTGCAAGAAAATTACTTTGAACCCCCAAATATTATATATTTTTTTTAAAGCAAATGCCCTACAGATTAAAATGGTGGGTGTTTCATTTTTTTTTTTCACACAGTATTTGCGCAGCGATTTTTCAAACGCATTTTTTGGGGAAAAAACACACTTTTTTAAATTTTAATGCACTAAAACACACTATATTGCCCAAATGTTTGATGAAATAAAAAAGATGATCTTAGGCCGAGTACATGGATACCAAACATGACATGCTTTAAAATTGCGCACAAACGTGCAGTGGCGACAAACTAAATACATTTTTAAAAGCCTTTAAAAGCCTTTACAGGTTACCACTTTAGATTTACAGAGGAGGTCTACTGCTAAAATTACTGACCTCGATCTGACGTTCGCGGTGATACCTCACATGCATGGTCCAATTGCTGTTTACATTTGACGCCAGACCGACGCTTGCGTTCGCCTTAGCGCGAGAGCAGGGGGGACAGGGGTGCTTTTTTTTTTTTTTTTATTATTATTATTTTTTTTAATCTTATTTTTAAACTGTTCCTTTCATTTTTTATTTTTTTTTAATCATTTTTATTGTTATCTCAGGGAATGTAAATATCCCTTATCATAGCAATAGGTTTTGACAGGTACTCTTTTTTGAAAAAATTGGGGTCTATTAGACCCTAGATTTCTCCTCTGCCCTCAAAGCATCTGACCACACCAAGATCGGTGTGATAAAATGCTTTCCCAATTTCCCAATGGCGCTGTTTACATCCGGCGAAATCTAAGTCATAAAATGCTCGTAGCTTCCGGTTTCTTAGGCCATAGTGATGTTTGGAGCCACTCTGGTCTCTGATTAGCTCTATGGTCAGCTGGCTGAATCACTGGCTACATTTTCAGGTTCCCTGTTGAGACAGGAGAGCCAGAGAAAAACACGGAAGACGTTGGGGGGGGGGCATTCACTCCCACGGCTTGTAAAAGCAGTCTAGAGGCTAATTAGCCGCTAGGATTGCTTTTACATGAAAGCCGACCGCTGGCTGAAAAGAATGATACCAAGATGATACCTAAACCTGCAGGCATCGTAATGGTATAACCACTCAAAGTCGTGAATGGCGTACCTGAAGACAAAAAAATGGTTAACAATAAAGCACAAAAACGGTAAAGTATAAAAAATTGCATACCTGAAAAGCAAACATGATAAAACATAATAACAATAAAACATTGCAGAATAGAATACAGTAAAAAAGAGCAGAACAATAGAGAGAATAGAGAGAGAGAGAACAATAAAACGACAACTATTTTTTTTTATTTTATATTTTTGTATGTGTTTTTTTTTTTGTTTTTTTACACTTTTTTTTGTAACTGTAACTTTTATAACTGTAACCGGTTCCAGGTTTGGGTCTCTCAAAATGCGATGGCATCTTGGGAGACCCTGTGAAAGTGCGCCTAGTCTGTGGAATGCTGTACCCTACGCTAATACTCAACTAGTGCATGGTAGCGTTCAAAACATTCACCAATGCAAAGACCAGGATTGTCAGGACAGGAGGGACAATAATAGCGGGTGTCACGCCTATATCCGCGCTTGCTGCAGACACATCTTTTTTGGGGGGGTTAGTTGGGTAGGGGTACTCGGGAGGACATAAAGAAAATGCCTCTCATGCAGCCGACTGCATTTGGTTGGGGATGTGAATGGGGGAAGTACGGGCGCTGCAGAAGTGGTGGGTTCCCAATTAGGATTGGCGAATGCAGCAGGAAGGGCACTATGGGCACGACGGGCCTGTGTTTGTCTTTTTGGTGGCAGCGGGACACTACTTGTGCTTGCCACCTCACCAGCTTGAACTGCACTTATGGGACTCGCCACGTCACCAAGTGTTACTGCAGTGCTGGTTTGACTACGACCGGGGTGTACTAGGCCGCTGGCGCTTGCCAGTTCACCAAAACGCTACCAAAAAAACTGTTAGCGATCGCAGGGATCAGGCCTGACTCTGCGAACGCTGCAGTTATGCGTTTAGTATTTTGTAAGTGACAGTGATCGATCGATACTGCGCTTGGGTGGGCTGGGCTGGGCCGGGCGGAGGGGCAAAACGCAGGTGCTAGCAGGTATCTGGGCTGATCCCGCTAACACTGCGTTTTTGGGAACCCTAAACTGCTGGGGACGCTAGTATAGATCTGATCAGATCAGATATTGATCAGATACTATACCACTAAGGGAGGCGTATGCTGCGTGCGTGGGTGTTAGCGCTACTGGCGCTAACCTGACGCTGCCTGGGGCTGGTGCTTGCCAGTTCACCAAAACGCTACCAAGAAAACTGTTAGCGATCGCAGGGATCAGGCCTGACTCTGCGAACGCTGCAGTTATGCGTTTAGTGTTTTGTAAGTGACAGTGATCGATCGATACTGCACTTGGGTGGGCTGGGCCGGGCGGAGGGGCAAAACGCAGGTGCTAGCAGGTATCTGGGCTGATCCCGCTAACACTGCGTTTTTGGGAACCCTAAACTGCTGGGGACGCCAGTATAGATCTGATCGGATCAGATATTGATCCGTACAGATACTATACCACTAAGGGAGGCGTATGCTGCGTGCGTGGGTGTTAGCGGTACTGGCGCTAATCTGACGCTGCCTGGGGCGACGCATATCACCGCCGGGCGATCAGGGGGCTAAACCTTTATTCGGTAATAAACGGCGGGTGCCCTGACACTATAAAAAATAAACGAACTAACCAGCGTCACCCATAATGGTTATACGGTGATCGGTGGTGAAAGGGTTAACTAGGGGCAATCAAGGGGTTAAAACATTTATTAGATAGTATATGGGGGTCCCTGACGCTATAAAACGCTGACGGCGAACCTAAATATTTACGTCCCTAACTAGCGTCACCAGCGACACTAATACAGCGATCAGAAAAATGATCGCTTAGTGACACTGGTGACGGGGGGTGATCAAGGGGTTAAAACTTTATTAGGGGGGGTAGGGGGGTATCCTAGACCTAAAGGGGGGTAATACTCACTGTCCTAACACAGTAACTGTCACAAACTGACACCTAGCAGTAATCAGGAAAAAAAAAAAAAAAAAAAAACCTGCTTGGTGTCAGTTTGTGACAGGGGGGGGGGGGGGTGATTGGGGGGGGATCGGGGGGGGGGGGGGATCGGGGTGTTTTGTATGCCTGGCATGTTCTACTGTGTGTGTGTGTGTAGAGTGCACTCACTCACATGTCTTCTCTCCTCGGGCCAGAACGGAAATTACCGAGCCAAGGAGAGATGACATCATTTCCTCTGCCTCTGTGTACAATACAGAGGCAGGGAAATGATCCCATTGGCTGGGAGCGATCGCGAGGGGGGGGCCACGAATGGATGGCCTCCCCCTCACCACCGATCGCCGGGGGAGATTTGCCGACCGCAACAGGCACTGGGGGGGGTCCGATCGGACCCCCCACCCGCGGGCAAGCAGGGACGTACAGGTAAGCCCTTTTGCCTGCCCGTGCCGCTCTGCCGACGTACATCGGCGTGCGGCGGTAGGCAACTGGTTAAACCGCCCCATCCCGCCGAGCTCGCGCGCAGAAGCAGATGCATATGTAAGTCACGCTCGCATATGAAAACGGTGTTCAAACCACACATGTGAGGTATCTCCGTGATCGTTAGAGCGAGGGCAATAATTCTAGCACTAAACCTCCTCTGTAACTCAAAACTGGTAACCTTTTAAAATGTCGCCAATGGAGATTTTTAAGTGCAAAAGTTTGTCGCCATTCCACTAGCGGGCGCAATTTTGAAGCCTGACATGTTGGGTATCAATTTACTCGGAGTAACATTATCTTTCTTATTTTTTAACTCAAAAAAGTGTATTTTTTCCCCAAAAATTGTGCTTGTAAGACCGCTGCACAAATACGGTGTGATGTAAAGTATTGCAATGACCACCATTTTATTCTTTAGGGTGTCTGGAAAAAAAAATATATACAATGTTTGGGGATTCTAAGTAATTAAATTTTCTAGCAAAAAAAATGATTTTAACTTAAACAACAAATCTCAAAACGAGGCTCGGGGCTAAAGTGGTTAAGGGAACAGGATCTAGTTATTATTATTTATTTTTTTTTAGGTTAACAAACACTTTAAGTGTTTTTAAAATGAAATCAGTTTACCAACTTTCAAAATACAGGAACGACAAAACGAATAGAGAGAGAACAGTCAACGTTCATGCTGCCTGGGTTATGATTAGAACTGCAATCAAGACTTCTGTGCTCTAAAGGTATAATTGGGAGTTCTTATCATGGAATATTTACTCTACATTTAATTTAATACAGCCCTCAAAATTTCATTTGGTGAGTGGAAATTAGTGGAGGGAGAGTGCAGAGCAGGTGCAGACTGGGCTGACAGTTTCCTGGCAGAAGTGGTGCAGCCATCAGAGCAGCCCAGAGGTGGAGCTTGCAGCCCCCCCCACCCCCAGGCCACTCTGATGCCCTGTAAAAAAGGCTGCTCCGCTTCTGCCAGAAGCGATCAGCCAGGAAACTGTCAAGAGGAGAGCTGTCTGGATCACACAGAGTGGGGATCTTCTGCTGTGACACAGCTTGTATATGAAATGCCGGCCGCTGTCAAACAATGTCCCGCCTCCTTGACCGACACCTATGATAGACAGCACACTGGTCCAATGCCAGTCCAGAAGACGGGACTTTGTGTGACAGCGGCCAGCGTGTCATAGCAGGAGATCCTTGTTCTGTGTGAACCGGCCGACTCGCCTCCTGATTCCTCCCTGCTGCATTGAAGGTCACTGATGAGGCTGCACTGATGAAGCTGCACTGATGGGCAATGATAGGCTGCACTGATAGCCACCGATGAGGCGGCAATGATGGGTACTGAATAACTGTACTGATGGACACTAATGAAGCTACACTGATGGCCACGAGGCGGCACTAATCTGATAAGGCAGCACTTATATGCTGCACTGATGGGCACTGATATGCTGCACTGATGGGAACTAATAGGCTTCACTGATGGGCATTTATAGGCTGCACTGATAAGGAGCACTAATGGGCACTAATAGGCTTCACTGAGGCAGCACTGATATGCTGCAATTATAGGCACTGATATGCTGGGCACTAATAGCCTTCACTGATGATGCGGCACTGATAAGCTGCACTGATGGGCACTGATATGCTGCACTGATGGGAACTAATAGGCTTCACTGATGAGGCGGCACTGATAGACTGCACTGATGGGAACTGGTAGGCTGCACTGGTGGCCACTGATAAGCTGCACTGGTGGCCACTGATAAGCTGCACTGATGGGCACTGATGAGGCTGCACTGATATGCTGCACTTATGGGGCTGCACTGATGAGGTTGCACTGATGGACACTGATATGATTTATGTTAATATTGTTAAAGTTGTTGTTAATATTTATTTTTGTAAATTAATTCGGCATAAAACATTTAAGTGTCATTTCATGAGATCTTTGACAAGGGCGTGTTTAGGGGCGGACTTAGGGCCCGGGCAGGGTAGGGGTTTGTGGGGCACCCGGTGGCAAGTAACTCCTAAGGCCTGGCTAGTGGCTCAGGACTTGAAATTTTGAGCCCTGGTTACACTATACACTATATTGTCAAAAGTATTTGGACACCTGCCTTTACACGCACATGAACTTTTATGGCATCCCAGTCTTAGTCCGTAGGGTTCAATATTGAGTTAGCCCATCCTTTGTAGCTGAAACAGTTACAACTCCTCTGGGAAGGTACAAGTATTTTTGCACATGCAAAACAACCATGAGCAAAAATGATCCATTCTACCACGAGAGGGACCTGGAGGAAAGGATACAGATTTCTTATCTGTCTTAAAAGTGGGAGTAAACTCCCATGCATGAATTTTACCTATATTTAAGCCTATAATAAGGCTTACCCATAGGTACTCTAAATATCTCCTAAACGTGCACTATTAAGGAGATATTTACTGCAACCAGGTGACATCACCAGCGCGCATGCGCTCTGAAGGAACGGCATACCAGAGTCCAGTAAGTCTTGTGCCATCAACAGCGGCTCCCCATGCGCATCCGCGTGAGTGACGTTATCGCGGCTCTGGCCACTCACACAACTGGAGTCCGCAAAGCCGGAAGGAAGACTGGGTGAAGATGGAAGCGCCTTCAGTGGTGACAGCACGTCGATGGAAGGCTTCGTTTTCAGCGATGCATACTAGCACATTATGACATTGCCTTTCAGGTTTAATCTCCTGGGCAAATGGCCATCCTTGTATGTCGGCTCAGGCAGGCGCACCCGTGATCGCTTATGTACAGAGGCAGAATGGGGATCTGCCTTTGTAAACAAGGTGGCTCCCCATTCTGACAGATGACATGACAGAGATCTACTGTTCTCAGTGATGGGGGAACAGTGATCTCTGTCATGTCCCAGGCAGCCCATCCCCCCCTACAGTTAGAACACACCCAGGGAACATAGTTAACCCCTTGATCGCCCCTAGTGTTAACCCCTTCCTTGCCAGTGTCATTTTTACATCGATTAGTCCATTTGTGATGTCACTGGTCCCCAAAAAGTGTCACTTAGTGTCAGATTTGTCCGCCAATATCGCAGTCCCGCTAAAAATTGCAGATGGCCGCTTTACTAGTAAAAGCAATAAAAAAGAAGTCCCTAAATCTATCCCATAGTTTGTAGACACTATAACTTTTGCGCAAACCAATCAATATACGCCTATTGCAATTTTTTTTACCATATGTAGAAGAATATATATCAGCCTAAACTGACAAAGATTTTTTTTTTTTTTTAGAGGTATATTTATTATAGAAAAATATAAATATTTGGGGTTTTTTTTCAAAATTGGCGCTCTTTTTTTGTTTATAGCGCAAAAAATAAAAACCGCAGAGGTGATCAATTACCACCAAAAGAAACATCTATTTGTGGGAAAAAAAGGACGTCAATTTTGTTTGGGTACAGCGCCGCACGACTGCGTAATTGTCAGTCAAATCGACGTATGGCAAAAAATGGCCTGGTCATTAAGGGGGCAAATCCTTAAGTGATTAAAAAAAAACCCACCTAGAGGACAAAAAACAAAAACAAAAAAACCTGCAAGACAAAGGCATAATGAGCTAGTATGCATAGCACACTAGCTCATTATGAATTACTTACCTGAGATGGAAGCCCCTGCAGCCATCCTCATACACATCTCCGGCGGCTGACATCGCTCCCAGAGTTACTTCCGGGTATTGCGGGCTCCAGCGCTGTGAATGCGCGCGGGAGCCACCGGTAACAGCGCGCACACTGCAGCAACGGCACGTACGTGCCACTGCTTCAGTGCGCATGTGCCAATGATGTCGGCACATGCAAATACAGGGGTTATCTTCTAAACCGTTCAGGTTTAGGAGATATCCAGGGTAGCTACAGGCAAGCCTCATTATAGGCTTACCTGTAGCAAAAAGTGTGTTGTAAGGGTTTACAACCACTTGAAAACATGTGTCTCATTTCTTTCCTCCAGCTCCCTCTAGTGGTGGCTAGGAGTAGCTGCTGCAAAAAATTTGGAATACCTCTAATTTGGGATTTTTAAGGCAATTTGAGAATAAAAAAACTATATATTAACCACTTAAGCCCCGGACCATTTGGCTGGTCAAAGACCAGAGCACTTTTTGCGATTCGGCTTTGCGTCGATTTAACTGACAATTGCGCGGTCGTGCGACGTGGCTCCCAAACAAAATTGATGTCCTTTTTTTCCTACAAATAGAGTTTTCTTTTGGTGGTATTTGATTACCTCTGCGGTTTTTATTTTTTGCGCTATAAACAAAAAAAAGAGCGACAATTTTGAAAAAACACATTATTTTTTACTTTTTGCTATAGGCCTCTTTCACATGAAAGATCTGTTCAGGTCCGCCTGTCAGTTTTTTAGGCGGATCTGAACGGACCCTCCATAGACCTCTATGGAGCGTCGGATGTCAGCGGACATGTCCGCTGACATCTGACCCGCTCCGATACGAAAAAGTGTAGCGGAGGAAAAACCTACTTTTCCATCCGTTTTCGGATCGGATCGGGTGACGACGGACTCTACGGTCCGTCATCATCCAATCCCCCATAGGGGAGAGCGGCACTCTGACAGGTCCGACGGACCTGTCATCTGCCTGCTCAGCAGGAATCCACGGAGCGATCCCCGCTGAGCAAGCAGATGTTCACGGGGCGGATCATCACGGATCCGTCCTGTGTGAAAGAACCCTTAATAAATATCCCCAAAAAATATTTAAAAAAACATTTTTTTTCCTCAGTTTAGGCCGATATGTATTCTTCTACATATTTTTGGTAAAAAAATCGCAATAAGCATTTATTGATTGGTTTGTGCAAAAGTTATAGCGTCTACAAAATAGGGGATAGTTTTATGGCATTTTTATTAATAATTTTTTTTTCTAGTAATGGTGGCAATCAGCGATTTTTATTGTGACTGTGACATTATGGGGGACAGATCGGACACTTTTGGTGCGATTTTGGGACCATTCACATTAATACAGCGATCAGTGCAATTAAAAATGCATTGATTACTGTGTAAATGTGACTGGCAGTGAAGGGGTTAACCACTAGGTGGCGCTATAGGGGTTAAGTGTGTCCTAGGGAGTGATTCTAACTGTGGGGGGAGGGGCTATGTGTGACATGACACTGATCACCGCTCCCGATCACAGGGAGCGGTGATCAGTGTCATTAGGCTGAACGGGGAAATGCTTGTTTACATTAGCATTTCCCCGTTCTTCTTCCTCTCCGTGAGACGATTGCGGGTATCCCCGCGGACATCGAGTCCGCGGGACCTGTGATCACGCTCACGGAGCTCCCGGCGGGCGCCCGCAAGCCGCCTCTTAAGGGGCAATGTAAAGGTACGTTAATCTGCCTGTACGTGGCCTTCTGCCGCAGTAAATCTGCGTGAGGTGGTCAGGAAGCGGTTAATATAAAAAAGATTTATTACAAGTTATTCAACATGATTAAATATTCCAAAATTTTGGAGACATTACAAAGCACATATAGTGTATCATAGTATTGAACAAATGATCATCCTGAAGTGGTATTTCCCAACTACTTGCGAGTAGACCATCCCTGCATGTTGTGGAGGGCAATAGGTAGTGGTAACATCCAACTCGTTTCGAAATGTATGTAAACTATATTCTTCTTCAGGGATTAATACCACTTCTGAAAATGAAAAATATAAATGCAATTTAGACCCATATACATGAATCCCATATACAACATATTATAAAACATGAAGTATCAAACTTACAATTCCTGCTATATTATTGAAAAAAGCACTCCTTCAACCAAAGACGGGGATCATAATTGTCTGCATAAAACGCCCTTCACCTCATACAAGGACCACTGGATAATATCCAATAAAGGCGCCCAAGACACAAAAGGGGGGAAGCAGATGATACTCAAACTGCAATTGAAAAATATGTAGGAAAATCAAATTATTTAACTCAAATTGATGATATATATATCTATCCTCCAAGGGCATCACTTAATCCATACAGATAACAACCCTCAGGGAAGAAGAAAAAAAGAGAGCGATACTCACTAAGCAAAAGCATCCCTATGCGACCCTCTGCAGTGAATACTGGTGAGCTAAAATAAACCCCTTCCAAATTGATCCAAGCAGATTATTTCAATGCCCCCATGTAGGCAGACGTTGCTCCACATCAACGATGTCCACACAGGACCACGGCGTTTCCTTATATCACACATGTGTGCCAATGGTCGCACCACGCATGGCGCAGCGCGACAATGTCACACGCGATAGGACGCGTTGACGACATCCGCATATGGCACGGCGCACAGACGTAGCATAGCGCAATGGCGTCATGCGTGGCGCGACGTAATAACGCAATGTGTGGCCACATCATATCCTGTCCCCCATGGAGATAAACATCCAGGGAACAGGAAGGCGGCCAAATTGGAGAATAAAACCGCCAACACAAAATCTCCTCAATCGGAGAGAGTGCATGACACTCAATCCCAAAATGAGGGAGAAAAATCCCGGGCCCTAATAAAATTATATACAGGGGCCCGGGTGTGCCGGGTATGTAGGTGAGGCTGCAGACGAAGATCCCCAGGTTGAAAGACATTGCCCTCCCCATCACAGATAACATGGAACCTGAAAAAAAAATGAAAAGGCCAGAAGCGCATTAATAAATGCCCATCAGCAAATGTATATAACATATACAGAATATAAAAATAGAATGTTGTATATGCCTGCCCGAAAACAACAATGCTCTGCGCCTAGTACGATATATCCCACAGAATATATGCAGCACATAGATGAATGAATAAATAAATCAATAAATCAATAGCAGCTACTTAAATAACAGTCAAAAATGATAATAGGCAATAAAGAACAAATTAAATAAATAAAGTCATTTCAATATTGCAGCAACGCTTGTGCTCCCCCAAATCAATAGGATCCGCTTCACAGTGAAAATTCCTTGAGTTCAAATGGAATCAGTGGTAAGAATCCTACTGCTAAATATTGTTGTATTCTGTGAGGGTAGTTAGTCCTTTCACCATGTGATACACCACGTGCGGGAAACCCCAATGAAATCCACTTACCAGAAATCCAACCAATATGAGCCTTGAGTATTAATAATAGTAGGTCTGCACCACCTTCCAAACGACCACCAGATGTCAGTCTTACTCTTGGTAGCGTTTAAGTACAGGTTTCTGATGAAACTTGTTAAGATGTCTTCAACGTGAAAAGGTTAGCCAACACTCCTAGCTCAAATTATAGCAGATTCACAATCACTGTAGGCAACCAGGACCTCAGGCTTACTCTACAGAGATTGCAAGAGGTCAGATGAAAGTGTCCTCAGGTGAAGTTTCTTTTGGCGCAGACCTTCCTTAGTGTTATGTCCTTACAGAGTCTCTTGAATTTTGAAGACATCTTAACAAGTTTCATTAGAAACCTGTACTTAAACGCTACCAAGAGTAAGACTGACATCTGGTGGTCGTTTGGAAGGTGGTGCAGACCTACTATTATTAATACTCAAGGCTCATATTGGTTGGATTTCTGGTGAGTGCATTTTCATTGGGGTTTCCCACACGTGGTTTATCACTTGGTGAAAGGACTAACTACCCTCACAGAATACAACAATATTTAGCAGTAGGATTCTTACCACTGATTCCATTTGAACTCAAGGAATTTTCACTGTGAAGCGGACCCTATTGATTTGGGGGAGCACAAGCGCTGCTGCAATATTGAAATGACTTTATTTATTTAATTTGTTCTTTATTGCCTATTATCATATACAGAATATAGCGAAATAATAAAAAAAACCCACAGATGTGACATCTGTAATGTGACAGATCCAAAACATAAGACACAGGGGAACCAGAAAGAGCTCCTGCCCAGAAAAACATCAACTATTAGTTTATAAAACCTAAATGTTAAAAGTAATAATGAATAAGAAATATTTTATTTTAGATGAAAAAGGGGATATATTTTACTCAGTGTAAAATAGGCATAATTTAATCATATTCAAGAAGTTCCCCATGGGTCAATTAATCAGTATTACCTGAATTGTAACCCTCCAAAAAGGGTCTGAAGCTTTCAGCCTCATTTAAGCCTGGAGGGGTGGTAGCACTAAGATATCTTATCCAGCGCATTTCGCGCTGGAGTAGAATCTTGTTCCAATCCCCTCCTCTCGCTGGAATATGTACTCGATCCAGAACAGTAAAGTTGACCTTAGGCATCCTGTATCCATGCCTCTTGGCTACATGTCTGCCCAAGAGGCAGGTACAGATTGACAATTCGAATGCTATGCATGTGCTTACTAATCCTTTGTCCAAGTTCTTGCCATGTCTTACCAATGTAAAACGCTCCACATTGGCATTGTAGGAGATAGACTAAGCCCTGCGTCTTACAGTTCGCAAAATGTTTGACACGGAAGCGTTCCCCATTAGGCAATGTGAAAAAGGTCCTCTTACCAACGACCTCTCTTTGTGCACAGGCTCAAGCAAAAGTGCCCCAGATCTTGCATGGGTCTCTCCTTGAGTCCCCTATGTATTCACTTTGCGTGAGCATACCACCAATGGATCCAGCCTTTCTATAGGTAATCTGTGGCCTTGGGGTTACCAGGTCCTTAAGAGCTGGGATCCTCTATGAAAATCAACCAGTATTTAGAGAGGATCTTCCTTACCTTTTCATGTTCATTAGAATAGGATGATCCTAGTGATATTATCTTTTTTCTTTTTTTTTTGGTCCTGAAAATAAGATCATGTCTTTTTTTGTCTTCTACAAGATTAAAGTTCCTTTTTCAGGGCAGATTTCGTGTATCCTCTAACTAATAATCTCTTGGTTAGCTCATCAGCTTCCTGTTGGTAGTCCTTAACAGTAGTACAGTTACGTTTTAAACATAAAAACTGATTAAAGGGTATAGACTTTTTGAGGGATTCTGGATGGAAGCTGTCCACGTGCAACAAAGTGTTGCCTGCGGTTTCCTTCCTGAACAGCCTACTGATAAGTTTACCACTTGAGTCCTTGAGGATACGAATATCCAAGAAATTAACCTCACGTTGATCATAAGTCATCATAAAAAACAGATTAAAATCATTACGATTCATCTGATTAAGACAATCCTTCAAGACCTCTTCTGGGCCATCTTATATAAGCAGCACATCGTCTATGTATCTCTGCCACATGACGATATGCCGCGTATACATAGCCAATTGGTCATTCAACAAAAAAACCTTTTCCCACTCCCCCGGGTACAGGTTGGCATATGAGGGGGTGCAACATATCCCCATAGCCGCACCCTGCACCTGGAGGTAGTGGGAACCCAATAGCAACAACCCCTAAAATCATGTGGGATACTGTTATAAAGTGATTCAACATCAATTGTTACTAATATTGCCGAATCCGGAATTTCCAGATTCTCCAATATTTGCAATAGGTGGATGGTGTCCTTGGTATAGGAGGTCAGTTCCATGACATGCGGTCTAAGATGTTGATCAATGACCTGACTGAGCCCTTCCAAGATACACCCACTACCCAAAATAATGGGTCTTCCAGGTGGGTTTTGAATGTCCTTGTGCACTTTTGGAAGTGCATACATGGTAGGTACATGGGGATACTTGGTACAAATAAATTCCCACATGTCCTATTTTATAACTCCCTCACTTCATGCCTCGTCCCACCAAAGAATAGAATTCCTGATTGAATCTATCAACTAAGGAAGACAAGATTTTACGATAACATTTACAATTGTTCAGGATCTTAAGACACATATTCTCATACATTACATTATCCATCAACACTATATTACCACCTTTATCAGATGCTTTGATTGTTATTTTAGTGTTGTCTGTTAAGGATTTTAGTGCCAACTGTTGTTCAGGACTCAAGTTTCTGACTGTGGTATCATTTTTTATTGCCTCTAACTCTTTGGTTGTTCGTTTGACAAAAAGTGCCAGAGCCGGATTTTGATTCAATGGAGGAAATTTGTGTGATTTCTTCTTAAATTTTTACTGGGGACTATCTTGTTTTACCTCCTCATCATCCTCACTGTTCAGATCATCCTCCCAAACGTCATTGAATTGCTCACTTTCCTGCAGCAGCAGATTGAGGTCTCGAAGTGCCTTAAAATCCGCTGCTGTAAGATTAGGGGCCACCTCCTCTTCCCTATTGATTTGCTTGCTATACATGTTTTTGAACAGCAATTTTCTAGCAAACAAATGTATGTCTTTTACTGTTTCAAAATTATCTATACTTTTATTTGGACAAAAGGATAAGCCCAAGGATAGTACCTGTCTTTCGGCTGGTGTAAGTGCATGTGACGATAAATTAATAATATTTAATCTTCCTTGTGAGTCACTTTCACTACAAAGGGTTTTATCCCCTGCTGTATTGTGGGTGACTGAGGTACATTGGCTTTGTCTAAAAAATCATCCAATTGTGTTTTGTGTGTTTTTGGAATAGTTCCAGAATCTCTATTAGATTTGTAGTTTTACCTCTACTTGTACTAGTATTTTTGGTGCCTTCATTTTGTGTATTAGTGTGTCGCATAATGTTACCACCACGTTTTGATTCCATCTAATGTGTTTCCGTTGTGCTCTTTTTGTTGACCTGTTGCAACTCCCCTTCCATATCCTGTTGTCTAGCAAAGGGACCCTTTCTTTTTCTGAAAGGGCGATCTGTATGGGAGGAAGCTGAAGGTGTATCAGCATTATAGTCATTTTTACTATTAGTATCCTGACTTTTGTTAAATTTTCTATTCTGTAATTTTTTATCTTGGTTCCATCTGTATGCGCAACCCTCACCGAAGACATTTTTGTCTCTCCAGTATCTCTTTTCTTTTTTCTGGAGTATTGACTTGCCAAATTCCTTTAAATGTTCTTTTAATCTTTCTTCAAGGTTGGCATATTCCACGTGAGCCTTCAGTGGAATAAGTCGAGCATATAGGGCATCGATTTCTATATCTAAATTGTTCAATTGTTGCCTATATTCATTTTGCAGTAGCATCATTACATTTTTTGAACAATCGTTTAGTTTGTTTTACCAGTTTTTTTGATAATTTTTTTTTTTTTATAATTTTTTTTTTAAGATCATTTGTGATATGATCCAAAATTGGAAAGATTTGAATTATTAATCCAATTGGATTGATATCCTCTTGGATGTATCTTTTTAATGATTGTACGTGCCAGTACAAAGCTGATTTCTTTTCTAATATTTTAGTAAGGCTAGAAAAGAGAGAAAATAGGTCAGATTTAACCTGTTCCTTAGCTTGATAGTTGGCTTGAATGCTGGACATAAGCTCCTCCCACCTCCCTCCCTGGAGGTCTCCCATCCCGGATCCCTGTGATGAAAAAAGATGACTAATATTTAATTATTATCTGTTCAGTCAGGTAACTTTGACTCTGACCCAGAAAACAACCTCTCTAAACAAAATGGAGGTGAATCCAAAAAACATCTAAAGTTGGGGGCCACGTCAAGTTATATGAGTCAAGGTGAGGATTGGGTGTATTGTCCACCCTTATTAAGACAATCGTTTAACCACTTGCCGACAGGCTCACGCCGACATACATCGGCAAAGTGGCACGGGTGCGCAAATAACTTACCTGTATGTCGCTGCGTCATTGGCAGCTAGCGGGCACGCGCACCCGCTGCGGGTGCGTGCCTGCGGGTCCCACGGATTCAATGTCCGCCGGTGGCCCGCAATCGTGACACGGAGAGGCAGAACGGGGAGATGCCTATGTTAACAAGGATCGGGAGCAGTGATCTCTGTCATATTCTAGTGAGCCCATCCCCCTACAGTTAGAACACGCCCAGGGAACACACTTAACCCCTTGATCACCCCCTATTGTTTAACCCCTTCCCTGCCAGTGACATTTACACAGTAATCAGTGCATTTGTATAGCACTGATCGCTGTATAAATGCCAATGGTCCCAAAATAGTGTCAAAAGTGTCTGACCTGCCCGCGCAATGTCGCAGTCACGAAAAAAAAACGCAGATCGCCGCCATTACTAATAAAAAAAAAATTATAATAAAAATGCCATAAATCTATCCCCTATTTTGTAGACGCAATAACTTTTGCGTAAACCAATCAATATACGCTTATTGCGATTTTTTATTACCAAAAATATGTAGAAGAATATATGTCGGCCTAAACTAAGGAAGACATTTTTTTAAATACTTTTTGGGGGATATTTATTAAAAGTAAAAAATATAGCTTTTTTCAAAATGTTCACTCTTTTTTTGTTTATAGCGCAAAAAGTAAAAATCGCAGAGGGGATCAAATACCACCAAAAGAAAGCTCTATTTGTGGGGAAAATAGGACGTCAGTTTTGTTAGAGTACAACGTTGCACGACCGCCCAATTGTCAGTTAAAGCGACGCAGTGCCGTATCGCAAAAAAGGGCTTGGTCAGGAAGGGGGTAAATCCTTATGGGGCTGGTGGTTAAAGACTCGTGTGACTTGGCATGTATATTACCATTATAATTTGATTTTCCGACATATTTTTCAATTTTTGCAGTTTGAATATCATCTGCTTACCCCTTTTGTGTCTTGGGTGCCTTTATTGGATATTATCCAGTGGTCCTTGTATGAGGTGTAGAGCGTTTTATGCAGACAGTTATGATCCTCGTCTTTGGTTGAAGGAGTGCTTTTTCCAATAATATAGCAGGAATTGTAAGTTTGATACTTCATGTTTTGTAATATGTTGTATATGAGATTCATGTATATGGATTCTAAATTGCATTTATATTTTTCATTTTCAGAAGTGGTAATAATCCCTGAAGAAGAATATAGTTCACATACATTTTGAAACGCGTTGGATGTTACCACTACCTATTGCCATCCACAACATGCAGGGATGGTCTACTCGCAAGCAGTTGGGAAATACCACTTTCAGGATGATCATTTGCGCAATACTATGATAGCACTATATGTGCTTTGTAATGTCTCCAAAATTTTGGAATTTTTAATCATGTTGAATAATTTGTAATAAATCTTTTTTATATTCATATATAGTTGTTTCTTCTCAAGTTGCCTTAAAAATCCAAAATTAGAGGTATTCATAATTTTTCATATATACAGGGATGATGGCAATGTACATGCCAAGTCACATGAGTCTTTAAACAGTAATAGCTGCTGCAGGAGAAGAATATGTAAAGACTGGAAGCCCGATGTTTAAAACTCCTGGTTATCAGCAAAATAGGAATCCCTTGGAAAGTGTTATTCATCACTTAGGTTATATACAGTGAATGAATGTGTTGTCCAAGGGGTTGGGTGCACTGCTCCACTGTTGGGTGGACATGTATTGACTATACTTACCTGTATATTGTATTCAATTCTGTTAAAGAAATGATCTGCAGGAAGCCTTCCAACACAGCTCTCAGTCATAATGTCAGTACACTACATTTATGATGTAATTTATGTAATTAGGGTACTTTATATACTATCCAGTTCTCCCCGTGTGCATTTTGACGCACGTTTTTGTGTGGTTTTCCGTATCTGCGTTGCTGTATTTTAACAATAAATGGCACCGCAAGCACAACAACATGTGTTTTTCGTGTGTTTAGGCCAATATGTATTCTACATATTTTTGGTAAAGAAAATCCCAATAAGCGTATATTGATTGGTTTTTCTAGTAATGGTAGCGATCAGCGATTTTTAGCATGACTGCAACATTGCGGCAGACAAATCTGACTCTAAGTGACACTTTTTGGGGACCAGTAACACCAATACAGTGATCAGTGCTAAAAAAAAATGCACTGATTACTATATAAATGACACCGGCAGGGGCAATCAAAGAGTGAAATGTGTTCCCTGTTTGTGTTTTCTTACTGTGTGGGGGAAGTACTGACAGGAAGAACACAGAGATCGCTGTTCCTGATTACTAGGAACAGAAGATTTTCATGTTCTCCCATCAGAACAGGGATCTGCCTTGTTTACATAGGAAGATCCCCATTCTGGCTCTCTGTGAAGCAATCGGGGGTGGCTGGCGGACATGGGGTTAGGCAGGTCAATTTAGTTGGTCGCTGACTGTTTGGCAAGTTTGAGCTTGGAAACCTCTTTGTATTTGTTTGACATGCGTCGCCCTTCCAGTGCTCCTTGCTGCAATAGACCAGTTATAGGTGGGAGCAGTGGCCACTTGTTTGTGTTTGTATCTATATTTGTGCTTCCACTAGCATTGCAGTATCCATTTGCTTAACCTGGTGTGTCAGAGGGGCTGTTCTCAGGTAGGGGCAGAAGAACAGAGAACCCGATCTACCAAGTGGCTCCTGCGGGAGGGGGGGGGGGTAGTGCTGCACTACTAGAGAATACTGAAGATCTAGGAGTACAGTGGAAGTTCCAGCTATCAAGTGTTGTATTTTAATATACAGTAATTTATTTACCTGCAGTGAGTGATGACTGTCAAATTCACTGCTTTATAAATATGCAGGGAATGACCCGCACTTAGCAAACCAGTTTTGAATGGTACTCTACTATAGATTTGAATAGATATACTGTACAAAGTCAAATGTACCTCTACTAACTTAAAGTGGTTGTAAACCCTTACATACTGTATACCCAGTTAAGTGACTGGCCTCAAGCGATACACAGACATTACACAAATCCTCTTACATAAGTTGTACCTGTTTACCTGCAGTCTTCTCTTCTCTATATCCGTTCAGAGTCCAGAAATTATAAAGCTTGTCTGAGCTATGAGAAAACTGGGGGCAGAGAGTTGAACTTACACACAGCAGAGCTCTGAGAGCTGATTGGAGGGAAGGGACATGCCCCTCTTCACACAGCACACAGGAACAGAGCTGAAGCTGTCAATCACAAGCTGTGTGCTGGAGATCCCTCCCCTGTCACCTTTTTTCTCTTGGTGTCAGGAAAACCTGTCAGAAGTGAATCAGGCAGAAAGCAGAGGAATGAAGCTGGGGACAGAAATTACACTTAGTGCTCTGGATTGAGACAAGTACACACTATAGAGGGATATGCTTTCTTCATGTTTCATGTCTGAGGTTTACAACCACTTTAATATGGATAGAATGCATGTGTCCCTATGGTGTTACAGTGTAACAAGGAAAATACATACAGTCGAAAATAAAGCCTTTTGGAATTTATGACTAACATAATAATCTTTGAAATTGATGTTGCATCTTCCTTAAAAGCACATAAAATCTCTCTGGTCTGAGTGGATTAATGTTTTGTGGCATGGTATAATTATAGGATTTCACTAATCCATGTACAGTTCACCAGTCAAATTTCATATAAATGTCATTAATGAAATATTGCAACATCACTAAGCACTATCTGAGCTGAAAAGACAAAAATATTAGCAGTGGCTAAAAGTGAAAGCTATTTCAATAACAAAATGGGATAAACTAATAGCAGGGATGACATATATGAGTTCTGTACATAAGAGTTGCCTCTGCATTTCTGTATCTAAGGGCTCTTTCACTCAGGTGACCAGGGGGTGGTGAAAGCAGGTGGTTGAGCTATGGGTTTATCACCCCCAACTGCCCACCTAGAGATGAGCATGCAGCCGTTCAGGGCTATAAACACGCCACAGCCAAGATGCTTTGCTTTAATGCACGCAGTTTCAGCATGATGGAGCAGCATATACAACAATAAAACAGGCAGTTAGGAGGTCATATATCGCCCCCTCAACGCCTATCAAATGTCTCTGAAAAGGGATCTACCGCAGATAGCTTTTCAGAGGGGTGCCAAGGGCTGCCATACATATGAACGAGCCCTTACTCCTCAACTCTGGTTTCTATTGGCTTTAGCAGGTATGAATGAAGAAATCTGGAGAGCAGCACACCGGGATAAGTTATATTCGCCATTATTTGTAGAACAGGATCATGGAGTACACAGGGCACCACAGTGGAGTGGTACAGAAAAGCAGCTGACGCGTTTCACACTTACACTAAGTGCTTACTCATAGCTTTCTATTGGCTTTAGCCTGAAATCGTATGTTTTTAAAATCAGCTAGTACCCTGTGCACCTTAAAGTGGTTTTAAAGGCAGAAGGTTTTTACCTTAATGCATTCTATGCATTAAAGTAAAAAACATTCTAGGTACAGCTCTGCCACCCCCCCCCCCCCCCCCTATACTTACCTGAGCCCCATCCTGATCAATCGTTAGTTTTCCACCACACATAGCATTTTGCTTTTAGGCCAAAAAGTTTTAAAAAAAAGTTCAAAATTGGTCTCATTTGACCAGAGCACCTTCCTCCACATGTTTGCTGTGTCCCCCACATGGCTTCTCGCAAACAGGACTTCTTATGGCTTTCTTTCAACAATGGCTTTCTTCTTGCCACTCTTCCATAAAGGCCAGATTTGTGGAGTGCACGACTAATAGTTGTCCTGTGGACAGATTCTCCCACCTGAGCTGTGGATCTCTGCAGCTCCTCCAGAGTTACCATGGGCCTCTTGGCTGCTTCTCTGATGAATGCTCTCCTTGCCTGGCCTGTCAGTTTAGGTGGACGGCCATGTCTTGGTAGGTTTGCAGTTGTGCCATACTCTTTCCATTTTCAGATGATGGGTTGAACAGTGCTCTGTGAGACGTTCAAAGCTGAGGATATTTTTTTATAACCTAACGCTGCTTTAAACGTCTCCGCAACTTTATCCCTGACCTGTCTGATGTGTTCATTGGCCTTCATGATGCTGTTTGTTCACTAAGGTTCTCTAACAAACCTCTGAGGGCTTCACAAAACAGCTGTATTTATACCAAGATTAAATTACACACAGGTGGACTCTATTTAATAATTAGGTGACTTCCGAAGGATATTGGTTCCACTAGATTTTAGGGGGCTGAATACAAATGCACGCCACAATTTTCAGATATTTATTTGTAAAAAAAAATGAAAGCCATTTATCATTTTTCTTCCACTTTGTGTTGGTCTATCACATGAAATCCCAATAGAATACATTTAAGTTTTTGGTTGTAACATGACAAAATGTGGAAAATGTCAAGGGGTATGGATACCTTCACAAGGCACTGTATAACAAGATGAACAAAATGACAACTGTTTTTTTGTTGACAGGTTATCCTAGGAATACATTGGAAGAGGCAGCAAATAAAATGAGGTCATGTGATAGAAAAAGCTTGTTGAAATTTAAACCTAAGAGCCCTTGCACACTGGGGCGAGGGTGGCGTCGGCGGTAAAACGCCGCTATTATTAGCGGCGTTTTACCGTCGGTATGCGGCCGCTAGCGGGGCGGTTTTACCCCCCGCTAGCGGCCGAGAAAGGGTTAAGTACCACCGCAAAGCGCCTCTGCAGAGGCGCTTTGCCCGCGGTATAGCCGCGCCGTCCCATTGATTTCAATGGGCAGGAGCGGTATACACTCCACTCCTTCACCGCTCCGAAGATGCTGCTAGCAGGACTTTTTTTACCGTCCTGCCAGCACATCGCTCCAGTGTGAAAGCCCTCGGGGCTTTCACACTGGAATGAAAGCAGCGGCACTTTCGGGTCGGTTTGCAGGCGCTATTATTAGCGCAATAGCGCCTGCAAACCGCCCCAGTGTGAAAGGACCCTAAGAGACACACCGATTGCATTTATGTTACTTTAACTTTTTCTTCATGTTCTAGGGCAGCCTACTCTGGAAACATTGTGCAGTCTCACCAAATTGCATTCACCTGTCCAGCACTCTTTCGCAATCCTCTGTTATTGGCCTATAAGCACTCTAAAAATCAACTGATTTATACTGCGTTCACATCTGACAATTCTCAACAAGGTAACTGGCTCTCATTGCTTCCACCTCCAGAAAGCATGTTCTCCTGTGGTCACTATGTACAGTGTGATTTCATATAGAAGAGTAAGCATTTTATACACCCATGCACAGGCATATAAATCTTAATTAGAGAATTTTACAACTGCAGCTTATCCAACATCAGATCTTTTGAAATGCCCATGTGTGCTAGGTTTTGTTGGTCAAACCACATAGTAAATAGGAGCATGCATCAGTAGACATAGAAGTGACATTCAAACGTATGAATTTTCTTTACTGGTTGCAAGACATTTTGCAGAAGCAAACCATAATGCATCATAACTACATTTCAAGGTTATAGAACAGGTAGTGAAGGCCACGCAAGGAGAATTTTCTGTAGAGGCTATCATTGGATGAACAACTTAGACACCCTATCCTCCAGGGGCATGAATATTGAGTGTGATTTATCCACTTGCATTATGGCTACTGTTTTTCATGTGTTTGTTTGAACACTTTATATTTGCTTACCAGATGTACCTATTTGGTACCCTGTATATACTCACTTTAGTGCTTTGTGGTAATTGTTTATTTTTGCTTACTTACTTTTGGGCGTTATGTCCTCTACACCTCCCCCCATGCCCCTTGGGTGATTTAAACACTTTTATACCGCCTTATGATTACAAATGGCAAAGTGGTGGATCGTTTTTTACCCAGCACCTTTTTTTAAATTAACTGGATTGAACAGTTAAGAAAGATAAATGAAAAAATGCCCAGCACTATTATAAATTATAATACACGGAAATTTCAGAAAGCAGCTCCCACCCAACTGTGCAATCACTACACTGTGCCAAAAAAACAAGAATAATTATGATGGTGGTTCTTCAGATCAGGTGATAAGATACCCATGAGGTGTGGTGAAGGACAAACAGGTGTTTGTTTCACATTGGAAGATTTGAATAACTTTGGAAGAAAGAAGTAGACGAGTTAGATTGGTGATTGCACAAAGATTGGATGGTGTTTGGGACTTTTATATTATATCAGACTATTTAAACAATGATTTTTTTTTTTATAGAGTTTTTTTTGATCACACATTTTTTGATACATTAATATATGGTATTTGTTGCAAAAGATATATGTTCATGACTATATATGAATTCATTATTTTTAGAATGTATTTATTTTAAAACACGTCACTTTAAGAGTAAACTGGATGAAACACCATTGGATGGCTGTTCCACCAATCAATTTAATGCTGGTGAGCTCAGCTGTCCTTGGACAGTTCTGTTCACAGGCACTGTGAGGGCTTTGGATGAAGGGGGTGCCATCTTTGCATACTTCAATATATGCATTTAAACTACCAATTTTGTGGGTAGTGCCTTATTCACTTATTGTTCAGTCATTTAGTCATGTCCGACTCTTCGTGACCTCATGGACCATAGCGTGCCAGGCTTTTCTGTCCTCCACTGCCTCCCGGAGCCTGCTTAACTTCATGTTCATTGTTTTGATGATGTTATCTATACATCTTGTTTTCTGTCATCCTCTTCTCCTTTTTCCTTTCATGTTTCCCAGCATCAGGGTCTTTTCCAATTAATCTTTGCATTAGGTGGCCAAAGTAATTGAGTTTCAGCTTCAGGATCTGTCCTTCCAGTAAATATTCAGGGTTGATTTCCTTCAAGATTGACTGGTTTAATCTTCTTGCCATCCAAGGGACTTTCAGGAGTCTTCTCTAACACTATAGTTCAAAAGCATCAATTCCTCTGCATTCAGCCTTCCTTATGGTCCAACTTTCACAGCCATGGGTTACTACTGGGAATACTACCATAACTTTGACTATACAGCACTTTGTCAGTAGGGTGATGTCTCTGTTTTTTATAATGTTGTCTAGGTTTGCAATTACTTTCCTCCCAAGAAGCAAGCGTCTCTCAATTCCATGGCTATAGTCACCGGCTGCTGTGATCTTGGAGCCTAGGAAGATGAAATCTGTCACTGTTTCCATTCCTTCTTCTACTGTTTGCCAATGAGTAATGGGACCTGTTGCAATGATCTTAGTTTTCCTAATGTTTAATTTCAGGCCAGCTTTTGTGCTCTCCTCTTTCACCTTCATTAAGAGATTCTCTAGTTCTTCTTCACTTTCTGCCATTAGTGTAGTATCTTCTGCATATCTCAGGTTGTTGATATTTCTCCTGGCGATCTTAATTCCAGTTTGTAATTCGTAGATCCTGGCATTTTGCATGATGTGCCCTGCATATAAGTTTAATAAGTAGGGTGATAATATACATCCTTGCCGAACTTCCTTCTCAATTTTGAACTAGTCAGTTGTTCCACTTATTCACTAATCTACATCTTTACTGCATTTGTATGTTCCACAGTAAAAATACTGATTGTTTTTGGTTAAGTGCTTAATTATTGTACTGCCTTCTGTACTGATTATCCTTCCAGGTTTGGAGTTAACCAAATGGATATTATCCAATGTATGGCTTTTACACAGTTTTCAGTTAGGTTTAATTATTGCCAAGGTGATACCAGTGTATGCTGATTTTCCTCTTTGGATTTACCCATAGTATTTATTGTATATTCAGTATCTTGTACTAATGCATGCCAGAAATATTACATGAACCTGTCATAAAAAAGGAGAGTCGCCATGCTGTCTTGTATTTAAAGGTACATGATTTGAAGTTGCCACCCTCATCCTTCTTCGTTAAATAATGCAAAGATAGAAGCTAAAATTCATGGCACACTAACCCACACTATACCAAACTATGCCATACCCCATCAACAGTGCAGTAACACTTTTTTTTTACTACTATGATATGTACCATGTCATAACAAGCTCACACTGTCCAGGATTAAAACAGGCAGATCAAAGTGGAAATCCTAAAGAATGCTTTTCTAGGCTCTAAAAAAAAAGTAAATACTGTATTTAATCGGCGTACACGCACCCCAATTTTAGGAGGGAAGTTTAAGGAAAAAAACTTACATTTTAAATAAAGAACTTTGACGCAAAATTAGGGTCACAGCTCATCAATGCACCCTGCTCAGTGCCCATCTGCAGCCTCTAAATTGCCCATCAATGCACCCTGCTCAGTGCCCATCTGCCATCATTAAATTGCCCAACAATGCAGCCTGTTTAGTGCCCATCTGCAGCCTCACCTTTCCCATAATTGCAGCCTCACCAGTGTTGTATTATCCCTGCTGTCTCCCTGGGAAGAGGAGGAGCGAGCGCTGCTGAATTACCCGGAGCCGCGATCTCCTGTGTACCCGGCGCTCTGTCACTCACAGCCACGCCTCCTGGCCCTACTCATATGATAGACAGAACAGTGGCCCAATACGGGGCCAGGTGGCGTAGCTGTGAGTGAATCATTATCAAGTGATGGATTGAAGGGAATGGGTTACTCTGGGTTTTTTATATATGGTGTTCAAATATACCAGAGTAACAGTGGCATTATATAGGACAGATGGTATTGGTGAGTTATAGGACCTGGAAATACTACACATGGAAGCTATATAATAGTAAACGAAAAGAGAATGTGAATGCTTTACTTACTGTTCTCACTGCTTTTTGACTTCTGTAATATTGTACTTATTTTGGAACATATTAAATCTCACCTTTCTCAGCTCATTAACAAATGCAGCCAGACCAATACATAAACAAACTATAATTTTTATTCTGTGAAGCACTGAAGCCTCAGATGTTTCATTGTTTTTAACACAAAGCCTTCATACATGTTGCACTGAATGACAGACATTTACAATTAGTACCCACTCATGTTAATCAAAATTGCTGTGGTAGTACATTAGGATTCCATTATAAAAAAAAAAAGAAAGAAATTACGCAAAATGAAAGCAAAATGTAAATCAACACAAAATAAATGCTATTAAATATTACTAAAGTATATGTCTTGTATCATTCTATATCTGTTGGCAATAATGTAGAATTCCAAGGTGCCACATAGAACTCTAGCCAAAACTGTTTTTCTACTTTTAAATAGAGGTGGGAAATGGAAGGGAGATAGCTCAATGAAAAGTGCCCTCTAGGGTTGAGACAACTACTTTTTATTACTGTCCGAGTCCCTGTTTGGGACATTTCCTATCACTTTCTGTCCCAGTGATCGTTGCTACCAAGAATAAATCTAATAGATTACAGAGAAGTAGAGGGGAGAAGTTTCAACTGAGACAGTACTGGTCACATCTATCAGGTGGGATGTGTTCTTACTTTATATATAAATATATATATACGGTGTATATATATATATATATATATATATATATATATATATATATATATATATATATACACTTTTTTTTGTTTTTTTTGCATCTTGCTGTGTCTTGGGGACAGAAAATGAGGGGTGATCTCCACAATGGGGCATAGACATCGATAAAAAAAAAACAAATAGAGTGTCTACAAATTGAAATTGTGGATGAAAACTTTTTTTGTAAATTTGTAGTGGTATTAACAAAGAAAAGTATTTTGTGATAAAGTCATTTTTTCCCATGGAGTCCCTGTGGGTCTGTGTAGGGCAGTGCTTCCTGTATTTTGGCTTTGTGTGAGTTCCGTTCACTGTAGAAATTAAGCCAACATTGCCCATCACCAGTTAGAAGATAACAAGGTATTTCCTGTTTCTTTTATATTTCCTCTAAACGGTAATCCTCCCCTATAAGGCTTTACGTTTTTGCCATTTATGAATACACAATTCTGATTTTACTGTCACTGACATTTTGTTTTACTGGCTTGACACAGCATTACCCTACTTTTGCCTAAAGGTGCAAAAGTTGTCAAATTTATAATGAAGAGATGTAGACCCTATAGCAGTTTGCATAAGCCCTCTCCAGCACACACGCTATTGGCTGCCCTTTTGTGATCATTTCTGGCCATAGACTGTAATGTTTTGCTGTAGCATTGCCCCTCTCCTCCAGTATAAAACAATGCAAGATATAAATCTAGTAATTTACAAACATGTAGAGTTGTGTAAAAACTGCAATAAGGGCATTAAATGAATGGAATACAAGTCTCTGGGCATAATGTTAACCATTAGTAATATCTTGGTAGTGCATGGTTTAGCCAAAAAAAATCCTTTTAATAATATTTTAAAGCTCTGCCCTTAGGGCACTGTGGAGAAATCAAACTCTCTTTATCCTAGCCACTGTGTGGGATAAATCTTCAACATGGTCTAGCCCCAATCCATAACATAAAAGAGCTACTCTAATCATAAGTACACATAAATAGAATGTGTAATGCTTGCTCCATTAAAATTTTTCTTAAAAATTGTAAACTTTTGAAATGTTTGTTATACTTTAAATTCTAACTGTTAATGTGGTCGTGGCTAACTGTTAAGCCAGGATAAATTGTAGTTTTTGTAATGCACATGTGCTATGAAAAAGTAGTATAGCCACTACAACCCCATTGGCTGCTGAACATGTAATGTATACATAAATATACTTATGAATATGCAATATATTTATACATTTAAAAGAGAAGTACTGCCAAAGCTCCTATGGCTGTACTTCTCATGTGGATCATAGGAGTGCAGTTTGTTCTGCCCTCCTGTAACCCGTTTTGAGCAGAGAGCGGGCTGAAGCAGAGAGAAGGAGAGACTGACACTCATGGCTCTCTGCTCAGAGCAGAGGAGAGAACTGAGCGATAAGAAATGTTTGATTGCTCAGTTCTCTGCCTTACAGATGGCAGGGGGCTGATGCAGCATCGCATTGATGCTGCATCACCGAGGTAAAAAAAAAGCCATACTTCTCTTTTAAATAAACTTTGCTTTGCAGTATTCTTTCATTGATTTTATCAGCAATAAAAGAAAACCTGTTTAATACATCTGGGAATTCATTCAAATAGCAAGCCTGGCTGAATGTTTTAAATGCTTTTAAATTAAATTATTGATAGCATCGATGAGTGGATTGAATTTCTTACAAACATTCAACCAAAAACTGTGTATGGCCAGCTTAAGTTTAATTTTTGAGAGTAAGCATTTGTTAAGCAGAGAAGTTATCAGACTGCTCTACACAGAACCTTACTATGTAATAACAGAGAAAGGTCTTCTTCTCCAACCACTTTGGTCTTTTTTTTTTTGGGACAGATCTCTAATTACAGATTAAGGGTGGGTTCACACTATTGCCACATGCGGCTCACAGCAGGGGTCCAGTGCATCCCCGTTCTCCATTTCAGGTCCGATTTCAGCCCAAATTTTTTGGCTAAATTCGGACCTAAAATGGACCAAAAGACACATAGGGCTCCTATGCAAATTCGCACCGGAGCCACAGTGGAGACATGTGAACCAGCTCCATAGAGAGCCGGTCACAATCTCCTGCCATGCGAATTGATTGCGGGGAAAACCACATCCAATTCGCATAGGTGTGAACCCAGCCTTAATCTGCAGTTGTACCTGTTTATGGAATGAGGCACTGCAACAAAACCATCAAATACTTTTATTTTCCATGAGAAGCACCATATTTCTCCAATACAGATAATATATGCAACAGATGGATGAAGGCCTTGTGCTTGTTTACAAGATATTGTTGGGAGGTGGGCTTTTCCATGTTATTACAGGGAGCTTAGCTGATTGAAGGATACCCTTTAAGAGTTCAGATGCTGAAATATATAGTAATCTTCATTGTATTATCATCCAGTTTGAAAACGGATGTTGCTTCTGTTGCCTTTCTGTTCTGCCTATGTAGAGTAATGGACAGTTAAATTTATCTGACTTTTGTTTAAATTGTGATTACTTTTCTGGTCAATCAATGTTAGTTGTCAAGTAATGGTCACATTTCTGCTCTCCACTAGGTCTTGGCAAACAGGACAACGTTCACTGTGTGGTTTACATTGCGGTCTATTGGAATAGAAAAAAAGACAATTATGGAGTCAGATTTACATCAACATTTTTCTGTACTGTCCCCATGCTTTGTTCTTCATTTAACAATTGCTAGAAATAACATTTTCATATGCATATTTTCAATAGTAATTCCATAGTTATTGTAAATGTTGCACATTACTAAGTAAAACTAATGATGTGTCAATAAACTGATCAGACAGGAAATTAAAGGGCTAATGCACCGATGATTGTAATCTCATGTTATTGAGCAACCTAACCACTTGTATGCAATCATCTCTTTTCTACATTGATTACAGTGTGTTGAAATAGAAGTGACTGCCAACATGAGGTTATAGATTGCTAAGAAGCATGACATTAAAGCGGAAATCCTGTAAACAACTGAAACCAATTAGCGAGGCTGATATACAGCAAACGCTACAACTATTCTGAAATAGTAAAAAAAACAAAAAAGTTGACCTCAATCTGAGTTCCCAGTAATCCAATATAACCAGAATTCAGATAGGGTCAATTAGTTGTGGATCTTCCTCTTTTAGCCTTCTGTTTTTTGCACATGCAAAGCTTCAAGACATGATAGGTGGATGTGAAAACCTTTTTAGTATTGAAATCTGTTTTGATCAGACTTCACATATGAAAGAAACTGCATAGAGTCTGCAGTAGGTGTGTGGGAAGTGCAGGATATAGTGTCATGCACTTAGAGAATCTCACATTGCAGTTCTTCTAAATCACCACAAGATGTCTCCACTTGCTGTATGATAAATCTTTGTAAACTGGGCAGTTACTGGGACTGAAGCCTTTTAAGTTGTTACCCTGCCTCAGGCTGCTTGGCAAATGTGCCCTGCCAGTCTAGGATGCTTTAGTCAGTACCTGTATCATTCTTCTGTGGCTGAGATACATCACCTTCCTGATCCAGGACCTGGCTGCTAGGAATGATGTAGGCAGAAAGCCATTATATGTGTGCTTTACCTACTATGGGGAGAATTTCATACATTCCTTCAAGGGGATATGTGCTATTAACGTGGTATTAAACCCAAAAGCAAACATTTATTATATTGCAGCTTACCAATTCTTAGAGCTAATGGCTGCATTCGTTTTCTTTTTTAGGCTTTGTTTCTTCTATTTTCACCTGTGATCTAGCCAGTAAGTCTGTTGTTTTTCAGAAGAACAAGCTCTCCAGCAGAATGTATCAGCTACAGAGATAAGACAAACCACTGAACACTGACAGGGATGCTTACAGTGGTCAGTTTTTATTTATGTAAAACCTTTATCCCAAAAGGGAAAAAAAAACGTTTATAAAGTATTAGCTGGAATTTGGCTTCAGTTTGTTTGTGTATCTAAATCTGCTAGTTCATCCAACAATACCCTCCCCCAGGCCGACAGTGCTACTGTCCAACAGTGCCCCTTGTGCTTATCCATCCAGAGTGTAGGTACTTTAATACAGGAGGTGTGTTACTGGCGAAATACCCAGGTGAAAACAGAAGGCAAAAATGTCTACAAAAAAAGAAAACTAATGCAGCCCCAACATCTTACGATTGCAGCTCACCAATATATTACACTATTGGTTTTGGTTTTAATACTACGTTAAGAATGTCGCAAAGTGTCGTGCTGCCATTACCTTGTATGGCTGTTTCTACATTTGACTTTGTTCAATAAAGCCTTTTTGTTTCACTGAAAGAGCCTGGTGTGAACGGTTATTCTTTACCATGGTGATTATGCTAATGGCGTGTACACACGACCGGACTTTTGGACCGAACTGGTCTGACGGAACAAATCCGTCGGACAATTCGATCGTGTGTGGGCTTCATCGGACCTTTTCTGTCGAAAAATCTGTCAGACTTTAGAATCAGAACATGTTTCAAATCTTTCCGACAGATTCGAGTCCGATCGAAAAATCAGTTTGTCTGTATGCTAGTCCGACGGACAAAAAAGGACACAAGGGCAGATATTGGCTACTGGCTATGAACTTCCTTATTCTAGTCCGGTCGTAAGTCATCACGTTCAAAACGATCAGACTTTGGTGTGATCAAGTGTAGGCAAGTCCGTTTCGTTGGAACTCCGTCAAAAAGTCCTTCAGAGTTCAGTCCGACGAAAAGTCTGGTCGTGTGTACACGGCATTAGGCATGGATTCTTGCTGGGAATCTCAGCAGGGCAAACACAATGCAAGATTTAGAACAGGCTTGGCACTGTGAACTGTACTTTGGCAATGCCAGGCTGGGCTACCCTCAGGCTTCCTTAAAGAGGAAGTAAACCCCGATGGGTTTTACTTCCTGTTTTGCTCCCCGCAAGGCCTGCAAATTAAAAGCATAATGATGCATACTAGCCCTTTATATTACACTTGCCTGCAAACAAAGCCCACGCTGTCCCCTGTGCAGGCTGCATCCATCTTCACCCCTCTTCCTTCCCGGGCCGCAGACTCCAGCTCTGTGACTGGCCGGAGCCGCGTGACGTCACATGCATGCGCGCGGGAGCCATTAGTCACAGAACACACTGGGGAAGAAACGGCACGGTGGTCCGGTTCTTCACAGCGCATGCGCCAATGACAACATCGGCGCACTACAAGTGAAATATCTCCTAAACGGCGCACGTTTAGAAGTTATTTCTACTACCTCTATTTAAGCCTTATTCTAGGCTTACCTATAGGTAAAAGTAAGACAAAAGGGTTTACAACCACTTTAAGGAGTGCTGTCTTTGAGTTCCACACTCTCTACGGTGGGAATCTTGTGTGCTCACATTGCCTAAGAAAGAGTAAAGAGTAAAATGATCACTGCCTCGTGTGATTCGCTACACAATAGGAGTGTTTGGGGAATATTTCTCCTGCAACACAATCAGAGGTTCTCAAATCTACAATTTATCTTTAAAATGCACTGGGGCAGAATGGTACAATAAAAGCAATGGCAGGATAAAATATTAAAATACTAAGCAAGTAGGTGCTCAATGTAAGTATCACAAGGCTTAATTTTTAGTCTTGACCAAAAGGTACCTTTAAAATATATTATGTCGTTTACCCTTTAGATACAGTGAGGGAAAAAAGTATTTGAACCCCTGCTGATTTTGTAAGTTTGCCCACTGACATAGAAATGATCAGTCTATAATTTTAATGGTAGGTTTATTTTAACAGTGAGAGACAGAATAACAACAAAAAATAAGAAATAAATAAGTATGTGAAATAAGTATTTGACCCCTTCACAAAACATGACTTAGTACTTGTTGCCAATCACAGAGGTCAGACATTTCCTGTAGTTGGCCACGAGGTTTGTACACATTTCAGGAGGGATTTTGTCCCACTCCTCTTTGCAGATCCTCTCCAAGTCATTAAGGTTTCGAGGCTGACATTTGATAACTCGAACCTTCAGCTCCCTCCACATATTTTCTACGGGATTAAGGTCTGGAGACTAGCTAGGCCACTCTAGGACCTTAATGTGCTTCTTCTTGAGCCACTCCTTTGTTGCCTTGTCCGTGTGTTTTGGGTCATTGTCATGCTGGAATACCCATCCACGACCCATTTTCAATGCCCTGGCTGAGGTAAGGAGGTTCTCATCCAAGATTTGACGGTACATGGCCCCATCCATCGTCCCTTTGCTGCGGTGAAGTTGTCCTGTCCAGTTAGCAGAAAAACATCCCCAAAGCATAATGTTTCCACCTCCATTTTTGATGGTGGGGATGGTGTTCTTGGGGTCATAGGCAGCATTCCTCCTCCTCCTCCAAACATGGCGAGTTGAGTTGATGCCAAAGAGTTTGATTTTGGTCTCATCTGACTACAACACTTTCACCCAGTTCTCCTCTGAATTATTCAGATGTTCATTAGCAAACTTCAGCTGGGCCTGTACATGTGCTTTTGTGAGCAGGGGGACCTTGCGGCTGCTGTAGGATTTCAGTCCTTCATGGCATAGTGTTTTACCAATTGTTTTCTTGGTGACTATGGTCCCAGTTGTCTTGAGATCATTGACATGACTCTCCCATGTAATTCTGATTCCTCACCGTTCTCATGATCATTGAAACTCCACGAGGTGAGATCTTGTATGGAGCCCCAGACCGAGGGAGATTGACAGTTATTTTGTGTTTCTTCCATTTGCGACTAATCGCACCAGCTGTTGTCCCCCTCTCACCAAGCTGCTTGGCGATGGTCTTGTAGCCCTTTCCAGCCTTGTGTACAATCTTGTCCCTGACATCCTTGGACAGCTCATTGGTCTTAGCCATGGTTGAGAGATTGGAATCTGATTGCTTCTGTGGCCAGGTGTCTTTTATACAGGTAACGAGCTGCGATTAGGAGCACTCCCTTAAGGGAGTGCTCCTAATCGCAGCTCATTACCTGTATAAAAGACACCCGGGGGCCAGAAATCTTGCTGATTGATAGGGGATCACATACTTATTTCACTCATTAAAATGCAAATCAATTTATAGCTTTTTTGAAATGCGTTTTTCTGGATTTTTTTGTTGTTATTCTGTCTCTCACTGTTAAAATAAAGCTACCATTAAAATTATAGACTGATCATTTCTTCGTCAGTAGGCAAACGTACAAAATCAGCAGGGGATCAAATACTTTTTTCCTTCGCTGTGTACCTGCAGTCAGAGCAACAAATTGCTTTTCAAAGTGATTCTAGAAACTGATCATGGCTTGGAATTAATAGAGCTTCCTTTCTTTGTGCCTATTAGTTGAACCGACAAAAGGGAAAGTTATTATATGTAGCGGACAAGATTTTGCTTAGAGAAAAGCATGGGTTCAATATAAAGCTTGGTTTGTACATATGTCAAAAGGTTTATGTTTTCAATGTCTGTCAAGTGTCCTCCTAAATGCGAGATCTCAAAAGGTGTACTCTTCCATCCTCAGGTATAAGCTTCTATGGGAGTGTTGTCATGGCAGGTAGAGCCTTCGTAACTCAGGAGCTGCGTAGTGTTCTGCATCTAAAGCCTATGTGAAATTAATCTAAACATTACCTCTGGTTATTTCTTAATAAGCAAAACCCAGCACAGTGTTTATGATGAAGAATAGTTTGGATGATTGTTATGATGGAAAATGCTTTGGATCACCATTTGTTGCATAAAATCCCTAGAATGCCAATTTTATATTATATAAATTACTAACAAATCAATAATAATCTTTTCAGACACATAAAAATATATTCAAAAGAAACTAAATAAAAAATATAGCTTTTTTTTGTAATTCGTCTAGTGGTAACACATACAGTACAGTAAATGTAAGTACATAAATATGTACCAGTGCTGAATACTGAAACAGAATGTACTTTTAGCTGTAGGGATCAATGTAGCGGAACGATCTGAAGTCAGAGATATTGTACAACAAATTATGTATCTGCTTGCTTCTTCGGGCTTCCAGCAAAAGTCTTCTAGATCTTTCTTTAGCAGCTTGTTGTTCAATACGTTTTTGTATTCTCTTCTGCTTTACCCACCTGCAAAAAAAAAAAAAGGATTATACCAATCAACTGCACAGCATGTTATACTTTATGTAATGGTAATCTTTTAATGTAGGTCAAGGAGAGTTGTATATCTTTACAATCTAATATTATGAAGTCACGGAACCCTTTAAAATGATGCACAATCATCATTCCAGCATTTTTTCTTCTCCTTTTCTCTCCCTCATTCAGCTAAAGTGACCCCAGTGCTGACAGAGGGGCAGGGGATGGGCAAACAAGGATGCTGTGCAAGTGCCCGACATCATCTTTATCAACGAATGACATTACCGGTTGTTAGGATGCCAGCGGCTGCCCAAGGTCATAATGCTACACAATAAAAACAAGTGCTTTGTGCTTTTGTGTAACAAAGAGACAGGTGTGATCCACTCACTGGCTTGTTGACAATTTTTGGTGCAATTTGGGGAAATTTTGTTTGGCATTTTCCAAGACACCCCTGAAAAACCCAGAAGGCACCCTGGTTAAAAAGACTGCATTAAACGGTTATCTACGCCTGAGCAAAAAAATTGTTGTCAACAATTCTGTGTATTTTGTAAAGTGCTGCCTAATATGTCAGAACTATATAATCATATGGTAATAAATCCAGGAATACGAAAAATAAATGCCATCTCATTTGTAATGACACTTCATCGCTTTTTAACTGAACAATTTACACTTCACAAATAATTTTGTACTTACTGTGCAAAAGCTCCTTCTCTGTCCTTACTTTCTTCCAGGAAAGCAGCGGTCTCCTGTTTTCTTAGTTCCTCCATCCTCTTTTCTTTCAGTTGGTCTTTATGTTTCTTCCTCAGCCAAGTACCATAAGCTTCATCTGACCCTTCTTTATCTTTATCCTTTTAAAACCAAGACATAAAATTTAGATATTTCAATACTGATTGCAGTCGCCCTCTGTATATACTAACACAGTGGTGTCCTTAAAGCGGAGTTCCAGCTCTTTTTTTTTCTTTTTAAATCACCCTTGTGATAGTCGCCAATTATGTATTAAAAATCAGCATATGCTACATCTGATAACGTTTTCTGTGTAAGGGCTAGTTTGCACTTGCTTCAAAACATGGCTTTGGACACGCTTTGTTAAAACTCTCTGAAAGCCAGTCAAAGCTCCTGTCACTAAATAAAATGGTTAGCTAAGGGCTCATTTACACTTGCTTTGGCTTCAACACACATTAACGGCTAGTTTACACTTGCGTCAAAACATGGCTTCGGACAGGCTTTGTTAAAGCTCTCTGAACGCTAGTCAAAGCCCCTGTCACTAAATAAAATGGTTAGCTTATAGTCCTGTTTACGCCTTGCTTTTGCTTTGCTTCGCTTCAAAATTATACCCCATGTAGCTTTAGTGGTGCTTCAAAGCATCTTCAAAGCCTCTATAGAAGTATATGGCAAAGCTCGCTTGAAGCCCCACCAAAGCTCCACCAAAGCCTCATCGAGGCCCCCCCCACCCCCCCCCCCCCCGAAGCCTCATTGAAGCACCAAGCAAAAGCAAGGTGTAAACAGGACTGTAAGCTAACAATTTTATTTAGTGACAGGAGCTTTGTCTGGCGTTCAGAGAGCTTTAACAAAGCGTGTCTGAAGCCATGTTTTGAAGCAAGTGTAAACTAGCCCTTACAGTCCTGTTTATGCCTTGCTTTTGCTTGGTGCTTTGATAAGGCTTCGATGAGGTTTTGGTGGAGCTTCAGTGGGGCTTCAAGTGAGCTTTGCCATAGACTTTTATGGAGGCTTTGAAGATGCTTTGAAGTACCACTAAGGGCCAGTTTACGCTTGCTTCAAAACATGGCTTCGGACATGCATTGTTAAAGCTCTCTGAACGCCAGTCAAATCCCCTGTCGCTAAATAAAATGGTTAGCTTACAGCCATGTTTACACCTTGCTTTTGCTTGGTGCTTCGATGAGGCTTCGGTGGAGCTTCGATGGGGCTTCAAGCGAGCTTTGCCATAGACTTCTATGGAGGCTTTGAAGATGCATTGAAGCACCACTAAAGTTACATGGGGTATGATTTTTAAAGCAAAGCCGAAGCAAAGCAAAAGCAGGTGTAAACAGGACTGTAAGCTAACCATTTTATTTAGTGACAGGGGCTTTGACTAGCGTTCAGAGAGCTTTAACAAAGCCTTTTCCGAAGCCTTGATTTGAAGCAAGTGTAAACTAGCCATTAATGTGCGTTGAAGCTGAAGCGTAAGTGTAAGTCTAAATGTGCCCTTACTAAATGTATTGGTACTCACTGTACCCTCCTGATCCAGCAAGTGTCCATCCTAAGTGTGAGCACCTGAAGCCCACTAGGAGGCCCTTCTGGAATAAGGTGCTGCTGGCTACCCAGAAAGCACCTTCTGATCTCACACATGCGCAGTGGGACTTTATCAGGGCAATGGAGCCTAGCATTGCGTCCTTTTCCGGTTTAGAAATAAAGTGTTGCTGGCCGTGGAGGATGCCCATTAACTCCTGGTATTGATTACACTGGTATCTCAGGAGCCAATGCGAAAAAGGATATGACGTACCTCGCCGCGGCGGTGTTTGGATGGAAGTGGAGCACTTTTAGATTAAAAAAAAAAAAGGTACTATATTAAAAAAAAAAAAAAAAAGAGATACTATCCAAAAAGCAATAGCGGAGCGATCAGCAACACATGCGGACGTGCACGCAAATTAGGGTGGAACTCCACTTTAAAGAGGAGCCCCAGGCTCCTTCAGAAAAAAATTATAGTTTATATGCCATACACTATATACATTTTTATATTGCAGTATGTTTTCCTGATTGTCTTTGGCATATGTATACTATGTATTGTTGTATAAATTTGTACGGAAATATTTCAATAAATTTAGATTGAAAAACAGAAAAAAAATTAAAGCCAGAAGCTACAAATACTGTAGCTACTGACTTAATATTAGGACACTTACCTGTCCAAGAATCCAGCGGTGTCTTCACTCCAGCTGATTTTTCAATCAGCTCCCTGGTGCTGCCACCGCCATTTCTTATAAGGGAAACCGGCAGTGAAGCCTTGCGGCATCACTGGCAGTTCCCTACTGCGCACCCCTTTTGGGTGGAGCTCCGCTTTAACTTAAAAGGGCCCAAGAACCACATTTTAATCCACAAGTCAATTGGAAGGTCGCATCTAAATTATCCATTTTATGGTGCACTGCAGTGCCATTTATTCTATATGACACACCAACATATCTTTCCCAACGCACAAACCAAAACAAATGATAATGTGTTACTGTGAATTGCAATGTGCGGTGTTGCTAAAAATAATGCATGCACATTTTTTTGTGTGTTAGGAAATCCATGCATTTGGGCAATATTAATGCAACTGGCTGGGTCACATTCTTGTACTGCTGTTACATGTGTTGGTGTGATTCTATACCTTTCATTTTAAAAGGCACCACAACACAACTTTCCAGTGCACCTATCATGTATTGTGTACACGGCGGAAAATGCTAAATGTATGATTTTTTTTTTTTTGTCTGTTGTGGTGCTCAAATTAACTAACTATCTCAACCACTTGCCAACCGCGCTATAGCCGAAAGACGGCTACAGCATGGTAGTCTAGTTTTGGGAGGGCGTCAGTAGACGTCCTCCCAGAACCCTGTGCGCCTCCTGTGGGGCGCATTGGACGTTCTCTGTGACCACTGTGTCCGATCACACATTAGAATAAAGGGCCAATAACAGCGGCCCTTTACCATGTGATCAACTGTATCCAATCACAGCTGATCACATGCAAACAGACTTGCTGGTTATCGACATTCCATTCCTCTCATGCTGTGTCTGTAGGAGGAGAGGAGAGCTGTTAACCGGCAAGCCTGAAATGAAAATTGGTTAATCATAGTAAGATTTAAATAACTAGCATTTTTCTATGGCTTCCATAAAATTACTATTATATTGGATTCCTCACAGATGTGCTGGTTTTTTCCATCTCCTTTGCCTGCAGGATCCTTTTTTCTTGCATTAGCTGCTCATTCTTCTTCTGTAACCAAAATTTAAATGCCATTTCGTTTTCTCTCCGTTTCAGTTCTTCTGCCTCCTTTTTCCGGTCTTCTTCCTTTTTTCCAGAACATGTTGATTAATAACACTGGTTTTATTTCTTTCAATTACATCTTGTTCATTTCACTTTGTAGGTGAATAAAAAATATAAATAAAAATGCAAAACAAATAAACAGCATGGATGTGTTGCTTTTTAGGGTGCATTTATATGGCTGTTTATGATCATACACTGCCCAGAACAGCGTATTTATGCAGCAGGGGATGGCCAGGAGACTTGTGGATAGGAAGCCTGTACATATCAGTTACATGCTGACACTGTCCCCAACTGTTTACATGTAATCGCGCCCAGGGACAGATGGGTCTGTAGGCAGACTGTTTGCTCATCTGTCCCTAAATGCAGGTAATCACTCAATGGGGTTGATTTACTAAAACTGGGAGAGTGCAGAATCTGCTGTACATAGAAACCAATTTTTTTTTTTTGTCAAAGCTTAATTGAACAAGCTGAAGTTGGAAGCTTGGCTACCATGCAAAGCTGCACCAGATTTTGCACATTCCTGTTTTAGTAAATCAACCCCAATATGTGAAGCCTCTGGGACTGTCGATGAGCTACTGCAGCTGAAGAGAGGTTCCTGGCTGTACCTGGCACAGAAATACACTGACCTGGGCTATGTACGGCCTTGAATGGTCATGTGAATTAGCCCTTTAAGTGAAACTCAAGCAAAAATGTTTTTTCTAGTTTTGAATAAAATGAGGAAGATTTTGACCTGTTTGTTGGGCATATTTCCTTCCACACCCTGTTACCAGGACAGGAAATGAGGGGGACTTTCCCAAAGATATAGAAGAACATAAACATGAGAAAGGTTCAATTCGTTTGTCACGTAATAAAACCAAAACCTACTAAACAATGTTGTGGCACTAGTTCCACTTTGTTTGGTCAATGGCAATATGGTCAGCTAATGTTAAATCGAAAAACTATGAACATTTTTTGATCTTTACAGACACCTCTGGCTTACCAATATAAGTAAAATAATAATTTCCCAGGTTGGATTTTTGCAGCTAGTCACTACTGTTCTCCCAAGATAAATCCACGCTTAGTTGAGATGTACCAGAATAAATTATTATAAACATAGGGCTTTACAATCTCCATCTTACAGTACCGTATATACTCGAATATAAGCCGAGTTTTTCAGCACATTTTTTTGTGCTGAAAATGCCCCCCTCGGTTTATACTCCAGTCTGTGTCCATCTGCAGCCTCATGCGCCTGATCTCCCGGCGCTGTGACATGCAAGTCAGTCTAGTCGGTGGCCAGTGTAACAAAGCCCCATCTCCGCCTCCTCCTCGTCCCACATCCGTGACGGAACACTGATTCAGTTCTTCCAAGCAGTGAGTCAGAGTCCCTCCTTTCACAGGCGAGGACGAGGCGGAGGCAGGGCTTTGTTACACTGCACGGCCGTCGACTAGACTGACTGCAACAAAGCCCCCCCTCCACCTCGTCCTCGCCTGTGATAGGCGGGACTCTGACTAACTGCTTGGAAGAACTGAATCAGTGTTCCGTCACGAACGAGGAGGATGCAGAGGCGGGGCTTTGTTACACTGGCTGCCGACTAGACTGACTGCATGTCACAGCGCTGGAGATCAAGGTACATGAGGCGGCAGGGAGATGGAAACAGTTAGGAGGCAGGCAAATGGGCACAGTGAGGAGGCATGCAGATGGGCACAGTGTGGAGGCATGCAGATGGGCACAGTGAGGAGGCAGGCATATGGGCACAGTGAGGAGGCAGGCATATGGGCACAGTGAGGCGGCAGGCAAATGGGCACAGTGAGGAGGCAGGCAAATGGGCACAGTGAGGAGACATGCAGATGGGCACAGTGAGGCATGCAAATGGGCATTGTTGACCCTCTTTTCCACTTACAGTAGCTGCTGCATTTCTCACCCTCGGCTCATACTCGAGTCAATAAGTTTTCCCAGTTCTCTGTGGTAAAATTAGGTGCCTCGGCTTATATTCGGGTCGACTTATACTCGAGTATATACAGGTATATATAATGTAGTTGAGATTTTTTATTTAGATAAATAAAATATTGTTCATTAATATTATGCACTCTTCTATCCAGCCAGCAGGTGGATCTCTAATTTCTTTTTTTTTTTTTTTCTTTTACACAATTACTAGTATTATGTTTTAGCTCTGCAGCAAGAAGCCTATAGTTTATGCAACTCAAATAGTCATCAGATAATGCTGAGAACACACAGGAAGTTTTTTTTTTTCGTCTAACCCAGGGGCATGCATGAAAAAAAAAAAAACAATATTGTACTAACACATCCAATGTTAGTGCGGTGATCTCCCCACTGAGCTCTTGTGCTCTGACAGGGGGGACCCCCCCAACGCCAGAACACAGTGCCAATGGCTGTGAGCGCTGATTGGATGCTGGCTCTCCAGCATGCTTGTTCGACAGAAGCCTGTTGTGAGACCAGCTTCTGTCGGACGAGGAGCTGTACACACGAGCTAAAAGTTGGTCAGTTTTTGGGCGATTTTTTGCCCGTGTGTACTGTGTGAGCTTTTACCCAGACAAATTCAGCTGCTGTGCCACTAATTTCAGCTGTAATTAATATAAGAAGGTAGCACACAGGGTGGGACTGGGAGAAATCACATGGTTTCATGGAGTGACATGATTTGTCCTGGTTGCAACAGTAGGAGTATATTGATATACAAAGAGGGAGGTGTGGAAAGCCTATTAGCCTCTGAGCTGTACATTCTACAGAGATTAAGAAAAGACGTTATAAAGAAGTCTAGGTCCTGTTCCCCAACCTGCACAGCAGCTGGGAAACCTAATATGAAAGGCATAAGGCACATAGTTTTGCACATCTCCATCACTATTTTTAACCTGTGACTTTAGTTCTACTTGAAAATGTATTGTTATGATTGCTAATTTTACCTCTCTCCTAAGTCTCTCTTGCCTCTCTTGAATCCTCTTCTGTAGCTCCTTTTGCTCTGAGGAAAGGCTGAATGTTGTGTTTCTGGTTGATACACTTGCAGACTGGACTCTACGCGATGGCTTCACTCTGTGTAGAGATTTCAATGAATGACTAGCAGAGCTAGGTCGGACTTTAGGCCCACCAGGAGGTTGGGGGACAAAGTTATTTACATTACCGACTTTGGAAGTTTTCTTGTGATCTAAATTGTCTGCATTATGCAATGCACTAAAACTATTTGACTGCATGGATAGCGATGGAGATTTTGACAGTTCCTTAATGTTACTGATAGGTGGTAGAGAACACTGGTTCTCAATATCCTTTAAACTGACCAGTTCAAACTTTCCATCTTTCTCAACCAAAACTTTCCCATCTTTTGCTTCTTCTTCAATGTTTTCACTTTCTTCAGCATTCAACTCTTTTTTGGCTGGGGTATCATTAAGATGCAACTGTGTTATGCCACCTACTACATCGTCTTCAATGATACTTTCAGTTCTATCGTTGTCTGGGAAATCTAATGGTGGAACTTCCAGATCAACCAAATTGTCCTTAAATTTAAGCTTCCTCTGGCGATTTTCATCAATGGTTTCCATTTCTAATTTCTTGTTTGCTTCTTCTATCTTTTCTGCAATATATCGTTTTGCCTCCTCATCTTCGGGATCAGCCTCTTCACCCTCAGACACAGTATCTAGTATTAGCTTAGCATTTATTTTAGGGTCAAGTTGAGAAATGCTACTATCATTGCTTGGTATATGGTCACCTTTGATCTCTTGTTTTACCAATTGTGTTGTGTTATCAGGTCTTTGTTCAATGAGATGTTCAGTGTCATCTTCATTCTGAAACAGCAGAATGTTTCATGTATTTAGAAGTTATTATATGAATTTTATCAAGGAAATGGTCTATTGAAAAGGAGGATATTTAAAGGTTATGTCAGGGCAAAATAAAAATAAAAAACATATGCAGTACATCTCTGCAATACATGCATATTGCCCATTTATCTCTTAAAGACCCTACAGGTACAGAAGAACACCTGCTGATCTTGCATACATTTACTGAACTCCTAAGAGTCGATTCACACTGAGGCAGCACGACTTCCAGCGCGACTGCCTCAGACGACTTAAACACGACTGCAGCGGCGACTTGCAAAACGACTTCTATATAGAAGTTTATGCAAGTCGCCTCAAGTCGCCCCCAAAGTAGTACAGGAACCTTGCGTCGCTCCGATTCGAACGGTTCCATTGTACAGAACGGGACGCTACTTGTCAGGCGGCTAAGTCGCCTGACAAGTCGTCCTAGTGTGAACCGGCTCTTAGTCCTGCTGTGGACTGAGTGGTGTCAGACACGCCCAGTTGCTTTTTGCTAAACCATTCAAACCCTCACACTCTACTATTATTTACAAAATGGGCACTTATTATTCTGTAATTCAAGATAAGAACTAGGAGGACTAGTTACACTCCTTGAGATAACACAGGAATTGTGTTATAGATAAGAAGATAAGAACTAGGAGGACTAGTTACACTCCAATTGATAACACAGGAATTGAAAAAATGACACATGGATAAATGACACAGCATAAGCACTATGCAATCTATCATGCTTTAAAGGAACAGGATTTTTTTTTTTTTTTTTAGGGTGACAACCACTTTAAGATCATTGTACCAGTACATAACGTAAATAAATAAGACATCCCCCGAAAAAACAAGCCCTAGTGTGTTTTTGGTTGCCAAAATAAATATAAGACCCGGGCTTATTTTCGGGGAACACGGTACACGTGTTTTTTTAACTCCTGAGGGACACACAGCATTTGATGCCATGGATGGATTTCCTGGGGTGGTGCCTGGTGGGGGGCGGGTGTTTTAGTGGGGAAGCTTTTTGTTTCTGTATTGAGAGCCCTGCGTGGCTGAGAACTTGTGTTTTTTTTGTTGCTAAAAAAAATAAAAAGAATTTTCTAAAACAAAAAAATTGAGGAAACCCCACTAGATCTCTGTATATAATGAGTGATGCTGCACTGCTGTTGAACAATAATAAAAGGTGTACACATAGGTGTGCGCAGAGTATTGTATTAGGGTGTGCACCCCAAAGCTCAAACATGCATGCCTTTCTCTCCAGCCTCAGCTGCACTGGACAGTGAATAAATAGGAAGTTCTCTGTGCTGAGCGCTTTCTTTTCATTCACAAACTGAAGCATAGTAAACTTGGTTTACTATGCTTCGGTTATGCATGAACACAGTGAGTTAGTGTGTTCACTTAGAAAAGGAAGGTGCTGGTAAATGACATATTTACTAGCTCCTTCCCCCACTCTCCATCCTGAATCATTCCCTGCAGCAGCTGGGGGGAGAGGAGAGGAGAGGAGGGAAGCCAGCAGCACTGCAGGGTGGGGGTTAACAATGGCGAAGCCCAGGCAGTAGGGGGAATCAGCACTGCATGCAGTGAATAGGGTGTGCCCAGGCACACCCGGCACACCCCCTGCGCACGCCTATGGGTGTGCACAAGCGGGCAGTGTGAACCAAACATGCAATTAAACTCTTCAAGTAACAGATTCCTTACAATAAAGCAAATGATAAATGATTTGCTCAATAAACCAGCGCCAAGCTCGTTCCTGCGTCACTTCCAGTGTGACTGTCAGCCAATCCTGACACGTATCATCACAGTCATGAATCACTGATGAAGTCACTCGATTGTGACGATACGCTTTGGGATTGGCTGGCCGGCACGACGGAAGTGACATGGGAATGAGCTCGGCGCTCGTGGATGATACATTGTGTTCCATCTTGCTATATGTGAGTGTTTCAGTGTTTGTTTTTATCCAATAAATATTTTATTACATACTACACTATCTGGGCATTCCCATTCTTCCCTCCACATCCCCCTCCCCCTTTGGGTGAGAGTGAGATTATACCATAGAGAAATCATCATCCACCACTCAGAATTGACTCTTGGGACAACAAGAGGAGGGTCCCTAAAGGAAAATCGAGATTGTCTGATGAGCACTGATTGATTAATCACCCAGGTTTGTTATATATGCTATTTGGTTTGTTGTGCAAATCATTTATTATTTGCTTTATTGTAAGGAATCTGTTAATTGAAAAGTTTACTTGCACGTTTGGTTCACACTGCCACCTTGGCATATGTAACAAATATAAAATAGGTGTCATACCAATTTGCCTGCAAAACTGAAAATGCACTTTAGGCTCCCACTACAGAGTTCTTAATCTAGCAACTGGCAACCCCGAGGTAAGTGTAATGTGCCGTGTTACACTTACCTCCCACTGTGCTTTCATTTCACCTTTTTTGGAGTTCTTGAAGATATTTCCCTTTCCTATCAACTTACCCCTCTCCCTGGTTCCTTTTATAACAAAGCTGTATACCCATGTTCTATTTAGACCATAAAGATACCACTTCCTTTCTACAGAATACACAGTGGAGCTGGCAATAAAAGAACAAGAAAGTTAGTGTGTGTTCTCCACAGATTTTAAACGGCTTCTAGCAGTCCCTTTTACATTGCAGATTAGGAAATTGTAACTGAAATATCAGAGTTTTCTATCTTCCACATTTAAAAAATAACAGACATGCTCTTGTGTTTTCAGGAAAAGTGGGATCCTATGTTTTTCCATGCAATGACGAAAAAAACAAATATTTACAGATCATGGCTGTACCTGGGATGCTGCCTGTTTCTCTTCCTCATCTATTAACCAGTCGAGGTCTTTCTCAAAGTCATCTTCATACTCTGGTCCTCCTTCTGAATCCGATTCCTCCTTCTCGCTCATCTTTGCTGAGATGCTCTGATTTTCTCCTATGAACACATTAATGCAAAACATACACATACTGTATATCAGATATTGCATCAGTGAAATAATTTTGGAATTACAATTGAAATAACTGTGTGAATACTTAGGGATTTGTTTATAAAAAAAAAATCCCATAGTAAATCCCCCAGTGAAACTGCACGTACATTCATTCTGTGCAATTTGGCCAAAATTGTTTTTAAAAATGAATGGTATTATGCCATTTCTTGTGTTGGTTGAATGTTTTCCAATGATTTAAAAGGACCACATTTGGACACTAGGTGGTGTTAAGTATCATAGGAATTTCCTGTAATACTTACCACCATCTATTGGCCAAATGTGGTCTATTTTGCCTTACATAGATACAAGCCGTACATATAAAATGTCATATAAATGTCTTTAACCACTTCAATACCAGGCACTTTCACCCTCTTCCTGCATAGACCAATTTTCAGATTTCAGCACTTTCACACTTTGAATGACAATTGCGCAGTCATGCAACACTGTATCCAAATTAAAATGTTATACATTTTTTTGAGACAGATAGAGCTTTCTTTTGTGGTATTTAATAACCACTGGATTTCTGATTTTTAAACAAATGAAAAAAGCCTGAACATTTAGAGAAAAAAAAGTTTCTTATTTTTTGTAATAAAATTTTGCAAAATAAGTAATTTTACTTCTTCACTGGTGTGCTCTGATTAGGCTGCACTGTTGAGGCTGCACTGATGGACAGTGATGAGGCTGCACTGATAAGTTGCACTGATGGGCAGTGATGAGGCAGCGCTGATAAGTTGCACTGATGGGCAGGCACTGATGGGCAGTGATGAGGCAGCGTTGATAAGTTGCACTGATGGGCACTGATGAGGAGGCACTGATGAGGCTGCACTGATAGGCGTGCGCACAGTGTGTGCCTGATGAGCCTGGGCACACCTTAATCAACCTGTGTGACGCAGATTCCCCTTGCTGAATGCCCCCCTCGTGGCAGTGGAGTCTCAAGCGAAAGGGACTGGGGAATCTCTGTTCAGTCCCTTTCTCTGCCATTTCACCTAAGCCCCCCAATGGGGCTCCTAACAAATTGTAAAAAAAAAATATATATATTATTATTTTTATTCTTTTTATTAAGCTTTAAGATTAGATTACATCAACAAAGCCTATTGGGCATACCCAGGCTTGAACTGAAAAAAAAAAAAGAAAAAAAAGATAAAAAAACAAAAACAAAACACACACAATTATAACCTATTAACACAAGGTATTTTGTAATCAAGGCCTAAGATGACTTCATACATCGTAGCTGGAAGGTGCCAAGTAGACATCTGAGGATTGTCCCTCAGTGCACAAAACTCAGCGAGAGAAATGCTCAGAGGCAAAACAGTGCATGCTATGGAGGCATTGCCGATGACTCGACAGTGTCCCTGGACTCTGTCCAAATGTCCCATACCTTGGAGGATTTTTGCAGGCATCCCCTAGATTCATAGGTAAATTTGTACAATGGGATCATTTTGTTGACAATAGACTTCCAATAATCTAAGGTAGGTGCCTGGGGAGATTTCCATTTAAGGAGTATGGACTTACGTGCATAAAATCATAATGTACCTACTAGTGTTCATATTGCCTTGGAGGTAGCTAGTAAATGAACTAATCCTAAGATACATACGTCTATTGATAGTGGCACTGCTACAGTAGTGACCTTGCAGATACAATGAGAAACCGCTGCCCAGAAGAGCTTTATACCAGGGCACTCCCAGAACACACACAGGAAGGTGGCAGGATCTGCCGTGCATCTCCAGCATTGCGAGGGGTGTGGGGGGTAAATCCTATGTAACCTCTGGGGCGTTAGATAAATTCTGTGAAGAATTTTAAATTGCATTAGCCTGTCTCTAGCTGAGACCAGGCTACGCATCGGATAGTCCCATACGTCTTCCCAGTCCTCTGTATTTAGTTCTGGAACCTCTGCACGCCAGCACAACAGGAGCCTATCTAAGCCATCATGTATGGAGGGTTGCAGGGTCCTGTATATGGAGGAGAGTGGTTTCTCTAGTATGTCTGCATGTAGTGGGGATTCAATTTTTGACGGAGTAATGGTTACAGACTGGTTAGCAAATTGCATCTGAAAGGCATGACGGAGCTGGAGATAGGGAGGGCATATTTGGTTTTAAGGATGTCAAACGTCAGGAGCACATCCCCTTCACAAATTTGGCTAAGGTATTGAATCCCCCTAGAAGCCCACACAACAGGGTCAGGGAACAATGAGAATTGCTTAAGGGAGGGGTTAAGCCACAACGTCATATGAGGTGAAAAAGTATGTAAGGACCATGGGTGTTGAAGTTGCCATGCCTTTATAACTGTTCTCATAGACTGAGTAATTGGGAATAGGGCTGACTGGCCTCTATATAGTTTGTTACGGAGTGCTTCATAAGAGCCAATCTGCGCTGCCTTGAGCACAACAGCAACCAACCAGTTGTGGGCCTGAGTAAGTAAAGCAGCAAGGTAGTAAGTAAATAAATTTGGGCACGCCAGTCCACCCTCAGACCAAGGTGTTTGCAGTATCGTCAGACGAAACCTAGGTCTTTGCGATCCCCACAAAAAGGCGGTCATTACAGATTTAAAATTGCCTAAAGTATTTCCTAGGGATCCACACCAGGGCATGGCGAAGGACATACAGAATAGAGGGGAGCAACTTAATTTTATTAAGATTGATCCTGCCCACAAGGGAGAGGGGAAGGTGGGACAACGCCGATAAACGTTGCTTTGTTAAAGTCAAGAGTGGCAGCAGATTCAGGGTAATATAGTCTTTTGCCGTGGAGGATAGCACTACCCCTAAGTATGTGGCAGAAGAGGTCCACTTTAGGGTTAAACCTGAATCAGCCTTGGCCTCCGCCTCTTGATCTATGGGCAGGATGAGGGATTTATCCCAATTGACCTTTAGACCTGACAATGGAGAATACATGGAAAGTATTGCCAGGGCATCCTTAAGGGAGGGCCCGGGGTCTTCCAAAAAGAGCACCATGTCATCTGCGTATATCGCCACTTTTTCACTAATGGCACCTACCCTAACACCTTTAATAAGGGTAGAATTACGTATGGCCTGAGCTATTGGTTCCATCATGAGCGCAAATAGCGCCGCGTATAACGGGCATCCCTGTCTGGTCCCCCTTCCAATGGGAACCACTTCAGACAGTTTACCTCCAAATTTTATTTGTGCCAGGGGAGCTCTGTACAGGATTTTAATCCAGTTACGGAAACGTAGACCAAAGACCATTACCTCCAATACTGCGGACAGGTAGACCCAGTGCACCAAGTCAAATTGCATTCAAAATGTCAGAAGGGTCCATAAGGGAGCCCCTAGTATCTGAAAGCAGTTCAGAGACCACCGTCAGATGCCGGGAATCCACAACTAGATTGGCCAGTAGCTTGCCATTCTTGTCCCCAGACTCAAACAGCCTCCCTGCCTGAAGAGCGGCCTCTGCATGAGTGAGGGACGTGAGATGAAGTTTCAGGTCTCTACGGGCCTGTGCCAAAGTCGAGTAATTGTCTCCAGTAGGGGAGGACACAAATTCAGAAGCTGCCTCGGACTCAGCCTGTTCAAGCAAGGTCAGCAAGGAGTTATATTCAACCCTTGCAGTTTTGATGGCCAATATATACTGACCTCGGGTAAATGCTTTAAAAGGCATCCCACACCATTTGGGGGGATGCTGAGGATTCATTTGCCTCCCAGTATTGTGTGTCCGAGTCCTTCAGCAGCTCCTGTACCCTGTCATTATGTAGCCATTTAGAGTCTAGGCGCAAACAACCCAAGGATCTACATCCTCCTACCTGTACCATAATCTCCATTGGGGAGTGGTCCGAAATGCTAGCTGGCAAGTAGGAGACTGCCCGTATGGAAGATAGCATCAGCCTTGAGCTAAATGCTAGGTCAATGCGGGAGCCAGATTTATGTGAAGCTGAGTAGTGTGAGTAAAAGCGATCTAAAGGATACTTATTTCTCCAGATTTCCATTATGTCAAAGGTTTGAGCCTAGGACCCTAGTTCTACACAGGACAGTCGCTGAGGATTGCAGGAGTCCAAGTCGGCTTGCAAGACAGAATTAAAGTCCCCAGCCCATACAACTCTAGTGAGCTGCAGAGGTGCCAGTTTCTCCTAGATAGTGTACAGTATGCCCGGAGAAAACGGTGGAGGGACATATACATTGACAAACACATACCTCACTGCACCAATCTCCAGAAGTAAAATAATGCATTTGCCCCCAGGATCTAAAGACACATGTATCACTTTATATGCAAGAGATTTGTTTAGAAGGATGGTGACTCCCCTGGCATAACTGGAATAAGTGGCGTGAAAGGCCTGTTGCACCCAGGCTCTGTGGAGGGACAAGATCTAGTTCCCCAGAAGGTGGATCTCCTGCAAAAAGAGGATATAGGGTTTATGAGTGTTAAGGAATTTAAACATTAGGGACCTTTTAAATTAGTTGTTTAGACCTCTCATATTCCAAGAAATTATTTTCATCTCCATAGGGACTTATATTTGATGAAAGTAGCAAAATGGGCACTGGGGATCCCAGAGTATGGGGAAAGCCCAGAATCACCAATTGGTGGAAAAGGGAGCCCCCCACCCGGGGGGCCGCCACACCTCCGAGCCCAGATGCCCCGAGGGAAGCGACCATGGATCGCGGGACACCCCGCTCACACAAAGCCCCCCCGGCGTCTCCTCTCCAGTCAGCTTCCTCCGCTCTGTCCCACTTCCGCCAAAGCACCGAGCATCCAATAGGGACGCTCTGGTCACACAATTGGGTGGGATCAGGGCGCACTCTCTGCGCCCTGAACACACCCTTTTTTGAAGCCTATTAGAGCCTCTGGCTCTAATCAGGTGCTTCAAAAAAAAAAAATACACCCCCTCCTGCCCCCGCCATAGGAGTGCATGAGTCCGGCGTCCTGAAAGGGGCCGGGCGCACGGATAGGGAGGCGGTAGCAGGTTGTAGGGGGGACAGCGACCGTGCGCCCACAATGCACGGGCCGCCACTGCCAGCGAATGAGTATATACAATAATTGAGACAATTGGTTACCATAGAATACAAACATAGTGAACATTTACATAGTAAATACAGTAAGGTAGCAAACTCCCTACTGACCAGCAACCCCAACAACTATGCCAGTCAGTGTGATACACTTAACCGATAGAACGACAGACTTCCTTGAAGAATGCCGGAATGTGGCAACGTAGTGCCGCTGACGCCTCTTCAGAAAGGCGGAACTTAGGGGGGTTAAGTACTTCAAATGAGTATCTGTCTAAAAAGGTAGCTCCGGGGTAGAAGGAGCCAGAATAAACATATGTCTAGTCCAGGACCATGAGGATCTGTAACGTTCAATGGCTCCAGCAAGAGAGGGACCATAATCCGGGCATAGGTCAAACATATCAGCCTCAGGGAGTAGAACTGCTGCCCACCCGGGACGGTGGGTATGTCTTGCGTGAGAAACTTAGAGATCAGAGGGGCTAAAAAACAAAAGACTGCTGACTGGATTGACAACCTCTTAGTGCGTAGATTAAAGCAACTTGTAGTGAGGGATAGCTTATCTTGACCACCGCTGGGTGTTCAGCCAGTCATCTGCGTCAGCTGGGGAGTCGAAGAACCTGACCGAGCCATTGTGAGGGACCCAGAGATAGCTAGGATATAACATGCTGTATTTAATGTCCTTTTCACGTAGGAGCTTGTGGACCTCATTAAATCATTTCCTCTTACGCTGCAGCTCGGCTGAGAAATCCAGCAACAGTAAGACCGAGGAGTTGCCGTACGGAAGTGAGGGGTGTTTGCGAGCTTCAGAGAGAATCCTGTCGCGCTCCCTGAAGTTAAGGAGGCAGACCTAGAAGGGTCGGGGATTTGCACCAGGGATAGCGTGGCCCGTAGGTACATGGTGGGCGCGCTTAGCGACATAGGACGGGGAGACATCCGCAAGGCTCAGCAGTTTCCTAAAGAACTTCTCCGCGAACTCGGCTGGTCCGTCACCCTCCTCACCCTCCCGGAGACCTAGGATTTTGACGTTGTTGCACCTCGCTCTGTTTTCTGCGTCATCGAGTTTAGCGACAAGTAATTGTACTGTGCGTTGCAAGTCTGCTATGGTATTGGTGTGGGTAGCCGTAAGATCTTCAGTGGCAGAAATTCTGGATTCCGATTCGGTCAGCCTACCTCTCTTCTTATCCAGGTCGTTTCTCATGAGATTACATTTTTCTGTAAGGCGATCAATTCTCACAAGCATGGAGGTTTTGCTATGTTCAATGGCGGCCAGGATCACTGCAGTGCTATCCTGAGAGGAGGGAGCAGGGAGAGCCGCATTCGAGGAAGTCTCAGGTTTCATAGCTAGTTCAGCCAGCAGGGCCTGCAACCTTCCAATGAGAGAAGCATCTGGCTGTGAGGCCTGACAGGAGGTGGGCGGCATGGTGTGGATAATTTATTGGCCCGGTTCTTAGGGCCCATTAGTCTGTGGGCAAGGGTAATGATGCCACTGGGCCGGGGACTGCGCTTCCTGCACCACCTTGCCCAGCACCCTCACCCCTCTGGAGGAGGTGTAGGTAGGATGGAGCAGGTGGGTGGTTAGCCAGCAGCTTGTAGTGATGATCGGACAGGGGGGGTCACACTGCACACACAGCAGCCAGTTAGTCACAGGGGAGTAATGGTCACCACTGGAGTACTCACCAGGGTAGCAGCTCAGCACAGGCACAGGCCCCTGGATCACGGGCTCAGGCCGCCTGCACCAAGACCCCCTTATGCCAGCTGAGTCCAAGGATTAGGAGCTGTAGGTGGGACTGGGGGGGACCGCTGGACACCGCCGCCCGCACTTCAAAGCTCCGTAGCTGAGGTTTCCGGCCTCCAGGACAAGATGGCGGCAGGCCGCGGACATGCGGGCGGGCGCAGCTCTCACTCCAGCCACTCGGCCATTGGATCCTTTTGGAGTGTGCAGCCGCAGGGAGGATGCCGCCGACTCGGCACTAGGATAAGGGAAGCAGGGGGATTGCTGTGGCCATGGATGTGGCAGTTGCCGTCTGGAGGAGGTGGGCCGCGGACTAGGCCGCAGGCGGCAGTGCACACCAGAGGACCAGCCAGCCAGGAAATACTCCCCAGGATGGTTGCCTGAGATGGAGCCAGAGAAGGTGAGATGTGTAACGAGGTCACCAGGCCAGATGATGCAGGATGAAAATTCGGATGCTCCAGAGCTCGCCTCTAGCACGTTCGCCGCGGCTCACATCCGGTCACGCCCCATAAAAATAATTTTTTTTTTAAATATTGTAAAACACATTTAAAAAAAAATGAATTTAAAAAAAGTAATAAAATAAAAAACCTCTAACATTAATCTCTGTCCACTGCTCTACTGACTGACACCATCCACTGTCCTACTGACACCAGCCTCTGCTCTACTGATATGTCCACTGCTCTACTGACACCATCCACCGCTCTACCAACATTGTCCACAGCTTTACTGCGCATGTGTGTTTGAGCTTTGGGGTGCACACCCTAATGCAATAAGCTGCACATACCTATGATGGGCACTGACAAGAGACAGCGTGTGAGGAAAGGAATGGCGATAACCAGGAAGTCTGTTTAAATGTGACATGTACACTTTTGTGGATTTACCATTGGCTCCTGCTGCTGTCAGTCAAATCATGTAACGAGGAAGCAGGGGTAGGAGCCAAGCCGTGCTGTGTGTGTCAACAGACGCACATAGCCCAGCTCAGGATTGAGCCCACACAAGAGCCCTCGTAGCAAGCGGCTTGCTATGAAGGCACTTGGAGAAGAGGAGAAACTTTAGCTGTAAGGTTCTTCAAGCTGCTTTTTGAGTTGGGAACCGGATAACCTTTGTTTTGGGCTGTGTTGCATACCCCTCAGTTGTTGTACTTGGAGAGATCTCATATTCAAGACTTAAAAGGAGCCTATGTCCTGTACTGTACAATTAAGAAATAAAGATTTTTAAATACCTGTAAAAATAATTTTCTTGGTTACAGAACAGCATATAGACCACCATCCCCATCATCACCACTGCCCTTGCATTTTTCTCAAATTGCTTGCTAAAAGATGGAGGATTGCTGGGAGTGGGATGGGTTATATGGACTGTCCTTACAGCTTTGTTTGCCCGTGTCCTCACCTAAAGATAGCATCCTATATCAAATTTAAAGGAGCCTAGGCAAGTCAAAAATCCTTATTTAGTTCTGCCATCAGATACACTTGACTTTTAAATAACCAATATTACAATGAACTAAAACAGTATAATTTAAATTTGGGATTGACTTCTCCAACCACCACTTGCTTTTAAAAGGTCAGAAACACTAAAAGTAAAACCTTCAAAGACAAAAGTATAACCGTAGAAGCATAAGTCAAATATTTCTCATAATGCAGTTGCATTTTTCTGTGCATCCTTTCCTTTCAGCAGAATTTTCAATCTAAATTGATGTGTACTGTACTTCCTCATATACAGTGACTATGCTGGTGTTCAGTCGCCCTGGAGCCCCAGCTTAAACACCCTAATGTGCATGCTCTGGGCTCAAAAACAGAAAGCACCAAAGCCCTTGGTCTAAGGCACGGCCTGGCTCGTTCCATCAGGCCGGTGGTTGACAGCAGCTCCATTCTAACTACCCCCCCCCCCCCCCCCATGACCAAGCAACATTATTGTTTAGGATTGGTAATAGTGCATGTTTGGGGGAAATTGGTGAAAAATTAACATAGCATAGATATCAATGATTCAAGTGAAGCTACAAGGAATATTGCTTTTTATATGAGGGTTTAATTCTGCTTAACCCATCCATTTCAGTTCATGGAAGTTTCTGAAGCTTTTGTTGACTTTTTGTGAATGGGATTTGCTTTGTACACAAGCAACTATAATGCCTTATGCATTTTAGTAAACTCAAACTGACTTCATTTGTGTAGAACTGGTACTATAATGGCAATATCTATTTCTTTTAAATACATAATATTATTTCCAATTGTGCCTCTGTAGTCTAATCCAGAATGTATTTAAAATATTTTAGCTTCCTTCCAAGTCTGCTTAATCAAATAATTGTTTTTTTCTACCACTAATCTCTCTAAACAAATGTGACTAGTAGCTGCTAGGATACAATAAACTACAAGCAGTACAATGGTAAGGGATGGCTGCCCTCAAAGCATTGTGTCACTATGGATACATTAGGGTGCAGCACATCTATAAAATCATTAGCTAACTCCAGGTTTTAAATAACAGAGTAAGGTTAGGTTGTTGTCTCTATTGGGATGACTTCCATCACTTCCCAAAGGAGGTGAGAGCAACCTCTTCAATGAGGACAAAGCAATAAAAACCTAGACTGTACCGGGGAAATGTGGGGTGCTGGATTGATCGCTCTAGTTGCTGTTCCATTTGGAATTCAGGTTTAGTGTAGGAGAAAGTTTCCCTCTTTACTACACAGCACTCCAAAGAGTCTAGGGTTACGTAGACTACTGTGCAAAGAGGAAAGCCTCTGGACTTTACACAACATGTCTGGCGCTGCTAGCAATACAAACCTGACAGAGGCTCTAACCCTCTAACTGCTCTATCCAAAACTAAAAGTTTTGGCTTGCCTTGGGCTTTAACCAGTTTAGCTCTCACACCCGAGCCTGAGACCAGAGCAATTTTTTCATTTCCCCTATGAGCCTATTGATTTAGCCATAAGTTTATCATTACTAAAAGCTGAACTCTGTGGAAGAAAATTCCCTCGCAGTCATTCTCCCTTTGCACTGCAAGAATTAAATGCTTGTTTTTATTTAGGGGGAACATAAAAAGCAGCAACACTGACTGTACCCAGGGCTGCTGATAAGGCAGTACAGCCAGCCCTCCTGTACTGGGCCCCATCAGTACAAAAGGGGGGGGGCGTGCACCTGCTGAGCAGGCAGACTGGCTGTACACTGGGATCCCCCTACAGCTCTGCTGGCTTCCGGGGGCACCTTCCTTTCCTGATTAAACACAGTGAGCGATCAATACTAATCGTTCCTGTGTTCAGTCATCACTGAAGTAAACTGTGTTTACTATGCTTCAGTTTGTGAATGAATAAGAAGCCTCAGAGTGCTTCTCGTTCATTCACTGTCCAGTGCAGCTGAGGCTGCAGAGAAAGAGACTAAAGAATCTATGTCCCCAGTCCCTTTCTCTGTCCCAAATGTAAGTTATACCCCTGATTTTTCCCCAAAGGCCCCCCAACAGGGCAGTTAAAAAAATGAAAAAGTTAATAAACTTAAAATTTAATTCCAATTAAAAAAAAAAATAGAAAAAAATTCTACAAAATTGTTTAAAAAAAAAGGGCTCCTTCAAATGTGGATCTCTCTTCAGAGAGCTTTTGACAGGTGGTGAGAAGGCATATTGCTATCTGCTTTACCCCGCACTAGCGCACCGCAACCACATGCTTTGCAAATAGTTTCAGGGCACTTGCAGTGCTATTTACTTGAATGCATCTTGTTCGATGGAGATATCATTTCTGCCATGGCACCACAGCTGTGGCATTTTTGTGAAAATAACATGTGATATTTTCAGAGGGTAGCCAGTTAGGTAGCCTGTACGGGGCCCCATGATTTCTAACAGCAGCTCTGACTGTACACCCTCGCTATATCAGACTTCCTCCTAGCTTTACAACTGTTCCCCTGAAGCCGCTTCTCTTTGCAGCTCCATCGCTCGTAGGCACTCTGACATCATCATGTACAATGCAGAACCAGCAGTCCTGCATTGTAAGTGAGGACGGTGAGGATCCACCCACAGTCCTGGGTGTCAGAGAGTACAGGAGAGCCAAGAGAAAAGAAGAGGGATAACGTCAGTAAAATAATGTTTTTTTGTTCCACCTAGACAAAAAAAAAAACAGCATTTAACCCTTGCAATGTTGGGGGGGGGGGGGTGGAACCCCACTTCAAGTGTCAATTTTTATTATACCCAAAGTCCAACCTTAAGATAATGAATTAAAAAACATGTATAGTTTTGGGAAGTCTTGTCTTGCAGAAATGCTTTTATTTTTTCAATTACCATTTTAAAATGAAAGGTAAAAAAAAATAACATACACACTCGAAAATAATAGCCAAGGAGAAAATGGGATGGGTTAATAAGAGGTAAAACAGAAAAAAAAATGTTGCTTTTACTGACATAATGTGCAGCTTAAGGGACCCACATTTGATCTGCACATGAATAATTAGTAAGTATAATCTAACAATAATGTTGTTACATTGTATTTATCAGCAATGCCTGCATTCACTGTTTGAATCATTTTACACAGAAACATCAAGCAAGGCCTGGCTGTTAAACCCCTTTCACACTGGGGCGCTTTGCAGGCGCTACAGCGCTAAAAATAGTGCCTGCAAAGCGCCCTGAAAGAGCCGCTGCTGTGTCTCCAATGTGAAAGCCCCGAGGGCTTTCACACTGGAGCGGTGCGCTGGCAGGAGGCTAAAAAAAGTCCTGCTAGCAGCATCTTTGGAGCAGTGAAGGAGCGGTGTATACATCGCTCCTTCACTGCTCCTGCCAATTGAAATCAATGGGACAGCGTGGCTAAACCGCCGGCATAGAGCTGCTGCAGCAGCGCTTTGGGGTGGGTTTAGCCCTTTCTCGCCCACTAGTGGGGGGTTAAAAGCGGCCCGCTAGCGACCAAATAGCGCAGCGAAATTGACGGTAACCGCCGACGCACCCACCGCCCCAGTGTGAAAGTAGCCTTAAAATGAAAGTCTTGCCGATAATAGCAGCTTAAAGTGGTTGTAAACTCTGTTAAACCACTTGTACCTACAGGCAAGCCTATAATAAGGCTTACCTGTAGGTACTGTAAATGTCTCCTAAACTTGCACAGTTTAGGAGATATTCACTATATGCGCTGCTGACGACGTCATCGGGGCATGCGCACTGAAGAAAAGGCCCGCTCGTGCCTTTTCTTCTGCACCCGTGTCGTGACTGGCGGCACCCGCACGCATGTACCGGAATGACGTCATCGCGCCTCCTGCCAATCACAGCGCCAGAGCCCGCGAACCTGGAAGTAACTGCGGTGAAAGATGTCAGGCCGTGGGAGCGTAGTGCGGGTGGCACTGCAGGGCATCGTTCTAGGTAAGTATTTCATAATGCGCTAGTATGAGATGCATACTAGCTCATTATGCCTTTGTCTTTACAACCTCTTTAATGGCTGTGGTAGAAGATTAGGGTGTACGACCAAGGTACTTCAGTTAGAAAAAAATCTTTGAGGGTGTGTGCCAAAGATCCAGAATTAATCAAGGTACCCATATGTGACCAGGAATTGTCAAACAAAATCTAGAGCAGCTTTGAATAGTAACCAGCCTCTATCTTTTAGGCCCCTTTCACACTGGGGCGGGGGCGGCGGCGGCGGTAAAGCGCCGCTATTGTTAGCAGCGCTTTACCATCGGTATTCGGCCGCTAGCGGGGCGGTTTTACCCCCCTCTAGCGGACCGAGAAAGGGTTAAGAACCACCGCAAGGCGCCTCTGCAGAGGCACTTTGCCGGCGGTATAGCCATGCTGTCCCATTGATTTCAGTGGGCAGGAGCGGTGAAAGAGCGGTGTACACACCGCTCCAAAGATGCTGCTAGCAGGACTTTTTTTCCCATCCTGCTAGCGCACCGCTCCAGTGTGAAAGCCCTCGGGGCTTTCACACTGGAGAGACAGCAGCGGCTGTTTCGGGTCGGTTTGCAGGCGCTATTATTAGCGCAATAGCGCCTGCAAACTGCCTTAGTGTGAAAGGGGCCTTATTCTCAAAGCTTAGCAAGGATAGCTGCTCCAGATTCCGACTGCACAATTTTCAAATTATATATATATATATATATATATATATATATATATATATATATATATATATATATATATATATATATATATATATATATATATATATATATATATATATATATAAATATATAATTACACATACATACATACATACATATACACAGTATACAGTATCTCACAAAAGTGAGTGCACCCCTCACATTTTTGTAAATATTTTATTATATCTTTTCATGTGACAACACTGAAGAAATGACACTTTGCTACAATGTAAAGTAGTGTACAGCTTGTATAACAGTGTACATTTGCTGTCCCCTCAAAATAACTCATCACACAGCCATTAATGTCTAAACCACTGGCAACAAAAAATGAGTACACCCCTAAGTGAAAATGTCCAAATTGGGCCCAATTAGCCATTTTCCCTCCCCGGTGTCATGTGACTCGTTAGTGTTACAAGGTCTCAGGTGTGAATGGGGAGCAGGTGTGTTACATTTGGAGCTGTGATGTGATGATCCATACTTGTTGATGATCTCTTGAATGGATTACCCTCTCTATTGCCTAAATTTATCCTAGTTGCTAGTGGAGAGCATCAAGCGAGGCCAGGCTGGAGTGTGCAGGGCTGGGAAGCTAATTAAGAGGCTGCTGGACTGATTCATCGAGGACTTCGGGTTACATACATGAGGAATCCACATATCTGTTTACCTCATGCGATATAGGATCTCTTATAACTTGGAGATCGTTGGGATCTGTGAAGACTTCTGGAAAAATCAGTGAAGCCAATCACACAATCAGGTGATCTGCCTTAAGGAGATCAGAACTTGGAATATCAGACCTACGCCCTCGTCACTGCTGATGTTACCTCATTGATCAATGTGGATATTTACCCTTCATTGGAAGGCGCAATTGACCCATCTATTCATTCAGAGGGTCCACGTTCTGAGGTGAGCGGCTAGTGACACGAAGGCGGAGGCTCTGCAAGTTATGAATATACGTCACGAGTGGTCACCACTTTAGGGAATCTAACATATGGACTATATGCAGTTTCTCTAGCTGTCTAGTTATTTATTGCTTTAGCGCTGCACTATTTCTTTGATATTATTGTGCCGGGATTTAGTTTATTGACCCTGAGTGTTCAGCAGCTTTATTTTATTTCTAATTTGGATGGTTGCACTGATTGATTTTCTTTACAGTGTTAAATTTGGTGTCATCGCTCTCACTCTCTCATACTGGCCACTGGAAGTTCATCATGGCACCTCGTGGCAAATTACTCTCTGAAGATCTGAAAAAAAGAAACCCTGAAACTGAACTGCAGCACAGTGGCCAAGACCATACTTTGAGTAATGCCGCGTACACACGGTCCTACTTTTCGTCTACAAAAGTCCAACAGACGCTGATGGACTAAAGCTGGCTGGTAATCCGATCGTGTGTGGGCTTCTCCGAACTTTCAACTGACTTTTTTAGCCTCAAATCCGACGTACTTTAGATTTGAAACATGCTTCAAAACTTTTACTTCGTACCTACGACGGACCCCGAAGTCCGCTCGTCTGTATGCTAGTCGGACGGACAAAAATACGACGCATGCTCATAAGCAAAAACTAAACGGAAGCACTCGGTCTAGTAAAACTAGTGTTCGTATTGTAGGTAGCACATTCATCACGCTGCAAAATCTGTGATCGTTGAATGCAGCGCATTTTATTTCTTCATTACGAATGCTCTATAAAGAACGAAGGTGTTTTGCTGTTCATATTCAGAGTTCTCCCAAACTGATTTCTGGATTCTTTTTCTCTTTGATCTCATGAATGATATAGTATGCTTTTTAAAAACAATGTTTCCATACTAATATAATACTTTGTACCTTTTGTTTTTTTTTGTTTTTTTTTTTGTGTGGAATCATATTTTCTTGTAATTTTTATCCAGATATTTATTTTATGATTGGTGTTGAACTTTTTTATATGTTTATCTCTAGATTTTTAATTTTCATTTTTTGGTGTTTGTAAAGTTACCACAAATAACCCATTTGTATTTTTATTTTTTAGTTTTATTTGTTACTTTATTTTTTTATATTTTTTAGTTTTGTAAAGTTACCACAAATAACCCATTTGTATTTTTATTTTTTAGTTTTATTTGTTACTTTATTTTTTTATATTTTTTAGTTTTGTAAAGTTACCACAAATAACCCATTTGTATTTTTTTTTTTTTATTTTTATTTGTTACTTTATTTTTTTATCTTTTTTAGGTTTGTAAAGTTACCACAAATAACCCATTTGTATTTTATTTATTTTTTTTTTTTTTTTTTTTATTTTTTAGGTTTGTAAAGTTACTACAAAGAACCCATTATAATGTTTTTTTTTTCTAGTGATTATTTGTTATTTTAAAGATAAAGTTAACCCAAAGCACCGTTTTTGGTTATGTATATTTTTGTTCTTTCCCAGACTTACCACTCGAACATTATTAACATTAGTAATGTATTTTTGTTGTGTTTTTGCAAACTCAATGAGATTGTTGTCCCTTGATAATTTAACATTGTGTGTAAAATCAATGATTTAAAAGAAAACACATAAAATCTTTTGCTAAACTCAAAAAAAGATCCATTTATTCATGGTCAAAATAAAAAAAAAGAGGAAGTCAACGCTGGAAAAAGTCTGTGTACCAGAAAATTGGGATCTTGAGGAGTCCATATAAGAGGGAGCACAATCTGGTCCAAGAATCCCAGAGATCAACAGCACCAGCAGATGATATAGATGTCCCCAGACTGTGGTACTACAACAGCCTGCGTCTTCTGTCAGACCAGACTGAACCCAGGTCATCACTTTCTTCTCTTCCCTGCAGCCTTCCCTCCACGCTGCCCTGCACCCTTCCCTGCAGCCTTCCCTGTAGCCTTCTTTGGAGGCTGTGGCTGTGGTGTTTCAGTTGTGGCAGGAGGAGGAGGAGGAGGAGGAGGAGGAGGAGGAGGAGGAGGGGGGGCTGCCTCATGTAGTTGGGTGTTTCGGGTTAGCGTGCCCTGCAGCCCCTTCTGTATAGTTTCCCCAAATAGGCGCTCGCAAATGAGACGCTGCTCCCAGTCCATTTGTAGAAGCCTGCTGGCTAAGTAGCAGCCATAGGCCTCTTCTGCTTCGGGGGGGCTCCTCAGAAAACGTGTGGCCTCTTGCATGAGGCGCAGGGATGCCTCTTGTGTGACGGCCCCCTTCCTGGCCCTTTTTTTGGGAAGGCGGAGGGGAGGCACTTGGGATTGGGTCATGCTCCTACTGGGCCCAGCCACCTCACTGGGAGCAGCCACCTCACTTGGCCCAGCCACCTCACTGGGACCAGCCACCTCCTGCCTGACACTGGGCCCAGCCTCCTCCAGGATGATGGGGAATCTGGCCTCCTCCAGGCTGTCCATGGGCCCGGTCTCCTCCTGCCTGCCACTTTCCACACATTCCTCCTGGATGGACTCATCCTGTGTATAAAAAAAGGACATAGTTTTAGTATATTTTTTGGGGTTCATCAATGACACACAATTTATTTCTCATGACTAGCAAATTTAATGTGAATACATCTCTTTAAGAAAAGAGTCTAATCAGACACCCTAATTTTTTCTAGCAGGTGCCAAACATATTTAGCTACTCCTGTCAATTGATATGTCTACACAATTTTGAGTGCAAAAATCTGTGAGAAAATTCTAACATCCAGTTAACCTCATTAATATTAGTACAGTAAATATTGTTTAAACTAATTTACCTGACTCCAGATGGTCATATCTGGTTCATCCAGGATGGAAGACCCAGCTTGCTCCTCATCAGCCTCTGCTGGGGTGGAGGGAAGGGTGGAGGGAAGGGTGGAGGGAAGGGTTGAAAGTGATGCCCTGGCTTCAGTCTGGTCATCAAGAAAACGTAGCTGATTGTAGTACCACAGCCTGGGTACATAAACATCATCTGCTGATGCTCCTGATCTCATAGATTCCTGGATCTTCTTATGCTCCCTCTTATACATATTCCTCAAGCCCCCAATTTTCTTGAGCAATATCTCCATTGTTGCGTCCGGGATGGTCGCCTGGACAAAGGACAGAAGTCTCTCCAGCGTTGACTTCCTCACATGCTTAGCATAATACTGAGGGTGTTTTACCTCCCACAAATTCCTCATCTCTCGATATTTCGTGATGAAAGCAGTAAGGAACTCTGGATCCTTAAATAGGGGATTCATTATATCTGGAAAATATAAAGTCACAAGACAAAAAACACTTATTAGGTTTCTGCTAACCCCTCATCATCTTCTCCCTATGTAGGCCTCATCAATCTATCAAGCCATATAGGCCGCTTGCTCGAAAGTCATGACCATAAAACCCCCCCCCCCAAAAAAAAAACAAATAAAAATGAAATTAAAATTACCTTCGTTTTGTAACGTCCTGGTCCACTATCACCTACGCACAGTACGTACGTACGACACGTGCACAAGGCCCCTCTTTATACACTACGCATGTGTGAAACTCCGCCTGCGTCGCCCGCCCCTGACGTTCGAAATTAACTCATGTTCTCCGCCCCCTAATTCGACGCACAGAACGTACGTACGACACGTGCACAAGGCCCCTCTTTATACACTACGCATGTGTGAAACTCCGCCTGCGTCGCCCGCCCCTGACGTTCGAAATTAACTCATGTTCTCCGCCCCCTAATTCGACGCACAGAACGTACGTACGACACGTGCACAAGGCCCCTCTTTATACACTACGCATGTGTGAAACTCCGCCTGCGTCGCCCGCCCCTGACGTTCGAAATTAACTCATGTTCTCCGCCCATTTTTTGTTACGGCGCGTAGTGGAGTTAAAGAATGGCGGAGTCACCTGAAATGTTGACGACCTCAGGTAGTGGAGACAGCCCGGAGGCTGGAACGTCAACGAAATCTATGAGGCCTAGATTTAAGGCCTCTAATATGAGTTTTAAAGAGATGGTGGAGATGGTGGCCATTCTTCACAAAGACGACTATGATGGCAATTATGGGCCGTACGTACGGCCAAATTTGCGCAAGGCCAAAATCATGGCGAAGGTCGTGGAGACTTTGCAGGCATCTTTTGGGGTCCAGCGCTCCAAAGATCAATTGCGAAAAAGATGGTCTGACCTGAAACTCAGGGAGCCGGATCAATACCGACGTATCCGGAAAGTTCTTAAAAAAAGTAAGTACTTGTCGTGTTTTTCTCTTGTGTTTATTACCTTGTATACTGCTCCATGTGCTTTTCCTTCCTATATGAATTTTTGTTCATCGTTTTAAACGATCTTTTAATAAACCTCGTTACATATCCATATATCTCGAGATATATATATATATATATATATATATATATATATTTATATTTATATATATATATATATATATTTATATATATATATTTATATATATATATATATATCTATATCTATATCTATATCTATATCTATATCTATATCTATATCTATATCTATATCTATATCTATATCTATATCTATATCTATATCTATATCTATATATTTCTATATATCATATATAGATATATATATATATATATATAGATATATATAGATATAGATATATATATATAGAGAGAGCGAGATATATATAGATAGGTAGATAGATAGATAGATATAGAAATGTAAAACATTCTTTTTGAATATTTGAAGTTATCTTATTTTTTGGGATTGACATTTAGTTAGATATTTAGAGATTTTGTTCCAGATATAGAGAGAGATCAAAAGATTATTAACTATATTTTGAGATATTGATATCTATCTATCCAATATGTCTTTATAATGTTAAATATTGAGGTAAAATAGGAACTCTACACAAACCACTTCACTACAAATGTAGGAAAATTACTATGTCCTAAAATATCTGTGTGCTAATTAGATTAATAATAATTTTGGGTTTCACATAGGGGAAAAATCACTCAGCCAAGAACAAGAAGACAGTCCACCCCAAGCAAAACCTGATTGGGCAATCAGCCCAAGTCCCATTGAGGATGTTGAGGAAGGAGAGGTGGGTGACATGGGCACCCCACCAGGTGAGTGTCTGACACACCAGCTTACGTTAATCTATGCATGGCTGCCTTTTGTTTAATTTAATTTGTCTACTCTATTTTAGGGGATCTGGTTGTGCTTCATTCAAGCAACAGTGCCACCCCCGAGGATGTGGAGGAATTAGGCTACATGGGCACCCCACCAGGTCAGTGTCTGAGACAACAGCTTTATTTATGGTAAGGTAAACTATGTATGTGTGCATATTTCTAAAGACATTTTTTGGTTTCATTCCACTTTAGGTACAACAACAACAAGTGACTATTTCACCTCTGAAAGTGCCCAACGGCTAATTGGTCAAATAATGGCCTGGAATAAAGACATTGATGAAATGCGTAATCGGCTGGATCGTATGCAGCAGGAAATGAAGGACATGATTGATGTTTTGGGTAGAATCTAAATGCCCTTTTTTAAACCCCAAAACATCAATCATGTCCTTCATTTCCTGTTTTGCTGACCCCATTCTGGGCCTTCTCTTTCTTGTTTTGGCAGAACATAAATGGCTGTTTAACCTAATGTCAAAAAGGAGGGCTGTTTCTCGTATATAGCTCAAAAATCCACAAAAAAATAAAACTTGATTTTCTAAAAAACACAAATTAAAAAAAAAAGTGATTTTAAATAACCAAAAAAAAAACCAAAAAATTAATTTTAAAAAACCAAAAAAATCACAAAAATTTATTTGAAAAAAACCAAAAAATTAACAAAATGATTTTCAAAAAATAAAAAAAAATATAAATTGATTTTAAAAAACCCAAAAAATAAAAATAATTGATTTTAAAAAACCAAAAAAATAAAAATAATTGATTTTAAAAAACCAAAAAAATAAATAAATTGATTTTAAAAAACCAAAAAAATCAAAAAAATTGATTAGAAAAAACCAAAAAAATTAAAAATTTGATTTTAAAAAACACAAAAAATAAAAAACTAGATTAAAAAACCAAAAAAAAAATTAAAAAAACTTTATTAAAAAAAAAAAAAAAAAAAAAAAAAATTGCTTTTAAACAAAAAAAAAAAAAAACTTGATTTTCCCAAAAAAAAAAAAAGCCTGTTTGCGAAAATCAAAAAACAAAAAATATTTTTTTGTGGATTGTGTAGAAATATTTAAATATAATTATATTTTGCTACATTATTAAGATATCATTATATTTTTGTCTATGAACATTTTCTACTAAATGCAGAACTGAATGCATAACAACCATTAATAAAAACATCTCCTTATAGTATTTTAAAAAATGTGTGGTTTGTTATTTCAAGGCTCAGTATCAGTTTGGTTATAATTGTAAAAAAGTTGTTTACAGTGGCAATGGAGCTTATTTAGACATTTTTAAAATTCTAATACAGTTGGCACTACAACTGCTCGACCATAACCTAGGAGACAGCCCAAAAGAAAGGCAAGCAATAAATATAATGCCAGATTTCAGCAATATTTTTTTTTATTCTAAAAAATTATATATCCTGGCCCATTGCAATGGCCCCCCTACCCATAAAATAATTAACATATTGCTGTCTAACTTGACGGGAACTTTGGGGGGCCAAGCCAGTACGGACAGTATCCAGGCCTGTAAGGTTGGCTTCTATTTGTCCGGCCTCAGGCCCAACTGTGCCTATATAATTGGCAGAATGTTTGTTTAAAAAGTTGTGCAGAATGCAGCAGGTTAAAATGATAAAATTCAGTTTGTATTCCGCCAAATTAATGGCTGTTTGAAACAGGCGGAACCGGCTGGCCAGAATTCCAAACGCATTCTCAACCACTCTTCTAGCTCTGGCCAGCCGGTAATTAAAAACCCTCCTCTCTGGGGTGAGGGTTCTTTGGGGGAATGGCCTCATGAGGTGGTTGCTGAGAGCGAAGGCTTCATCCGCAATGAAGACAAAGGGGAGTCCTTCCACGTTATCCTCATCAGGTGGCAATCCCAGCCCACCACTCTGGAGACGCTGGCAGAACTCCGTCTGGGCAAATACTCCTCCATCCGACATCCGGCCATTCTTCCCCACGTCCACATATAAAAAATCATAGTGTGCCGACACCACCGCCATTAAAACAATACTGTGGAACCCCTTATAATTAAAATAATATGACCCCGAATGGGGTGGTGGCACAATGTGGACATGTTTCCCATCTATAGCCCCTCCACAATTGGGAAAGTCCCAACGGCTGGCAAAATGGGATGCCACAGTCTGCCATTCCTGTGGCGTTGAAGGAAACTGGGGAATCAAACAAGAAAACCAAAATCAATTAATTTGGAAGCTAACATTGCAAGAAAATTTGACAATTAAAAACATTATTCCCCAGCATCAGTATAACATTCAATAATTTAATTCCTCTGGAATAACTAATATGGAAAGGCACACTTATCAGATTGCTCACCCCCTCTGATGGAACATTGATTACATTTTAGGGGGTTGTGAAATCCCTAAAAAATATTTATTTTAGGACATGCAGGAATTTAGGGACTAAAAAGGCTACAAGACTGCAGTTGTGGCACTCTGCAGGTGCAGTTGCTAACCAGCTTACAGTAAATGAGGTAATGTAAAAAGGCATTCATGTTGAAAGGAGTACACAATCACAGGCAAGGGCAATTAATGAAAACACTTTGAGGCTTGCATATGATTTGATGATGGAAATCAGCAGAGCTTCTGCTCATTTACTAAAGCACTGGAACAAATGCACTTGTAGAGTGCACATGCATTTTGCAAACTGAAACATATATTTGCTTTAGACAAATCAAGACCACAGAACATTCAAGCAAATTTTAACGAGGGTGGGGGTGGGGGGGTTGTGAAATCTAGATAATTGCTCATTAGCAGCACACTATTTGGATTGAGTTTAGGTGGGGGGGGTTGTGAAATCTAGATAATTGCTCATTAGCAGCACACTATTTGGATTGAGTTTAGGTGGGGGGGGGGGGGGTTGTGAAATCTAGATAATTGCTCATTAGCAGCACACTATTTGGATTGAGTTTAGGTGGGGGGGGGGGGGGGTTGTGAAATCTAGATAATTGCTCATTAGCAGCACACTATTTGGATTGAGTTTAGGTGGGGGGGGGGGGGGAGTTGTGAAATCTAGATAATTGCTCATTAGCAGCACACTATTTGGATTGAGTTTAGGTGGGGGGGGGGGGGGGTTGTGAAATCTAGATAATTGCTCATTAGCAGCACACTATTTGGATTGAGTTTAGGTGGGGGGGGGGGGGGGGGGTTGTGAAATCTAGATAATTGCTCATTAGCAGCACACTATTTGGATTGAGTTTAGGTGGGGGGGGGGGGGGGTTGTGAAATCTAGATAATTGCTCATTAGCAGCACACTATTTGGATTGAGTTTAGGTGGGGGGGGGGGGGGTTGTGAAATCTAGATAATTGCTCATTAGCAGCACACTATTTGGATTGAGTTTAGGTGGGGGGGGGGGGGGTTGTGAAATCTAGATAATTGCTCATTAGCAGCACACTATTTGGATTGAGTTTAGGTGGGGGGGGGGGGGGTTGTGAAATCTAGATAATTGCTAATTATAAGCACACTAAATACACTCCAACAAAATACATTCAAAATTAGTAGACTAGGTGGATATGTTCCCATCACTTTGCTGGGAAGGTTATTAAAGGAAAATATACATGCATGACAAAAAATAACAGGAAAAAATTCCAGCATGTGTGAGGATAAAAAGGGGACATTCACACTATATTGCAATGATGGTAAGTAGTGTTTGAAGCAAGAAATACATTACATTATCAAAGATTACATAAAAGAACATGTGATGCTAATAAAAGAAAATATCTTACCTTAATATAGTCCTTCTGCAGGACCTGTATGATGGCAGAACAGGTCTCTGGGATAATGATCCCCAGAGCCTGGGGGGAGATGCCTGTCGAGAACTTAAGGTCCTGCAGGCTTCTCCCTGTGGCCAAATACCGCAAGGTAGCGACCAGCCTCTGCTCCGGAGTGATGGCTTGCCTCATGCAGGTATCCTGCCTGCTGATATAGGGGGTCAGCAAAGCCACCAAACGATCAAAAACGGGGTCCGTCATCCGGAGAAAGTTCCTGAAATCCTCAGGATTATTCTCACGGATCTCACGGAGCAAAGGCATATGAGAGAACTGGTCACGCTGAAGCAACCAATTCTTGGTCCATGAACTCCTCCTCGCCCTGTTCATGGACTGGTCTTGGTCTGAAGAATAAACTACAGCACCAAGCACATACAATGCACGAGCTCGACGACGAGTACGTACAGGTAACATGGCTTCAAAACGGTCGGCTGGTCAGAACGCACTAAACAGAACGCACTGAAGAACAGCAAGGCCTGTGAAGAGCGACCTGAAAATCAGGAACGAGCGGCCAATAAAACAAAGATTTCTCAATGCCAACTGACCAAACGCACTGAAAAGCAGATACAAACCTCACAAGCACAGACTGAACAACAGTTAAAACGAACTGAAAAATACGAGTCTCACAAGCGCGAATCGTCTCTCACCAAACTTCTACTAACACGAGATAAACACGAGATTAGCAGAAGGAGCCCAAAGGGTGTCGTACGGGCTATTGAACTTCCGTTTTATAGTCTCGTCGGACTTGGTGTACGTCACCGCGTACTAAGCTTTCGTACTTTTGTGTGGTCGTGTGTGGGCAAGTCTGTTCGTTAGAAAGTCTGCAGCAAGTCCGCCGCAAGTCCGCCGAAAGTCTGCCGGAAGTCTGTCGGACAGGCTGTCCGACTTTTGTAGACGAAAAGTACGACCGTGTGTACGCGGCATTATGCTCTAAAAATAAACAATACAAACAGACAAAGACTGTTTATCAATGTGTGTGTGTCACCGGCGCAAAAAAACTTTGGCTTAATTACCCTTATTAACGCCTGTTATGCCCCGTACACACGGTCAGATTTTCCGATGGAAAATGTCCGATTGGAGTGTGTTGTCGGAAATTCCGACCGTGTGTGGGCTCCATCGGACATTTTCCATCGGATTTTCCGACACACAAAGTTGGAGAGCAGGAGATAAAATTTTCCGACAACAAAATCCGTTGTCGGAAATTCCGATCGTGTGTACACAAATCCGACGGACAAAGTGCCACGCATGCTCAGAATAAATAAAGAGATGAAAGCTATTGGCCACTGCCCCGTTTATAGTCCCAACGTACGTTTTTTACGTCACCGCGTTCAGAACGATCGGATTTTCCGACAACTTTGTGTGACCGTGTGTATGCAAGACAAGTTTGAGCCAACATCCGTCGGAAAAAATCCTAGGATTTTGTTGTCGGAATGTCCGAACAAAGTCCGACCGTGTGTACGGGGCATAAGAGTTGCTGCATCCAAAAAAAAAATTCAACTGAATGGACTGAAGATTATGATTATTGTGTGTGGGTGCGCTACTCTTTTACCATACACCACTCATATTTATACGTAACTTTTCTGATTACTGTACAATAAAGAAATTACAATTTACAAAAAAACCACAAAAACAAACAAAAAACAAAACAAAAAATCTTCCCTCCAAGTGTTAAATACCACTTAACAATACGCTAAACATAAATCACCAATTACTATATCAACATTGCTGACATGCAAATGGTATATCACAAAGTCCTTGTGCAATACAGTGCAAATTCTTCTCTTAATGTGCTGCTATGTGTCTTCTATTTCCATTTGTGACTTAGTGACACACCACCACCTTCTAGATCGGCCACTCACCAGATATTTCTGTTAGGATATGCCTTTGGTTCATTAATGGGATAACCACTCCACCTTATTATCGTTCACCATCGGCTATGCTTGGGCTTTGATATTCCTCATGTGAAGTATATGGACAACGATCATTGCACAATGTGTTTAAAACTATTTATTTTCATAAAATGCAAAAGTGTACACTCACATTTAAAAGTGCCCTTGAGCCGGCACTAAGCTATTCCAGCAGTTAGGGACGGGTGTCATTCAGTAGCGTGGTCAGCCTGTGTGCGATGTAAGTGTCCCCGCATCCGGCTTGCGCTTCACCCCTCGTTCCCGTTCGTGAGTGGGGACGCCCGGAACGCCCGTAGCTGGTGGAGATACGAACGGGAACGAGGGGTGAAGCGCAAGCCGGATGCGGGGACACTTACATCGCACACAGGCTGACCACGCTACTGAATGACACCCGTCCCTAACTGCTGGAATAGCTTAGTGCCGGCTCGAGGGCACTTTTAAATGTGAGTGTACACTTTTGCATTTTATGATAATAATTAGTTTTAAATGCATTGCGCAATGATCGTTGTCCATATACTTTACATGAGGAATATCAAAGCCCAAGCATAGCCGGTGGTGATCGATATGAAGGTGGAGTGGTTATCCCATTAATGAACCAAAGGCGTATCCTAACAGAAATATCTGGTGAGTGGCCGATCTAGAAGGTGGTGGTGTGTCACTAAGGCCTCATGCACACAGACGTTTTTACAGCTGCTTTTTTGAGCTTTTTTTTCAGCTTAAAAAGGCCTGTCTATGTTAATCTATGGCTTCATGCCCACCTAGGCGTTTTTGAGCTGCAAATGGCATAGGCGTTTTTAAGCTGTAAAAAAAACCCAGGAGCAGTGGGTTCTGAGAGATGTTTTTCAGCTGTAAAAATGCTCTAACGCTGATAAACGCTCAAAAACGCTCAAAAACGTCATTCACCAAAGTTTTTTAATGTTTTTGGTCCATTGAAAAAAAAAATATTGAAAAAAAAAAAACACTAAAAAACGCTCAAAAACGCTCAAAAACGCTATTGCAAAAACGTTCAAAAAAGCTGAAAAAAGTTTAAAAAAAAATCACTGCAAAGATACTGGCGTTTTCATAACATTATTTTAACAGCCTGTGTGCATGAGGCCCAAGTCACAAATGGAAATAGAAGATACATAGCAGCACATTAAGAGAAGAATTTGCACTGTATTGCACAAGGACTTTGTGATATACACTTTGCATGTCAGCAATGTTGATATAGTAATTGGTGATTTATGTTTAGCGTACTGTTAAGTGGTATTTAACACTTGGAGGGAAGATTTTTTGTTTTGTTTTTTGTTTGTTTTTTTGGGGTTTTTTGTAAATTGTAATTTCTTTATTGTGCAGTAATCAGAAAAGTAACGTATAAATATGAGTGGTGTATGGTAAAAGAGTAGCGCACCCACACACAATAATCATAAAGACTGTTTATGCCCATCATTATTTTTAGTTTCCAAAAGGATCCAGTTACTTAGGAACTTCACAGTGACCATGGTCGGGCATCCATATAGTACCTAACATTTCTTTTATATAATACACCAGTATGTTCTACTGTTTACCATTCGCAGTGCTACTGACTGAGCACAATTTCTCCACAATGCCATTTCAGCCTAACTGTTTCTCATCAGCCAGAAAAACAAAAGTAGCATTTAGGACAATAAATCATATACTGTAGCACGTTTGTTCAGGTTTACAGGTCTAGTATCCCCATACCAATTTGAATAATTTACAGTCCAAATTTGAATTGTTAGCTGAAGAGATAAAAGCAGATGCTTGGTACACACAGTGACAGTACTATCATCCTGTCAACTCTAAGCAGATGACTTAGAAAAGGCCATTTGAGGCTGGGACTAGTGATCCTGTTATGCAATTTAAAAGTAAAACGATATGGTTCTAAATAAAGCTAAAAAACTTTTAATTTTCTGAGCCAAATTTAAACACAGGTCTCAAGTTTTTAGCACTTTTTTCCTATATACAGTATGTTTATTTGGCCTATACTCAAAAGAATAAAGATAGGATGACTTAAAAAAAATACATACTTATGATAATTGTGGATAAGTAGTTTCCCAAAATATATAGCTTGTGCCGTGAAGTTGTAGTGTACTTCCTGTCATGTCACAATGTCTGAGAACTCTGCAGTGCAAGATCATCTAAGGCATATCCCACACACTCCTACTTCTCTCCTGAGATTTTCTTTGTCTTCTTGAGCACTATAGTGACAGCTGGTGATGCCACTACTGTACTTTTTTATTGTTTTTCTGAGGGATGACAGGAGAGGAAGTTGCACCCGAGAATCAACAGTGTAAGGACCTGTGTCAATGTGCTTTTGTTCACTTTTCTCTCCATACAACCTATGGTAACTCAAAAGCAGGTGAAATGCAGGTTAACTGTAGGTCAACTGCACCTGCAATGCATTCTGCATGATCTCACAAGCATTTTTTATTGATGTCAAATGTACACTGTATTTGACCATTGAAGCCCGTCAACACAGGCACTAAATATGGGCATGCACTCTTATGCCCTGTACACACGGGCGGACTTTTCGTCAAAAAAGGTCCGACAGTCTTTCCGACGGACTTTCAATGGACTTTTGACAGACTTTCAACGGACTTTCGAACAAACGGACTTGCCTACACACGATCACACCAAAGTCCAGCGAATTCGTAGGTGATGATGTACGACCGGACTAAAATAAGGAAGTTCATAGGCAGTAGCCAATAGTTGCCCTAGCGTCGGTTTTCGTCCGTCGGACTTGCATACAGACGAGCGGATTTTTCGATAGGAACTGGGTCCGGTGGAGTTCCGACGTAAGGATTTAAAACATGTTCCAAATCTAAAGTCCATCAGATTTTCGACAGAAACAGTCCGATGAAGCCGACACATGGTCGGATTGTCCGCCGGATTCGGTCCGTTGGACCAGTCCAGTCGAAAAGTCTGCTTGTGTGTACAGGGGCATTAGGTTTGTTTTGATCAGCTGAACAACAAAAATCTAACAAAATCTTCCATTCATACTATACTGTGCAAATAGACAAATCTATTGCTGCACCTAATATATTCTGTATTGTATACTGTTTATGTCTAGCCAAAAGTGTTATGGACAAAGACTCCTTCATTTTCAAAGAATATTGAAGAATTTTGCTGACTGGAAAGTGTTTAGCAAACAAAAAGAAGAGCAAAGATTGTAAAAAAAAAAAATACCTTATTCAAGCATTAACAAATAGTAAAACGTGCTAAAATGCATATGAAAATGAAGACATAATCTACTGTGCCTTTAAAAAGTATTCATACCCTTGGAATTTTCCACATTTTGTCACGTTACAACCAAAAACTTAAATGTATTTTATTGGGATTTTATTTGAATAGACCAACACTAAGTGGCACATAATTGTGAAGTGAAAGGAAAATAAATACAAATAAATATCTGCAAAGTGTGGCATGCATTTGTATTCAACCCCCTTTACTCTGATACCCCTAACTAAAATCTAGTGGAACAAATTGCCCTCAGAAGTCACCTAATTAGTTAATAGAGTCCACCTGTGGGTAATTTAATTTCAGTATAAATACAGATGTTCTGTGAAGCCCTCAGGGTTTGTTAGAGAACCTTAGTGAACAAACAGCATCATGAAGGCCAAGGAACACACATGACAGGTCAGGGATAAAGTTGTGGAGAAGTTTAAAGCAGGGATTAGGGTATAAAAAAAATATCCAAAGCTTTGAACATCCCACAGAGCACTGTTCAATCCATCATCCGAAAGAGGAAAGAGTATGGCACAACTGCAAACCTACCAAGACATGGCTGTCCAGCTAAATTGACAGGTCAGGCAAGGAGAGCATTAATCAGAGAAGAACCCATGGTAACTCTGGAGGAGCTGCAGAGATCCACAGCTCAGGTGGGAGAATCTCTCCACAGGACAACTATTAGTCGTGTACTCCACAAATCTGGCCTTTATGGAAGAGTTACAAGAAGAAAGCCATTGTTGAAAGTAAGCCATAAGAAGTCCCGTTTGCAGTTTGTGAGAAACCATGTGGGGGACACAGCAAACACAGCAAGAAGGTGCTCTGGTCAGACCAAAATTGAACTTGTTGGCCTAAAAGCAAAATGCTAGAATTTAGAATTTTTTCTAAATCTGATCCCACTCCTGACTTGTGTTAGGTAGGTAGATATATTTGGAGGCAATTGGACGGAAACCCTGAAGGGCCTAAGCAAGCAAACATGAGAAAGATGGCTGTGATACCCCCACAACCTCTCCAGCTACCATCTGCTAGGAGGCCTTGTCCAGAAAATGCAGCACAGCAGCCAGAAATTTGGTTATGGGTGGTATGGCACGACAATGCAGTGTGTGTGTGTGGGGGGGGGGGGGGCTGCAGAAAAGGTCTCAATTCCTGCAAAGAGAAGCATAATGAGATTGTTAGATAGATAAAATTTAGAGAGCACTTCTGCTTCAGGGAAATCATCCAGCAAGGTGGGCTGCTTAAAAGAACTTGGCCGCATGACAACCGCCCTTCTTCTTCTCCTCTTTCTCCTTAGATTGGCCTGAAACTCCAACAAATTTGCCTCAAATAACATCACTTCCATCATTACCGCATGCCTGGATCACTACTTAATTACTGCATGCATTTATCGTTTTAAGTGTTTTGCGGTAAATTCAATATTTAGGGAAAATGTGTCCGGACACCGGTTTTGTGAATGGAGCCCAATGTTTTTTTAACCCATCTTGTAGTAAAAAGTTTGCAATCTTTGGTTGGGTATTTATATATTTTAGCTATATTTTTAATTTTATAATTGTATTTATTATCCAATCCAATATTGGTAATATAAACTTGACTCATATTGATTATATTGTAATGATTTTATTACCAATGTATTATTTTTTTGTATTTTAATATGAACCCACCATCTTTCTATTTTAATATAAACCCACCTCTATTGTCTTCTATCCATTTAGGTCTCTCACTTGTGCAAGGTTTTTATCAAGTTTTTCAGTGATGTTTATTTAGTCTGTTTCATTTATTTTTGGATAAATGTTAATAATCTTGTTCTTTGGGGCTAATTGCCAGTTCATCTATAGATGCTTAGTGTCCTCCTTCCTCCCATGGTAACAGTGCTCTATATGATTTTTAGCCACAGTCTCCCAATAGCAGGCTTGAGAAAGATGGATGTACCCTTTAAATGTGTCAAGAAATTCAACGCAGACTCCATCCAGTTGACAGCTTGGGTCACCTCTCAGCAGCGAGAATTTTGACACTGATTCCATCCACAACGGATCCTTGCACTTTTCCTAACCTCAAATTGTGCACCTCTTGCCCAGGCAGATGTTTGTTTCTATTTCCAGGCACTTCACTGTCAGCATGTGAGTGGTATTGTTTGCTCCTATTAAATGCTTTTTATGTATACTTCATTGGAATGTTGTCTTTCTCATCACTTTTCCTATAGGCCGTGGTTATACAGAGCGATCTGTTCTCCAGTATCTGACAGCGTCTTTTTGGTATGTGACAGATTCTGCAGACTGTATGTTCAGAATTCTGCAGGATCTCACTTGCCTCCCTCTTGTCATGAACTTTTATTTGTGGAACATTAAAAGGTATTTGTGCTTTTTTTCTGCTTATTTTACCTTAAAAGGTTCTTCTTTTAATGGAAAATCATGTTGCTTCTCTTTTTTTTCAGCTTAAATCTAGAAAGATATTCAAATGAAAATTGTAACAAGAAATATTTGTTATACTAAGGACACTGAAGTAAGTTGAATGTTTTTTGGCCAATTAGCAGTCACACAATGCATCTACATTGTAACCAAGGGAGAGTGTTGATAAAAAAAGTGACACCGTTAACACTTCTAATCAAGGAAGGAATAGGCAGATAGGCTGAACTGATGTGTTTTCTGAACATATTTTTTTTTTAAAGAGTTTGAATGTAGAAAAGCAAGGCATTGTGGATTTTAAATCATAGAACACTGCCATCTTTGGAAGTTGTAGAGGCCAACATGAAAAAAAAATAGTTTTTAAGAAAAAAGATCTTTATATAGGATTCAGTGGCATCACATCAAAGTATATTTGACTTCTCAAAACAAAAATTAAGGCATAAGTCAGAAAGATGAGGACAAAGAATGTATTTCCCAATGGAAAAAAAAATTATATATAGGGTGTCAGCCGCAATGTGGGAAAAGGTCAGGGACACTCCAGATATGGAGGACAACAGAGATAACAAAATCCTTTTTATTTAACATGACATTTTTACAGGGATCATTGGTAACACAGCAATGTATCAACAAAAGCTTTGGAAGCTTTTGGTCAGAGATTGTGCAGGGTTGGGTTAGTGTATGAAATATAAAGTGAAAGTTTAGGCTAATTATAAATAGTCTGCCTGAAAACATTGTTTCTTCCCTCCTCCTACCTATGTTTTACGCTATTTGTTGAAGAGATGTGTGTTAATACCTTTTCACATTTGCAGAAGCTCCACTCCCCTGTGTCAAGAAACACTAAACACTGGGGCTGAATTGCTGGAGCTGTGAAGTCACCATCAGGCTTCACTTTCCTCTCCATGGTCCTTGCTCCCACCTCTCCCCTGCAGGAACCACTCACTTTCAGAGGGGTGCAGTTGTTTCTGCATCATAGGAGCAGACCAAAACGTATTCAAGAAAATATATTTACACACGTCTTTTACATACAGTATACAGCATGGGTGGGAGGAAGGGAAAAGCAGTGCTTTTAAGCAGACTCTTATGTAGCCTAAGCTTCCACTTATAATTTTAGCTTGTTAGAGCTAGCAATGTACATTGAGGCCCATGAACTATTTAAACAAAATCTGTTCCCAATTATAGTGGCTACTGGTGTCATCAGCATAGTGAGACAAATCTTGTCAATCTAATGACTGGTAGCATTGCACCCATGTGCTGTAGCAAAAATAAATTGCTCCAACAAATAAAAAGGATTGCTATATGACCTTTCAGCCAGTGACAACCCTATGTAAGATGTCTTGTCTAATGGCCATGTCACCCCAGGTTAACATTTTTGGCATTAATCCTACAATAAAACAATATTTAATGAACTTATTTTTAACTTGTTATGACTCATAGGTAACTGATTTGCTGATTCTATACATCTCTACATGATGGTTATAAACTGCTGGCATGCAGCTGAAACTGCTAAGAATGAGACACTAGGTCACAGTAGAACTTTCCTTTGTGCTAGTTTTATAATTTTCTCCAATGTCTTGCTTGCAAGCAGTTAAAATGGTGTGGGATATATTAGGTTACCTAAGGAAATTTGAATTATTTTTCTTTGCAAGTCTAGAACAGTTAACTATAGAAACACATTTGTTTGTTTCCTGTTGCAGATGTTGTCTGATAAAAGAAATAATTTAGACATTTGTACCATAGCATATTTTTCATAGCAACACAAAAGTTAAAAATATAGGCTACAGGATTATCCTGCTTTCTTTGACAGACAAGAAGGGTGGGGGGAGGGGAGTTGAGTGATTTAGTGTTTTAGCTATTCACATACTTATATAAAGGTCCTAAATTTTACTGTTAATAGACAATTGTACTATTATTATTATTCAGGAATTATGTAGCACCACAAGTTTATTATTAGAATACAATAAAATAAGAGGTTTAAGAGGGCCATGCTCATAAAAGCTTACAATCTAATAGGGCAGGGCAAGTGGTACAAAAGGTTATACCTGTGGGGAATGAGCTGGTGGAAGAGTTAAAAGTTCAGTTGTTAGTTGATAGGCATCCCTAAAGAGATACATTTTCAAGGACCACCCAAAGGCAGCCAGAGTAGGAGATAGTCGGACAAACTGAGGTAGAGAGTTCTAGAGGATGGGAAATGCTCTGGAGGAGTCCTGGTGATGAGCATGGGAGGAGGAGGCAAAAAAGCTTGGAAGCAGGAGGTCTTGGGAGGAGTGAATAGAAAAGTTTGGGGGGGATTTATTAAAACTGGAGCACTCAGAATCTGGTGCAGCTGTGCATGGTAGCCAATCAGCTTCTAACTTCAGGTTGTTCGATTAAAATGGTTGTAAACCTAAGGTGCATGCTATATAAAACAAAAGCACCATAGCAATGTGCTCACATACAGTATCCAAATGAAATCAATGCAGTTTTACCTGAAAAATCTTTTGCCCTGCGCCTGTATGAGCCCTGTTAATATCGGAGATCGGTGAGCGGGTCTGAATGCTGGAGCTTGGGAGGCAGAGCTGTGGCCTCACATGACTCCCCTCCCATCTCTACACTCCCCACCGTGCATGCACATAACACGCAGAGAGCACTCACAGCCCCATCAATGCATGCAAAGCTACCTGGTGCCTGTGTGTATGCGAATCCATGTAGGCTGACCAAACCCCTTCACAAGTACCGTCCAATCAGAGCTCAGGGAAGGCACCACATGACTTCAGGCACGGAGCAGCCAATGGGAGTGGGGGAGCTGGAGGAGGTAGGGGGAGCAATCTGTTGCTGGAATGCTGGACACACCCCCCCCTTCTCTAATGCTCATGCATGAGAGAAATACGTAATATGTCAGTCACAGCAGCGGGGTCTGGCGACACAATTTTTTTCATGTGTCAGCTTTTAAGGAAAGGGGAGAGGATTTCTCAATGCTGGATTTACGATTCTTTGCAAGACTTGGCACAGATTACTTGTAATGCTTTACTGTACCGGTTAAACGGCATAATCATTTTTTTTTCAGGTTTACAACCACTTTAAGCTTTGGCAATAAAACTTGGAAGTTGATTGGTTTATATGCAGAGCTGCACCAGATTTTGCACTCTCTAGTTTTAGTAAATAACCCCCTTTGGGTGATATTTACTAGACCGCACCTCTGCTCCTACTTGCTTATTAGGGCTTAAATTAAATTTCCCTGGGCCCCATCATGCCAACAGAGGGACCCAGGAGGTGGGAGCAGAGGAGGGACTTTTTCTAATCTTCGGGGCATAGGTAGATAAAGTAATTGCAAATGGTCTGTTGCACCTTGTGGGTGGTGGAGGGGAGATTGGGGGAGCCCCATCAGGAAGGCTGTATGGGACCCCATGATTTCTAACAGCAGTCCTGCATTATTATATTAAATTATACATAGATATACATTTCACTAAACTAAATGCAGTTTAGCCTAGGAAGGCTGGGTGGGGAGGAAGGGAGATATCTCCACATCAGGAACATAGATGGTAAAAGAAAATTACAAATGTTATAACCTTTCCATACTTTATTTATTGCCATACACTTTAAGTACTACTGAATAAATATTAAACTTGTTAAGTTGTGTAACTGCAATACTGTTATTATGCTTAATAAAATGTTGAGAAAATAACATATTGTTTGGCATACATGTCTCCAATTTCAAGAAACATTGTAAAAAACAGAAATTATTAAAGCATTGCCACATGTTAACAGGGACTGTGCTTTTATACTAGTGGCATACATTTTTTTCTGTCCTATTTCCCAGTAACAAACCGCAGACATTAATCTTCAAACTGGATTCAGGGTGCAACCAATGTGCAGTGTATGACATCCAACCCTATTGTATTATTTTTCAGCAGTTCTTAGGGCACTGCCTGAGGTTCGATGTTTTATAGAATAGCTTAAGAAAAATGAATATTATCATCTTCACAATGATAATCTTCTTTTAAAGACAAAATCCTTCATGTTGCACATTCACAATAAATGCTGCCTTCAGACCAATTTTCCCATGCATTACAACCATGTACCTCTACGTATGTGACAGCACATTATTTGCTGTGGCAATTTTATACATTAGAGCTACTGCAAGCAATTTAAAAGATATTTATAGCTGACGAGTTCCTCTGCATTTCCATGAACTTACTGAGGCTTTTGGCAAAATATGGAGTGCAAAAACAATTTTCCAGTTTCCTCAAACAAGGCTTCAGTTAAACTCACATTTTCCCTTTTCATGGCATGCATTTTACTATTCAAGGTAACAATTACTGTAATTTTATTTTTTTGTGTCCACATAGATAACAAAATGCAATATTGATTTAGAATTTTGTGGTTACTTTACTTTGTCATTTTCGTATTTGCTAAAGACCTGTGTGACACAAACACATTAGAAAGCTAGAGATTGACATCAAGTGCAGTTTTCTGATCACAATGAAATGTGTCCTGCTATGATGTCTTTCATTACATGTTATAGTCCACATGCTGAATGCATCAGATTAGCAGACAGTGTAGTATGGGATGAAGAATGGAAAAATTGAAATGGCTACTGTAAAAAGATGCAGAACTGAATTTATAAGAAATCCCCCCCCCAAAAAAAACTTCAAAAGTAATTTTCTTTGTATGTAAATATAAGTAGGCAAATAGGAGCTCCAGAAAGGTATAAAAGTGACTGATTAATGCAGATGATAATAAACCCTTAGTTTAAGTCACTGCTGAGTAGGGATGAGCCGAACACCCCCCTGTTCGGTTCGTACCAGAACATGCGAACAGGCAAAAAATTAGTTCGAACACGCGAACACCGTTAAAGTCTATGGGACACGAACATGAATAATAAAAAGTGCTAATTTTAAAGGCTTATATGCAAGTTATTGTCATAAAAAGTGTTTGGGGACCTGGGTCCTGCCCCAGGGGACATGGATCAATGCAAAAAAAAGTTTTAAAAATGGCCGTTTTTCTGGGAGCAGTGATTTTTATAATGCTTAAAGTGAAACAATAAAAGTGTAATATTCCTTTAAATTTCATACCTGGGGGGTGTCTATATGACTTTTTTCCTTTGAAATGTCATTTTGCTGTCAGACTGTTCTAAACACGGGAAACATGCGCCCCTTTACAGGCATACTATAGACACCCCCCAGGTACGAAATTTAAAAGAATATTACACTTTTATTGTTTCACTTTAAGCATTATTAAAATCACTGCTCCTGAAAAACCGGCCGTTTTTAAAACTTTTTTTTGCATTGATCTATGTCCCCTGGGGCAGGACCTAGGTCCCCAAATACTTTTTATGACAATAACTTGCATATAAGCCTTTAAAATTAGCACTTTTGATTTCTCCCATAGACTTTTAAAGGGTGTTCCGCGGCTTTCTAATTTGCCGCAAACACCCCAAATTGTTCGCTGTTCAGCGAACTGGCGAACAGCCAATGTTCGAGTTAAACATGAGTTCGACTCGAACTCGAAGCTCATCCCTACTGCTGAGTATGCAACATCTTCATCTTTTAATCCTTTTCTATGTCCCAGTTTAAGCTGGTGCCATGACCACTGCCGCAGTTTTTTTTTTTTGTTCCAGGGTGGATCCTTTCTTTTGCAGCATCCAATGGAGCCACCTTTGCACGCAGGGACTAGAGTTGCATCTCCCTACACCGTGTGCATCATTGGAAACACACAGCCTCATAGCCAGAGAAGTCGAGGCATCCCTGCTCCTCCCTTTTCTCTTCTCTAAGCAAACAGACTGGTTCCAGAGTGCACTGTCCACTGTTAACTCTTGCCTGTGCAGACTGGAAGTTCAGGAAAGCAACACTGAGATAGTAGGAGTCAGCAACATTGCAAAATACAAATGCCAGGGTAAGAATTTTAACAATTTTACTGGAGAATTTTATTTTTTTTACTGTGCTATGCTAAAATATGCTGAGAGTTATAATTACTTTAACCCTTAACAAATATATTTTTTAAATGCAAGCAGCATTAATACCTGAATATGACTGGATATTAGCTTCTTGTAATCCACTGTACAGCGGAACCTAGGCCAGGAGAAAAAGACACAGCACAAGGATCCAGTCACTTTTGCTTTAGTGGTCATGTGTCAATAAGAAATGTGCTGATAGGACAGATTAAAGTGGTTCTAAAGGCTAAAGGTTTTTTTACCTTCATGAATTTTATGCATGAAGGTAAAAAACCTTCTATGTGCAGTGGCTCCCCCGCCTCCCCAATCCTTACCTGAGCCCCCACCAATCCAGCGATGTTCACGATAGCTTCAGCTGTATGGGGACTCTCCTTCCTCATTGGCTGAGATTGTAGCGGGAGCCTATTTGCTGCCATTACTGTCAATCACAGCCAGTGACCCAATGAGGAAAAAGTGGGGGATGGGGCAGAGCCGTGGCTCTGTGTCTTATGGACGCATAGAGCAGAGGTTTGGGAGTTAGCAAGGGCAAGTGGCTTTGTCTGGGGGCACTGCTTGAGGAGAAGGAGCCAGAAGTGCTGGCGGGTGACCCAAAAAGAAGAGGATCAGCAAAATCACTGCACAGAGCAGGCACATATAACATGCTTGTTTATTGTTGTTTTAAACAAAGCTTTAATATCACTTTAACTTTAGAGAGAGCTTACCTCATCAACCTGCTCCTTCTTCTTTAATTGTCATGTCATAAGACCTGTAAGCATTACTTAAGTGCTTTCCGCCCGCTGGCCGTCAAATGACGGCTGGGCAGCACGGCCCTCATTCTGGGTGGATGTCATATGATAGCCTCTCAGAATGACCGCTCTTGCGCACACGTGGGGGTGCGCATCGCGACGATCGGTGGTGTGGTATGTCAGTCAGACACACCGCTGCACCAATCTTGGTAAAGAGCCTCTGACGGAGGCTCTTTACCACGTGTTCAGCCATGTCCAATCACGGCTGATCATGATGTAAACAGGAAGAGCCGTTGATCAGCTTTTCCTCACTCATGTCTGACAGACGTGAGTAGAGGAGAGCCAATCAGCTGCTCTCCTGATGGGAGGGTCTGTGCTGATTGTTTATCAGTGCAGCCCCCCTCGGATGCCCACCCAGGACAACCAGAATGCCTCCAGGACCACCAGGGATTGGCACCACCATGGACCACCAGGTATGCCACCCTAGACCACCAGGGAAATGCCAATCAGTGCCCAGGCAGCTGCCAATCAGTGCCCATCCCCAATGCCTGCCAGTGCCATCAGTGATGCCTATCAATGCCATCTATCAGTGCTGCATATCAGTGCCCAGAAGTGCAATGTAGCAGTGCCCAGCAGTGCCGCCTATCAGTGCCCATCAGTGCCCAGCAGTGCCGCCTTTCAGTGCCACCTATAAGTACCCATCAGTGCAGCCTTTCAGTGCCCATCAGTGTCACCTATCAGTGTCCATCAGTGCCCACCAGTGACACCCATGAGTGCCTATCAGTGCCGCCTATCAATGCCCATCAGTGCTGCATATCAGTGCCACCCATCAGTGCCGCCTACCAGTGCCCATCAGTGCCGCCTATCAGTGCCCATCGTCAGTGCCCATCAGTGCAACTTCATTGGTGCCACCTCATCGGTGCCGCCTTATCAGTGCCCATCAGTGAAGGAGAAAACTTACTTATGTACAAAATTTTATAACAGAAACAAAAGAAAAAACTTTTTTTTTCAAAATTTTAGGTTTTATTTGTTTAGCAAAAAAAAAAAAAATTCAGAGGTGATCAAATACCACCAAAAGAAAGCTCTATTTGTGGGAACAAAATGATAAAAATTCTGTTGTGGTACAGTGTAGCATGACCGCGCAATTGTCATTTAAACAGCGACAGCGCTGGAAGCTGAAAATTGGCTTGGACAGGAAGGGGGATGCAAGTGCCCTGTATATTGAGGTTATTAACTGGAGCAAAGAAAAGGGAGGTTTTCAAATCTGCCAGACAGGCCATGATGTTTGTCACATAATTCATAATTCATAATGCATAATTCTCAGGATTGGATGGACAGAAATACAAACCCCTTGGTAGTTAAAACAATTTCAGTATTTAAAATTTAACATTGATAAAATTACATATTAATGATTAGGGATGAGCTTTGTGTTCCAATCTAATGCCTGTTCGGTCGCGCGTCATGGCCCATAATTCACTGTGGCATTGCAGTGCATTGATGGCTGATGATTGGCCAAGCATGCACTATGACCTGCATGCTGGGCCAATCACAGCGCCGTCTGTACAGAGAGCCTTAATTGGCCAATTATGGCTCAGGAGGTTTAGTACATGCCCCACACTATATAAGGCCGCCTGCACGGCGGCTCTGTGTAGTGTGTTTCGGCATTGAGAGAGAGATAGATAGACAGAGAGATAGTGTCATTTGATTTAAGTTAGATAGAGTAGGCAGGCGAGTCAGTTAGCTGCACTTACAGTGTATTGTGTATATATATACATCCTAGGTGTTATATATATATATATATATATATATATATATATATATATATATATATATATATATATATATATACACTGTATTCAGTTTAGCTAGACCTGTTCTTGTTATTCTCTTCCTACTACTGACAGGCAGGCAGGTGTTCTTACAGTATTTACAGCTACCTGAAGAAAATTGCTGGTGTTCTTCTGATCCTATTAGTCCTATTAGCTACAGTATTTACAGTTAGTGTAGTGCGTCCTCTGTGCCTCAGTGTGCACCTAAAGCTACCTGAAGAAAATTAGTGTTCTTCTGATCCTATTAGTACAGTACCGCAGGCAGCTGCAGTATTTACAAGTTAGTGTAGTGTGTCCTCTGCACAGTGTGCACCTAAAGCTACCTTAAGAAAATTAGTGGTGTTCTTCTGATCCTATTAGTACAGTACTGCAGGCAGCTGCAGTATTTACAAGTTAGTGTAGTGCGTCCTCTGCACAGTGTGCACCTAAATCTACCTGAAGAAAATTAGTGGTGTTCTTCTGATCCTTTTAGTACAGTACCGCAGGCAGCTGCAGTATTTACAAGTTAGTTTAGTGCGTCCTCTGCACAGTGTGCACCTAAAGCTACCTGATGAAAATTAGTGGTGTTCTTCTGATCCTATTAGTACAGTACCGCAGGCAGCTGCAGTATTTACAAGTTAGTTTAGTGCGTCCTCTGCACAGTGTGCACCTAAAGTTACCTGAACAAAATTAGTGGTATTCTTCTGATCCTATTAGTACAGTACCGCAGGCAGCTTCAGTATTTACAAGTTAGTGTAGTGCGTCCTCTGCACAGTGTGCACCTAAAGCTACCTGAAGAAAATTAGTGGTGTTCTTCTGATCCTATTAGTACAGTACCGCAGGCAGCTGCAGTATTTACAAGTTAGTTTAGTGCATCCTCTGCACACTGTGCACCTAAAGCTACCTGAAGAAAATTAGTGGTGTTCTTCTGATCCTATTAGTACAGTACCGCAGGCAGCTGCAGTATTTACAAGTTAGTGTAATGTGTCCTCTGCACAGTGTGCACCTAAAGCTACCTGGAGACAATTGCTGTTGTTCTGCTCCTATTAATACCACAGGCAGGCAGCTACAGTATTTACAGTTAGTGTACTGTGTTCTCTGCACAGTGTGCACCTAAAGCTACCTGAAGAAAATTGCTGTTGTTCTGCTCCTATTAATACCACAGGCAGGCAGCTACAGTATTTACAGTTAGTGTACTGTGTCCTCTGCACAGTGTGCACCTAAAGCTACCTAAAGAAAATTAGTGGTGTTCTTCTGATCCTATTAATACCACAGGCAGGGGGCGTGGCCTGGACGAGCTAGGAGATGGCTGCCTGAAAGAACAGCTCCCGCCGTTGCATCCCTATATATCGCTATCACCGGAGGTAAATACCGCTTCTTTTGATCGGACACAATGGGAACGGCTTCCCGTCATACCTCGGCCTCAAGGTCCCGCTCGCCACGCGAAAATCCAGGGAACCAAAACCAAAACATTCCTGAAATGTTCAGGACGCAAAGGAGCAATATGGCGTCGTCCCGTCACAGCTCCTCACAAGACGCGGGACCGCACCTCTTAATTTCTCCCCAAATCTCACAGCCCATGCCATCGGGGTTGACAGATATCCCTCAACCTCCCGGCCTTAACATACATGATCTACGGGCTATTGCTAATGATATTAAAGATACCCTGTCAGCCGCCATTGCGGAGCTCAGGGTGGACATCCATACCTTAAATGACAGAGTCTTGGAAGTTGAAAAAATCACGGCAAAACACGACACTTCTCCTTCGTAAAGCCACAAGGAAGATTGATACCCACACAATGCAACTCAGGGAGGTACAACGCCACATCGAGGACCTTGACAACCGTGGACGCCATCACAATCTCAGAATCCGAGGCCTACCAGAAGCCATTGACTCGGAGCAACTATCCCCTGCTGTGACTGACTTGTTCAACGGCCTAATTGACAGACCGCTTCAGACCAAAATTGAAATGGAAAGGATCCACAGAGCATTGCGCCCAAAAGGCAGAGACACCGATCCGCCAAGAGACGTTATCTGCTGTATAGTGGATTACAAGCTGAAAGAAGAAATCCTGAGGCAGGCAAGGAACAAACAGCCATTACAGTACAAGGGCGCGCATCTTCAGATCTTTCAAGATCTTTCCGGCATCACTTTACAACATCGCAGGGATTTGAAACCTCTACTGGATGTTCTACGCACTCACAGGATCATCTACAGGTGGAAGTTCCCGTTCTGCTTATCGGCCACACACCTTGGCCGTACGGTTTTTCTCAAAGTGCCAGAAGACCTACCATACTTCTGCGACAGCCTGGGCATACCACTAGTGGACGTTCCGACTTGGTATGCGGAATTCCGCCATCACGCTAGCGAGAAACACTCGCCCCGGGAAGAACCGATGGAAGCACAGGAATCCCACCACCACAGGAGAAGATCCCCGTCAGGCAACAGATCGCATGCCACATCTCAGGGTATTCAGCGCGGTCACGGACCCATGCTCTCACCGAGAAATCGGAGAGCCCGCAGGGACTACTATGGTGTCTAATCTTAAACACTTTTTCAGAATCTCAAGTTGTCAGGCTGGGCATCACTGTTAATTCGCCTCCTAATGCATAGAAACAGTTATGTTCCTGCTAGTCCCTGTTACTGAAGTACGTTCCGGACAGCAGATAGTTTCCATATCTGATGCCTTCATACTGCAAATATAGCGTATTAGCATTGCCTCATGTTCAACACTCAGCAAGAAGAGTTATCCGATGCTCAAAGCACAGTCTCTGGCCCTCTGATGAAACCTCTCCCCGAACAACAACTGGGCTCCCCTGGAAAAACCAAACCTCCCACCCACCGACAACGGATCCACACATACCTCAACAGCACGAAACAGAATCTCAGCAAAGGAACATTATACATCCGAAAGCTACAGACCCCATTAGGACCCAGCCGAAAGCGGGCTTCACTGTCTTTTCTAGTCCGATTATAGGTACACTCTTTATGCCTGATGCTCATTGCCCATTCTTTGGACCGTAGAAGAGAACCATCCCCGAACTCGTACTGGGCCCCCAAGAACGGACCGACTGGCCCCCACACCATCGGAGGATCCACACATACTTCACTAGCACGACACAGATTTTCAGTAAAGAAACTTTATGCATCTGAAAGCTAAAGACACCAGTAAGAATTAGCAGAAAGCAAGCTCCACTGTTTTTCCCGTTCGTTTACTGGTAGAGGTAATGTGTAAATGTTTAGGGTATTAATGTTTGAATTAAGGTTAGGTACTCTCATCTACCCAGGAACTTGATTAGACTACTGATGAATGGGCGCAAAGAATAAATAGCGGCAATACTGCATATCTGGGGGTTAGAGAATCTTTTCACATATCCTTTGCCCAAATAATAGCAAGCTCCCCCTGGCTTTCAACCAACAGTATAGCAAGCAGTCACCTCAGAGTAATCTTTTCCAACACCGCCCCCATCCTCCTTAGACGGTGGCCTCCCTCCATTTCAAGGGCGCGACCACGCCTATCCCCTAACACACAAAATGTCCGCGCATCATCTAATCACTCTAGCAACAGAAGGACAATAAAGACAGTTCACCATAGACTTGTTCATTCGACATGACCTAACAATAGGATTAACCAGGGACTTAGTAGATCCTGACGGAACTAAACAAGCGACAGTGTTAGTGGACAGAGTACCCCGTACTGCCTTTGAATCAATCTGTCAGCGGTATTCTGAGAAACGTCTACTCTACTCTACAGCTGCCGCATACCTAACCCCCTAACGTTCATTGTAAATCTCTACTAAACCCTACACGTACAAATGTTACTATGCAACCTCCTCTTAAAGTAATGGACTGACTGCTGTACTGTTGAGGGGAGCAGATAGGGGAAAGATAATGAGGCCAAATATACACAATTAATTGGAAACTTTCAAATTAAAAAAAGAAATAAAAAAAAAAAAAAAAAAAAAGAAAGGGGAAAGCAGAAACATGACAGGCCAATTCTAAGAGGCTATTATTACAGTATGACATAACTACGCATCCGTTGATGCACTATACCGGGTCTCCGTTCGTTGACTCAATAGGCTTTCAGGATTTTTACCTGTGATGTTTTCCTTTTGAAAAAGGTTCTATAAAACAAAGTTTGTATTACTATATTTATATATATAATATGTTTCATGAGGCAAATTTTTGACACCAACAGCAAAACTATATTTAGGTTTGACAGTCTGTAGCTCATACCTTAAACAATAAGGCTATACTGCTACTACATGTCCCCTTGACAAGGATACCTAAGGTTTTCCTTCTTATCCTTATCCAAGGTACTTCATACACGTTACATGCTCACTACTGAATCAGTTGTTCTCTCTTCCTAGAAGGTTATATAGGTCACTCAGAGAGGTATATTTAGTAAATGTCCTGAACAGTGCTATATATGACGTCCTCCAATCATACTCTACATGGATCGCAACGGAGGGATATCCCCTCAAAGTATTTCACTAACTTTCTCCTACGTTCGATACTTCCCAACCCCCACACAGTGCAGTGAGAGGTTCCAGATTTAGTTCTGGAAGACACTCCACAGACAAAACACTGTGCAGACCTAACCTATCGCGTTGAAGGATAGGTTAGTTAAATTCTTCCCTCCCCCTTCCCTACGTTTTCGCCCTCCCCTCCCTTTTACTTACCTTTCTACATACCCGCATTTACGGTACTTTATTTGCTGGAATCTACACAATTTTACTTGACCCACTCAAAGAAGGCTACCTACAACTACCCTCTAACATGGCAGCAAAGAATACTCACAAACAGGGAGCGTACGGCTCTCGTAAGCCTCTGACTGATTTACAAATAAAACTAAGCTCACTGAATATTAGAGGACTGAACACCCCGGAAAAAAGGTCCCAATTGCTATATACTTTACAAAAAAACAAAACGCAAATCGCATTCATCCAAGAAACTCACTTCCGTTCTGATACTATACCCAAACTTGGTAACTCTCAGTACCCTACTGTATACCATGCTTCCAATGACACATCCAAAACAAAGGGAGTTGCGATTCTAATATCGAAAAACTGTCCCTTGAAAATTACGGAATCAAAACATGATCCTTATGGCAGATACCTATTTCTCAAGGGAACATTACACAACAGACCCATTACCCTGGCAAACTTATACGCCCCTAACAAACAACAAGTCACATTTTTTCGAGAAACACTTCAATTACTCACTGAATTCTATGCAGGGATCCTCGTAGTGGGTGGCGACTTCAATGTGGCCCTAAACCCGCAACAAGATTCCTCTACAGGTGCGACTTCATTACCCTATAGAGCACTTAGAGCTATCAAAAAACAGTTGCAAGAATTAACCCTGCATGACTTGTGGCGTACATTACACCCACATGACAGGGACTTTACATTTTACTCATCCCCCCACAACAAGTACTCCAGAATCGATCATTTTTTCATTTCCCAAAATGATTTACCCCTTCTCAAACAAGCAACCATAGACCCTATGATACTCTCTGACCACAATCCCATTTCTATGACACTCGCTTTTGCACATTCTCCCCACACAAATTCGATATGGCGCCTAAATAATTCACTGCTGACAGACCCTGACATCACGAACCGAATCACCACCCGACTCACCCAATACTTTCAGGAAAATTCTACTGATGAAACCGGACCTCCCATTATATGGGCTGCTCATAAATGTGTGGTGAGAGGGGACTTAATCTCCATAACGGCCTTCCGCAACAAACAACGACGAGCACATATTACAGAGCTCACGTCTAAAATTCATACATTAGAAAGGGCCCATAAATTATCCCTCGCCACTAAATCTCTTGAGGAGCTCTTACGGGCTAGAGAAGCTCTCAAAGAAGAAATGCACAAAGCACTAAGACGTAAATACATTTTGAATCACAAACTATATTACGAATTTGGCAATAAGTCTGGAAAGTTACTGGCTAAAGCACTACAACATAAGAAAGAAACATATACCATACACAAAATAAAAAACCCCTCCGGGAAATCTTTTACGTCCCCAGATGACATTGCCACACAATTCGTGAAGTATTTTACCAAACTTTACAATCTACCACCCGCAGAAATGACTGTTAATACTCCCAGTAGACAGGAAGCAATATCCACTTTTCTATCACAATACGGTATTCCACCTATCTCTAATGAAGACTCTAAAACCCTTGAACACCCCATTAACATTGAGGAAACCATGGCAGCATTGAAACAACTCAAGACCGGAAAAAGTCCTGGCCCAGATGGATTGACCGTTGGTTATTATAAGACCTTTCAGGATATACTTGCCCCCCAGTTCATCAAAGCATTCAATTCATTACCCTCATATCCTCAATGCAACAAAGACCTTCTGGAAGTGCATATTACCCTAATACCAAAACCCGGCAAAGACGATACCCTAGTGACGAACTATAGGCCCATCTCCCTCCTAAATGTTGATTTGAAGCTCTATGCTAAAATTCTTGCTAACCGAATACTCCCTATCCTCCCTAAACTTATCTCTCTTGACCAAGTAGGTTTTGTCCCTGGTAGAGAAGCTAGGGATAACACCATAAAAGCCCTTCATATTCATCATCATCTCTCATCAACATCCTCCACCCCTAAACAACAAGGTTTCCTCTTGTCGCTCGACGCGGAGAAGGCGTTCGACAGGGTGGCATGGGATTATATGTCAGCAACGCTACAGGCAATGGGGTTTCCCTCACATTTCCTACAAATGATATTAGCACTGTACTCTTCTCCCACGGCCAGAATAAGAGTTAATGGCCGCCTGTCGGACGCCTTCTCCGTCTCGAATGGTACTCGTCAGGGATGCCCATTATCGCCCCTTATCTTTATACTCACTCTAGAACCCCTTCTTCGTAAAATTAGAGCAAATCCTGATATAAAAGGCATAGATATCAACGCCAAACAATACAAGATTGCGGCATACGCTGATGACATTTTATTGTTCCTTTCAGAACCCCTGATCACCATGCCCAATCTTTTAAAAGAATTTACCGATTTCAACACCTTATCGAATTTTAAAATTAATTTCACAAAATCTAAGGCCCTTAATATCTCCCTCCCGCAGAGATCGGTGACACACTGTAAGACGAACTTCCCATTTAAATGGGAACCACGTGCACTTACCTATTTAGGGATACAATTACCGACCCATCTCGATGAACTTTATGATAGAAACTACCTACCAATAATCGCTGATATCCAGAAAGACCTCCTCAAATGGACTTCAGGCCATTTCTCCTGGTTTGGCAGAACGGCCATCATAAAAATGAACGTCCTACCCCGAATAATATATCTATTGCAGACCATTCCCATCAAACTACCCACGTCTTTTTTCAACACATACAAGAAATTGTGCCGGAACTTCATTTGGGCTGCAAAATCCCCTAGAATGAGTTGGGAGAAAATGACAACCCCCAAAGCAAAAGGAGGTCTAAGTCTTCCCGATATCCACAAATACCATACAGCTTGCCACCTTACAAGAATCATTGACTGGCACATCCATAAATACACTAAAGACTGGGTAGACCTTGAAGACTCATTTGCGTCAGTCCCCGTTGCCCATCTTCCATGGATAGCTAAGACAAATATACCCAAAGAATACGCCTCACACCCACTGACGGGTCCCACACTCTCCGCATTCAGGAGCATCTTCCAATCCTTACAATGGTGCCCTACCCCCGGACCATTGACCCCCCTAGTTGACAATCCTGACTTTGCACCTGGAGTGCCACTTCGCAATTCAACGCACACCCAGGCAACACCTCCTCTTAGAGCCTCACAATTCTTCCAGAACGGGATTCTACTTCCGTTCCCAGCACTAATCTCACGTTTCCAGGGATATCACATACCATTCTTTAGGTTTCTCCAAATTAGGCACTTCCTAAACAATGCCAGACCTATGTCACAGTGGTTTAGAGATATGACCCCTTTTGAATCGCTCTGCACTAGCACTCCCCCACAACGACATCTTATCTCTGAGGTGTACACGTTACTATTCAGCAACTATGACCCAAAAAACAACGCAACCAACCAAAAATGGGAAACGGAACTTGGGTTAGACATCACTACCGAAGAATGGGAAAACATATATGAACACATACATAAAGGCTCCATAAATGTATCTGCACAGGAAAATTCCTACAAAATATACTCGAGATGGTACAGAACGCCGGATATCATCCTCCGGTATCACCCATCTGTTCCACCCATATGCTGGAGATGCAATGTTGAAATAGGCTCTATGCTCCATATATGGTGGAATTGCCCACAAATTAAACCATTCTGGGAAAAAGTACACGAGACAATAGCATATATCACAACATACAATCTATCTTTCACGCCATCTCAATACCTCCTTCACCACTCATCCATTTCACACTATGCATACAAAAAATCCCTCACACTCCACCTAATCAACGCTGCTAAACAATGCATACCGGTACTTTGGAGAAATTCTGACCCTCCTACAATTACAATGTGGCTCAAACGTATTGACAGAATAGCTGAATTGGAAAACCTAATTCATCAAGCCAATGATACCCCTTCTAAATATGGGAAGATCTGGGCCTGTTGGTTACACTTCAGAGACTCTCCAAAATATCAGGAACTTCTTCCCAACCCGTAATTGTAACCTACAGTGATAGAAAATTGAGAATCCTCACATAGGTATACTTATCAGTCCATACTGCAGCGTAATCCGTAGATGTCATGTTAGCTCTACCTTCTTGTCGGTTCCACCCCCATCACTTCTTATCTTCGACAATTGAGTGAAAAGACACGACCCTTCCTGCATTATAACACCAGGTTCCTCAGAATACAAATCCCAACACAATGTCCAATCATTTTAATAAATCTAATTCTTTTTAGGATTGAATAGACATATCTCAAGAGAGTAAATTCTATTATCATCCCCAAAAACCACACTACCTACCTCCCATACGATTTATTACCAATTGAAGGGTAGGAAAGTTGGCGACCCCGATACGGGCTGAAGAGACACAAGGTATTCCAAGATACTCCTACACATTCCAAAGTGGTTCGCCAAGGCTTTCAATACAGGTGATACTTTCATGACCGTCTGCTTCGCACAGCATGTTCCCATTAGGGGTGCGTAGGTGGTACACGGGCAATTTCTAATTCACGTTTTTCTTGGAAGCACATGCATACTACACAAGCCTCTCAATCTCATGCCCCGACGTGTGGTCCACAGCCTCATTATTTGTAGTTTAGATTTACTAATTTAGATAGGCTCTTGTACTGCAAGTTTATCTTCTTGTAACGCATTGAAAATACACGGATTTGTTACAGTTTTTAATTGTACAAGATACCCTGTTAAATGTAAGCTTGATTGTACCAGATGTAGAAAATGTTCTTTTTACGCTTTTCTCTTGTAACATGTATCATTTTACAAATAAAATTATTTGAAACAAAAAAAAAAATACCACAGGCAGGCAGCTACAGCATTTGCAGTTAGTGTAGTGCGTCCTCTGCACAGTGTGCACCTAAAGCTACCTGGAGACAATTGCTGTTGTTTTGCTCCTATTAATACCACAGGCAGACAGCTACAGTATTTACAGTTAGTGCACTGTGTCCTCTGCACAGTGTGCACCTAAAGCTACCTGAAGAAAATTAGTGGTGTTCTTCTGATCCTATTAATACCACAGGCAGGCAGCTACAGTATTTACAGTTAGTGTAGTGTGTCCTCTGCACAGTGTGCGCCTAAAGCTACCTGGAGACAATTGCTGTTTTTCTGCTCCTATTAATACCACAGGCAGGCAGCTACAGTATTTACAGTTAGGGCACTGTGTCCTCTGCACAGTGTGCACCTAAAGCTACCTGAAGAAAATTAGTGGTGTTCTTCTGATCCTATTAATACCACAGGCAGGCAGCTACAGTATTTACAGTTGGTGTAGTGCGTCCTCTGCACAGTGTGCACCTAAAGCTACCTTGAGACAATTGCTGTTTTTCTGCTCCTATTAATACCACAGGCAGGCAGGTACAGTATTTACAGTTAGTGTAATGTGTCCTCTGCACAGTGTACACCTAAAGCTACCTGAAGAAAATTAGTGGTGTTTTTCTGATCCTATTAGTACAGTACCGCAGGCAGCTGCAGTATTTACAAGTTAGTGTAGTGCGTCCTCTGCACAGTGTGCACCTAAAGCTACCTGGAGACAATCGCTGTTGTTCTGCTCCTATTAATACTACAGGCAGGCAGCTACAGTATTTACAGTTAGTGTGCTGTGTTCTCTGCACAGTGTGCACCTAAAGCTACCTGAACAAAATTGGTGGTGTTCTTCTGATCCTATTAATACCATAGACAGGCAGCTACAGTATTTACAGTTAGTGTACTGCGTCCCCTGCACAGTGTGCACCTAAAGCTACCTGAAGAAAATTGCTGTTGTTCTGCTCCTATTAATACCACAGGCAGGCAGCTACAGTATTTACAGTTAGTGTACTGTGTCCTCTGCACAGTGTGCACCTAAAGCTACCTGAAGAAAATTAGTGGTGTTCTTCTGATCCTATTAATACCACAGGCAGGCAGCTACAGAATTTGCAGTTAGTGTAGTGCGTCTTCTGCACAGTGTGCACCTAAAGCTACCTGGAGACAATTGCTGTTGTTCTGCTCCTATTAATACCAGAGGCAGACAGCTACAGTATTTACAGTTAGTGCACTGTGTCCTCTGCACAGTATGCACCTAAAGCTACCTGAAGAAAATGAGTGGTGTTCTTCTGATCCTATTAATACCATAGACAGGCAGCTACAGTATTTACAGTTAGTGTACTGCATCCCCTGCACAGTGTGCACCTAAAGCTACCTGGAGACAATTGCTGTTGTTCTGCTCCTATTAATACCACAGGCAGGCAGCTACAGTATTTACAGTTAGTGTACTGTGTTCTCTGCACAGTGTGCACCTAAAGCTACCTGAACAAAATTGGTGGTGTTCTTCTGATCCTATTAATACCATAGACAGGCAGCTACAGTATTTACAGTTGGTGTACTGCGTCCCCTGCTCAGTGTGCACCTAAAGCTACCTGAAGAAAATTAGTGGTGTTCTTCTGATCCTATTAATACCACAGGCAGGCAGCTACAGCATTTACAGTTAGTGTAGTGCATCCTCTGCACAGTGTGCATCTAAAGCTACCTGGAGACAATTGCTGTTGTTCTGCTCCTATTAATACCACAGGCAGGCAGCTACAGTATTTACAGTTAGGGCACTGTGTCCTCTGCACAGTGTGCACCTAAAGCTACCTGAAGAAAATTAGTGGTGTTCTTCTGATCCTATTAATACCACAGGCAGGCAGCTACAGTATTTACAGTTAGTGTAGTGCATCCTCTGAACAGTGTGCGCCTAAAGCTACCTGGAGACAATTGCTGTTTTTCTGCTCCTATTAATACCACAGGCAGGCAGCTACAGTATTTACAGTTAGGGCACTGTGTCCTCTGCACAGTGTGCACCTAAAGCTACCTGAAGAAATTTAGTGGTGTTCTTCCGATCCTATTAATACCACAGGCAGGCAGCTACAGTATTTACAGTTGGGGTAGTGCGTCCTCTGCACAGTGTGCACCTAAAGCTACCTTGAGACAATTGCTGTTGTTCTGCTCCTATTAATACCACAGGCAGGCAGGTACAGTATTTACAGTTAGTGTACTGTGTCCTCTGCACAGTGTACACCTAAAGCTACCTGAAGAAAATTAGTGGTGTTCTTCTGATCCTATTAGTACAGTACCGCAGGCAGCTGCAGTATTTACAAGTTAGTGTAGTGCGTCCTCTGCACGGTGTGCACCTAAAGCTACCTGGAGACAATTGCTGTTGTTCTGCTCCTATTAATACCACAGACAGGCAGCTACAGTATTTACAGTTAGTGTACTGCGTCCCCTGCACAGTGTGCACCTAAAGCTACCTGAAGAAAATTAGTGGTGTTCTTCTGATCCTATTAATACCACAGGCAGGCAGCTACAGCATTTACAGTTAGTGTAGTGCTTCCTCTGCACAGTGTGCATCTAAAGCTACCTGGAGACAATTGCTGTTGTTCTGCTCCTATTAATACCACAGGCAGACAGCTACAGTATTTACAGTTAGTGCACTGTGTCCTCTGCACAGTATGCACCTAAAGCTACCTGAAGAAAATTAGTGGTGTTCTTCTGATCCTATTGATACCACAGGCAGGCAGCTATAGTATTTACAGTTAGTGTGGTGCGTCCTCTGCACAGTGTGCACCTAAAGCTACCTGGAGACAATTGCTGTTGTTCTGCTCCTATTGATACCACAGGCAGGCAGCTACAGTATTTACAGTTAGTGCACTGTGTCCTCTGCACAGTGTGCACCTAAAGCTACCTGAAGAAAATTAGTGGTGTTCTTCTGATCCTATTAATACCACAGGCAGGCAGCTACAGTATTTACAGTTAGTGTAGTGCGTCCTCTGCACAGTGTGCGCCTAAAGCTACCTGGAGACAATTGCTGTTGTTCTGCTCCTATTAATACCACAGGCAGGCAACTACAGTATTTAGAGTTAGTGCACTGTGTCCTCTGCACAGTGTGCACCTAAAGCTACCTGAAGAAAGTTAGTGGTGTTCTTCTCATCCTATTAATACCACAGGCAGGCAGCTGCAGTATTTACAGTTAGTGTACTGTGTCCTCTGCACAGTGTGCACCTAAAGCTACCTGAAGAAAGTTAGTGGTGTTCTTCTGATCCTATTAATACCACAGGCAGGCAGCTACAGTATTTACAGTTAGTGTAGTGCGTCCTCTGCACAGTGTGCGCCTAAAGCTACCTGGAGACAATTGCTGTTGTTCTGCTCCTATTAATACCACAGGCAGGCAACTACAGTATTTAGAGTTAGTGCACTGTGTCCTCTGCACAGTGTGCACCTAAAGCTACCTGAAGAAAATTAGTGGTGTTCTTCTGATCCTACTAATACCACAGGCAGGCAGATACAGTATTTACAGTTAGTGTACTGCGTCCTCTGCACAGTGTGCACCTAAAGCTACCTGAAAAAAATTGCTGTTGTTCTGCGCCTATTAATACCACTGGCAGGCAACTACAGTATTTACAGTAAGTGTACTGTGTCCTCTGCACAGTGTGAACCTAAAGCTACCTGAAGAAAGTTAGTGGTGTTCTTCTGATCCTATTAATACCACAGGCAGGCAGCTACAGTATTTACAGTTAGTGTATTGTGTCCTCTGCACAGTGTGCACCTAAAGCTACCTGAAGAAAGTTAGTGGTGTTCTTCTGATCCTATTAATACCACAGGCAGGCAGCTACAGTATTTACAGTTAGTGTAGTGCGTCATCTGCACAGTGTGCACCTAAAGCTACCTGGAGACGATTGCTGTTGTTCTGCTCCTATTAATACCACAGGCAGGCAGCTACAGTATTTACAGTTAGTGCACTGTGTCCTCTGCACAGTGTGCACCTAAAGCTACCTGAAGAAAATTAGTGGTGTTCTTCTGATCCTATTAATACCACAGGCAGGCAGCTACAGTATTTACAGTTAGTGTAGTGCGTCCTCTGCACAGTGTGCGCCTAAAGCTACCTGGAGACAATTGCTGTTGTTCTGCTCCTATTAATACCACAGGCAGGCAACTACAGTATTTAGAGTTAGTGCACTGTGTCCTCTGCACAGTGTGCACCTAAAGCTACCTGAAGAAAGTTAGTGGTGTTCTTCTCATCCTATTAATACCACAGGCAGGCAGCTGCAGTATTTACAGTTAGTGTACTGTGTCCTCTGCACAGTGTGCACCTAAAGCTACCTGAAGAAAGTTAGTGGTGTTCTTCTGATCCTATTAATACCACAGGCAGGCAGCTACAGTATTTACAGTTAGTGTAGTGCGTCCTCTGCACAGTGTGCGCCTAAAGCTACCTGGAGACAATTGCTGTTGTTCTGCTCCTATTAATACCACAGGCAGGCAACTACAGTATTTAGAGTTAGTGCACTGTGTCCTCTGCACAGTGTGCACCTAAAGCTACCTGAAGAAAATTAGTGGTGTTCTTCTGATCCTACTAATACCACAGGCAGGCAGATACAGTATTTACAGTTAGTGTACTGCGTCCTCTGCACAGTGTGCACCTAAAGCTACCTGAAAAAAATTGCTGTTGTTCTGCGCCTATTAATACCACTGGCAGGCAACTACAGTATTTACAGTAAGTGTACTGTGTCCTCTGCACAGTGTGCACCTAAAGCTACCTGAAGAAAGTTAGTGGTGTTCTTCTGATCCTATTAATACCACAGGCAGGCAGCTACAGTATTTACAGTTAGTGTATTGTGTCCTCTGCACAGTGTGCACCTAAAGCTACCTGAAGAAAGTTAGTGGTGTTCTTCTGATCCTATTAATACCACAGGCAGGCAGCTACAGTATTTACAGTTAGTGTAGTGCGTCATCTGCACAGTGTGCACCTAAAGCTACCTGGAGACGATTGCTGTTGTTCTGCTCCTATTAATACCACAGGCAGGCAGCTACAGTATTTACAGTTAGTTTACTGTGTTCTCTGCACAGTGTACACCTAAAGCTACCTGAATAAAATTGGTGGTGTTCTTCTGATCCTATTAATACCACAGACAGGCAGCTACAGTATTTACAGTTAGTGTACTGCGTCCCCTGCACAGTGTGCACCTAAAGCTACCTGACGAAAATTGCTGTTGTTCTGCTCCTATTAATACCACAGGCAGGCAGCTACAGTATTTACAGTTAGTGTACTGTGTCCTCTGCACAGTGTGCACCTAAATCTACCTGAAGACAATTGCTGGTGTTCTCATACTAATAATACTACAGGCAGGAAGTTGATTCTGTTTGCTGCAGTATCAGTATATATATATATATATATATATATATATATATATATATATGTACATATATATATACATCCCAGCTTTGTGCAGCTACATCCCACTGCAGGCCATTAGTATGTCTTGAAGGCCAACAAGGAGAGGCAGACAGCCACAAGCCAATAAAAGAGGGCAAGCAGTAGGGATGAGCTTCGAGTTCGAGTCAAACTCATGTTCGACTCGAACATGAGCTGTTCGTAAGTTCGCCGAACAGCGAACAATTTGGGGTGTTTGCGGCAAATTTGAATGTCGCAGAACACCCTTTAAAAGTCTATAGGAGAAATCAAAAGTGCTAATTTTAAAGGCTTATATGCATGGTATTGTCATAAAAAGTGTTTGGGGACCTGGGTCCTGCCCAGGGGACATGGATCAATGCAAAAAAAAGTTTTAAAAACGGACGTTTTTTCGGGAGCAGTGATTTTAATAATGCTTTAAGTGAAACAATAAAAGTGTAATATCCTTTTAAATTTCATACCTGGGGGGTGTCTATAGTATGCCTGTAAAGGGGCGCATGTTTCCTGTGTTTAGAACAATTGGACAGCAAAATGACATTTCAAAGGAAAAAAAAGTCATTTAAAACTACTCGCGGCTATTAGTGCATTGCCGGTCCGACAATACACATAGAAGTTCATTGATAAAAACGGCATGGGAATTCCCCACACGGGAACCCCAAACCTAAATTTAAAAAAAAATGACGTGGGGGTCCCCCTAAATTCCATACCAGGCCCTTCAGGTCTGGTATGGATATTAAGGGGAACCCCAGCCAAAATTTATAAAAAAAATGACGTGGGGGTCCCCCTAAATTCCATACCAGGCCCTTCAGGTCTGGTATGGATATTAAGGGGAACTCCGCTCCAAAATTTAAAAAAAAGGCCACATGCCCTCAACATTGGGAGGGTGCTTTGGGGTAGCCCCCCAAAACACCTTGTCCCCATGTTGATAAGGACAAGGGCCTCATCCCCACAACCCTGGCCGGTGGTTGTGGGGGTCTGTGGGCAGGGGCTTATCAGAATCTGGAAGCCTCCTTTAACAAGGGGACCTCCAGTTCCCGGCCCTCCCCCCTGTGTGAAATGGTAAGGGGTTACAAAAGTACCCCTACCATTTCACTAAAAAACTGTCAAAAATGTTAAAAATGACAAGAGACAGTTTTTGACAAATCCTTTATTTAAATGCTTCTTCTTTCTTCTTTCTTCTATCTTCTATCTTCCTTCATCTTCTTCTTCTGGTTCCTCTGGTTCTTCCTCCGGTGTTCTCGTCCAGCAGCTCCTCCGTGGTGTCTTCTTCCCTTCTCCTCAGGCCGCTCCGCATCCATGGCATGGAGGGAGGCTCCCGCTCTTCTCTTCATCTTCTTCTCTTCATCTTCTTCTCTTCATCTTCTTCTCTTCATCTTCTTCTCCGGGCCGCTCCGCATCCATGGTGGCATGGAGGGAGGCTCCCGCTGTGTGACGCTTCTCCTCTTCTGACGGTTCTTAAATAACGGGGGGGGCGGACCCGAGACACCTGAGATGTAAGGAGGCACTCTGCTGGGGACACCTGAGATGTAAGAAGGCACTCTGCTGGGGACACCTGAGATGTAAGGAAGCACTCCGCTGCCTGGGGACAGCGATACCAGAGATGTAAGGAAACACTCCGCTGGCTGGGGACAGTGACACTTGAGATGTAAGGAGGGTTTACTGGAACAGGTTGGGACTTTAAATGAGACACAGGTCTCCATCCCTATGCATACTAGAAACGGGAGAAGTGGGACTTTGAGTGAGGTGTGCAAAAAAGGCCAAAGGATCAGTCACTATATAACAAACCATTTATTGAGCCCAGAGAGAGGGGGTGCCCAAGAAGGACAGCAATCTGGCAGTCATGTTCCCCCATCTGCAGCATACTGCCAGCTTTGGTCCAGTGATGAGGAGGGAGGGGATGATGAGGTCACTGACTCCACGTTGGTGCCTGATAGGAGAGAGGAGGAGGAGGCACATCACCAACAAGGCAGGATGCCCTCCAGGGGCCAGCTTAAGGGCAGCACACTGACTGCATCACACTGCAGAGCCCTGCATGTGCAGGGCACTGCTGTCTCTGCACGTTATTCCAAAAGTTCTTTGGTGTGGGCCTTTTTTGAGACAAGGGCATCATATCCCACCACTGCTATTTGCAACATATGTCTCAAGCGTATCTCTCGTGGCTAAAACATCTCCCGCTTGGGCACCACATGCTTGACCAGACATATGTTGACCTGCCATGCAGTTCGTTGGCGTACCTAAAAGACCCACACCAAAGAACAAAGAGGACCTCTCCTTGCTCCTCATCAGCTGGGATCTCCAACCCCACTATACCTTCAGTCCTCTCTGAGACCTGCACTGAGAGGAATGAAGGTGTAGAATTAGGTGTGTCACAGCCAAGTACTTGGGGGCAATCTGCTATCGGTACACCGACGTCAGATTGTACCAGGCAAATTCTCTGCTCCAGCTGCAGCACTGCCGAAAGAAGTTCGCTCCCAGCCAGCCACATGCCCATGAATGCTAACTTGGCTAAATTGCTAGCACTTCAACAGCTGCTTTTTCAGTTGGTAAACTTTGCCCCCTTCCATGAGTTTGTGGAATGTGCGGTTCCTCATTGGCAGGTTCCCAAATGCCACTTTTTCTCACTGAAGGCGATTCTGGCTCTCTACCGGCACATGGAAGGCAATGTCTTGGCCTCGCTGGACAGGGCAGTCAGCGGTAAGGTATATATTACCGCTGACTCATGGTCCAGCAGGCATGGACAGGGACGATACCTATCTTTCACCGTGCACTAGGTGACTCTTCTGGCAGCTGGGAAGGATGCAGGATAAGGTGCAGTGGTGTTGGAGGTTGTTCTGCCACCATGCCTCCAAAATACTATTAGTGGTAATTCTGCCACACCTCTCTCCTCCACCCCCTCCTCTTCTTCTTCCTCCATGGCCTCTTCCTGTGCTGATTTGACTTTGGAACCAGCGGAGCTCTGTAGGCGTTCAAGGGGCTACGCAAGCACGCAGGCCAAAAGATGCCATGCAGTGCTTGAACTGGTGTTCTTGGGGGACAGGAGCCACACTGGGGCAGAGATTCTGTCAGCTCTGCAGGGGCAGGTTCAGAGGTGGTTGACGCCACACCAGCTTAAGGCAGGTATGGTGGTTTGCGACAATGGCACCAACCTCCTCTCCACCCTCCGACAGGGACAACTGACCCATGTGCCCTGTTTGGCTCACGTCCTTAACTTGGTGGTGCAGTGGTTCTTGGGCAGGTACCCGGGCCTTACAGGATGTCCTGAGGCAGGCCAGGAAAGTCTGTGTGCATTTCCACAGGTCATATAATGCCAGTGCTCGGCTGGCTGACCTCCAAAAGGAATTTAACCTGCCCAAAAACCGCCTAATCTGTGACTGCCCACCAGGTGGAACTCAACGTTGGCCATGCTGCAGCGGCTGCACACACAGTAGAGGGCCATCAATGAGTACCTGTGCGACTATGGCACCAGGACAGGGTCAGGGGAGCTTTTTTTTTTCCCCACGCCAGTGGGCCATTATCAGGGATGCATGCACTGTCCTGTCACCATTTGAGGAGGCCACGAGGATGGTGAGCAGTGACAGTGCATGCATCAGTGACACTGTCCACCTTGTCCACCTGTTGGAGCACACGCTGCGTGGAATAATGGACAGGGCACTTGAGGCAGAACAGAGGCAGAAAGAGGAGGACTTCCTTAGCTCTCAAGGCCCCCTTTATCCAGAAAGTGTTACTGCGTGCCCGCCAATCACACAGGAAGAGGACGAGGAGGAGGAAGAGGAGGATTGTGTCAGCATGGAGGTAGAGCCTGGCACTCAGCATCAGCAGCAGTCTTTAAGGGATCATTTACAGTCCCAAGAAATTGACTTGTACGTAGCTGGGAGGAGGTGGCTGCGGATCATGTCGTCCTTAGTGACCCAGAGGACTCCGGACCGAATGCCTCAGCAAACCTACGCTGCATGGCCTCCCTGATCCTGCAAAGCCTGTGGAAGGATCCTCGTATTCGTGGTATCAAGGAGAGGGATCAATACTGGCTGGCAACCCTCCTTGATCCACGTTACAAGGGTAAGGTTGCCGATCTTATGTTGCCATCGCAGAGGGAGGAGAGGATGAAACATCTTCGGGAGGCCTTGCAGAAAGGTCTGTGCAACACGTTCCCAGAGACTGGGAGGTTACAAACTCCTGTTCCTGGACACTGTGTTGCTGAGGCTTCGGTCAGTCAAAGAAGGTGGCCATCTGACCGATGCGTTCAAACAATTTTTTAGTCCGCAGCCCCAAGGTATGATCGGTTCCAGCAACCATTGCCAGCATCTGTTTTACATGGTGCAGGAATACCTAGGGGCAAGATCTGACTTGGACACCTTTCCCACCGAATATCCTCTGGGTTACTGGGTCTTGAGGATGGAACACTGGCCAGAGCTTGCACAGTATGCAATTGAGCTAGTGGACTATCCTGCATCCAGCGTTCTTTCGGAATGCACATTCAGTGCTGCTGGAGGTTTTGTAACCGATCACAGGGTGCGCCTGTCCACCGACTCGGTCGATCGGCTGACCTTCATAAAAATGAATCAGTCTTGGATCACCACCAGCTACCAAGCTGATGTAACCGAATAATTTTTTTTTTAAATGTCAGATCCCTTCAATACTGCCTATGCTGATGCTGAGTAGGGATGAGCCGAACACCCCCCTGTTCGGTTCACACCAGAACATGCAAACAGGAAAAAAGTTTGTTCGAACACGCGAACACCGTTAAAGACTATGGGACACGAACATGAATAATCAAAAGGGCTAATTTTAAAGGCTTATATGCAAGTTATTGTCATAAAAAGTGTTTGGGGACCCGGGTCCTGCCCCAGGGGACATGGATCACTGCAAAAAAAAGTTTTAAAAATGGCCGTTTTTTCAGGAGCAGTGATTTTAATAATAAGTCAAACAATAAAAGTGTAATATCCCTTTAAATTTCGTAGCTGGGGGGTGCCTATAGTATGCCTGTAAAGGGGTGCATGTTTCCCGTGTTTAGAACAGTCTGACAGCAAAATGACATTTCGAAGGAAAAAACCCATTTAAAACTACTCGCGGCTATTGCATTGCCGACAATACACATAGAAGTTCATTGATAAAAACGGCATGGGAATTCCCCACAGGGGAACCCCGAACCAAAATTTAAAAAAAAAAATGACGTGGGAGTCCCCCTAAATTGAAGCCCCGAAGGGCCTGGTATGGATATTAAGGGGAACCCCGGCCAAAAAAAAAAAGGTGTGGGGTCCCCCCAAAAATCCATACTAGACCCTTATCCGAGCACGCAACCTGGCAGGCCGCAGGAAAAGAGAGGGGGACGAGAGTGCGCCCCCCCCTCCTGAACCGTACCAGGCCACATGCCCTCAACATTGGGAGGGTGCTTTGGGGTAGCCCCCAAAACACCTTGTCCCCATGTTGATGAGGACAAGGGCCTCATCCCCACAACCCTGGCCGGTGGTTGTGGGGGTCTGCGGGCGGGGGGCTTATCGGAATCTGGAAGCCCCCTTTAACAAGGGGACCCCCAGACCCCGCCCCCCCCCTGTGTGAAATGGTAAGGGGGTACTTACCCCTACCATTTCACTAAAAAACTGTCAAAAATGTTAAAAATGACAAGAGACAGTTTTTAACAATTCCTTTATTTAAATGCTTCTTCTTTCTTCTATCTTCTTCTCCTCGGGCCGCTCCGCACCCATGGCATGAGGGGAGGCTCCCGCTCTTCTCGTCATCTTCTTCATCTTCTTCTCTTCTTCTTTTCTTCTCTTCTTCTCTTCTTCATTTTCTTCTCCGGGCCGCTCCGCACCCATGCTGGCATGGAGGGAGGCTCCTGCTGTGTGACGGCGTCTCCTTGTCTGACGGTTCTTAAATAACGGGGGGCGGGGCCACCCAGTGACCCCGCCCCCCTCTGACGCACAGTGACTTGACGGGACTTCCCTGTGACGTCACGGGGAATGCCACAGGGAAGTCCCGTCATGTCCCGTGCGTCAGAGGGGGGCGGGGTCGCTGGGTGGCCCCGTCCCCCGTTATTTAAGAACCATCAGACGAGGAGATGCCGTCACACATCGGGAGCCTCCCTCCATGCCAGCATGGATGCGGAGCGGCCCGGAGAAGAAAATGAAGAAGAAAAGAAGAGAAGAAGGAAGAAGAGAAGAAGATGAAGAGAAGAGCGGGAGCCTCCCCCCCATGCCATGGATGCGGAGCGGCCCGAGGAGAAGAAGATAGAAGACGCCGCGGAGGAGATGTTGGACGAGAACGCCGGAGGAAGAACCAGAAGAAGAAGACGATGAAGGAAGATAGAAGAAAGAAGAAGCATTTAAATAAAGGAATTGTCAAAAACTATCTCTTGTCATTTTTAACATTTTTGACAGTTTTTTAGTGAAATGGTAGAGGTAAGTACCCCCTTACCATCTCACACAGGGGGGGGCCGGGATCTGGGGGTCCCCAAACGACGTCCTATCATGACGAAATGCGTAGGGAGGAGCCTACGACGGTGACGTCATCACGCTTTTGGATGGGCTTACGAGTGTAGGAAGTGAATCGCGGCACACGGAGACACCGCTGCTTTATGATATCCCTTACGCTTCATGTTATCTACAACATTGTAAGTGTGATTCTTTTTATTGCAATAAATCCTCTTTGTTATACGTTTTTACACTATGGGAGTATTCTGTTTTATATTTCCGGAAACGACCCACTGCTAAAGCCGTTGTTCCTGTATTGTGTCCTTTGGTTTTGGGAGACCCTAATCCCTATGCTGGGTGAGACTGCCGTAATAGCAGTCATCACCATCCGGTAAGCAGAATCTACATACTTACTTCAGGGTGGATAACCTATTGGTGTTTATTCTTTACATCTCTCACGGATGGGTGCTTTTTTGTATCTACCTATGGATTGAATACTCATGCATGGACTTTTTTTCAGATTCCTCTTCTTTTTCACATGTGTTTGCAACATATGTTGATTTCATTGTTTGATATTTTGTTCACTGTAAATTTATGTTAATTCACTTTATAGGATCCTGTTTCTCAAAAGATCCTAAACATTTCACATATATTTTTAGCGCTGCACCTTATATGTTCATACTTGATATACCAAGACCTACGGTTTTTCTTGTATGACAACAATACTTTCTATCCTCTGCAGAAAGTGATGGGTTGAATTTACATGATCTTTCGCAAATATATGCAACTCTAAGTAATTTAAGGGGTGGGGGGTCTTGGGGAGGGGAGACTCTGCCACAGTGTGCTCCCTAATGGGGTGGTGGAGCGCTCAACCTCCTGGATCGTCCACTTTCCCCTATAGTGGGTTTACCCGGGTTAAAAAATGACTATATAGTTCTGAATTTATTCTCCGGGTTAGCCTCTTCATCTACATGAATCCTTTTATGTATTATTGCTTTTCAACTTTTCCTTTTCATTTTCTGATCATTATAGAGCTAACCTGTACAAATTGGTTGGTATCCTTCTGTCACTTTTAAGTCATTCTCAGCTCCAGTAAGGCTCAGGACCTGCTTCATGTTTATGATTTTTGTTGTATTCCTTTTTATTTGAAAATAAAATATATTGAAACGAAAAAAAATGCCAAGTCCAGACATGTAACCTTTCAAAGTCAAATCATTGGCCTTTCTTCCAATTACATAATTCACTCTGTATCCTAATGCAAATAGAAGTCAATGGGACAAACTCTGCCCCATTTATGAGCTTTTCAGTTTATGAATGAAGTGCAAAATGCAGACACCTGTGGAGTAAACACTGCAGTGTCAAACAGAGAACTGAAAACCATATCAGCTATCTGTTACAAATTGTCTGCTAAATTATACACACAGGGTCAGTCATACAAATACATAAACGTTTACAGTGTCAAGTATGCAGTGGCGGCCCGTCCATAGGAGGCGCACGAGCGCCATCCCCCCCAGGAGTAAAAAAAAAAAAAAAATACATTTTTTTAAAAAGGCCCTTAAAAAAATAGAAAAAAAAATTCCTTTACGTGCACTGTGTTTGGGCGCCGGACACAGTGCACTATGGGAAGCGCCACGCCAAAGCAATCACGAGATTGCAGATGAGGCCCTTCATTTGCAGGATTTTTACCTGCTCTGTGGCACATTCCATTGCACCGAAAAACTTCCAGGTGCTTTGTTTTTCTAGTTAAGAGGTTACTTCTGGTTTCCCTGTGCCAGAGAGAAACCGAAAGTGACGTCTGAAGCTCCGTGGAATGCACGGCCCGAGTGGAACTGGTAAGTAAGGCTCTAAGGCCACAAAATAGGTGAACAGTCCACCCAGCTGTGTTAGGAAAGCGAATGACTATTCCTAACACTGAACCACCTCTCCACCAATCAGGCGCTCGGGTCTGTTACCTGTCACTTGATTGGCTGAAAAGACAGGTGCCGCTATTGGACACCTATGGAGGAGAGGACGGGAGATGAGGCAGTAGAGGAGACGCATGAAGGACCCCACTCGTCACTGTCACCTGATGCCCCACAGACACAGGGTACGTGTCGGGCAGGCGGCACACTGGCAGCATTTAATGGGCACACTGGCAGTATTTAATGGACACACTGGCAGCATTTGATGGGCACACTGGCAGCATTTGATGGGCACACTGGCAGCATATTATGGGCAGTTGGGCACACTGGCAGCATTTGATGGGCACACTGGCAGCATTTGATGGGCAGTTGGGCACACTGGCAGCATTTGTTGGGCACACTGGCAGCATTTGATGGGCACACTGGCAGCATATGATGCCACAGTGGCTGTGTTTGATGGCACAGTGGCAGCGTTTGATGGCACAGTGGCTGAATTTGATGGCACAGTGGCAGCGTTTGATGGCACAGTGGCTGTGTTTGATGGGCACAGTGGCTGTGTTTGATGGCACAGCCGCTGCATTTGATGGCACAGTGGCTGCATTTGATGGGTACAGTGGCTGCATTTGATGGGCACAGTGGCTGCGTTTGATGGGCACAGTGGCATGCATTTGATGGCACAGTGGCTGTATTTGATGAGCACAGTGGCTGCGTTTGATGGCACAGTGGCTGCAATTGATTTTTTTTTTTTTTTTACAATTTTTTTCAGTTTGTTTGCACCCCCCCCCAAAAATTTTGAGCACCAGCCACCACTGCAAGTACGTATTGTCATATTTTAAAATGTATACACAAATAACAAACTTCAAAGGGAAAAAAACAGCCTAATAGAGATAAAACAACAAAGCCAGCTCTTGTTGTAACATTCAACTTCAAACTAGAGATTTCACCCACGGTACTTTTCTGCCACTAGATGTCCTCAGTCTGAAAGAAAGCATTATTCAAGCAACTTCCTTCACGGTCCTTCAGGACCAATCCTAGTCTTTGAATGGACAATGAAAGGAAAAGCAGCAAATAAATTAGTTCATTTTTCTGTCACAGAGATGCATTAATCTGTATCTTTTATATCATCCTACAAGTCACCTTTAAGAGTCAATTGGAAGATTCTGGCAACTGCCTATTGTGCATTATATTGTAGCTAGTATTTAAGCTAAATTCCAAAATCAAAACAAAAAACACTCTTGCAGTGCACTGTTAGACCAACACGTCATTTTTAGATATTTTTGTATTTTTTAGCCTCGACAAAGCAAAATTATATTTTTCTGCAAAAGTAAATTGGGTACATAAATTAGGAGATTATCTCGCCCTTTGAAGATAGCTTTAGAATTGACAAGCTTATGTGAATGACCATCCGCATATCAATGAATGTCATTAGAGTATTAAGATTTGACTTCAAAGGAACTTTAGATAGTTAGCTAGTACCCACCCTTTTTGTAAGACCTATAAATTTGTATCAGCTGTACTAGGGAGTAGAACAATTATTTTGAAATTATCACCATGTACTGTATCGTTCTCCCTGTGCGTGGATAGCTACATGCTTGAATAATAAAATCTATTTTCAATCTGGCTTCAGCAGTCAAAATGTTACTAAAACCCATGGGTTTTGGGGTTTCCCTATCAGGTGGATGGGGGAATCCTTACTGATGAGCTATTTTATTCTGACAGCAGGGAGACTCTGACGGGGAGGTTGTACAGAAGTTGATCTGTAGATTGACTTCTGTACAACCTTTCTACCTATACATGGATCAAAATTCGGCTGGTCCCTGCTGAACCTGACAAATTTTGATCCATGTATGGCTTCTCTCCAAAACTCTGGGTAGTGGGTGGGCCTTTGCCATTCTGACATATAATGTAGGACTATTTGTTCAACATTTTAGTTGATGAGATCAGTGTGCAACCACGGGCTGGAGCATCCTAGAGAAGAGGCTGCCGAAAATTGGTTGCAGAATGTGGATTGGGGAATAAAGTAAGTACTACAGCTTAATCCTCAATCCCTGGACCTAACAAGCATTTATTCCTTGCAGTGCAGGTGATCTCACTGCAAGGGTATTTTTTTTTTTGTGCCCAGAGTTGGGCTTTAAGGTGTTTTCTTTCTTGTCTTGTTTTGATAGAGAAGAAAAGAAAAATCTTGAAATATGCAGGGAGTCTTTTTTGCATGAACTGACCCTTTATATTAAGTACATCATATATAGACTTCTTCCCTGAACCTTTAAACTATATTTTAACAGATTAAAAAAGACAGCCCTATTCATCTGACAGATAACAGAACTAAGAAAAATGGAAGAACTATAATGAACTTCAATTATATAAACCGATTTCTTCAGAATAGATTGACAATTAAAGCGTTTTATGGAATTAATGGAGTATATTAAGGATATAGCTTGATGACATTCCCTTGGTTCTAGAACATCTAACTCACTAAAGCATTACCTTAATGTTTCAGGAAACAGAAATTATCATTATAGTACAGATGGCACTCCACATAAATGGCTTAAATGGGAGCGTCCTGTGACAGCTCAGGAAAATATTGCCATGGAGTTAACTGTCAACAAGTAGAACCTACACACTTCAAAGAAACGAAATATTAAAATAAGAAGAAAAAGAGGAAAGAGGAAGGTTACATAGGTTGAAAAAAAGAAGATGTATTCTTAAGTTCAACCTTAAAAAAATGGCAAGTTGCTGGAGGACATTAACCACACAACCTGCTCTTGGATCTGTGCACCCGTTCCTACACGCATCTTAAATTTTTAAATGCAGCTGTATTTGGCTAGGTCTGTGCAGCTGCTGTGTCTGCACCTGCATTCATCTCTATAGGCTGCCTCCAAGCAGCTCCAGGTGGAGTCTTTGATGACGCCCTGGGGGAGGGGCGAAACGCGTCGACGAAACATCCGGCTCACGTCCAACCAGTGACTCATTTCCTGTTTCCGTGGAACGCACGCTGTAAGCGGTGATCGCGGAAGTATTCTGATATGCCTGATTGCAACCGGGGATTCTGTGAATAGCGCTGTGATGCGCAAGTAATTTCCCAGCTCCACAATATTTCATCATATTGCTTTTCTCTTTCTTTTGGGGTCAACATCCACAAGTATATGACATATCTGTATGAACTTCTATATCGGCTCCTATATTAGAGGCATCACTGCACAACATCCATGGTGATTGATTGACAGCGCATGCTGAAGAGATGCTGTCTGCTTCTAGTGAGACTGCTAATGAGAGCCCTGTCTAATAGCCCAGCTGTTATTTATTTAGGACTATCTATTAGCACCATATCAACTCTGTTAGCACATAAAATATATTTACTATTTCACTAGCAATTGGGTAATACCGATTGCGGATCTATTGTAATTTGCACTTTATGTATGAGGTTTATGGGGAACTAGTAGTCTATTTGTGTATTGCACCCAGTGTACATTAATATTCACTACCCATGTCATTTATGGATTTAAGTATATTAGTATTTCACAGAGCACTTTATATTTAGGATATTCATGGTATAGCACTTTTTTTTACCAGCACTGTATGTGTTTGTTTTATAATTTTCAAGTACTAGTACTTTTTTACAGCAGCGGTAACATATTTATTATTTTGTTTATTGTCGCTAGCGCTGCTCTATTCACATATTTAATTTCTATATCAAGTTTTAGTTAAATTGCAAACATTTTTGCACCCTTTTATGGTGATTGAAAGGGACTTCAACATGGTCATGTCCCCATCTAAAGACCGGAAGGTGTTATTCCAAACTACAGCATCAAAACAAGTACTAAAATGATCTACCTTCTCTTGTAAACTTATTAGAAACCATTGCTTATTTGATGCTTGGAGTATTAAGCATCCCCTGCATAAACAATTTTCCCATGTATGCCAGTAATAGTTTTTGAATACTTTTCGAATTCCAATAGTTTTCCAATTTCCAAATAAATAGAATAGAAAATAAAGGAACAGAATAGAAAAAATATATATATTCTATTCCTTTATTTTCTATTCTATTTTATTCTTTTTGGAAATTGGAAAACTTTTCTAATTCAAAAACTTTTCAAATTCAAAAACGATTCGAACATGATTAGAAAATGTTTCAAATCAATTTGAAAACAAATAAACTAAACGAATCCCAAAAACGAATTAAACAAATGAAACAAATGTAACTAAATTAATTTATATAAATAACGAATCGAAAAAAAAAAACACATTTTTTTCATTCTGCACATGTCTACCCTTAATAGGAGCTCCAGCTGACAGTGTGAATGTGGCAACAGTCCTGGTCCGAAGGACACCTCTTCTAAAGATGATGCACAAGAAAGCCCGCAAACAGTTTGCTGAAGACAAGCAGACTAAGGACATGGATTACTGGCACCATGTCCAGTGGTCTGACGAGACCAAGATAAACTTTTTTGGTTCAGAGGGCGGCAACCAGGTGAGGAGTGTAAAGACAAGTGTGTCTTGTCTACAGTCAAGCATGGTGGTGGAAGTGTCATGGTCTGAGAATGTAAGAGAGGGACATTGAGGCCAATATATGGTCCTCAGGGACTTTTAACGGTGCTTGAGTCAGGTAATGTATCCAACATATCATAAAAACATATTTTATTAAACAATCTTATAAAAGGAAACAGACATGATCAAGGACAATATACAATATGAAAAAAGGGGAGGGGGGGTGGGGGAAAAAAGGTAACCCTTTGATTTACAAATTAATACCACTTTCTCAACATGTTTCGCTTGCATAAGCTTCTTCAGGAGATATATTTGTGATATTAAGGTCAACTATAAGAAATAGAAAAAATATATCCATAAATCATACATATACATATCTGCTTATACCTCATGAAATCATAATGTTAGAATATAAACAATATACAAAATAAGTCTGGTAATTAGATCTACATCTGTGTAAGACATTATATATATATTATATAAAAAAAAAAAAATTAAAAAAAAAAAAAAAAAAAAAAAAGGGAAGAGGGGGGGGGGGGGGGGGAGAAAGGGGAGGGAGGGAAAAAGGGGAAAAAAGGGGAAAGGGAAGGGAGCTGGATTTTTTGCATTATCATCATTCAGCTCAAAGGAGCTTACCTGTAGAAGGAAGTCTACAAATCACATGGACATTGTGTAATGGCAAAATGCTTCCTCCTTGACTCTCACCTCACTAGGGAGGCATGCAGAGAGAGATAAAAATCTTTGAATATAAGCTCTTCTTTGGAAGAGAAAAAAAAGGAAGAAAATAGAAGAAAGTAAGTCTAGGTGGTTTAAACAAATAGCGATGATACTTCTATGTAGATATAAACTAATTTCAATCCAAAAATACCTCAATAGAATCAATTCAGAATAAAAAGAGAAATACATCCAAAAGATGGTAGATTGCAAAATTGCTAACCGATGTGGAGAGATGGTTCTAAAAATGCAGTAGAATAGCAGACGCAGAGGGGGCGGTATACGTCCATCCACAGCTGTTGGCTAAGCTGGACCTGGAGGTATTGCTGCAGACTGACCACAAAAGAACCTAAACAGTGTATATATAAGGAGAGATATAGGAAAGGTATCTCTGAGTAACATCGATATTTAAAAGTGCATATTGAATGTAGAAAGCAAATAAACCTAGACTTACTGTTTCTTATTGAACTAGAGTAGCCCGTCCGGGAGATATCTCTGCCCCATGTGTCAAACAGGAACTGACAGAGATTGGCGGGGAATGAAGCCCCGCTTTTAAAACCCTCCAGCGTGACGACGTCTGACTCGTCGTCACGCTGCGGACACAAAAGAGACGCTCGCGCATGCGCACACCTCCGCCGCCCATACATGAAGTCGCGTAAGTGACGTCAAGTATTGGCAAATAAGTTCGCGGCCATCTTTGAAGATCCTACGTCTTAAATCTGGTAGTAAGGAGGAATAAATGGAATAAATGGTATTTCTCCAAATATCTGGAAGACCAAATTGCCCCTTGGGGATTGAGAATCCAGATTTTTCCTACTGTGAGCAAATTAGAAACATCTTTTAGAACAAATTGGGAGACCAATCTCCAATCATGCTCTATGAGAATGATGGAACTGCTATGTGGTTACTATGATGAAGAATTGGCTTCTTTAGACAGGGAAATAGAAAAACTATATGCTGAAAATAGCCTGATTGTTTCTAATGACCTCTTCTCTAACCGTGAGGGAACCCTTAAAACGCACATAGAGACCTACGTAACTGAAATCTTAAAGACTAAAGAAAAGAAATTCCTGAGAGATAAGGTGTCATATGATAGCAATCAGGCTTATATCTGGACCCAAACCAGAAAAAATAAGAAACAAAGGACCAATATGCGAAATTCGGGAGACGCTCCCTCCGAAGCAAACGATTCTGACACATCCTCCATTTCTTCCATTTCTTCACAGGCACCAGCATCTTCCAGGGACTCTGGATCTTCCAGAACACGCACGGACGGTAACACTCACGCACCTACCGGGTCAAGTAAGAGACACCCCAACACGAATCGCACTCCAATTCATACGAGAGCTACCACGGCCAAAATTAACACTTCACACGCACTAACACATCGGGACACTACAGTCAACACTCAATTGAGCACTTCACTATCCCCCACTCTAGTACCCCCCACCAATCACACGCACGATTCCAATCAGACGGATTTTCGCCCGGCTCCGATCTTCACACAACCGGTACACGAATCCAAAAAGCTGACCACCATGGAGGGTCTCCCAAAACAGGCCAAAACTTTGAGATAATAAATCTATCTTCTATTCCCTTGAGTGATGATCAACTCTCTGTCTTGGAATTAGGGCTGACCTTCTGTCCGACACAGAGAGTTGATCAGTTTGAACTTATCAAAGATCTCAATTTGTTTGCTCGCAAGCTTATGCTTCGCATTATTTTTGATAAATCCGTACAATCCAATATAACACCTCCTCAATCCACAGTGGAAAACATCACACTGAATGAAATTAGAGCAATGGAAGAGCTTATGGAGCTCTGGAATGAGGGTCATATAGATGAAATTGATCTGATGGAGGCCCAGACTCTTGAACAGGATGGGTCTCTTGATTATGGGCCTAGTACTTCCTATCCGGTCGTCCCCTACATCCCCAAGGAATACAAACCCAAGTCTAGAACTTTCCCTACACCACAAAGTAATGCCAATGTGTGGGCTTTTGTCCATCAAGTCACCGAAGATATCGGTAAGACAAAATGGAAGGGCACAAAACGATCCAATCTTACCAACAAACAAAAACAGGCTTTAAAATCACTGCAGTTGGACTCCCGTCTGGTGGTTAAACCATCAGATAAAGGAGGCAATTTAGTAGTGATGACAACAGAACAATATGAATCAATGATTTTGCGTCTCTTACAAAATCGAGACTGGTACAGGAAAGTCTCAGAGACACATGTCACCAATATGATTCATTGTTACAATAAGTTGATCGGTACCGCATACAATAAGGCCCTAATTACCAAATCTACATGGGAGTTCCTGAATGTGTCTTGCCCCCGGATCCCCACACTGTATGCCCTCCCCAAAGTTCACAAGGATATAAACAACCCCCCTGGCAGACCGATCGTGTCCGGAAACGGATCCCTTACGGAAAATGCCAGTCAATTAATAGATGAATTTCTCAGACCACATGTGGAGGGATTGACATCCTATCTACAAGACACCAGTGAATTATTGAGGGTTTTGGATGGGCTGACCATCCCGGAGGGAGCTTGGCTTGTCGCTCTGGACGTGGAGGCCCTCTACAACTCCATCCCCCATGATTTGGGGGTGGCAGTTGTAGAGGGCTTCATTTCTCGTGATGGAGATGTACCTAAGACATACGGTTGCTTTATTTTGGATCTTTTGAGGTTTATTCTCATGAACAACATTTTTCTGTTTGCTCGCTCCCACTACCTCCAGGTGCAGGGTGTCGCTATGGGGACCAGATGTGCCCCCACTTATGCGAACCTGTACCTGGGGGAGTGGGAGCAGAACCTTCTCTTCAGGGAAGATTTGGAACATCTGACGAAAAACATATCAATATGGAAACGATATATTGATGATGTTTTCCTAATCTGGACAGGAAGTAGAGAGGACCTTTCATCTTTTTTTGAGAGCTTAAAAACTAATCCCTATAATCTAACTTTTACCATGGAAGCAAGCCAAACGACCTTAACATTTTTGGATGTTACTCTTTTCATTAATCCAGACAGATCGATTGGAACTACCCTCTTCCGCAAGGCGTCTGCAGGAAATTCACTCCTGCATGCGGCCAGCTCCCATCCCCAACCACTCATTGACAATGTCCCCTACGGACAGTATTTGAGACTAAGGAGAAATTGTAGCGAGAACACTCATTTTGAGTCCGAAGCCAGAGCATTGAGGGAACGTCTCAGAGCAAGGGGATATAGCAACAAATGTTTAAAAAGAGCCTATTTGAGAGCAAAAAGAAACCAACGTCACCAACTAATCTATAGGCCGACAAAATCAAGATCAACATCTGGCCTTAGAATGATCACCACCTTCTCTGGTCAGCATCGACAAATGCGGGAGTTGTTGCAAAAACACTGGTATTTGCTGATGGGTGATCCTAGGGTATCTAAACACCTCAAAGAATACCCTGAGATCACCTTTCGTAGATCCCGGTCAATAAAAGACCATTTGGTTCACAGTCACTATGTTCCACCATCTACAACGCAGATTAAAAACAAAGGCACTAGACCCTGCCATAAATGTGACTTTTGCAGATACATCTTTTCATCTCGTAACATTATCCTTCCTAATGGTCAGTTATATAATCCTAAGTTCTTGGCTACATGTCAGTCCATAGGCGTTGTCTACATAATGATATGCGAATGCAACGCATACTATGTGGGTAAAACCAAACGCCCCTTTTTCCATAGGATTAGAGACCATGTTTCCCTAGTGTGTAAGAAGAGGATGGAGACCCCTATAAGTCGACATATGGGCCTCCATCATCAATTTAACGATCATCTGATGCACTTTTATGCTTTGGAACACGTTCCCCCAAATGAAAGAGGGGGCAATTATGATAAAATTCTGCTACAACGTGAAACCAAATGGATTGTGACTCTCAATGCTCTAAAACATCCAGGCCTAAATGACACCTTGAGTTACAAACCTTTTTTATAATTTCTTTTTATTTATTACAATAACATTTCTCCCCCTTTTTTTTTTTTTTTTTTGCATTATATATAATATATATTATTTGATGGTTTATTCAATCTAATTATTAATATTAATATTATTGATTCAAAATGTGGCAGTGGCTTATGCTTCTTCCTTGATTTTCTCCCTCCACACTATTTGGCATGTACGGGCACCCCGGGCACCTGATCATTCATTTCCTAATCAATGTCTTGATTGCTCGGTTGCCCCCTTTTTTAGACGTCTCGCGCGGCGGTTTTCTTTATACCTCAGATTGATCCGTGCAAACGGGATTGATTAATTTATTTAATCAGTGACAGTATTTTTGAGGGCTTCTTTAAATTCCGATCATCCCTACATAATGCCCAATTTTTGGTTATTCACTAGCCACGTCAGTGTAGTGATCTCCACTCAATTGCATTTATCGATTACAATATTGCTGCCCTCTTTTGAGTCTTGCGAGCCTCCTTACTACCAGATTTAAGACGTAGGATCTTCAAAGATGGCCGCGAACCTATTTGCCAATACTTGACGTCACTTACGCGACTTCATGTATGGGCGGCGGAGGTGTGCGCATGCGCGAGCGTCTCTTTTGTGTCCGCAGCGTGACGACGAATCAGACGTCGTCACGCTGGAGGGTTTTAAAAGCGGGGCTTCATTCCCCGCCAATCTCTGTCAGTTCCTGTTTGACACATGGGGCAGAGATATCTCCCGGACGGGCTACTCTAGTTCAATAAGAAACAGTAAGTCTAGGTTTATTTGCTTTCTACATTCAATATGCACTTTTAAATATCGATGTTACTCAGAGATACCTTTCCTATATCTCTCCTTATATATACACTGTTTAGGTTCTTTTGTGGTCAGTCTGCAGCAATACCTCCAGGTCCAGCTTAGCCAACAGCTGTGGATGGACGTATACCGCCCCCTCTGCGTCTGCTATTCTACTGCATTTTTAGAACCATCTCTCCACATCGGTTAGCAATTTTGCAATCTACCATCTTTTGGATGTATTTCTCTTTTTATTCTGAATTGATTCTATTGAGGTATTTTTGGATTGAAATTAGTTTATATCTACATAGAAGTATCATCGCTATTTGTTTAAACCACCTAGACTTACTTTCTTCTATTTTCTTCCTTTTTTTTCTCTTCCAAAGAAGAGCTTATATTCAAAGATTTTTATCTCTCTCTGCATGCCTCCCTAGTGAGGTGAGAGTCAAGGAGGAAGCATTTTGCCATTACACAATGTCCATGTGATTTGTAGACTTCCTTCTACAGGTAAGCTCCTTTGAGCTGAATGATGATAATGCAAAAAATCCAGCTCCCTTCCCTTTCCCCTTTTTTCCCCTTTTTCCCTCCCTCCCCTTTCTCCCCCCCCCCCCCCCCCCCTCTTCCCTTTTTTTTTTTTTTTTTTTTTTTTTTTTTTTATATAATATATATATAATGTCTTACACAGATGTAGATCTAATTACCAGACTTATTTTGTATATTGTTTATATTCTAACATTATGATTTCATGAGGTATAAGCAGATATGTATATGTATGATTTATGGATATATTTTTTCTATTTCTTATAGTTGACCTTAATATCACAAATATATCTCCTGAAGAAGCTTATGCAAGCGAAACATGTTGAGAAAGTGGTATTAATTTGTAAATCAAAGGGTTACCTTTTTTCCCCCACCCCCCCTCCCCTTTTTTCATATTGTATATTGTCCTTGATCATGTCTGTTTCCTTTTATAAGATTGTTTAATAAAATATGTTTTTATGATATGTTGGATACATTACCTGACTCAAGCACCGTTAAAAGTCCCTGAGGACCATATATTGGCCTCAATGTCCCTCTCTTACATTTAAAGTGAATTTCTGGGATGTGGTGCTATTGAATTTTCCTCTCTTTCCGTAATTTCTCTGTCATGGTCTGAGGCTGCATGATTGCTGCCGGCACTGGGGAGCTACAGTTCATTGAGGGAACCATGGATGCCAACATGTACTGTGACATACTGAAGCAGAGCATGATCCCCTCTCTTCAGAGACTGGGCTGCAGGGCAGTATTTCAACATGACAATGACCCCAAACACACCTCCAAGACGACCACTGCCTTGCTAAAGAAGCTGAGGGTAAAGGTGATTGACTGGCCAAGCATGTCTGCAGACTTAAACCCTATTGAGCATCTGTGGGACATCCTCAAATGGAAGGTAGAGGAGAGCAAGGTCTATAACATCCACCAGCTCTGTGATGTCATCATGGGGGAGTGAAAGAGGACTCCAGTGGCAACCTGTGAAGCTCTGGTGAACTCCATGCCCAAGAGGTTTAAGGCAGTGCTGGAAAATAATGGTGGCCACACAAAAGTTATTTTAAGGGGACAGCAAATTTACACAGTTATACAAGCTGTACACTCCCTACTTTACATTGTAGCAAAGTGTCATTTCTTCAGTGTTGTCACATGAAAAGGTATAAAATATTTACAAAAATGTGAGGGGTGTACTCACTTTTGTGAGATACTCTCTCTCTCTCTCTATATATATATATATATATATATATATATATATATATATATATATATATATATATATATATATATATATATATATTAGTGCCTTGAAAAAGTATTCATATTACATGAAATGTTCTACATTTTGTCATGTTACAACCAAAAACGTAAATGTATTTTATTGGGATTTTCTGTGATGGACCAACCCAAAGTGGCACATAATTGTGAAGTTGAAGAAAAACGATAAATTGTTTTCAAATTTTTTTTACAAATAAATATGTGAAAAAGTGGCGTGCATTTGTATTCACCTTTTTGCAATTACAGCTGCAAGTCTTTTTTGGATATACCTACCAGCTTTGCACATCTAGAGAGTGACATTTTTGCCCATCCTTCTTTGCAAAATAGCCCAAGCTCTGTCAGATTGGATGGAGAGCGTCTGTGAACAGCAAATTTCAAGTATTGCTACAGATTCTCAGTTGGATTTAGGTCTGGAGTTTGACTGGGCCATTCTAATGCCACGTACACATGATCGGAATTTTGGTCGGAAAAAGGTATGATGGCTTTTCCGACGGGATTCCGTTCAAGCTTGTCTTGCATACACATGGTCACATCAAATTCCGACCATCAAGAACGCGGTGACATACAACACGTACGACGGGACTAGAAAAAGGAAGTTCAATAGCCAGTGCGCCACCCTTTGGGCTCCTTCTGCTAATCTCTTGTTAGTAGAAGTTTGGTGAGAGACGATTTGCGCTTTTCAGCCTCCGTGCTTTTCAACCGTTACTGCTGTTCTGTTTGTGCTTGTGGGTTTGTATCTGGTTTTCAGTGCATGTAGTCAGTTCGTATCTGTTTTTCAGTGCTTTCTTGTCTGCTCGTTTCTGATTTTCAGCTCACTCTTCACAGGCCTTACTGTTCTTCAGTGCGTTCTGTTAGTTCCTTCTGACCAGCTAACCGTTTTGAAGCCATGTTGCGGGTATGTGCTCATCGTGGAGTTCATGCTATGTGGGGGCTTGGTGTTGGGGTTCTTGCTTTGACCCAAGCCCAGTCCATGAACAGGGTGGAGAGGAGTTCATGGACCAAGAATTTGTTACTCCAGTGTGACCAATTCTCTCATATGCCTTTGCTGTGGGAGAATAATCCTGATGATTTCAGGAATTTTCTCAGGATGACGGATCCCGTTTTTCACCATCTGTTGGCTTTGCTGTCCCCTTATATTAAGGACACCTGCATGCAAGCCATCACTCTCGAGCAGTGGCTAGTCGCCACGTTGCGGTGCTTGGTGACATTCTCTACAGGCATCTCTCCCCAGGCTCTGGGGATCATTATTCCAGAGACCTGTTCTGCCATCATTCAGGTCCTGCAGAAGGACTATATTAGGGTAAGTTTTCTCCTTTAACATCACATTCTATGTATTTAATGTATGCTAATGTATTTATTGCATCATTCCCTAATTACCATGATTGTAATATCCTGTGAATGTCCCCTTTGTACTCATGCATGCTGTAGGTTTTTAATGCTCCTTTTTTGGCCTACATGCATATTTGCCTTCACTAACCTCCCCAGCATGCTATCCTAGGCCCATATACACCTAGCCTAGTCACTTAACAATGTATTTCTTCAGGTCAGCTCCATAGTAGTGCTTTACCCTAAACACCCCCTAAAATGTGTACAATTGTTATTTGTGTCCTTAGATTCAGGCAGAGTGCCAGAGGCTTTTTTTTGGCTCCAAAACCCATTTATAACCCCCCTAAACTTTTTCCAATGGGCCATCCGAGGGGGTGAGGAATCTGATAAGTGGACCTAATCTTTTTGTCTTGAAATACTCCTTAATATAAATGTTATACTGATGTTGGCCAAGAATGTTTGGGTCTAATCTGCTTGCAATGTTATGTGCAAAAATATTAATTTGTTTTTTTCTGGTTTGACTCCACAGTTTCCTTCAATGGCACAGGAATAGCACACTGTAGCCTCCCAGTTTCCCAACTGTGGAGGGGCAATGGATAGGAAACACGTCCACATCGTCTTACCACCCCATTCGGGGTCATACTATGTTAATAGTATCGTGTTGATGGCGGTGGTGTCGGAGACATATAAGTTTTTATATGTGGACGTGGGGAAGAATGGCCGGATGGTGGAGTCTATGCCCAGACCGAGTTCTATCTCCAGAGTGGTGGCTTGGGATTGCCACCTGCGGAAGAGAACGTTAAAGGACTCCCATTTGTTTTTGTTTTTTTCCACAAAAAAGATTTTATTGAAAAAAGAATAAGATAGCAGGTACAATACATCGAAAGAGTATCAAAAAGAATCATACAGTACACTCATTGGACAATGATACATCATAAAGATTATTGTTGTAACACGTTTGGATTTACAAAGTGCATATGTAATAATTGAAGTATACACACAAGAGGGGGCAATCTTGATAGCAAGAAATGCACCAGTGATGCTAATACTGTAGTGAAGGTATTCCAGTGTCTCTGGTACAGGAAGGTCCAATGCCCGTCCTGTTCCTTGAGTAAATTACATATAAGGAGATAAGTTCAAGTGTCTGTTAGTGGGGGATTAGGCACGTTATGACGGTCATACGTGGAGCGTGACCCCAAGTTCAGAAAAAAATAAAGGGATGGGTGGGGAGGGATTGTTAAAACAAAGGGATAGGGGTTGGGGGGAAGGTATAGGGGAAGAAGGGGAGAAAAGAAGAGATGGCAGATAAGGAGAGAAAGGCAGATGAAGAGAGAGAAAGGGGGGACCGCCCCTCGATCCAGGCCCCACGAGCGCCCCCGCGGGTCATGGAGGTCATGGGTATTAGGCTATAGAAGAGAGGGTGTTTAGGACGGAAAGAAGGATTTATAGTAATCAGTGGTTTTAAAATGGGACCAACAAGCCCATATGGCAGTAAATTTTTGGATACGGTCTTGGGAAATATGAATCAGTTCTTCCATCTCCTCGAACTTTGCAACCTTGGTTAACCATTCTGTAATGGTCGGGGGAGTAATTGAGCGCCAGTGTGCGGGAATACACACTCTAGCGGCGTTTACCATGTGCATTGCAAGTGATTTGTGGTAGACTTTTTTGGACAAGGTTGAATGATGGAGGAGATATTGGGCCGGGTTAAAATTTAAGGAATAGGTTGTTACATGTGTAATAACGGAGTGTACCTCTTTCCAAAATGGTTGAATTAATGGGCATTCCCACCAGATGTGTAACATGTTGCCTATTGCCTTATTGCATCTCCAGCAAATGTTGGGGATAGAGGGCGAAAATTGGTGTAATCGAGCGGGAGTTCTATACCATTTCGTGGCAATTTTGTACCCATTCTCTTGAATTGCAACATTCATAGACCCCTTATGAGCATATGTAAGGATAGATTCCCAGTCATCGTCAGAAAAATTGACTTGTAGGTCTTTCCCCCAAGATAGTCTTGAGGTTTCCGTCTGTGGGCGAAGCAAATCATCTTGGAGGAAGGAATAAATCATGGAAATTAAGTGACCTTGTGGAATGGACTGAGAATACATTGTTTCGAATGGAGTAAGTGGTCTTGTCCAAATGTCGTTTGTGTTAGTCGATGTAAAGAAGTGTCTTAGCTGTCTGTATGACCAAAAGGGGAACTCTTTTGTGCGTGAGAAGGATTTTAATTCGTTATATGTACGTAGCCTCCCGTCAACAAAAAAGTGACGAGTATAAATATCGTCATGTGGCCACTCTTGTGTTAGGAAAGAGTTTGATTCTCCAGGAGGAAACTCAGGGTTGGCCCGAAGAGGGGTCAACGGTCCTGGTGTTGAGGCTATGTGGTATAAGTTCTTTGCTGTAGAGAAAGCTTGTAGTGATGGATATATAAGCGGGTGTGTTTTAACAGCATGGGGGTAGTGTTTCATTGGAACCCATGTTAGGGTGTGCAAGGGTATAGTACTAAAGGCATTTTCCAAAATGGTCCATAGATTGCTTAGTTTATGAGTTTTCCAGTTTACCACTCTAGAGAGGTGGCAAGCTAAGTAGTACTTATGTAGATCTGGCAAGGCAATCCCCCCTTTCGTTTTGGAGCATGTTAGTTTCGTATATTTGATGCGGGGGGGACCGCCCTTCCAGATAAATTTTGAACAGGCTTTTTTATAGGGCAAAAAGAAAGATGGGGGTAAGTGGATTGGGATCGTTTGCATGAAATACAAAAGACGGGGAAGAATTATCATCTTTATCAATGCCGAGCGACCAAACCAGGAGACATTCAGGGTACTCCAGTTTTGAAGGTCTGTTTGGATTTTCGTCAAGGCGTTGAGAAAGTTGTGATCATAGAGCTCTGTTAGATGCCGGGGGATTCTAATGCCTAGGTAGGTGATATAGTCATTTTTCCACTGAAATGGGAACGAAGCTTGGCAGTGGGTAACTTCTAATGGTGGTAGAGAGACATTAAGGGCTGGGATTTAGAATAGTTAATTTTAAAGTTGGACAATGTTCCAAAGTGGTTAATATCTTTCAGTAGATTAGGAAGAGTTGTGCGAGGTGTTTGCAGTGATAATAGGATGTCATCTGCAAAAGCGGCAACCTTAAATTCCCTGCGGTTTTTGGGGATACCCTGGATATCTGGGTTGGCTCTTATTCTGTTGAGGAGGGGTTCAAGAGACAGGACAAAAATTAGGGGGGACAGAGGGCATCCTTGACGGGTACCGTTGCTGATGTGGAAGGCGTTCAACAGGAGGCCATTTGCTTTAACTCTTGCTGTTGGAGTAGTATATAAGGCGCTAATGTGTGCAAACATGCGTGGTAGAAGGCCAATTCCTTTGAGTACTTCTTGCATGTAGTCCCAGGCCACCCTGTCGAACGCCTTCTCAGCATCCAGGGATAAGAGAAATCCCTTGGTATTGGATGTATTGAGCCAGTGGTGTAGGTTCAGGGTGCGGATGGTATTGTCTCTTGCCTCTCTGCCCGGGATGAAACCTACTTGATCGGGCAAAACTAGGTCTGGAATCAGGGGTAATAATCTATTTGCTATAATTAGAAACTATCATTGGATCTTTGTCTGTTTTGGGTATCACTGCTATCTGGGCTTCTAACATGTGTCCAGATGTGGCGAGTGGGTTTGAAAGAAAATTAAAGGCCGACAACATTTTGGGTGCTAGTGCCTCTATGAAAGTTTTGTAGTATATGAGAGGTAGGCCATCAGGGCCTGGGCTTTTGCCCGCCTTCGTTTGTTTAATGGCAAGATTGAGTTCTTCTATGGTCATGGGGAGTTCTAATTCCTTAGCTTTTTGTGTTGGTATTGGCTTGGGGCAATATTGGGTCAGGAACTCTTGAATTTGTAAGGACCGGTCATGTGCGGAAGGGGAGTCTGGTGGGTTTTGAGGTAAGTTGTACAACTTAGAGTAAAACTCCTCAAAGTGCTTGGCTATTTCCTCATTTTTGGAGAGAAGTGTGCCTTTTGCAGTGCGGAGGTGATGTATAGTGGTGGATGTTTTAGCTGCCTGGATTGTGCGAGTGAGAAGTCTCCCGCTCTTGTTGCCATGTTCATAAAACACTTTTTGGCCTAGGATGTATCTTCGCCTAGTGCGCTTCCCAGTTCGTCTAGCAAAGATGCTCTTGCCTGTGAGAGAGCTTGTAGTGTGGATTGGGAGATGGACTTTTTGTGAGTTGTTTCGAGTCTGTGGATTGTTGCGGTAAGGGCTTTGATCTGCTCTTGGTGTCTCTTTTTTTCCGCTGTGGCTAGGGCTATGAGTTTGCCTCTTAAAACGCACTTATGTGCTTCCCACAGCGTCACCGGAGTGATATCTGGGGTTGAATTTTCCTGGAAGTACAGTTGGATTTGGGCGTTCAGTTGCCGGATTGTTTCAGGATCTTTTAGGAGAGATGGGTTCAATCTCCAAGTTTTGGTAGTATTTCGCGATTCTGGGAATGAAAGGGTTATCGTAATGGGGTGGTGGTCGGATAAGAACATGTTTTCTATTGTAGCTTGCGAAAGATATGAGAGATCTGGTTAGGATAGAAATAGATAATCAATTCTAGAATATTTCTGGTGTGGGGGAGAGAAGTACGTGTAATCTCTATCTGTCGGATATAAAGTGCGCCATGAGTCGTGTAGGGTGAGGTTTTGTAGTTGGAGTTTAATTTGTTTTAAGGCCCGGAATGGGAGTGTGGAAGTGCCAGTAGAGGTGTCTAGGCAAGGGTTCAATGGAACATTGAAATCTCCTCCCAGTATCAGAATGCCTGTTTAGAAAGATGAAAGTAAGTCACAGATTTTCCGGAGGAAAGAGACTTGATGGTCGTTTGGGCAGTAAATATTCGCTATTGTGATGGGTTTGGACGCATACGTGCCTTTGACGAAAATATATCTGCCTTCCTGGTCAATCAGTGTGTCTGATAAGTGAAAGTCTGCATGTTTGGAGATAAGTATAGAAACTCCTTTTGTCTTAGAAGATGGATTTGTAGAGTGTAGGGCCTGTTTGTATACATGGTTCGTCAGTTTAGGTATGGCTTTGGTTCGGAAGTGTGTCTCTTGCAGTAACAGGAAGTGAGCTTTGTGTTTCGTGAGTTCTGAGAGAACTTGAGATCTCTTTTCAGGGAGGTTTAGGCCTCTTACATTAAGTGACAGGCATTTGAGTGAGAGTTGATAGTTGCTGGTGGCATTCTTCTGCATTGTGTTAGTGTTGTGAATAATGAAAGAAGTTTAAATGGGTGTTAGCCTGCCCTCCAGTACTGTCTGCCTGATCGGGGGGCTCAAGGATCGACGACGGGGAGCAGGACGGAGGGGCGGCCCCCTCGAGAAAATAAAACAAAAGGAGGATAAGTATGAGGGGGGAGAAAAGGGAAAGAGGGAAAGGGGTGGGGTGAGGTGTTTGGGTGGGGGTAGTATGAAACGAGGAGAGAGGGAGAGAAGGAAGAAGACAAGAAAAAAAAAAAAGGGGGGGGAAGGGGGGGAGACGGGAAAAAACACCAGTTAATGAACTGGGCGAGTCAGTTACCGGAGGTGGTCGTAGGCGTGCCTATCCACCTAGTAAAAATTCCGGGTTGGTAGCTCAAGTCCGTACGGACAGCTATGTGGGGTACGTAGGATTGAGCGGGTATGAGATCTGTTGCCCTGGTGAGGACGAGTGGAAAGATATGCCTAGGCTGGGTGGGGTGTACAAAAAGAAAAACTATAGTAGTCTAAGTTTCAGGAGACGAAAAACATATGGCAGTTAAGAAGGGGGTGTGGAATATGGGCAGGCCACTGTATCTAAGGTGGACGGATCTTAGGCACTATATTAATGAATAAGGACCTGGGTCAATGTTGACTAAGAGCAAAAGGGCTATCTATACCAAATTGAACTGAGAGAAAACAAAAACATAAACATAGACCTAAGCCTAGCAATAACAGTAACTGTAACAGTAACAGTCCAGACAGCACGGTGTAGAGCAAAAGACAGTGTGTTTTGGAAGCAGGCCTTTCGGGCTCGTGAGTAAAGTGCACCAGTTAGCTAAGTTTATCTGTAAACGAGTGTCTTAGAATACTCCTAGTCTGGGTTGGTAAAATACAAAGTAGATGGGATTGGTTTGGTGACCCTCCAGGACCATATGGGTCCTCCACGAGAGTGGATACCCACGTTCCAAGAGGGTGACCAAAGTGAGGTAGAGAGGTTATCTCCATCAGCATGTGTGCGTTTGCTGGTAAACAATACCTGGAAATAGGATAAGTAGGTTACATAAACAGAAATCCATGTAGGGCTTCTTCTTCTTCCTGTAGAAGGTAAGAGGTGAAAAGTCCCAGTGATCTTCGACGTTCTTCATTGGAGCCTATGGGGTGCGGTACCTGAAAGTCAACTTCCATAGAATAGGGCTAGGTTGGTGCTGGAAAAAAAGAAAAAGTTAGTGCTGCCCGTGCATGCGTGGATAGAGTGTTCAGGCGGCTATCATGCCAACGGAAGGTTTCGTCGCGGGGTGTCATGTCGCCCAGGGCTGTGTACAGGCATGTCTCGGCGTGATAGGTGGTCTCCAGGGGAGGTAGGATCCAACCTGCGGCGTCTCGAGTGATGCCTTTGAGCTTTGGGGGAAGAATTAGTAGATACTGGCTTCCACGGTTCCGTGGGGAAATAGAATGAGTGCCAATCAGGGATATCCACCAGTGGAATGTCCAGCTGCTTGCAAAAATTGGGTAGGTCTTCCGGGGTTCTTAACAAGGCTGTGCGGCCTCTGGTTGATGCAGAAAGACAGAAAGGGAATTTCCATCTATATTGGATGTTGCAGAAACAAAGCACATCCAGTAGGGGGCGTAGGGTGCGTCTGTTCTGCAGTGTGATTTGTGATAAGTCCTGAAATAATTTCACCTCAGTTCCATTAAAGGTTATACGTCCTTTTTCTCTCGCCTTCCTGAGGATTTCCTCTTTGAGGGGGAAATTGACAATGCAGCAAATAATGTCTCTGGGTGGTTCGTTGTCCCGGGGGGGGGACGCAGGGCTCGGTGTAGACGCTCCATTTCTATGGGGGAGTCTGCCGGGCGGTCAAGCAAGTCATTAAAGATGGTATTGACTGTTTGGGGGAGTGCAGCCTGGTCAATTCCCTCCGGGACCCCCCTCACCCGAATGTTATGCCTGCGTCCCCGTTGTCTAAGTCTTCCACCTGTCTGTGTAGCTCAAACATGTGAGGCAAGTGAAGATCGTACGTTTTTTGTACTTGCCTGATAGCTGAGGCTTGCAATCTAGCGTTCTCCTCCACATCATTGATCCGGTGGGTTATAGCATGAATATCTTCTTTGAGATCAGAGATTGCTGACATCATGGTGTGTTTGATGTCCAGAGCAACCTTCTGGAGGTCTCTTTGGAGGTCTAGCAGGCTTGGGTGCGGATCGGTGTGGTCGCCGCTGTCCATTAGCGGGTCCGTGGCGCTCCTAATCGAGTCCGGGGATGCGGCCTGTATGGCGTGCGCGGCCTGCGATGAGGCCTGTGACGCCTCTAGTAGTGCGGACTGGCGGGTCCGGAAAATGTCTGGAATACTGCCGCTAAGTTGCGGTGTGGGTTCTTTCTGTGTGCGGGGTGTGGAGGTGCACCTGTTTGACTTTCCCATCGTGGGACAAGTCGCAAGTACCCCAGATTCATCTTCTTTCGTCCTCACTGTGCAGGAGCTGTCTCTTCAAGCAGCCATCTCGGGTCCCGTCCAGGCCACGCCCCTCCTCCCATTTGTTTTTATCGCTGACGAAGCATTTGGTTTGGGTGATCACATGATGAGGCCATTCCCCCAGAGGACCCTCACCCCGGAGAAGAGGGTTTTTAATTTCCAGCTGGCCAGAGCCAGAAGAGTCGTGGAGAATACCTTTGGGATAATGGCCAGCCAGTTCCGCCTATTTCTGCAGGCAATAAATATGGCGGAGTACAAACTTAACCACATCGTGTTATCATGCTGCATACTGCACAACTTTTTAAAGTGAAATGCTCCTAATTACGTAGCCTCAGTTGGGCCTGAGACCGGACTTCATGAACCAACACTGACGGCCCTGGAAGCTGTCCGTCCTGGCTTGCCCCCCCAAAGCGCCCGTGAAGTGCATCAAAAATATGTTGATTATTTTACGGGTAGGGGGGCCATTGCTATGCCAGCAAATTTTTAAATATTTTCAAAATTAAAAAAAAAAAAATCATATGATAAAATCTTGAATTTGATTTACTGCTTGTGTTTCTTTTATCTGTTTGCTAGGTTCTCCTAGTGCACTTGTAGTGCCAGTTGTTTTTGCCATTATTTAAATAACACCCATTGTCACTGTAAACACCAACTTAATACAAAAAGTGGTATTGAGCATTGAAAGAAGAAGCCACACATTGTTGAGTATAAAACATTTCACTCCGTGTACATGCACATGTAAAACCTTTTTTGGTAAAAAAATAACATCTTGGTTTTATAAAGTTTTACCTTGAATTTTTTTTTTTTACATAAACAGGCATGTTTCAAAACATAACATACACAACTCAGGAACTTACAAAGTTCAACATTGAAAAACTGAAGGCAATAATCAGACATTATAGTGTTAAAAATGTGTTCATATTGCCTTCATCAGATGGGGTGATGTCACCCCTGTAAAAGCCAAATTTAGAAGATGCACGCAAATTGGGAGTAAAAATGGGGATTTTCCTCCTGATCCCATCTAATGTCAACATGTGCTATCTCCCATCATAGGGGATCAATGGACGTGTTTTGAGGGTGCAACCCCTTCCTCTCACCTACTAGAGTTGCAAGGAAGGGGTTGCACCCACAAAAGCATACATTGATATCCCCTGATGGCACATTGCACATGTTGACACACTGTGTGCATCTTCCAAATTTGGCTTTTAAGTTGTATTAAAACTTTAGTTAAATTTTATTTTTAAAAAACGGTGTAATTTTTTGGATTTAGATTCTCCCTAACACATCAATCATGTTCTTCATTCTTTGTTCAATCTCCTTGTTTTTTTCCTTTATGAAGTCTAAATCCCGACTACACCACATTATGTCCTGGATTAGCCTTTGTGCACTGTCAGTGGTGAAATGAAAAGTTTGTTCTTCCTCAACATGCACATCACCTAAAAGAAAAATACACACCATGTATTATAAACATGCAGGCATACATCTATTACCTGAATCTGTGGTCTCAGACACTCACCTGTTGTGGTCACTATTTCAACCACTTCTTCCACCTCTCCTTCCTCCACATCCTCTGGTTGTGTGCTGAGTTCCCCTTCTTTAGTAGGTGGGGGGTCCCTGGTGTCCTCAGATGTCTCGAGTCTTTTCTCCCCTATGAGAATGAAACAAAAGCACACTGATATTTGTGGCCAGAAATATGCATATGAAACATTGCTTGGAAGTGGGGTACAATTGTCTGTTTGGGCAGAGTTCCAAGCTGAAGACATAATTTATTCCCTTAACAAAGCTGGAATACTTACCTTTTTTGGACAACTTTCACACATGTAGACACCCCTAGTATCCACTGGAGCACCCGTGTGGGACACCGTGAAAAGTTTGTTCTTGTGTCCCACACTAGTGAGTCCAGATGTGTAAACAGCTGCTGAGTGTCCTCTCCTTACATGCACTGAATCAAGTTTGCATTTCATTCTAGTTACAAACACATCTAGACAACATTGTCCTAAAATTCTTTTAATACAAATTAGCATGACCAAATGTAGTTAATAGGGATGAGCCGAACACCCCCCTGTTCGGTTCGCACCAGAACATGCGAACAGGCAAAAAATTTGTTCGAACACGAGAACACCGTTAAAGTCTATGGGACACGAACATGAATAATCAAAAGTGCTCATTTTAAAGGCTTATATGCATGGTATTGTCATAAAAAGTGTTTGGGGACCTGGGTCCTGCCCCAGGGGACATGGATCAATGCAAAAAAAGTTTTAAAAACGCCCGTTTTTTCGGGAGCAGTGATTTTAATAATGCTTAAAGTGAAACAATAAAAGTGTAATATTCCTTTAAATTTCGTACCTGGGGGTGTCTATAGTATGCCTGTAAAGGGGCGCATGTTTCCCGTGTTTAGAACAGTCTGACAGCAAAATGACATTTCAATGGAAAAAAAGTCATTTAGAAATACATAAAAGTTCATTGATAAAAATGGCATGGGAATTCCCCACAGGGGAACCCCGAACCAAAATTTAAAAAAAAAAATGGCGTTTGGCCCCACGCCAAAATGTTTTTAAAAAATGGCATGGGGGTCCCCCCCGAAAATCCATACTAGACCCTTACCTGACCACGCAACCTGGCAGGCTGCAGGAAAAGAGGGCGGGATGAGAGAGCAGCGGGGGGCTTATCGGAATCTGGAAGCCCCCTTTCACAAGGGGACCCCCAGATCCCGGCCCCCCGTGTGAAATGGTAAGGGGGTACAAAAGTACCCCTACCATTTCACAAAAAAGTGTCAAAAATGTTAAAAATGAGAAGAGACAGTTTTTGACAATTTGTTTATTTAAATGCTTCTTCTTTCTTCTATCTTCTATCTTCTATCTTCCTTTGGTTTCTTCCTCCATCTTCTTCTTCTTCTGGTTCTTCCTCCGGTGTTCTCGTCCGGCATCTTCCTCCACGGCGTCTTCTTCCCTTCTTCTTCTCAGAGTTTATTCCGATGGCAAAATCGGTCGTGTGTACAGGGCATTAGTTTTCTGCCACACATAGCGTTTAGGCCAAAAAGTTCCATTTTGGTCTCATTTGACCAGAGCACCTTCTTCCACATGCTCTCTGTGTCCCCCATAGGCTTCTTGCAAAGTGCACTTCTTGTGGCTTTCTTTCAACAATGATGATAAAAGAACCAAATGGTTAATTCTGCGCTTAAAAACAATCTATTTAGAAAATTCTAAATAAAAAGATGAGTAAAGCTGCCGGCACCAAAAGTCCTAAATACAAAACTCAAATTAGTGAAAAACATGGGATGGGTGCAGCGCTAAATGTGTTGATCCAAAAGTGAAAAAACAAAAAAGACTGAATATAATTATATTTCAAATATTCAGAAGTGGTGAAAAAAGTGAATGGAAAACTAAAGCAGAGTCCCCATATCTGAAAATAGGGAAGCTACAAAAGCAGTGCAATAAATCAAATCATTTGGAAAATAAAAGGTGGTATGAGTAAAAATAATAAAAAAGAATCAAATGGTATAAATAACAATAGTGAACTATATAAATCACAAATGTTATATTGAGGTGTAAAAAACTTTGAGGCATTAAACACCAAAAGTGATCCCAAAAAATGTACACAAAATAACTCATGTAAATTGTTCAATTGCAAAAACAAGGAAATCCTAAATCAGAAGAAAAAAAGACCATATGTGACAGTGAATGAAGGGTATCCATGCAGGTGTAAAGACACAATGTAAACATGATGCCGTGAAGAAAAAAGTAAGGGCCCTTCCTCCAAACAGGCATTGTACCCAGAGTGAGTATGTAGTCTCCTTACCCGCAGAAATTACCGCCAAGCTCACCAAGCTCAGGGAATTCGGTCTCCCAAAAACCTATGTGGATGTCCCAATCTGCTGGATCCTTGTCACTCAGAAACATAAACAAAGAATTGCACCCATAGTGCAGTATTATAAAAATAATTTAATGTGATCAACTAGATTGCACTTACAGGACAAAGCTTGAATTAGCGCTTTGTTAAATCGAAAGTAGCGGCGTCTCCTTGGGCTTCCTCTGCCTGCTGCTTGAGTTGGGAGTTAGTTTTTTACAGTTTCTACTAGCTCAGCCTCTAGTTTCTTCTATGGAAAACTCCTTCATGACTTCCTGGTTTCCATCCTTTAGGACAGGAAAACTGTTAGTAGAATGAGGGAGTACTTCATCAGCTGACCTAATTAAAACACACCCTGCACCAGCACCAGACTTTTCCATTCACTTTTTTCACCACTTCTGAATATTTGAAATAGAATTATATTCAGTCTTTTTTGTTTTTTCACTTTTGAATCAACATATTTAGCGCTGCACCCATCCTATGTTTTTCTTTCAACAATGGCTTTCTTCTCTTCCATAAAAGCCAGATTTGTGGAGTGCACAACTAATAGTTGTCCCATGGACATATTCTCCCACCTGTGCTGTGGAGCTGTGGATCTCTGCAGCTGCTCCAGAGTTATAATGGGCCTATTGGCTGCTCCTCTGATTAATGTTCTCCTTGCCCGGCCTGTCAGTTTAGGTGGACGACCATGTCTTTGTAGGTTTGCAGTTGTGCCATACTCTTTCCATTTTCGAATGATGGATTGAATGGTGCTCCGTGAGATGTTCAAAGCTTGGGATACTTTTTTATAAACTAACCCTGCTTTAAACTCCTCCACAACTTTATCCCTGACCTGTCTGGTGTGTTCCTTGGCCTTAATAATGCTGTTTGTTCACTAAGGTTCTCTAACAATCCTCTGAGGGCTTCACAGAACAGCTGTATTTATACTGAGATTAAATTACAGAGACATGGACTCTATTTACTAATTAGGTGACTTCTGAAGGCAACTGGTTCCACTAGATTTTAGTTAGGGGTATCAAAGTAAAGGGGGCTGAATATAAATGCATGCCACACTTTTCAGATATTTATTTGTAAAAAAAAAAAATGAAAACCATTTATCATTTTCCTTCCACTTCACAATTATGTGCCACTTCATGTTGGTCTATAACCTAAAATCCCAGTAAAATACATTTACAATTTTGGTTGTAACATGACAAAATGTGGAAAATTTTAAGGGGTATGAATACTTTTTCAAGGCACTGTATATACACACACAAACACACATACAAACATACATGAATACATACAGCACGTGTTTGTAAATTTTCTTCTAGAAGTTACTAATAATGATAATGATAATAGTGTGCAGAATTAGATAGACAGAATTATAATGATTGCCAAGGGATCCAAGAGGAAAAATAACCCTTATGCCCTGTACACATGGGCGGACTTTTTTGCAACAAAGGTCCGACAGTTTTTCTGCTGGCCTTTCGAATGACTTTTGAGGGACTTCCGACGGACTTTCTAACGAACGGTCTTGCCTACACACGATCACACCAAAGTCCAACGGATTCACACGTGATGATGTACGACCGGACTAAAATAAGGAAGTTGATAGCCAGTAGCCAATAGCGGCCCTAGCGTCGGTTTTCGTCCATCGGATTAGCATACAGACGAGCAGATTTTTCGACCGGACTCGAGTCCGTCGGACAAATTTGAAACATGTTCCTAATCTAAAGTCCGTCAGATTTTTGACCGAAAAAGTCAGCTGCAGGTCCGATGGAGCCCACACACGGTCGGATTGTCCGCCGTATTCGGTCCGTCGGACCAGTCCGGCTGAAAAGTCTGCTTGTGTGTACGCGGCATTATTCATCCCTTTCCTCTTGCACTTTAATGCTCAACCACTTATATGCCAGATCATCACCAGATTTGTCATTGCTCTCATCACCCGGAGTCATAACCAGTTGGAGTACTAGTTGTCATATGGGCTTTGTCTTTTGTAGAGGACAGTACAATTGTGTTATTTGCTGGGACCAAAAAGGTGAGCCAACCACACCACAATATCATAACAACCACTTAGAGCTAATGACCGTGCTGATAGTTTGTTACTGAGAGAGATACAGCAATGATATGCATTCTCCTAAACTGTAAGTGATTCTGATTTGCCAAAGTCCCTAACCTAACAGCAGCGACTAACCTAACCCACCCTACTCCCTCTCCACATGGCATATAAATAGCAGTTGCTTTAAGCTTTTATATGGAGAAATGCTTATTCACATCACACCTGGATATTGGCTTCTGAAGATGCTCGGGTTGTACAAAAAGGGATTCCTGCATATTTTTAAGTGGCAAGTTACATAAAGGGAATGTTACATATACACACACACATACACACCCAAACACACTACAGTCAGAATTGGAACCCCAGATGTTCTTTTCCCCTTTTGACTGATAGTTACTTTGGTGAAAAAAGCCAGTTTTTCAATAACACACGCAGCTTGTACATTGAACAAGAGTCAATGAAGTGACTCCCTTCTCAATTTTACTACCTCCCTACTCTGTTTATTTGAGCCTTATGGAATTGTAGCCAAAAAAAAAAAAGAGAGAGACTGAAGGCAAACAGCATCTGGTGTAGGGAGTCAATAGCAATCAAATAATAATTTTACACAAGGGTTATGGGTGCACACTGCCATAGATTATCATTTTTAAAATAAATTACATTTGTCATTAAAAAAATCACAGCCAGTGAGCCAATCAGGAGAGGGAGGGGGCGGGGCCAAGCCGCGGTCCAGTGTGTGAATGGATACGCAGAGCTGCCGCTATGGAGCTAGCCTGATTGGGAGTCCACAGAGCAAGCTGCTTGCTCTGGGGGCACTCGGCAGAAGAGAGGGGCCAGAAGCGCCAGCAGGGGACCCGACAAGAAGAGCATTCGGGCTGCTCTGTGCAAAACCATGCATACTGGAACTAACTTTATTGTAAATTCCCCCAGAATATATACCACACAAATTCAGATAGGAGCTTGATCACATTATCCTAAACAATGCAAACTTTAAACAGTAAAATCATCAGTACATCTAATGAACAGCTAACATAAACAGTAAGCTAATCAACAGCTAGCAACTAACAGCTAACAGTAATCTAATTAAAAGTAAGCTAATTAACAACTAGTCATCTAGACAAGCCTAAAAGACTCAGGTCTGTGTCCACCCAGACAGTTCAGCACCAGTTCCCCAGAAAGAAAACCCAGGGCTGTCAAAATCCCTTTAACCAGCTGTCAGGGAAATGGCCGAAGAAGAACTAGCAATACTGTCAGTATTCATCATGGCCGCACCTGGCGAAACTCTGTGTGCAATCACGCACACAGAGCGAACCAGCGCATGCAGATGCATGATGGCGCAAACCGGCGAACGCACTTGCGCAATGGTGCACGCATTGCGTGACAGATGCTGGGTCCCACTGGCCTATATAAACCTGCTGCTGTGAGCACTAGATTGCTGGATTATCGTCAGCTCCCCAGTGTTTCTTGTGTGCTTCTGTGTATCCGAATCCTTGGACCTCCCATTATCAACCAGGCTTGCCTTGACCTGTTTATCCTGATCTCTTGGTTTGATCCCTGGCTTGTACACTGACTCTGCTTCTGCTTGTTCCATTGTGTTCGACCAGTACGTCTGGTGCTACCCAAGTACATCTGCCCTACAGTGCATTCTGCTTGTTCAAGCTACCTTTTCGGTAATCAGCTCTTCAAACCAAAGTAACTGGTAAACCATGCTTCTTTGAGCACTGCATTTCCTGAACCACGTGCAGGGGTGCTTTGCACTTAGCTGCAAGGGGAGCCCTCTCTGCACCTTGGCCTCCAACTTGGTACATGAGGCTAGCTTTCACTAGACAAGTCATCATGAGACAAAACTCATACAATGTTCCAACAGTCTAAAAAGGTGGAATTAATTTATATTCATAGATTTCTTGAGGGATATTGTTGATAAATATTTCTGTCCCAAGTGGAGGAGATTCTCCAACCAGGTCTGCAGGAGGGCCACCATATTTCCTCTGATCATGAACCTGTACACGATTAATATTACACCTTTCCATCCACACCAAAAGGGAAGTTTTATTCTTTATTCAGAGAATTAATCCAAGCCTTGCTTTCAGCATTCATCACATTGCTGTCCATCAATAGAGAATGATCTGATCTCTCCATGGGATCAGAGGCTGAACTGAGCTCTTTCCCATGCACTGACCAGGAGAAGCAGACAAACTCCCCGGTCTCCTCCATGGTCCATAATCAATGGGTAGAAGGCTAGCCTCTAGTCCCCTTCAAAAGTCAATGTCCCAGTTGGGTTTGTCACAACAGCCAAGGGGTCCTTACACAGCACCTCCACCTGAAAGATTATAATCCACAATTTGTGCTCTAAATCCTTTGGCCAATAGCAGCAGCACAACACACATCAAAAGACCGTTAAAAAAATGCTAACAATGGACGGCCAGAAACAAACCGGAGCTGTGCTTCCAGGGACACCGCTATCAGCTTTTCTCTGACCTTTCTCAAATCACTCTCCAGAAGAGGCGTCAGATGAAGCCATTCACTACAGTCCTGCTGAACAACCACATTAAATACGCCTGGGGCTTTGTGGCTTCCCCCTTCGTCTGTACTTCGACTTCAAGAATAAGAGCCATTCTGTTAGCACCCCTGAGGAGGCCCAGGCGATGCTGGAAGCCCTACATCTTCTTCACCCTGGAGGTACTGGCCTTGGCCCGACACAGCTCCTGGGCTCTCAACAGGCCCCAAACCAGCTTGGCCACCTTTGGGAGCAACCTTCTGCCTGCAAGAGATCCCATCGCCGCTCCCCTCCCCATCATGGTCCTTCGTGTTCTTCTCCGGGCTGAAGGTCCTTCTGGAGGGTCCCCCTGGTTCCCGCTTAGGAGTCTGACCTCCTGACCCATCTATCCTCGTGGATCTGGCTGTGTAGCCATCTTCCAATTAACCCATTGCCATTGGGTTCCTCCCCTCCCCCTGGTTGCTATGTTCCATTATTTTTTTTTATGCCCTAGATGACTTCAGCGATTTGGGCTGCATCTTCTTAAGACTCCTCCTGAGTGACTATATGGATTTATTTGGTCCCCTGAGGAGCTTCTTACCCTTACCAAAGAAGCCTAGTCATCCATGGACACTGACTGTGCCTATTGCGCTGGACATGACACCCTGAGCAAGTTACTGTTGCTCGCTCTAATTCCCCCCCTTTCTTTCTTTTATCTATCGACTACTGTGGAACTTATTATAATGCCCCTAACTGTGCCTACAGGTCCTTACCTTAACTGGAGGTCTCCTCCCCTTAATTAAACGGCACAATTGTTGACCCCTATTTCACATGGCCTCCCCTGGAGGCCCATTATGGCTTAATGACGTGAAGTCTGTTGTTCTATTGTTCATTGGTTGTTTAATACTGAATTGCTACGCCATTTTTTTCCACATGTTTATGCCATCTTGGACTGACCCTTGGGCTGGCCTCCCATCCTCTGCTGGTACCTTTCGTGCTGGCAGTGGTGTGGAGGCCTGCCCTGCTCTATATGTGACATTTTATGCATATTGTGCGCAGCTACACCTCCTTTTGTGGTCTCTAGGGTCCTGCAGTTGATCTCAGGGGGGTGGGGGCTGCGGCGCCTTCGCTGTGTCCTCCCCCCGATTTCTTTCTTAGAGAGTTTATTATTCAAATTTATAGTACCCCTAGTTCAAATGGCCTCCCCCTGAGGCCCATTATGGGTTAATGACCTAAACTTTGTTGTTTTACTGTTCATAAGACTGAATTGCTATGCCATTGTTTTCTATATGTTTTTGCTATCCTGGACTGACCCTTGCGGTGCCCTATCCACCTCCGCTGGTCCCTTTCAGGCTGGCACGGATATGAAGGCCTGCTCTATATATGCAATTTTACGCATATTGTGCCCGGTTACATTTCCTTTTATGGTCTCTAGGGTCCTGCAGGTAACCTCGGGGGTGGTGTTTGCGGAGCCTTTGCTGTGTCCCCCCCCCAACTTCTTTCATAGAGAGCTTATTGTTTGAATTTATAGTTTCTGATCTACTGCCCTACGTGGCTCCCCTTCTCATGAATGTGACGCATGTTCCCCCCCTTTTTTTTTTTCTTTATGCTCAGGGGTCTACCCCCTCTCACGACTCCTCCTACGAGGCTCAGACGTGTGCAGTCCTGCAAACTTTTGGTTTAATAGATGTCTTGAGGGAACTCCACCCTACGTGATTTTACCTTTTACTCCAACCCCCATGACAGTTTTTGCAGGATTGACCTTGTTTTCATGCAAATACATCATCTTTCACTGGTCCGTAAAATATCTATTCTTTCCTCGCCATGGTCGGATCATGATCCCTTGGTCTTTCTTGTCTCTCTCTCTCTCGGGCCCTGCTAAGCACCCCTTTTTATGGTGAATTAATGAGTCCCTTTTGTCCACCCAGGCTACGAATCTACAAATCCAATCTTTCATACAAATGTACTTTGCTGACAACATCGGCTCGATTGCTTCAGCCATGTCCCTGTGGGAAGACCATAAGGCTCGTGTGTCATTCAACTCGCTTCAGCATGTAAACGAGACAGAGATCTTCGCATCATGGAATTACAGTCGCTCCTGATGGCCGCTGATGCACTTTGGAAGACGCGTCCCATGGCTGTGCATAGAAAAGCTTGCGACACCCTGGCGACAGAGCTTGACCTTCTCTCCACTTCCCGAGCCGAAAAGGCCCTATGGTGGTCTAAGCACAGGTATTATACCTGTGCAGATAAACCAGGTCCTATGCTGGCCAAGAAACTGAATTCGGTGGGTAAAGCGTATAGGCCTGTTTGACTCCGGATGAGAACTGGGGGTCTTACCTCTAATCCTGAGCAAATTCTTTCTATCTATATTCTCTAACTTTCTTTCTTCGCTTTACACTAAACCAGGTCCTTTTCCTTTACAGCAAGTGGAACAATTCTTTCAGGACCTAAATCTTCCTTTGCTTCCTGGTGGCGCATATGATGCCCTCAACGCAAACATCTCCGAAGCTGAAGTCCTCCGGGCAATCAAGTCCTTGAAGCCCTCTAAGGCTCCCGGCCCAGACGGCTTCTCCAGTCTTTACTATAAGATGTTCCCTGCGTTGTTAGCACCTCACCTTGCTAACTATTTCAATGCTCTAAACCAAGGCTCCTTGCTCTCTCCTGATGCTTTAAGGGCCCACATCGCAATGGTCCCTAAGAAGCCAGAGGACGCTAGTGAACTCCAGGCCTTTCTGACCAATATCGCTTCTGAATGATGACCTAAAGATCCTAGGTAGAATCCTGAGCACCCGCATTAATCAATATATAGGCCACCTGATCCACAGGGACCAGGTGGGTTTCGTTCCAGGGAGGCAGGCTGGCGATAATGTGTGCAAGGTGGTTCATCTTATTCATCTTATGCAGCATCGTAAAATCCCGGGCTACCTTCTCTCCCTAGATATTTATAAAGCCTTCGACACTTTGTCCTGGGAATACTTGCAATTTGTGCTCTCTCGTTGAGGTTTTGCGGAATCCCTGCTGAATTGGATACAGGCTCTATACTCGGCCCCTACAGCTATGGTCAAATATGCAGGGTACTTTTCAGCAGCCTTCGCTATTCATAGGGGCACGAGGCAGGGGTGCCCCCTTTCCCAGCCTTGTTCCTCCTGGCTTTGGAACCCTTAGCAATCGCACTTTGCACAGACCGGAACGTGACAGGAATCCCCTATGCAGGACATGAGTTCAAGCTTTGCCTCTTTGCTGATGACGCTCTTCTAACCCTGACAAATCCCCTTACTACCCTCCCCAACTTGTTACGCCTCTTGACACATTTCTGATCCATCTTGGGCCTTCATATCAACTTAGAGAAATCTGTAGCTCTAAATGTTTTCCCTGGACCCTGACTTGGTAGAACGCCTGCAGTCCCACTTCCCTTTTCGTTGGACAACCACCTACATTGAATATCTGGGAATCCGGCTGACCCCCACTTACTCTTCCCTATTCTCGGTTAATTACTATCCCCTACTGAGATCATTGACCACTCTTCTGCAGACGTGGCAATTTCCACACCTGTCCTGGTTGGGTCGAATCCATTCTGTTAAGATGACGGTCTTACCAAAATTTCTGTACTTTTTCCGCACCCTACCAGTACGAGTCCCTCCACATTTTCTCTCCAGAGCAGACTTATGAGCTTTATCTGGGCTAATAAATGCCCTAGAATTTCTAAGGCCACCCTTTTTACACATAGACTGCAAGGCGGTTTGGGAGTCCCCCATGTCTCTAGGTACTATCTGGCATCTCAGATCTCCCAGTTATCACTACTCCATGCTTCCTCCAATGTTCCTCTATGGGTGCTTCTGGGGCTCCCTAATTGTGCCCCCCCTTCTTTACAAGCACTTCTTTGGCTCCCCCAGAAACTTCGACCAATTTCATTGAGTCCTCTCATGTTACATAGCCTAAAGTTGTGGGACTCAGTTAGATACACGAGCTCCCTTATGTCCCCCTTACTGCCTCTGCTGCCTATTACAAATAACCCATTGTTCCCCCCGGGTCTCGACCAGCCTCAGGCGTTCGCTTGGTGCACCACTCGGGGCTTTACCCAGGTAAGCCACCTGCTGACTACAAATACTTCACCAATGTGGTCTGCATTTCGCAAACACCATGACGCTCCCCAGGCAGAATTCTCCTGCTTTCTTCAGATCTAGCACTGGATATCTACACTCCGACATACCTCCTCCTACCCATTCCAGATCTCCACTTTTGAACATATCTGTCTTCATGCCCCAGGTTCCCCGGGCCTTATCTCCACCCTCTACGCAACTTTGAATAGTCGAACATCTCCCCCCTCACTCTCTTATGTGTTTCAGTGGGAGCGAGATTTGGGACATGGGATCGATCTGGCGGATTGGAGCAGGGCCTGGTCTTCTGTAGCTAAATGTTCCTTTAATACTGCCACCTTGGAGGCAGCATACAAAGTGCAATTGCAGTGGTATTGGGTTCCAGCACGTATTGCTCATGCCAACCCAACCTCTAGCGATTGCTGCTTCCATGGATGTGGCCATCATGGGGATGTAATTTACACCTGGTGGACCTGCCCGCAAATAGTGGGTTTCTGGTCCAGAGTGTTTGGCCTTTTGTTTTCCCTGTTCCATTTAAACATCAATAAAGAGGCCAAATTTGCGCTATTACATTGCCCCATACCGGGTTTGCTTGCTCGTCAGCAGAGACTGGCAACCTATCTGTTCATAGCGGCCAAAAGGACGATTGCTCAAGAATGGAAAAAAAACGCAGTCCCCTTTCAGGAAGTGAAAAACCGCTTGACGTCCATGATGGTCAACGAACAAATGTCTAGTATACTCAAAGACACGCATGCCAAGTTCCTTAAAGTTTGGGAGCCATGGCTGGAGTATGCCTTCCCCGAACTCCCTCTGGCTAGTATAGATCGGCTCTGACTGGTTTCCCAGATGGCCTCAGGTGCCCCTCTCCTTTGCCCTTCTCCCCCTTCCCCACTTTCTCTTATTCTCCCCCTCTTTTTCTTACTTCTCTCTGTTCTTTTTCTTCTACCAAGGCTCTCAGCCCCTTTTTTTGATTGCCAACAGAGGCTCCAGATGATCTTAACGCAGAGTTAAAGCATTTTGTCCTGGTTATTCCTACACTTATAGGGGGTTACCCCAAATTAGGTATGTTGCACTTAGAACTTCTGTGACTGTTAATCAGGAGGGTACCCTCCTCGGTTTATGTTGTATTTCCTTTTGTTGTTTTTTGTCTCTCATGCGCCAATTCTAGCCCCTGCATGGACAATCTAGGTGCCTTTGACATTGTTGTATGTTTAACACTACTTCTGCAATAAAAATTACTGAAGGAAAAAAAAAAAAAGCTAACAAATCAAACATCAAATATATCCCTAGAGATATGTAAATAAAATATATACATGTAGACTAATTACTAGTAGCTCCTTCTAAAAGTAATCAATAAGATAAGATTCATGTAACACATACTTTCTTCAAGATGGAGCTTGGGAAATTCAAAGTCTTTACAACAGACTTCTCATCCATGGGAAAATTATTTTGGCCCCCCGTGTATAGCTCTCTGCAACAAACCATAACAAAACATTTTACCTTATATGTTAGCATAACTCTAAAAAGAAGAAAATGAGTCCCTAAGATTGATTTCTTACTTTGGGAATAGCAATTTCCCCAAATGTGGTTGTGAGAGGTGTGGGTAAATCTGTTTGAGTTACACCTGTTTAAGAATGAACATCTCCTCACTTCCCTCTCCTCTCTGTTACTTCCTGCTGTATCTTTTAGACGGGACATCAATTAAATTCTCCCAAATGAGACATTAACAGGAAAAAAATTGCGTCTTAACTTTTCTATATTCTCAAAAACTAAAAGATGTTGGCTCTCTATACATTTCACTTACCTGTGGTAGAGCCTGGTGTTTCATATGACCACACACCAGGCATGTATCCACATATTATACTAAATGTGATTCTATTGCAGAAACCCAAACTAGAATCCTAGTGCTGCAAAGCCTGTATGACACAAAACACACCACTTAACATGTGATATAGGTGGAACCTCACCTTCTAATGTTGACCTAAAAGTTATAATAGGTCAATTTGCACTTCCCCCATTTCCTGGGGCCATAGGCGTGTGCACGGGGTGTGCCAGGTGTGCCTGGGCACACCCTAATCCTGGGGTTGGCAACCTGTCAATGGTGGGCAGGTGACAGGTAAACCACAACCCTTCCTTGCCGACCCTCAGAACCTGGACAGGAGAGGTGGCGTGGGTGGAATTTAGTCGAACCAATCCATATTTTCCTCCTGCAGCAGCTGGAAGTAGGCTTCTCCTCTACCTTTTGTCAACATTCAGTTGCTACAGGAGGAAAATATAGGGGATTGGTACTAATATATGCCACCCCCACCACCCCTCATTTCCCTGTTCCTCTTCCTTCTGTTGCCCGAGTCTCCCATGTGCTCCCTTGCTCCTCCTTCCTCCCATTGTTTAAGGATGGAGAGCAGGGAAGAGGCTGGTAAATATGTCAAACGCATATGGGTTGGAGCTTTGGGGTGCACACCCTAATGCAATAGGCTGCGCACACCTATGCCTGGGGCTTATATGAATGGCTTTTTAGTGATCCTGGGTGTTCCTCTCTCCTCCACTCTTTACAGAGATGACTGTCTCTTTAAAATCCACTATGCCAATATATTAGCTCTGTGGGATGGACTCAAAACCACAAAGAAGCCACCACAGTGTAGTATTCCAATATTCCAAATGATTTTGCAAATAACCATACTGTAAGACTCACCAAGCTTCTAGACCTTGGCTCTGATGTCACCTGTCTCCTCCCTATGCGCATCACCACTAATCACATTACTTCATCAGGAATAAATAGGTGACATGTGAAACTTCCTTATTTAGACTAGTTCAGAATGGAGCGTGCTGCGGGAGCTGACATCTAGACTGTTATACCATGTTCAGTAGGGTGATTTTGGTTGTAAAAGCACGGAATTTGAAACGACTGATCTATACTCTTTCTGGAACTGAATTTCACATTATTGATGTTTGGACTGTTTTGTATTTGGATTTATTTTAATATTTTCCTGCAATTTATTTGTTTTCAATTCATTTGTCATTGGGCAAGAAGAAAGCTTAGCACTAGTAACACAGTGATTCTTATTTATTTATTATACACACAGCAGTGCATCATTAGTTTACTTGTCTATAATAAGGCTTACTTGTAGGTACAGTAAATATCTTCTAAACGTGCACCATTTAGGAAACATTTACTTTAGTAGCAGCTGGTGACATCACTGGTGCAAGTGCACTGCGCTCTCAATGGACAGCATGCCATCCATTGAGAGAGTAATGCTGCAGCTATGATTCATTGCATATGCGCAGGACTAAATTCATTACAGCTCGGCTATTTCGAAGCCTGTGTACCCAGAAGGAAGACCGGGTGAAGATGTAAGTCCTGTCAGTGGTGGCAGTGTGCCACTGGAGGTCTTTGTTTTAATGTGCAATGCATACTGGCACTTTATGACACCACCGCAAGGGGCCCAAATGTTTTGTTTTTTTTGCGGTTTACTACGGCTTTAAGTTATATATTTAAAGTGATTGTAAAGTCTTGTTTTTTTTTTTTTCTATTAAAATAACAAACATGTCATACTTACCTGTTCTGTGCAGTGGTTTTGCACAGAGCAGCTCTAAACCTCCTCTTCTCGGGTCCCCCGGCTGGAGCTCCTGGCCCCTCCCTCCTGTTGAGTGCCCCCACATCAAGCAGTTTGCTATGGGGGCACCTGATCTGAGCTGCAGGTCCATGTATCCATTCAGAAACAGAGCTGCGGTTCGGCCCCGCCCCCTCTCTCTCCTGATTGGCTAACTGAGTTTGATTGACAGCAGTGACAGGCAATGGTATGCTGCTGTGTCTCAGCCAATCAGGAAGGAGATTGGCTGAGACACTCATGGACATGAGACTGGGTAGAGATGGGGCTCAGTTAAATATTAGGGGGGCTGAGGGGGGGGGCTGCACACAGAAGGCTTTTTATCTTAATGCATATAATGCAATAAGATAAAGAACCTAAAAACCTTCTGCCTTTACAACCACTTTAAATGAACGCTTTTGTGCCTGGAGTTAAGCTTTAAATGGTAACTTCACTTTTGTGAAAAAATATGGCAAAATATAAATGTATATACAATTGCTACACAAGCTATGTAGTAATTTAATGTTATTACAAATTTTATTTCCTTTTTAGCCTACAGTTTCTGTAATTTTCTGCAAAATTCAGTGCCATATGACTATCTGGAGGTGTTCTGTACCTCATCTGTTATAGTCATTGGTATTTCCTGTTTGTGTGATTGGCTCACACAGAAGTCTGCACTAAGATACAAGTCACATTTTAGGCACACCCCCATACTAGGAATTTCAGTTTTAGTGAGATACTCCCTAAGAGATAATACTTCTCAAAATGACACTAAAAGTAGACCAGGTTATTATAATGAACCAAACCCTCACATTCAGAATCAATCTGCAAAGAAAATGCTATTTTTTTCAGAGCCACAAAAGGTAGGAATTTGCTACAAAGTTTGACAAAATTCCTGCAATTTACACTGATCACCAAGAGGGGATATTTTTTTCTCAACAAAAGTGGAGGTACTCTTTAATTTTTTACTGCACAATGCATGTACATAGCATAGGTTTCCAGTTAACCTGTTTGGTTTAATACGTTTTTATTGAGTATTTCAACAAGGAATATAAACATACAAAACTTAAAATAAAAAACAAATTTGTAGTTTTAAGTCAAATAAATCCCTGGAAATACACATTATTTTTATATTATTATAAAAGAAAAAGAACAGAAAAAAGGGGGGCGGGGGTGCGTATCTGGCTGTTGATTCCAATACAACTTTTACATTACATTACACTACAAAGAGTATTCCTTTCCCTTCATCATCTAATGTACTCCTTTACGTAAATATTTATAATAAAACTCTTATATATCTAAAGCAATGTTACTATATAAGGATGTAGTTTTAAACTCATACCAGCATGTCCATATTTTTAAATATTGCTCCATAGCATTTCTAGCCATGTATATTAACTCTTCTAAAAAACATATATCATCCACCTTTTGTAACCATTGGACTACCGTGGGTATAGCGCATTGTCTCCAATATACAGGAATTAGAGATTTTGCAGCATTCAATAAATGTGGAGTATTAGCCCTCCTGTATCTGCCTATTGAACAGTGAAATAACATGTACCAAGGTTCAAATTTTATTTCACCTTAGGGGCGCATGCGCGGCGCTATGCGGGACGGACGTGTTAACTGAGAGCTCCACCTGACCAGGACTGCCAGGCCTGATTCCCAGGGTTATTTCTCACCGAATTCTTCCGGATTTCACCAGCACCCCTGTGGAACATTGCAGTGCATGCAGTCTAGCAAAAAGGGGCGCAATCACCGCTCCAGGCATTCACTAACAAACTACCTTCTTGGCTTAGAGAAGTCCCAGCAGAGGGGGAAGATGTCCCAAAATGGCGCCGGCTCACAGACTGCCTCAAACAGCTCCACGCCGGAACAATCCCTGCCAGCAAAAGACCGTGAGTACAGCTTACCTCTGTCTAAAGCTGATCTTAATGCTAGTCTGTCAGTCATCTACAAAAAGTTAGCTGATAAAACACAGCTTGAGCTTTACAAGTCTACAAATGCCTTAATACAGGAGATTGTTAATATAGGAAGCCGCACAGATATACTTGAGACCAAGCATGATGAACTCTCCCTTGCTCATAATGACCTCAGGAAGGACTATGAAAAACTTGCAGATAGCTTCTCTTTCATGAGCTTCTCTACATTTTCAGTACTCCTATCTTACTTGCCAACTCCTCGAAAGCTCAAATACACCCTTGTCCATGGTCTGACCATGACATGGTTGCATTAGAAACATCTCATGTTGATCTAGCCCCTTCCCCATTTAATTGGCATTTAAATGATTCCCTCTTAACTGATCCCTCCATACTCCAAAACATAAACACACATATTGAAGAGTAGGGATGAGCCGAACACCCCCCGGTTCGGTTCGCACCAGAACCTGCGAACGGACCGAAAATTTGCACGAACGTTAGAACCCCATTGACGTCTATGGGACTCGAACATTCGAAATCAAAAGTGATAATTTTAAAGGCTAATTTGCATGGTATTGTCCTAAAAAGGGTTTGGGGCCTCGGGTCCTGCCCCAGGGGACATGTATCAATGCAAAAAAAGTTTAAAAACGGCCGTTTTTTTCAAGAGCAGTGATTTTAATGATGCTTAAAGTAAAAAAAAAAAGTGAAATATTCCTTTAAATCTCGTACCTGGGGGGTGTCTATAGTATGCCTGTAAAGTGGCATGTGTTTCCCGTGCTTAGAACAGTCCCTGCACAAAAATTACATTTTTAAAGGAAAAAAAGTAATTTAAAACTGCTTGCGGCTTTAATGTAATGTCGGGTCCTGGCAATATGGATGAAAATCAGTGAGACAAACGGCATGGGTACCCCCCAGTCCATTACCAGGCCCATTGGGTCTTGTATGGATATTAAGGGGAACCCCGCACCCAAATTAAAAAAGGAAACAGCAGTATACAGGCTCTGTACTCTGAACAGCAGTATACAGGCGGTGCAAACAAGACAGGGACTGTAGGTTTGTTGTTAAGTAGAATCTGTTTGTAATTTTGAACGGGTACATTTTTAACGTGTTTAGCTACAGCCAAAAAATCAATTTTAAGCTTTTTGGAAAATATTGGGAAGGGTTATCACCCCTGTGACATTTGTTTTGCTGTCTGTGCTCCTCTTCAGAAGATTTCACTTCACTTTTTGTCCCAATGACAAATGTTTTTTGAAAATTTGGGATTTTTTGTGAAACAAGGATTGGTGATAAAGCATCAATGCAAAGGAGAAATGTTTTTCCCATATTAACTCTTACAGGAGAGAATTTCCCTTCCTAGGGGTAGATTTCATCTCACTTCCTGTTGTCTCCTTCTGTTTGCAAGTAGGAGTAGTTTGTAAGTTGGATGTTTGAAAGTCCGGGCCTGCCCTATATACTCAGCAGAAATTTGGGCCTTAGGTGTTGTTGTGGCCACAACACTGTAAGCCCTCACAGGGCCCTGCTGTGAAATATTAGATCAAGAATTGTAATTACATGCCCCTGTTGAACAGGGGCAGAAAAATTGGGCCTTTGGTGGTGGTGGTGGTGGTGCTGGTGCCACAACACTTTAAGTCCTCACTCGCTCTTGGTGGGCGCAGAAACGGGCCCTGCTGTGAAATATTAGATCAAGAATTGTAATTACATGCCCCTGTTGAACAGGGGCTGAAAAATTGGGCATTAGGCACTGGTGCTGGTGCCACAACACTGCAACCCCCCACACATACTCTAGTTGAAATGCAGGAATGAGCCCTGCTGCAAAGTATTGCATCAAAAATTGTAATTACACGCCCCTGTTAAACAGGGGCTGAAAAATTGGGCCTTAGGCACTGGTGCTGGTGCCACAACACTGCAACCCCTCACAGATACTCTAGTTGGAACGCAGGAACGAGCCCTGCTGCAAAGTATTGCATCAAAAATTGTAATTACACACCCTGTTAAACAGGGGAAGAAAAATTGGACCTTTGGTGGTGGTGGTGGTGCTGGTGCCACAGCACTGTAAGTCCTCACTCACTCTTGGTGGGCACAGAAACGGGCCCTGCTGTGAAATATTAGATCAAGAATTGTAATTACATGCCCCTGTTGAACAGGGGCTGAAAAAATGGGCCTTAGGCACTGGTGCTGGTGCCACAACACTGCAACCCCTCACAGATACTTTAGTTGGAACGCAGGAATGAGCCCCGCTGCAAAGTATTGCATCAAAATTGTAATTACATGCCCCTGTTAGACAGGGGCTGAAAAATTGGGCCTTAGGCACTGGTGCTGGTGCCACAACACTGCAACCCCTCACAGATACTCTAGTTGGAATGCAGGAATGAGCCCTGCTGCAAAGTATTGCATCAAATATTGTAATTACACGCCCCTGTTAAACAGGGACTGAAAAATTTGGCCTTAGGCACTGGTGGCGGTGCCCAGAACCAAAAATGTTCTTACAAGCTATCAGCGTGATCATTGAGGAGGAAGAGGATAATTACTCAGGATAGTCACTCAGCATCAGCATAGGCAGTCTTTGAAGGGATCTGAGATTTCAAAAAAAAATATTTGGTTACATCAGCATCAGGTGCTTGGTAGCTGGTGGTGATCCAAGACTGATTCATTTTTATGAAGGTCAGTCGATCAACCGAGTCAGTGGACAGACGCACCCTGTGATCGGTTACAAAGCCTCCAGCAGCACTGAATGTGCGTTCCGAAAGAATGCTGGATGCAGGACAGGCAAGTAGCTCAACTGCATACTTTGCAAGTTCTGGCCAGTGATCCATCCTCAAGACCCAGTAACCCAGAGGATTTTCGGTGGGAAAGGTGTCCAAGTCAGATCTTGCCCCTAGATATTCCTGCACCATGTAAAACAGACGCTGGCAATGGTTGCTGGAACCGATCATACCTTGGGGCTGCGGACTAAAAAATTGTCTGAACGTATCGGTCAGACAGCCACCTTCTCCACCGCTCCTTCTTTGACTGACCGAAGCCTCAGCAACACGTCCAGAAACAGGAGTTTGTAACCTCCCAGTCTCTGGGAACGCGTTGCACAGACCTTTCTGCAAGGCCTCCCGAAGATGTTTCATCCTCTGCTCCCTCTGCGATGGCAAGATAAGGTCCACAACCTTATCCTTGTAATGTGGATCAAGAAGGGTTGTGAGGCCGGATTGCAGAGGGGGCGCCCCTTGCGGCTAAGTGCAGCGTAACCCTGGGAGTGAGACAGGGAGTACAGTGCCCAAAGATGTACGGGTTGCCAGAGCGCTGTTGCTGAGTAGCAGATAGCAGGGAGCTGCTGGGGTGCGCTGGTAAGGTTGAAGGGCAACCGTGAAAAGAGGGATTCCAGGTATGGAGCCGTGGAGCAACCAGGAGCGGAGTCAGAGCCAGGCCAATGGTCATTCAGCACAGGAATCAGTCCAAGGTGAGGTACAGCAGGATAATCAGGAACAGAGAAGGTAGCCGAGCCAGGGGTCAAACACAGGAGGACGATCAAGGTACAGATGCAGAGCCGAAGAATAGTCAGGTCCAAGCCGGGGTCAATGCAGGCGGAATACTGGAGCAGTCAGACAAGCCGAGTAGTAACAGGAAGCAGGTATCACAACAGGAACAAGGAACACAGGAAGCTGATGATAATCCAGCAACCAGCATGCACCAGCAGCAGGCTTAAATAGGCAGAAGGGCGCCACCATGAGGAATACTGGCAGAATTACCCGTCCTATGGTTATCACCCTGACAGTGCCCCCCCCCCTAGGGGCAGCCTCCGGATGCCCAATCTGGCCCATTTTTCAGGGTATCGGGCTTGAAACCTCTGGAACAGTCTAGGGGCATGAATGTTATTTAACAAGAAATTGAACAGTCCTACCTCTCCGACAGCAGTCCAGAATGGCTTCTACTTCGTATTCTGTTTCATTGTCCACCAAGATTGGAGTCGGCGGAGCTTCTTCTCTCCCTGGAAAAGGACTGGAGACAACAGATTTTAATAAAGAAACATGGAATACTGGGTGGATTTTATAGGAACTTGGTAAAGACAATTCAAATGCCACTGGGTTAATTTCCTTCTTAATTGTGAATGGACTGATAAACCTTGGTCTTAAGATTTGTTGAGGAAATCCACACTCTATCTCCAACTTTAAAGACAGGATCTCTCCTCCCCTTGTCATAATGTTTTTTATAATTCTCTTGGGCCTTCTGCATACTTGCCTGGAGAGTTAGGTAATTAGCCTGAATGGCATTTATCCTGTCCTGGACTGCAGGGACTGAGGTCTCTGGTATAACATTAGGCAAGAATGAGGGATGGAAACCGTAGTTGGCCCAGAAAGGTGACTGATTGATGGAAGCATGGATTGAGTTGTTGTATGCAAACTCCGCACACGGGAGTAGCAAGGACCAGTCGTCCTGGGAGAAGGACCAGAAGCAACGTAAGTACTGTTCTAAAGTTTGATTAGTTCTTTCAGTTTGACTGTTGCTTTGAAGATGGTAAGCTGAAGATAGGCACACTTTAATGGAAAGCATTTTGCAGAGCTCCTTCCAGAACTTAGAGGTGAATTGCACCCCTCTGTCGGACACAATGTTGCTCGGTAGGCCGTGAAGTCTGACTATCTCTTTTATGAAGATTTTCGCCGTGTCAGCAGCAGATGGTGTACCAATCATGGGCAAGAAATGCGCCATCTTGGACAGGCGGTCAACGAATACCAAGATGGTTGTAAATTTCTCCGAGGGTGGTACCTCTACTATGAAATCCATAGATATTTCTTTTCATGGTTGCTCCGGCACAGGCAATGGGCGTAGTAGACCCCAAGATCTGATGTTAGACCCCTTGTTACGTTGACAAATGGTGCAGGAACTGACATATTCCCTGCAGTCAGGCTTCAGAGTGGGCCACCAAAAAGATCGCTGAACAAGCTCCAAAGTCTTTCGTACCCTGAAGTGACCAGCAAGTTGGTGGTCATGTAAAGTCTTTAGAACCTGGGCTCTGGCTTGCTGCGGAACAAAAATTTTGTTCTGATACCAAAGAAAAGCTTCCTGGTTTCTTAAAGAGAGTGCTTCTAGTTCAGAGCATTGGGAAGAAGCTTGTTTCAATGAGAAACTCAGGTCGGTTTGAATCATGAGAAAATTCTGTGGAGATAATATAGTGCTAGGAGTGATTTCTTCGGGAGTGTCAGGAAACATCCCGGACAAGGCATCGGCCTTCCCGTTCTTAGACCCTGGGCGGAAGGAGATATGAAAATTGAATCTGGCAAAAAACAAGGCCCATCGAGCTTGTCTGGGTCTCAAGCGTTTAGCAGTGCGAAGATACTCCAGGTTTCTGTGATCCGTGAATATCATGATGGGATGCTGAGCACCTTCAAGGAGGTACTGCCATTCCTCCAGGGCAGTTTTAATAGCCAAGAGCTCTCGATCTCCCACATCATAATTCCTTTCAGATGGACTCATCTTCCGCGAGGAGAAGGCCACAGGATGGAGTAACGACTTAGGACCCTGACGTTGGGATAAGACTGTCCCTGTGGCAACTTAAGAGGCGTCAACCTCTAAGATGTAAGGGTGGACCGGATCAGGATGTTGCAGGATATGTGCGGAGGTAAAGAGGGATTTGAGCTTATCAAAAGCTGATTGGGCTTCTGAAGACCACAGGAACCGAGTATGTAAACGGGTAACTTGGGTGATTGGTGAGATGATGGAGGAAAAGTTCTTTATAAACCTCCTATAAAAGTTTGCAAACCCCACAAATCTTTGTACTCCCTTTTTATCCGATGGAGTTGGCCAGTCCAAGATTGCCTGTACCTTTTGCGGGTCCATAGCAACACCACCAGTGGAGATAATTAGCCCCAGGAATTGTATTGACTCCTTTTCGAAATCACACTTCTCTGCTTTTACATAGAGTTTGTGCTTACGTAGAGTGTGCAGAACTGTCCTTACATGTGTACGATGGAGCTCCAGGGAGGTTGAAAATATCAGGATATCATCCAGGTAGATGATGACGAAGTAATCCAGAAAGTCTCGAAAGACATCGTTTACGAAATGTTGGAATGTGGCCGGGGCGTTGCACAATCCAAATGGCATCACTAAGTACTCGAAATGTCCAAAGCGAGTTCTAAATGCTGTCTTCCATTCATCACCCTATTGGATGCGAACGAGATTGTAGACTCCTCGAAGGTCAAGCTTAGTAAATATTCGGGCAGTACGGAGTCTCTGGAAAAGTTCCGGAACTAGAGGAAGAGGGTAACGTTTTTTTATAGTGATTTTATTGAGCTCCCTGTAATCCACACATGGTCTTAGGGATTTGTCCCTTTTTTCGACAAAAAAGATTCCGGCTCCAGCAGGAGAAGAGGAGGAACGGATGAAGCCTTTCTCCAGGTTTTCATCAATGTATTGTCGCAATGTTCTTAGTTCCATCTCCGAGAGGGGGAATATGCGACCGAATGGGATTTCGGCTCCTGGGAGTAATTCAATTGGACAATCGTATGACCGGTGTGGTGGTAGGACATCAGCCTTTTTCTTGTCAAAGACGTCTGAAAACTCCTGGTAGGCCGGTGGAATACTCTGGTTGTTGACAGGTACAGGTTGAACTGACAGGCAACTGGCTACATTACTGGTTTCAGGGGCAAGACATTGCTGTAGGCAATAAGGTGAAGTGAATGAAATCTCTTTCCTGATCCAGTTGATCTGGGGGTTGTGGGCTTGGAGCCATGGGGTACCCAAGATGACGGGGAACATAGGTGAGCTTAGAATGTCGAAACATATGAATTCCTGATGACCATCAGGAGTAGTAACCAAAAGAGGAACGGTCTCTTGTGTCACAGGACCGGAACTAGGCAGGGTGCCATCAGCCAGGAGAACTTCCAATCTACGTTTCTTGGGAAGTAGGGCCAGTCCAAGCTTTACTGCTAAGTCCAAGTCCAAGAAACAACTGCATGCCCCGGAGTCGACTATGGCCTGAAGCTGAACCCCCTTGTCGGCCAACTGTAGCGTGATGGAAAGTATAAGGTGAGAAGTGGAAGTTCCGGACATCTGGAAGTACACTGGAGAGTTCTTGGGTACCTTGCTGGGCCTTATGGGGCAGTTGCTCAGGAAATGTCCCTTTCGGCCACAATAGAGACAGAGATTGGCTTGACGCCGATGCTGTTTTTCCTCAGGAGTCAGTGCGGATCGCACCAAACCAACAGGCATAGTGCCGATCTCTGGTACCAGCACTTTGGGAGTCTGAGAACGTTCAGCCTGGCGCTCCCGAAGGTGTCTATCCAACTGAATGGATAGCTGAATGAGCCCCTCGAGGGTAGCAGGGATGCCGACCCTGGCCAACTCGTCCTCAAGGGATTCAGAAAGCCCCAGGTGAAACTGGTATTGCAACGTAGCCTCATTCCAGTCTGTATCGGCAGACCACCGGCGGAAGTCCATAGTATAGTCTTCCACCGGGCACCGTTTCTGTTGAAGAGAATGCAGAACGGCCTCAGCGGTGGCTGTACGCTGGGGGTCTTCATACAATTGCGACAAGGCCATAAAGAACGTTTCCACTGAACTAGTAGCTGGGACCTTCCGTTCCCATAACCTGTGGGCCCATGCCTGGGGTTCATTGGTCAGCAGGGAGATAAGAAAGCCAACTTTGACAATCTCAGTGGAAAAGGTACGGGGTTGCAGAGCCAGATATAACAGGCAGGCATTCTTGAAGGATCTGAATTTCTGCCGGTCTCCAGAGAAACGTTCAAGGGTAGGTACCCGCGGTTCTGGGGGCAAAGTCAGTACTGAAGAGGCCGTAGCAGGGAGATTGGTGGTGGAAAAAACAGGATCTAAAAAGGCAGATGGTAGCTTAAAATGTTGAAGTTTTCCTTCTAATTGAAGGTATCCTTCCTGAAGAACTTGGACCACTCGTGTAAGGGTAGCGGCCTGTTGGCATAAAGTCTCTATTGGGGACGCACCTCCGCTGGCCTCAGTCATGGCTGGATTATACTGTCCGAGTCCTGGATGTGAGGCCGGATTGCAGAGGGGGCGCCCCTTACGGCTAAGTGCAGCGTAACCCTGGGAGTGAGACAGGGAGTACGGTGCCCATAGGTGCACGGGTTGCCAGAGCGCTGTTGCTGAGTAGCAGATAGCAGGGAGCTGCTGGGGTGCGCTGGTAAGGTTGAAGGGCAACCGTGCAAGGAGGGATTCCAGGTATGGAGCCGTGGAGCAACCAGGAGCGGAGTCAGAGCAAGGCCAATCAGTCCAAGGTGAGGTACAGCAGGATAATCAGGAACAGAGAAGGTAGCCGAGCCAGGGGTCAAACACAGGAGGATGATCAAGGTACAGATGCAGAGCCGAAGAATAGTCAGGTCCAAGCCGGGGTCAATGCAAGCGGAATACTGGAGCAGTCAGGCAAGCCGAGTAGTAACAGGAAGCAGGTATCACAACAGGAACAAGGAACACAGGAAGCTGATGAGAATCCAGCAACCAGCATGCACCAGCAGCAGGCTTAAATAGGCAGAAGGGCGCCACCATGAGGAATACTGGCAGAATTACCCGTCCTACGGTTATCACCCTGACAGGTTGCCAGCCAGTATTGGTCCTTCAACTTGATACCACGAATATGAGGATCCTTACGCAGGCTTCGCAGGATCAGGGAGGCCATGCAGCGTAGGTTTGCGGAGGCATTCGGTCCGGAGTTCTCTGGGTCACTAAGGACAACATGGTCCACAGCCACCTCCTCCCAGCCACGTACAAGTCCATGTGTTTCTTGAGACTGATCCCTTAAAGACTGCTGCTGATGCTGAGTGCCAGGCTCCACCTCCATACTGACACAATCCTCCTCCTCCTCCTCGTTCTCTTCCTGTCTGATCAGCGGGCACGTGGGAATACTGTCTGGATAAAGGGGCCTTGAGAGCTAAGGAAGTCCTCCTCTTCCTGCCTCTGTTCTGCCTCAAGTGCCCTGTCCATTATTCCACGCAGCGTGTGCTCCAACAGGCGGACAAGGGGGACAGAGTCACTGATGCATGCACTGTCACTGCTCACCATCCTCGTGGCCTACTCAAATGGTGACAGGACAGTGCATGCATCCCTGATCATGGCCCAATGGCGTGGGGAAAAAAAACAAGCTCCCCTAACCCTGTCCTGGTGCCATAGTCGCACAGGTACTCATTGATGGCCCTCTGCTGTGCGTGCAGCCGCTGCAGCATGGCCAATGTTGAGTTCCACCTGGTGGGCATGTCACAGATTAGGCGGGTCTTGGGCAGGTTAAACACCTTTTGGAGGTCTGCCAGCCGAGCACTGACATACACACAGACTTTCCTGGCCTGCCTCAGGACATCCTGTAAGACCGGGTACCTGCCCAAGACCCGCTGCACCACCAAGTTAAGGACGTGAGCCAAACAGGGCACATGGGTCATTTGTCCCTGTCGGAGGGCAGAGAGGAGGTTGGTGCCATTGTCGCAAACCACCATTCCTGCCTTAAGTTGGCGTGGCATCAGCCACCTCTGAACCTGCCCCTGCAGAGCTGACAGAACCTCTGCCCCAGTGTGGCTCCTGTCCCCCAAGCACACCAGCTCAAGCACCGCATGGCATCTTTTGGCCTGCATACTTGAGTAGCCCCTTGAACGGCTACGGAGCACCGCTGGTTCCGAGGACCAAGCACAGGAAGAGGCCATGGAGGAAGAAGAAGAGGAGGGGGTGGAGGAGAGAGGTGTGTCACAATCATTAGTAGTGGCATTTTGGAGGCGTGGTGGCAGAACAACCTCCAACACTACTGCACCTTGTCCTGCATCCTTCCCAGCTGCCAGCAGAGTCACTCAATGCGAGGTGAAACTTAGGTAACGTCCCTGTCCATGCCTGCTGGACAATGAGTCAGCGGTAATATGCACCTTACCGCTGACCGCCCTGTCCAGCGAGGGATTGACAGCCAGAATCGCCTTCCGTGAGAAAAAGTGGCGTTTGGGTACCTGCCACTGAGGAACCGCACATTCCACAAACTCACGGAAGGGGGCAGAGTCTACCAACTGAAAAGGCAGCAGTTGAAGTGCTAGCAATTTTGCCAAGCTAGCATTCAACCGCTGGGCAAGTGGATGGCTGGGAGCGAACTTCTTTCGGTGGTGCAGCAGCTGGGGCAGGGAAATTTGCCTGGTACAATCTGACATCGGTGTACCAAAAGCAGATTGCCCACAAGTACTTGGCTGTGACACACCTAATTCTACACCTTCATTCCTCTCAGTGCAGGTCTCAGAGAGGACTGAAGGTATAGTGGGGTTGGAGATCCCAGCTGATGAGGAGCAAGGAGAGGTCCTCTTTGTTCTTTGGTGTGGGTCTTTTAGATACGCTTGCCAATGAACTGCTTGGCAGGTCAACATGAGTCTGGTCAAGCATATGGTGCCAAAGCGGGAGATGTTTTGGCCACGCGAGATACGCTTGAGATATATGTTCCAAATAGCAGCGGTGCGATCTGATGCACTCGTCTCAAAAAAGGCCCACACCAAAGAACTTTTGGAATAACGCGCAGAGACAGCAGCGCCCTGCACATGCGGAGCTTTGGTGTGTGATGCAGTCAGTGTGCTGCGCTTAGGCTGGCCCCTGGAGGGCATCCTTACTCGTTGGTGATGTGCCTCCTCCTCCTCTCTCCTATCAGGCACCCACGTTGAGTCAGTGACCTCATCATCCCCTCCCTACTCATCACTGGAGCAAACCTGGCAGTATGCTGCAGCAGGAGGAGCATGACTTCCAGATTGCTGTCCTTCTTGGGCACCCCCTCTGTCCGTACTCACGTTACTGCCTTCATCTAGCTCAGTATCATCATCAGAGCCTTCTAAATGCTGGGCATCCCCCTGGAGCATGTACCCAACACTGTGGTAAAACAGTTCGAGGGACTCCTCAGGAGGACATGGTGGGGCTAGGGAAGGAGTCACTGATGCCATTGAGCCGAGGGAAGAGGCCGCGTTGGCAGCTGCTTTGCCAGACAAAGTACCCTGAGCATGGGTGAGAGAGGATGAAGAGGAAGAGGAAGGCTTGGTCATCCACTCGACCAAGTCTTCCGCATGTTGCGGCTCAACACGGCCAGCTGCTGAAGAAAAGGCCAAGCGTGTCCCACGGCCACGTGCCGATGAGGATGCACCGTCTCCACGACCAGCACTGTTGCCTCTAGACACAGAGCCTGCTTGCCCTGTTTTATTGGCTTGTGACTGTCTGCCTCTCCTTGTTGGCCTTCCAGACATACTAATGGCCTGTAGTTGCACTAAGCTGGGATATATATATATATATATATATATATATATATATATATATATATATATATATATATATATATATTTATATATATATATATATTTATACTGATACTGCAGCTAGCTGCCTGCCTGTAGTATGAGAACACCACCAACCTTCTACAGGTAGCTTTAGCTGAACACTGTGCAGAGCTCGAAAAAACTAACTTGTAGCTTATTTAGCTGCCTGCGGTAGTGATAGGATCAGGAAAACACCATCAGCCTTCTACAGGTAGCTTTAGGTGAACACTGTGCAGAGCTCACAAAAAATAACTTGTAGCTTATTTAGCTGCCTGCGGTAGTGATAGGATCAGGAAAACACCACCAACCTTCTACAGGTAGCTTTAGCTGAACACTGTGCAGAGCTCGCACTACACTAACTTGTAGTTTTAGCTGAACACTGTGCAGAGCTCGCAAAAAACTAACTTGTAGTTAATTTAGCTGCCTGCGGTAGTGATAGGATCAGGAAAGCACCACCAACCTTCTACAGGTAGCTTTAGCTGAACACTGTGCAGAGCTCGCAAAAAACTAACATGTAGCTTATTTAGCTGCCTGTGGCAGTAATAGGATCAGGAAAACACCACCAACCTTCTTCAGGTAGCTTTAGGTGAACACTGTGCAGAGCTCGCAAAAAAAATAACTTGTAGCTTATTTAGCTGCCTGCGTTAGTGATAGGATCAGGAAAACACCACCAGCCTTCTACAGGTAGCTTTAGGTGAACACTGTGCAGAGCTCGCAAAAAAATAACTTGTAGCTTATTTAACTGCCTGCGGTAGTGATAGGATCAGTAAAACACCACTAACCTTCTACAGGTAGCTTTAGGTGAACACTGTGCAGAGCTCGCACTACACTAACTTGTAGTTTTAGCTGAACACTGTGCAGAGCTCGCAAAAAAATTACTTGTAGCTTATTTAGCTGCCTGCGGTAGTGATAGAATCAGGAAAACACCACCAACCTTCTACAGGTAGCTTTAGGTGAACACTGTGCAGAGCTCGCAAAAAATAACTTGTAGCTTATTTAGCTGCCTGCGGTAGTGATAGGATCAGGAAAACACCACCAACCTTCTACAGGTAGCTTTAGGTGAACACTGTGCAGAGCTCGCAAAAAACTAAGTTGTAGCTTAATTAGCTGCCTGCAGTAGTGATAGGATCAGGAAAACACCACCAACCTTCTACAGGTAGCTTTAGCTGAACACTGTGCAGAGCTCGCAAAAAACTAACTTGTAGCTTATTTAGCTGCCTGCGGTAGTGATAGGATCAGGAAAACACCACCAACCTTCTACAGGTAGCTTTAGCTGAACACTGTGCAGAGCTCACAATAAACGAACTTGTAGCTTTAGCTGAACACTGTGAGGAGGACGCACTACACTAACTTGTAGCTTTAGATGAACACTGTGCAGAGGTCGCAGTACACTAACTTGTAGTTTTAGCTGAACACTATGAGGAGGATGCACTACACTAACTTGTAGCTTTAGCTGAACACTGTGCAGAGGTCGCACTACACTAACTTGAAGTTTTAGCTGAACACTGTTCAGAGGACGCACTACACTAACTTGTAGCTTTAGCTGAACACTGTGCAGAGGTCACACTACACTAACTTGTAGTTTTAGCTGAACACTGTGAGGAGGACGCACTACCCTAACTTGTAGCTTTAGCTGAACACTGTGCACTACACTAACTTGTAGTTTTAGCTGAACACTGTGAGGAGGACACACTACACTAACTTGTAGCTTATTTAGCTGCCTGCGTTAGTGATAGGATCAGGAAAACACCACCAACCTTCTACAGGTAGCTTTAGGTGAACACTGTGCAGAGCTCGCAAAAAACTAACTTGTAGTTTATTTAGCTGCCTGCAGTAGTGATAGGATCAGGAAAACACCACCAACCTTCTACAGGTAGGTTTAGCTGAACACTGTGCAGAGCTCGCAAAAAACGAACTTGTAGCTTATTTAGCTGCCTGCGGTAGTGATAGGATCAGGAAAACACCACCAACCTTCTACAGGTAGCTTTAGCTGAACACTGTGCAGAGCTCGCAAAAAACGAACTTGTAGTTTTAGCTGAATAGTGTGAGGACGCACTACACTAACTGGTAGCTTTAGCTGAACACTGTGAGGAGGACGCACTACACTAACTTGTAGCTTTAGCTGAACACTGTGCAGAGGTCGCAGTACACTAACTTGTAGTTTTAGCTGAACACTATGAGAAGGACGCACTACACTAACTTGTAGCTTTAGCTGAAGACTGCACAGAGGACGCACTACACTAACTTGTAGCTTTAGCTAAAAACTGTGCAGAGGTCGCACTACACTAACTTGTAGTTTTAGCTGAACACTGTTCAGAGGACGCACTACACTAACTTGTAGCTTTAGCTGAACACTGTGCAGAAGTCACACTACACTAACTTGTAGTTTTAGCTGAACACTGTGAGGAGGACGCACTACCCTAACTTGTAGCTTTAGCTGAACACTGTGCACTACACTAACTTGTAGTTTTAGCTGAACACTGTGAGGAGGACGCACTACACTAACTTGTAGCTTATTTAGCTGCCTGCGGTAGTGATAGGATCAGGAAAACACCACCAACCTTCTACAGGTAGCTTTAGGTGAACACTGTGCAGAGCTCGCATTACACTAACTTGTAGTTTTAGCTGAACACTGTGCAGAGCTCGCAAAAAAATAACTTGTAGCTTATTTAGCTGCCTGCGGTAGTGATAAGATTAGGAAAACACCACCAACCTTCTACAGGTAGCTTTAGCTTAACACTGTGCAGAGCTCGCAAAAAAATAACTTGTAGCTTATTTAGCTGCCTGCGGTAGTGATAGGATCAGGAAAACACCACCAACCTTCTACAGGTAGCTTTAGCTGAACACTGTGCAGAGCTCGCAAAAAACGAACTTGTAGTTTTAGCTGAACACTGTGAGGAGGACGCACTACACTAACTGGTAGCTTTAGCTGAACACTGTGAGGAGGACGCACTACCCTAACTTGTAGCTTTAGCTGAACACTGTGCACTACACTAACTTGTAGTTTTAGCTGAACACTGTGAGGAGGACACATTACACTAACTTGTAGTTTTAGCTGAACACTGTGCAGAGCTCGCAAAAAAATAACTTGTAGCTTATTTAGCTGCCTGCGGTAGTGATAGAATCAGGAAAACACCACCAACCTTTTACAGGTAGCTTTAGGTGAACACTGTGCAGAGCTCACAAAAAATAACTTGTAGCTTATTTAGCTGCCTGCGGTAGTGATAGGATCAGGAAAACACCACCAACCTTCTACAGGTAGCTTTAGGTGAACATTGTGCAGAGCTCGCAAAAAACGAACTTGTAGTTTTAGCTGAACAGTGTGAGGACGCACTACACTAACTGGTAGCTTTAGCTGAATACTGTGAGGAGGACGCACTACACTAACTTGTAGCTTTAGCTGAACACTGTGCAGAGGTCGCAGTACACTAACTTGTAGTTTTAGCTGAACACTATGAGGAGGACGCACTACACTAACTTGTAGCTTTAGCTGAAGACTGCACAGAGGACACACTGCACTAACTTGTAGCTTTAGCTAAAAACTGTGCAGAGGTCGCACTACACTAACTTGTAGTTTTATCTGAACTCTGTTCAGAGGACGCACTACACTAACTTGTAGCTTTAGCTGAACACTGTGCAGAGGTCACACTACACTAACTTGTAGTTTTAGCTGAACACTGTGAGGAGGACGCACTACCCTAACTTGTAGCTTTAGCTGAACACTGTGCACTACACTAACTTGTAGTTTAGCTGAACACTGTGAGGAGGACGCATTACACTAACTTGTAGTTTTAGCTGAACACTGTGCAGAGCTCGCAAAAAAATAACTTGTAGCTTATTTAGCTGCCTGCGGTAGTGATAGAATCAGGAAAACACCACCAACCTTCTACAGGTAGCTTTAGGTGAACACTGTGCAGAGCTCGCAAAAATAACTTGTAGCTTATTTAGCTGCCTGTGGTAGTGAAAGGATCAGGAAAACACCACCAACCTTCTACAGGTAGCTTTAGGTGAACATTGTGCAGAGCTCGCAAAAAACTAACTTGTAGCTTATTTAGCTGCCTGCAGTAGTGATAGGATCAGGAAAACACCACCAACCTTCTACAGGTAGCTTTAGCTGAACACTGTGCAGAGTTCACGAAAAACGAACTTGTAGCTTATTTAGCTGCCTGCGGTAGTGATAGGATCAGGAAAACACCACCAACCTTCTACAGGTAGCTTTAGCTGAACACTGTGCAGAGCTCGCAAAAAAATAACTTGTAGCTTATTTAGCTGCCTGCGGTAGTGATAGGATCAGGAAAACACCACCAACCTTCTACAGGTAGCGTTAGCTGAACACTGTGCAGAGCTCGCAAAAAATGAACTTGTAGTTTTAGCTGAACACTGTGAGGAGGACGCACTACACTAACTGGTAGCTTTAGCTGAACACTGTGAGGAGGACGCACTACACTAACTTGTAGCTTTAGCTGAACACTGTGCAGAGGTCGCAGTACACTAACTTGTAGTTTTAGCTGAACACTATGAGGAGGACGCACTACACTAACTTGTAGCTTTAGCTGAACACTGTGCAGAGGTCGCACTACACTAACTTGCAGTTTTAGCTGAACACTGTTCAGAGGACGCACTACACTAACTTGTAGCTTTAGCTGAACACTGTGCAGAGGTCACACTACACTAACTTGTAGTTTTAGCTGAACACTGTGAGGAGGACGCACTACCCTAACTTGTAGCTTTAGCTGAACACTGTGCACTACACTAACTTGTAGTTTTAGCTGAACACTGTGAGGAGGACGTACTACACTAACTTGTAGCTTATTTAGCTGCCTGCGGTAGTGAAAGGATCAGGAAAACACCCCCAACCTTCTACAGGTAGCTTTAGGTGAACATTGTGCAGAGCTCGCAAAAAAACTAACTTGTAGCTTATTTAGCTGCCTGCAGTAGTGATAGGATCAGGAAAACACCACCAACCTTCTACAGGTAGCTTTAGCTGAACACTGTGCAGAGCTCACGAAAAACTAACTTGTAGCTTATTTAGCTGCCTGCGGTAGTGATAGGATCAGGAAAACACCACCAACCTTCTACAGGTAGCTTTAGCTGAACACTGTGCAGAGCTCGCAAAAAAATAACTTGTAGCTTATTTAGCTGCCTGCGGTAGTGATAGGATCAGGAAAACACCACCAACCTTCTACAGGTAGCTTTAGCTGAACACTGTGCAGAGCTCGCAAAAAAATAACTTGTAGCTTATTTAGCTGCCTGCGGTAGTGATAGGATCAGGAAAACACCACCAACCTTCTACAGGTAGCTTTAGCTGAACACTGTGCAGAGCTCGCAAAAAACGAACTTGTAGTTTTAGCTGAACACTGTGAGGAGGACGCACTACACTAACTGGTAGCTTTAGCTGAACACTGTGAGGAGGACGCACTACACTAACTTGTAGCTTTAGCTGAACACTGTGCAGAGGTCGCAGTACACTAACTTGTAGTTTTAGCTGAACACTATGAGGAGGATGTACTACACTAACTTGTAGCTTTAGCTGAACACTGTGCAGAGGTCGCACTACACTAACTTGTAGTTTTAGCTGAACACTGTTCAGAGGACGCACTACACTAACTTGTAGCTTTAGCTGAACACTGTGCAGAGGTCACACTACACTAACTTGTAGTTTTAGCTGAACACTGTGAGGAGGACGCACTGCCCTAACTTGTAGCTTTAGCTGAACACTGTGCACTACACTAACTTGTAGTTTTAGCTGAACACTGTGAGGAGGACGCACTACACTAACTTGTAGCTTATTTAGCTGCCTGCGGTAGTGATAGGATCAGGAAAACACCACCAACCTTCTACAGGTAGCTTTAGCTAAACACTAACTTGTAGTTTTAGCTGAACACTGTGAGGAGGACGCACTACACTAACTTGTAGCTTTAGCTGAACACTGTGCAGAGGTCGCAGTACACTAACTTGTAGTTTTAGCTGAACACTATGAGGAGGACGCACTACACTAACTTGTAGCTTTAGCTGAACACTGTGCAGAGGTCGCACTACACTAACTTGTAGTTTTAGCTGAACACTGTTCAGAGGACGCACTACACTAACTTGTAGCTTTAGCTGAACACTGTGCAGAGGTCACACTACACTAACTTGTAGTTTTAGCTGAACACTGTGAGGAGGACGCACTACCCTAACTTGTAGCTTTAGCTGAACACTGTGCACTACACTAACTTGTAGTTTTAGCTGAACACTGTGATGAGGACGCACTATACTAACTTGTAGCTTAAGTAGCTGCCTGCGGTAATGATAGGATCAGGAAAACACCACCAACCTTCTACAGGTAGCTTTAGCTAAACACTAACTTGTAGTTTTAGCTGAACACTGTGAGAAGGACGCACTAAACTAACTTGTAGCTTTAGCTGAACACTGTTCAGAGGACGCACTACCCTAACTTGTAGCTTTAGCTGAACACTGTGCAGAGGTCACACTAAACTAACTTGTAGCTTTAGCTGAATACTGTGAGGAGGACGCACTACACTAACTTGTAGTTTTAGCTGAACACTGTTCAGAGGACGCACTACCCTAACTTGTAGCTTTAGCTGAACACTGTGCAGAGGTCACACTAAACTAACTTGTAGCTTTAACTGAACACTGTGAGGAGGACACACTACACTAACTGTAATAAGTCTAGCTGCCTGACTGTGGTACTAATAGGATCAAATCAAAAGAACACCAGCAATTTTCTTCAGGTAGCTGTAAATACTGTAACAAGACAAGCCTGCCTGTCAGTAGGAAGATAACAGGAACGGATCTAGCTAAACTGAATACAGTGTGTGTATATATATATATATATATATATATATATATATATATATATATATATACAACACCTGGGATGCATATATATACACAATACACTGTAAGTGCAGCTAACTCACTGACTGCCCTGCCTAATCTATCTAATTTAAATCAAATGACAATGTCTCTCTGTCTATCTCTTTCAACGCCGGAACACACACTACACAGGGCCGCCACTGAGGAACCGCACATTCCACAAACTCACGGAAGGGGGCAGAGTCTACCAAAAGGCAGCAGCAGTTGAAGTGCTAACAATTTTGCCAAGCTAGCATTCAACCGCTGGGCAAGTGGATGGCTGGGAGTGTACTTCTTTCGGCGGTGCAGCAGCTGGGGCAGGGAAATTTGCCTGGTACAATCTGACGTCGGTGTACCAAAAGACCAAAAGCAGATTGCCAACAAGTACTTGGCTGTGACACCTGTTCTACATCTTCATTCCTCTCAGTGCAGGTCTCAGAGAGGACTGAAGGTATAGTGGGGTTGGAGATCCCAGCTGATGAGGAGCAGGTAGCTTTAGCTGAACACTGTGCAGAGCTCACGAAAAACTAACTTGTAGCTTATTTAGCTGCCTGCGGTAGTGATAGGATCAGGAAAACACCACCAACCTTCTACAGGTAGCTTTAGCTGAACACTGTGCAGAGCTCGCAAAAAAATAACTTGTAGCTTATTTAGCTGCCTGCGGTAGTGATAGGATCAGGAAAACACCACCAACCTTCTACAGGTAGCTTTAGCTGAACACTGTGCAGAGTTCGCAAAAAACAAACTTGTAGTTTTAGCTGAACACTGTGAGGAGGACGCACTACACTAACTGGTAGCTTTAGCTGAACACTGTGAGGAGGACGCACTACACTAACTTGTAGCTTTAGCTGAACACTGTGCAGAGGTCGCAGTACACTAACTTGTAGTTTTAGCTGAACACTATGAGGAGGACGTACTACACTAACTTGTACCTTTAGCTGAACACTGTGCAAAGGTCGCACTACACTAACTTGTAGTTTTAGCTGAACACTGTTCAGAGGACGCACTACACTAACTTGTAGCTTTAGCTGAACACTGTGCAGAGGTCACACTACACTAACTTGTAGTTTTAGCTGAACACTGTGAGGAGGACGCACTACCCTAACTTGTAGCTTTAGCTGAACACTGTGCACTACACTAATATAAAAAGAAAAAAACTGCGCTGAAAATAAGTAGATATGCTGCAGTAATAAGTGGGGTACACCAAATAGTAATAAAGAAAAAAAAAACGCGCTTAACTTAATACATGTGAATACCACTAAGGTATAATAGGGATATTAAACAGTCCAATATATTGCATAAAAGTCCACAAATGAATTCAAATCTTCAGTGACGAAAAAATTGATGAATCCCAAAAGGATAAAATAGAACGGCAAATAGTAAGTAGAATGCTTACCAGATGGCAAGCCAATTCAAACAGGTGGCTTAAACCCAGCCTGGGCCTTTAAGGAACCAGTCCCGGTGTAATGGGTAAACCTTCCACTCGTGAAGGGTGAACGTGGATTCATGCGACAGATGTTTAGTGAATAAAAGTGAATATAGAACAAACACCGGACAGTTGGATGGCAGGAATAACACAACGTGCCGCGAAACACACCAATTTCCTGCTTACCAGATGAAAGCCTTAGATAGACACACTGACACAGCTTGGGAATCAGCCTCCTTCCACCGGACAATGTACGCCAATCACGTCCGTCTTACCAAAGCTCCACAGTATCTGATTCACTTCCGATCAGAGGTTGGTTTGCAAAATGTTGAATAAATTCTTTTATAGATGAGAATTCATTGAATCCAAACTTAAGACTTGTTCCACATTGGTAGACTTGAAAGTGTTTCACTGAGTCCTTGGCCCTTACTGACAATGAGTACACGTTGGCCTTGGAGTCATTTTCCTCAACAGATAACTGCCATCCTGTCCATTGGTAAGCAAAAGAGCTTCTGCTGAATGTCGGGTCAGATTCTCATGAAACCACCTATATGAAATCTTTGTCCTTTTTTTCACAGAGCTTTCTTTTGGTGGTATTTAATCACTGCTGGGTTCTTTATTTTTTGCGCAAATCCTCTGCACTAGGACCTCAAGACCATAGGCCTGCATTGGATGTGATGATGTCAAAGGATAGTTCACCACTGGAGCATGGGGGAGCGCCCTATGCACTACACTAACTTGTAGTTTTAGCTGAACACTGTGAGGAGGACGCACTACACTAACTTGTAGCTTATTTAGCTGCCTGCGGTAGTGATAGGATCAGGAAAACACCACCAACCTTCTACAGGTAGCTTTAGCTAAACACTAACTTGTAGTTTTAGCTGAACACTGTGAGGAGGACGCACTACACTAACTTGTAGCTTTAGCTGAACACTGTTCAGAGGACGGACTACCCTAACTTGTAGCTTTAGCTGAACACTGTGCAGAGGTCACACTAAACTAACTTGTAGCTTTAGCTGAACACTGTGAGGAGGACGCACTACACTAACTTGTAGTTTTAGCTGAACACTGTGCAAAGGTCACACTAAACTAACTTGTAGCTTTAACTGAACACTGTGAGGAGGACACACTACACTAACTGTATTAAGTCTAGCTGCCTGACTGTGGTACTAATAGGATCAAATCAAAAGAACACCAGCAATTTTCTTCAGGTAGCTGTAAATACTGTAACAAGACAAGCCTGCCTGTCAGTAGGAAGATAACAGGAAGGGATCTAGCTAAACTGAATACAGTGTGTATATACATATATATATATATATATATATATATATATATATATATATATATATATATATATATATACAACACCTGGGATGCATATATATACACAATACACTGTAAGTGCAGCTAACTCACTGACTGTCCTGCCTAATCTAACTTAAATCAAATGACAATGTCTCTCTGTCTATCTCTTTCAACGCCGGAACACACACTACACAGGGCCGCCACTGAGGAACCGCACATTCCACAAACTCACGGAAGGGGGCAGGGTCTACCAAAAGGCAGCAGCAGTTGAAGTGCTAACAATTTTGCCAAGCTAGCATTCAACCGCTGGGCAAGTGGATGGCTGGGAGTGAACTTCTTTCGGCGGTGCAGCAGCTGGGGCAGGGAAATTTGCCTGGTACAATCTGACGTCGGTGTACCAAAAGACCAAAAGCAGATTGCCCACAAGCACTTGGCTGTGACACCTGTTCTACATCTTCATTCCTCTCAGTGCAGGTCTCAGAGAGGGCTGAAGGTATAGTGGGGTTGGAGGTCCCAGCTGATGAGGAGCAAGGAGAGGTCCTCTTTGTTCTTTGGTGTGGGTCTTTTAGATACGCTTGCCAACGAACTGCATGGCAGATCAACATGTGTCTGGTCAAGCATATGGTGCCCAAGCGGGAGATGTTTTGGCCACGCGAGGTACGCTTGAGACATATGCTCCAAATAGCAGCGGTGCGATCTGATGCACTCATCTCAAAAAAGGCCCACACCAAAGAACTTTTGGAATAACGCGCAGAGACAGCAGCGCCCTGCACATGCGGTGCTTGCATGATTAAATCACTTAAAACATCAACAGCACCTGGCCCTGATGGTTTCAGAACATCATACTAAAAAAAATTTGCACCCCCAATTAGTACCCAGACTAACCAGGTTATTTAACCACATCCTAACGGGCTGCCATTTTTCGGAAGATATGCTCCTAGCCAACCTATCTCTGATACCTAAACCTCTTAAAGACCATACCCTTCCACAGAATTTCCACCCGATCTCAGTCCTCAATAATGACTTGAAAATCTTTGTCAGACTTCTAGCAGACAGACTGGCAACAGTTATCACTTCCCTAATTCATACTGACCAAACCGGAATCATCCCTGGCAGACAGATAACTGATAATATCAGACTTGTAACAAATATAGTATAAGATGCCAACCTTTACTCTCGTCCTGTATGCCTCCTTAGCCTTGACATACACAAGGCGTTTGACAGTGTAAACTGGTCATATCTCAACCACTTACTTCCTAAATTTGGCATTACTGATAAATTCATCCATGGATTTAATGCCCTTTACCACCTCCCCCAAACAAGAATCAAAATCCCAGGCCACAACTCAGATTTCTTTTCCCTAAGTAGAGGTACCAGACAAGGCTGCCCCCTATCCCCACTTCTATTTGCGTTAGCAATTGAACCCCTTGCACAAGCCATAAGAAATAACTTAAATATCAAAGGCTATAATAAAGGTCCATATGAATTCAAATTAAGTCTATACGCAGATGATGCTTTATTATTTCTTACAGACCCTCTCATTTCCATACCCAGCCTCATAACTGAACTAAACTCCTTTCATACATTGTCAGGTCTAGGTATTAACTTTAACAAATGTTCGGCTCTCCATATCAATCTTTCCCCCTACTTGACCTCCAGTTTACAACAAAATTTCAATTCTATTTGGTGTTCCAGCTCTTTCAGATATCTTGGCGTCCACATTACTTCCCATCACAAATTATTATATAAAACTAACTACTCCCCACTTTTCGCACATGTCAGTTCTCGTACTAAAAGTATGGTCATCCTATCATATCTCCCTCCTTGGTAGGATCTGACAATGACAATTCTCCCCAAACTCCTATACTATTTTCGAGCACTACCTATTAATGTCCCCAAAAAAAACAGACTAGAAGCCCTTCAAAGAGAGATCAACAGATTTATCTGGTCAAATAAAAAAACAAGATGTATTTATTCTCTTATGTTTAGACCCCAAAAGAAAGGTGGACTTGGCATACCAAACATCTGCCAATACTTCTTAGTAGGGATGAGCTTCGAGTTTGAGTTGAACTCATGTTCGACTTGAACATCGGCTGTTCGCCAGTTCGCCTAACAGCGAACAATTTGGGGTGTTCGCGGCAAATTCGAAAGCCGCGGAACACCCTTTAAAAGTCTATGGGAGAAATCAAAAGTGCTAATTTTAAAGGTTTATATGCATGGTATTGTCATTAAAAGTGTTTTGGGGACCTGGGTCCTGCCCCAGGGGACATGGATCAATGCAAAAAAAAGTTTTAAAAATGGCCGTTGTTGGGGTATATGTATGTTCTAAAAGCAAGTGAACATCCTGACTAGAGTGTTCCTTCAAACCCATTCAGATCTGGAGATCATTCCGACAAGAAATTATGACACACACACAAGGCATGCAATTCAGAATGATCCAATCTTTTACTTCCGTATTTTCACTTATATAACCAACATGACATCACAACAAAAGTCCAACCCCTTCATTAATATATGGTAAAGTTACAGACATACAAGATGTTTAAATAGAATATTAATAACTCATATAGAAACTTACAACAGGAAAGGACTTACACTTCATTTAAAAGAAGTCAGGCCATTTACAAGAAATTGAAACTAACTTTTGATAAACGTCACATATACATATTATTCTAAGATGGATACATATTTTTATAGCTAAAATGGTGGACAGCAAGCTAAAATATCCCTACAATCCCCTCTTTGATCATAAATGTATGATCTCACTTCTTTATCATGGTGGTATTCTCAGCCTGCTTCTGATGATACATACTGAGATAAGTTTTATTGGGAGATGAGTGATCTGAAATGCGAGTGGCTCTATTAATAAGGCACATAATAAGCTTATTATACACAAGATAAAGGAAAAAGAACACAATCATGATCAAAATTATGGCAATATCCCTTATCCAAGAGAATATCCCTCCAAATCCAAAATCAACATTTCCAAAAGGACTCCAGGTCTGGGCTATGTTGCGAGCCTCTTGTTGCAGCTTGGCCACCTCTTTTCTATGCTGAGCTATCACATCATAATAATCTGGTACCTCTATACTGGTATTGTGTACCCAAGTACAACATTCATAATCCTCAGTCATTTCACATAATCCTGTAAGGGCTGAACCCATGCTTTCAATGGCTAAGTCATGCAATTCTAGTTGTTTTCTAATAGCCCTAGTTTCAACATTAAGTTTAGAAATGTCATCAGAGTTCTTTTCCATCATCTTATCAATAATTCCTAAATAATTATTCAACCTTTTCATCAAATCTATTCCCCATCCTGTCCAGGAAGGGAACCATGGCCAGGCCATATCCTTTTCAAGGAATAACTCTCTCTTGTTACAATGTTTTAATGGATACCTTGGGTGTATACTAGCTTCAAGTAAATGACTCCCATCACTATCACCTATCACCCCCATTATGGGCACCAGTAAAGCCAGGTAACACCAGCCTTGGGCCTCTTGTGGAATCCAGGGATAACAAGTCTTTCCACAACAAACATAAGTATGGTTACCAAACGAGAAGGGCGTATTCACAGCAGTCTCTTGATCTACTGCTGTAACTATTGCCAGAACCTGAAACAAATGCTGTACAGATTTACTACTATCATTTTTAGAGGCAAGAGTCTTTTTAAAATCAGCCCGTACTCTGACCTTATCGTGGTGTGTTTGATATAAAGAACAAGACTTCCCACTAAGGGCATAGCAATTAGAAATGTTCAAAACCGATTGACTACAGGTATGAGCATTTCTAGTAGAATTCCCTAAATTAAAACACCAGGTAGGATTATGACTTCTATTGATAATGTGAAAGGAAATGGTGTCATTAATTCTTCTGCTGACATTCAAAAGGTCAAGGGGAATCTTTCCTTTTAAAAGGGGAGTAATATTTAAAGGTATAGCCATTAGGGGTATCCTAACAGTGCTAAGGTGCAATTTGCCACAAATCCAACATTTCTGAAATCCTGATTTCGGAACATAAGCATATTTAAATTTTAGCAAAACCATTTTATCAGCAAAATTATCCTCAATGTCTCTCTTGTTTCTAACTTGTATCACTGTAATGTTCTCCTATGTATGTGTGTTTCCACAAATACTTTTAATGCCACCCAAGTCTTCAGGGTGGCAAATACAGTTAGTGATGATCCAAGTGGGCGGGAACACTATCAGGGTGATCAGGAACAGGAAGCAAAATGTTTTGCCAGAAGTCTGTATTGAAATAAGCGAGGTCATCTTCTCTGACCGGACCTGCTTTTCCAAGAACTCCTCCTTCATCTGCTTGGACTTCTGCTTTAGGGCCTCCTGTATTTAGGATCTCCTTCCTGCTCTTGGGGCTTTGGGCAACCTTTTTCATTTGGCTGGCATGGATCCCGGAATAGCAGTTTTCCACCAGGATAGCCGTTCTGATCACTGCAATCACCATAGTAGAAGGTCCAAAGGGATACTCTTGCTTCTTATTTCTGTTCAGCTGTTGGACCACCACAGTGTCTCCCTCCTTGAAGAGGTGAGTAGCTTCCTGTGAAGAAAAAAGAGAGGTGCGAGCAACATTTCTTTGACTGTATCCAATATTTCAACCAGTTTTCTTACACGTTACTCCTGTATTAAGTCTAAATCTCCCTTTTCTACCATTAAAGGTGCTCTGGCCTATGGGGTGGGGGAAGGTCTACCCATCAAAACTTCAAAAAACTTATTTCTGCCAGGACTGCTGGGAGGACCCTTCTCAAGTTGGCAAAGGTTCCTCCTATGGCCTTTCTTATCTTGTCTTTTATTGTTCTGTTCATCCTTTCTACTATTCCTGAACTTGGAGAGTGGTAGGGAATGTGAAACTTCCATTCTATCTTGAGAGTTTTTACCAAGTCCTGGCAGACCCTGGCTATAAAAGCTGAACCATTTGAGAATATGTCCACAATTATCAAAAGATATTCCTGTCTTTTGCCTAGTTTGGGCATGTGTGTGTGATCAGCCGTGACTTGTATACCTGCGTGGCCTATTCCGTGGTACTGTGAATGCACTTGCTGTTGGTATACATGGTTTCCCCTCTTTGCAGAGAAGTCCAGACCTTGGATCTCTCTACACACCCTTTCCATTTCAGTCCCTTAACTCATAATTGAATGCATAATCCTGGGGATCTGCAAGTGACTTTTCAAAAGGGGATAGGTCAGGTATCAGCATAGCAATTTGGATGTCTGCTGTCTGTGAGATAGCAGCTTATTTAGCAGCAAGGTCAGCCAGACCTGCTCATTTCCCCTGGCTATCTCTGTCTGTTGGCCTGTGTGTGCTCTGCAGTGTACTATAGCCTAGAGCAAGAACCATCCACAAAAACATTCTGTGTGTCTGGTAGTGTTGTGGAAGATAAATCAGACCTGGGTGATGTGTCTTGGTGAATGAGGTTTATGCAGTCATGTTATGGCACAACCTCATCCTGTTCTCCTTTTTAATCCTAAAAGGGCATTTAAAATTGGTGCTGGGCCTGCAGTGAGAAGCATATTTGATGTGCAATTTTGGATTGGACAGCAAAATCACCTCATATCCGCTAAACCGATGAGCAGACATGTGCTGTGTATGTACATTTTTCAACAAGATTGACACATTGTGAGTGATGTGAAGTGTGGTGTCGTGTCCCAGAGTGAAAGAAGTGGCCATCTCAACCACCATGGCACAGGACGTTAGAGCGCACCGGGACCATCTTTGAGAAAAAAAACTACAGGGCACAGTCTCCCACTATGTTCCTGGGCCAGTACTCCCGCCATGGTTCTGCAATTTTCCCTGGCAAACAAGTGAAACATTTTGCCATATTCAAGGAGGCTTGGGTTGGTAACCATTACACATTTCAACATGGCAAAACATTTAACACTTCATCAGACCATTTTACAGTATCAGACATTTCAGAGACATTGCTTCAAAGACATTGCTTGTCTCAATATATTGTCATTGAAAGAGCAGTCAGGTATCCATTGGCGGCAGTAACCAATCATACCTAGGAAGGTGAGCATGTCCTTCCTAATAAGTGGGTGGGGCAGACCCATTCAGAGCCACAACTCTTTTGTGACTGACTCTTCTTTCTCCTTTTGTGAGCACAAATACTCAACTGTTTTTTTGTGTTTTGTTTTGTTTTTTGTTTTTTTTCTTTTGATAACATTGTAACTTTTTCTTAAACATTTTGTAACCACATACATGTAACCATTTCAATAAAGATAGGCTATCAGCTCAGCAGTCCTCCTCTGAAGAACTACAAATCAAAAAATCATCAACATACTGCAACAGTACAGAACCATGAGGGGCAGTCCAGGGCCCAAGGGTGACTTGGAGTACAGTGGCCATGTCTCCTCGTCTACAGGGATGAAAAAAAAAACATTCTTTAAATCAATCACAGTAAAATACTCTGCATCGCATGGTATGGTCGTAAGTATTGATGGCACATCAGGCACTACTTGGGCAATTGGTACCACTAGGCTATTGATGTCCCTTAGGTCTTGTACAAACCTATAGTCACCATTTGCTTTCTTTACTGGGAGTATTGTAAGGCGAGACAATTTCCCTTAAGATTCCTTTCTTTAAGAAATCCTCTTTCTCTGTATGTAACTCCCTCTATGTCCTTGCCCCCTTTCCTCTTTTTTATAAAAGTTTACCCTTTAATTTCCTAAGAAATCATTTTGATAATGTGTTGATACTGGTGTTTGTTTTAGGATGTCAAAACATCCCGCTGCGTCTTTTTCAATCAAGGTTTTTTTGTTTTTTTTCTTGAAAGTCAGTCATACTCTTTGTAGCCCAGTCTGACATCTGTAAGTGCATATTTAGGGACAAGGTTACTGAGATAAGTCTGTATTAAAAGACTGTGCATTTCATCTTAAGTTTTAAATCCGGCGTCTTGTGTCATGAAAGGAAACCTAGAGCATTAACTAACTGCATAGTTACTTCCTCTTTTTCTTCCTCTGTGCTTTCTGCTTGTTTTAAAACTGCGTGTTTTGTATTCTGACCCTCTACAGCATGTGCAGTCTCTGCAGCTTTCAACTTCTGCGTTGTGGTATGTAAGATGGAGGTGGCGGGGCACAGGGAACTAGGACACATGGTACAGGCATAGAGAAGGTTGATTTAACCCTTAATTTACCATCCCATGACTCTGCTAAACCCATTGTGAACAATGTATGGGCTAGGATACTATAGGGAGCCTCGGTCCAGCCGATCTCCACAACATACATACTTATTTTTCTTTCTAAACATTATAATTAGATACTGAGTCTCTTTTTTCCTTTTTGCAGTATGCCAACAGGTTCAAACAGTGCCTTCAATTGCGGTAGTACTAATGCCGCAAACAATTCCCCACTATCTATTACAGTCAGTGAGATATTAGTACTTGAACCCTGTTGGCAAAAAGCCAAATGTCCAAATTTTGCACCTGACTTCCCCTTTGCAAGAGATGTCAGTAGCAAAAAGAATTATTCAAATAGCATGTTTTAATCAAAAGTTAGCCTCACCAATTTATGTATTACCTTAAACAAAATATTAACGCTCTACCCATATTTTAAATGGTAAAAATGTCCCTAATGTCACAATGCTTCAAAGACCGGGGACAGACTTGATAAGTCTCCCCTGCTCTTCCAATAAGTGACATTAATTCCTGCACTGTCAATCCTTCTTGAAACACAAATTTGTGTAAAACAGTAATACAATCAGGACACTTTTAAAACATTTTTTTTTTTAGTACTTTCCCTAAGATGACACTGAACATCTGATTACAGCAAGGAAAAGAAAATATTTTTACTCACTGCATCAATAAGTCTCCCCTGCTCTTCCAATAAGTGACATTAATTCCTGCACTGTCAATCCTTCTTGAAACACAAATTTGTGTAAACCAGTAATACAATCAGGACACTTTTAAAACATTTTTTTTTTTTAGTACTTTCCCTAAGATGACACTGAACATCTGATTACAGCAAGGAAAAGAAAATATTTTTACTCACTGCATCAATGCCAGAATCATCCTGCCAACTATATATATCTTATTCTTTAGAGTCAAAGCATTCATATATAAATCATTAAAAGTCAGCATCAATACATCACCAAATATTGTAACATCACTCTACGTTTCATTATAATACAATGACAATACAATGCAGTCGAGAGGTGTCATCTTACCTTATGACACCTGACAAATTCCACACAGACAAACAGATTACCTTATTTTATCTACTTATTTTATCTCCTTATTTACTTCTAAGCGACAGAAAGGCAAGCAAACAGGTTTGGGTTTTTCTGGCACACTCTATCAGATATCTTTATCAAACTTCTTACAGTACTGTATTATATTACTTTGGGCTTCTCAGAACCCCTTGGACTACTCAGAGTCCTTTATTTGGAACAATTTTTCGAGTCCCTTACACTTCCGTCACCCGAACGGACTTCTACCGAGGTTCATACATTTGCATAAATGTTTTTAACACTACACCTTCTGTTAATCCCATATAGGGAAATGGTCTTTTAAACTAAAAGTCACGGTGAAAGAAATAATAATAATTAAATCAGACTCACCGGACTTAGAAACTTGGATGATGATCATCCCATGAATAATGACCATCCCGCTTCTGACACCAAAGCTGTTGGGGTGTATGTATGTTCTAAAAGCAAGTGAACCCTCGTATGACATCCTGACTAGAGTTTTCCTTCAAACCCATTCAGATCTGGAGATCATTCCGACAAGAAATTATGACACACACACAAGGCATGCAATTCAGAATGATCCAATCTTTTACTTCCGTATTTTCACTTATATAACCAACATGACATCACAACAAAAGTCCAACCCCTTCATTAATATATGGTAAAGTTACAGACATACAAGATGTTTAAATAGAATATTAATAACACATATAGAAACTAACAACAGGAAAGGACACGTCATTTAAAAGAAGTCAGGCCATTTACAAAAATTGAAACTAACGTCACATATATATATTATTCTAAGATGGATACATATTTTTATAGCTAAAATGGTGGACAGCAAGCTAAAATATCCCTACAGCCATTTTTTCGGGAGCAGTGATTTTAATAATGCTTAAAGTGAAACAATAAAAGTGTAATATTCTTTTAAATTTCATACCTGGGGGGTGTCTATAGTATGCCTGTAAAGGGGCGCATGTTTCCCGTGTTTAGAACAGTCTGACAGCAAAATTACATTTCAAAGGAAAAAAAGTCATTTAAAACTACTCGCGGCTATTAATGAATTGCCGGTCTGACAATACACATAAAAGTTCATTGATAAAAATGGCATGGGAATTCCCCACAGGGGAACCCTGAACCAAAATTTAAAAAAAAATGACGTGGGGGTCCCCCTAAATTCCATACCAGGCCCTTCAGGTCTGGTATGGATATTAAGGGGAACCCCCGGCCAAATTTTTTTTAAAAAAATCGCATGGGATTAACCTCAAAATCTATACCAGACCCTTCAGGTCAAAATTAAAAAAAAAAATGGCACGGGGTCCCCCCAAAAATCCATACCAGACCCTTATCCTAGCACGCAACCAGGCATGCCGCAGGAGAAGAGGGGGGATGAGAGAGCGCCCCCCCCTCCTGAACCGTACCAGGCCACATGCCCTCAACATTGGGAGGGTGCCTTGGAGTAGCCCCCCAAAGCACCTTGTCCCCATGTTGATGGGGACAAGGGCCTCATCCCCACAAACCTTGCCCGGTGGTTGTGGGGGTCTGCGGGTGGGGGGGCTTATCGGAATCTGGAAAAAATGACTTTTTTTCCTTTGAAATGTCATTTTGCTGTCAGACTGTTCTAAACACGGGAAACATGCGCCCCTTTACGGGCATACTATAGACACCCCCAGGTACGAAATTTAAAGGAATATTACACTTTTATTGTTTCACTTTAAGCATTATTAAAATCACTGCTCCTGAAAAAACGGCCGTTTTTAAAACTTTTTTTTGCATTGATCCATGTCCCCTGGGGCAGGACCCAGGTCCCCAAACACTTTTTATGACTTGCATATAAGCCTTTAAAATGAGCAATTTTGATTTTTCATGTTCGTGTCCCATAGACTTTAGCGGTGTTCGAACAAATTTTTTGCCTGTTCGCATGTTCTGGTGCGAACCGAACAGGGGGGTGTTCGGCTCATCCCTACTTCTTAGCAACCAAACTTACACAGATGGCCCAATGGTTTGCCCACATCTCACACATCCCATGGCTAAACTTCGAATCAACTTCAATTTCCCCACACTACCTACAAGGTTTATTATGGTCTAATCTAAATTCTCACCATAAAATCCTTAAATTAAACAACATAGTAGCCCATTCTCTCCAATTATGGCTTAAAATCCATAAAATCCTTTAAACTATCTTTAGATACCCCCCCAGCCTCCTTTTTAGGTGACTCTAGGTTGTCGCAAAACCATAATGATAACAACTCATTCCCGCTATGGTGAAATAACAACCTAACCAATCTGAGATCCATAGGTATTAACAAGAAGTTTCCCTCCTTTCCCTCCTTGCAATCCAAATACAATCGTTCCGCTTCAGAACTCTCAAATTACCTCCAGATTAAATACTTCTACTCAGAATATTATTCAGTAGATGTCCAATCCCAAGTCACTTTATTTGAACACATCTGTATAAAGGTTTGGTTTCCCTGTTCTATGGATACCTCAACAATCTTACAATGACTGAAAAATCTGGCCCAATGCAGCACTGGGAATCAGAGTTAGATAGTCTTTTCTCCATAGAAACTTGGAACACTATGATAGATAATCTCCGTAAATGCCACCAAGCAGCCTCTTTTAGAGAATCACCAATGAAACTATTTTCCAGACTGTATATGACCCCCTCGAAAATTCACTCCTTCTACCCAGCAGCCTCTCCATATTGTTTCAGAGGTTGCATTGAGCCAGGAACTTATCTACATATCTTCTGGAGCTGTAAACATCTAGAACCGATATGGCAGGCTGCTATTAGAAAGATAGAAATGGTAACAAAAAGAGCATTAGCCTCTCACCACAAATATGCATATTATATGCAACAATACCTGATATTTCCCCTTTTAGTAATAGACTGATTAACTTCCTAATTAGCTCTATTTAATGGATGATCGACCTCAACTGGAAATCCGATAATCTACCATGGTGTCAGAGAACCTTTGCAAATGCTCGTTCCCTTGCACTAGCCAGCAGGCTTCGCACCTCGGATACAAACGTGCGACAAGAACGAGCGGGTCCTGGACCAGGCACGCACATTGGCGCACCCACACGAATGAGTGCGTGTCAGCGAGGGCACGTTCGCACACCAACGAATCACGGCGCACGGCACCCTATTTAAATGATCAGCTTACTAGTATCAGTGCTGGATTGTCTCATCTTGTTCCTGTATCCTTGCTGCTGTCTTGTTTGATTTACCTTGATCCTGAATTCCTGGCTTCCTCAACCATTCTCTTGGATTACCCCTGCATTCCTGTCTGCCTCTGCTTCCTGTATCGACCCCGGCTTGGACTTCTGACTATGGCTCTGTCTCCTAATCTTGTACTCTGCTGCCAGCCTGTTGCCAACCACCGCCAGTCCCAGGCTACGAGCCTGCCTTCCGATTGTGTACCTTGCTGCCAGCACGTTGCCAACTCCTGCCTGCCCCTGGCTCCGCAAGTGTTCCTGTTGGACTTTTCCTGAACTAGTCCAGTGATCAGCACCCCACCTCCTCCATGAAGGCTCCGGTGTTCCTGATACTGCCTGCAGGCACCTGCACCCTTCTGCCGCCCTAGCAGCCCCTGTCTCAACCTCCAGGGGTGCTAGGACCGGGGCCGTGCAAGAGGCCACCCTCATTATTTCAGACTCCGCTGTAAGGTACGTGACAGTACAATCCAGCCACATGGAGTCCGAAAGGGGGCCTCAGCTATGGATGCTCTGTACCAACAGATTGCAAACTTTACTCAGGCAGTCCAGGGCCTGCAAGATGGCTACCAACGGCTCAAACAAAGAGTGGAGTCTCTCTCTCCAAGCACCTCACTGCACCGGACAGCCGCAGCACCTGCATCACCTGTTTCAGCTTCTACACCCACAGTAGTGGTGCCACCCCCTGAGCCACGAGTCCCTGCTCCTGAGAGATTTACCGGAGATCGCAGCAAATTCCGCGCTTTCAGGAATGCCTGCCACTAGTATTTCCTGCTACTGCCCCGCACCTTTTCTTTGGAAAGTATCAAGGTGGGGTTCATCATTTCATTACTTCAGGGAGAACCACATACCTGGGCTCACCACCTATTGGAACAAGCCAGTCCCTTGCTGAATACCATGGACTCTTTCTTGGATGAAATGGCCAAACTTTATGATGATCCTCAACGTACCACTACAGCTGAGGCCAGCCACCACACCCTCCAGCAGGGTCGTAGGCCCGTGGAGGACTACGTTACAGACTTTAAACGGTGGAGTTCCGATACACGATGGAACGACGCCGCTCTCCGCTTTCAGTTCCGCCTAGGGCTTTCGGAGGCAGTTAAAGATGAACTGGCACATGTGGGGATCCCCGATTCTTTAGAGGAGCTGATCCAACTGTCCATTCAAATCGATTGCCGGCTGAGGGAGCGAAGATCTGAAAGGACCAGCCAGTACCGGTCCATATGGATGCTACCCAGGGTACCTAGCCACCCACCTACCTCACCTACCTCTGCGTCCCCACTACCTGCTACATCACTGAAGCTCCACAGCCAATGCAATTAGGCCTGCTTTGTTCACCATTGACACCAGAGGAAAAGCAGTGCCGTCGCCTGAATAATCTCTGTCTCTATTGCGGAGGAGCCGGTCATTACGCAAACATGTGCCCCAACAAGACTCGTAAGTGTGCCTCTCCTCCTCTTGATCCTTGTGCATTGACTCTATCAAGATCTACTCACATTGCTGTTCCTGTCTCCCTACAGCTTCCAGAAGGGGCACTCCAGGTCCAGGCCATAATTGATTCAGGTGCCTGCAGCTGTTTCATCGACCATGACTTTGTTCTACAACACAATATTCCTCTGCAATCCAAGCAACAGAAACTGTCCATACAATTAGCTGATGGGTCAAACATCAAATCTGGGCCCATCATCCAAGAAACTCAACCCTTGCCCACTGACATTTTACCTAACCACCAAGAACTGCCCGGACGTTATCTCCTCACCACTCTTTCCGATCATTTTGGGGATGCCATGGTTGCAAGCACACAACCCGCAGATAAATTGGACAACGGGCAAGGTGGTCTTCCAGTCTTCCTATTGCCTCCACAATTGTCTCAAAACCCTCCACCAAACGGCTCCAGTTGTTGGCTGTCTAAAACCAGTATCTGAATCCCAAGACCTTGTTCCATCCATGTATCATGATTTCCTGGATGTCTTTGATAAGCAGAAAGCAGACACTCTTCCCCCCCACCGGGCCTATGATTGCCCGATTGAACTTTTACTTGGGGCAGAAGGATTTTGGAAGGATTTTTCCCCTTTCAGAGCCTGAACTCTTGGTCTTGAAGGACTATGTCAATGAGAACCTCAGGAAAGGGTTCATCCAACACTCTACTTCCCCAGCCGGGGCAGGAATATTCTTTGTCGAGAAAAAAGATCACTCACTCCGTCTATGTGTGGATTACAGGGAATTAAACCAGATTATCATTAAAAATCGTTACCCCCTTCCTTTAATTCCAGAACTGCTCCAGAGACTCCACTCTGCAAGAATATTCACTAAGCTGGATTTACGAGGTGCCTACAACTTGATCAGAATCAGAAAGGGAGATGAGTGGAAAACGGCCTTCCGGACTCGTTTTGGCCACTTTGAGTACCTTGTTATGCCTTTTAGGTTATGCAACTCTCCGGCAACTTTCCAGCATTTTGTAAACAATATCTTCATAGACTTCCTAGACCTATTCATGATCGTTTACCTAGATGACATTCTGATTTTCTCGGTCTCCCTAGAATTACATTGTGACCATGTGAAACAGGTCCTTCTTAGATTAAGACAGAATGGACTCTATGTTAAGGCCAAGAAATGTGAATTTGACTGGCAGACCATTCACTTTCTCGGACTGGTAATCTCAACGGGAGGTATGGCAATGGACCCTCAAAAGGTTGCAGCTATAATGTCCTGGCCACCTCCAATTGATAAGAAAGGGGTACAACGGTTCATCGTTTTCTCTAATTTCTACAGCAAATTTATTAAAAACTTCTCTGGTATCATCATGCCCATCACTCAACTCACCAAGAAACAGAACCATTTTCAGTGGACAGGGGCAGCTCAAGTTGCTTTTGACAAATTAAAGGGACTTTTTAGCTCTGCCCTGATACTGAAGCACCCTGACCCCGCTCTTCCATACATCCTGGAAGTGGATGCCTCAGAAAGCGCTGTGGGGGCCCAGCGCCAAGGACCTAAGGCTCTAATGCACCCCGTGGCCTTTTTCTCAAAGAAATTAGGGCCATCAGAAAGGAACTATGATGTGGGAGACCGAGAACTGTTGGCAATCAAATCGGCCCTGGAAGAATGGCGGTACCTCTTGAAGGGAGCAACACACCCAATACTGATCTTCACGGATCACAAGAACTTAGAATATCTCAGGACCGCCAAACGCCTCAGACCAAGACAAGCAAGATGGGCTCTTTTTTTTTCACGCTTCAATTTCCATATTACTTACCGCCCGGGTACAAGAATGTGAAACCTGACGCGCTATCGCGTATGTTTACGGAAGTTGAAGCTCCACCCCAATCAGATACCATCCTACAGGCTGGAAATTTTCTGCTTACGCAAGCTGACCTAATGTCACAGATTGATCAAGCATCCAGGGGAATTTCTCTGCCCCCAGATATGAACCTTCAGGAAAATGATGGGCTCTATTGGCAGGGTAATAAAGTTTTCATACCACAAAATCTACATACTACCATCCTACAAGTATGCCATGATTACCCATTGGCCAGCCATTTCAGGGGATACAAGACCATGGATTTGGTCCAGAGACATTTTTGGTGGCCTAACCTAGCAAGGGATTGCAGGAAATATCTTGGTTCCTGCTCAATCTGCCTCAGGAACAAGAATAGTAAAGACAAAGCATGGGGACTATTAAGACCACTACCCATTTCTGAAAGACCCTGGGATAAAATCACAATGGATTTTATTGTGGAGCTTCCTCCATCTGAAGGGTTTTCATCCATCTTTGTGGTGGTGGATTGCCTCTCCAGGATGTCGCATTTTATCCCCATGAAAGGGACCTCATCAGCAACAGAAACTGCTAAAGTTTTCATCAAAGAGGTTGTTAGACTGCACGGAATTCCTAGCGACATTGTCTCAGATCGTGGAGTGCAGTTCACTTCAAGATTTTGGAAAGCACTGTGTGAAGCGCTGGGCATTAAACTCAGTTTCTCTTCGGCTTACCACCCCTAGTCCAATGAACAGACCGAACGTACTAATCAAACGCTGGAGCAATACCTGCGCTGCTTCTCTTCCTTTGCCCAGGAAGATTGGGCCTCACTACTGCCCTTGGTGGAATTCGCATTCAATAACTCTGCCCATGCAGCCACCAATCAATCCCCCTTCTTCTCAAACTATGGGTATCATCCCTCTTTTTTGCCAATGCTGATTCCAGATTCACCTTTGCCAGCTGTTCAGGACAGATTAAACTTCCTTGCTACCAATAACCAGGTGCTGAGAGAGACCATTTCTAGGGCACAAGAAGATAATAAAAAGTTCTTCGACAGGAGGAGGAGAGGAGAACTGGATTTGAAAGTTGGTGACTGTGCGTGGCTCTCAACAATAAATCTGAAATTGGCCTGTCCATCCAGGAAATTGGGACCTAGATACCTGGAACCTTTTCCGGTCAAGAAAAAGATTAACCCAGTGGCTTATGAACTTGAACTTCCCGACTCATTTAAGATTCACCCTGTGTTTCATACCTCCCTGCTGAAACCCGATGTGGTTAATTCCTTTCCGGGTCATGAAGTGGGACCCCCAGAACCTATAATGGTGGATGGAGAGGAAGAGTTTGAGATTGAGACCATTGTAGATTGCAGGAGAAGGCGGGGACAGAATCAATACCTAATTAAGTGGAGAGGTTTTGGTCCAGAGGAAAATTCCTGGGAACCTGAGACAAACCTCCATGCCCCAAGACTTATACAAGCCTTTCATCGCTCTCATCCGGAAAGGGTGGCTCAGATGGGCAGCCAGAGGCTGGCCATAAGGTGGGGGCAATGTCAGAGAACTTTCGCAAATGCTCGTTCCCATGCGCCAGCCAGCAGGCTTCGCGCCTTGGATACAAACGTGCGGCAAGAACGAGCGAGTCCCGGACCAGGCACGCAGCTTGGCATACCCACACGAACGAGTGCGCGTCATCGCGGGCACGTTCGCACGCCAACGAATCACGGTGCACGGTGCCCTATTTAAATGATCAGCTTACTAGTATCAGTGCTGGATTGTCTCCGCTCGTTCCTGTATCCTTGCTGATGTCTTGTTTGATTTACCTTGATCCTGAACTCCTGGCTTCCTCGACCATTCTCTCGGATTACCCCTGCATTCCTGTCTGCCTCTGCTTCCTGTATTGACCCTGGCTTGGACTTCTGACTACAGCTCTGTTTCCTGATCTTGTACTCTGCTGCCAGCCTGTTGCCAACCACCGCCAGTCTCCGACTACGAGCCTGCCTTCTGATTGTGTACCTTGCTGCCAGCACGTTGCCAATTTCTGCCTGCCCCTGACTCCGCAAGTGTTCCTGTTGGACTATTCCTGAACTAGTCCAGTGATCAGCACCCCACCTCCTCCATGAAGGTTCCAGTGTTCCTGATCCTGCCTGCAGGCATCTGCATCCTTCCACCGCCCTAGCAGCCCCTGTCTTAGCCTCCAGGGGTGCTAGGACTGGGACCGTGCAAGAGCCCACCCTCGTAATTTCGGACTCCGCTGTAAGGTACGTGACACATGGTCTCAGGTCTTGTCTAGGATGGAAATGCTTAAGATTTCTGAGAGACTTCACCACACCTTACATGATAGTATGCATACTTGCAGCAAAAAATGGATTTACTGGAACTGACAATAAATAAAGACGATTATGTCTTTCTTATACACTATAGAACTCTAGATAATTCTACCAATTTTCGCATTATTCTCATATGAGATCACTATTCATCTTTACCCAACATTTTGATGTCTCATTTTTTCTTTTTTTCCCAAATGGTTGCATGTTCCACCTACATGTAAAACATTTGGGGAAAAAGGGGGGGAAAAAATAGGGACTTTTAGGAAGCCATGATCTGGTGAGATCAAGTATTTCCATCCCTAGGGACTTTATGTGATGTCATGACCTGGTGAGGACATGGACATCCATCCCATTTATATTTGAAGAAGGAAGGTATATAACCATATACCAGGAGTGTGGGACTTTGTGTGAAGCATATGACAGCCAAAAGAGTAATAAGGTGAATTTGAAGGAATTTTATTACACATTGCATGGTACATACATAATCAAAGTAACAAAAGTAATTTAACATACATAGGTGACAGGACTGTTGAGCACAGTTCAAGGTATATATGCTGGTAGCAGTGAAAGTATGCATGAATCACATTGAATTGGTAATAAAATGATCACATCACATGGTAAAAATATTTTTTAGAAATATTTAAAAGTCCTAGGTTCACCACAGAATAAAAGTGTATACTATTGATTGGAAAGAATATAACCTGCAGGACCTATGGCCTCATTAGCCTGAGAGGGTACAGAACACATCATGACTTGAAGTTCTTATGACACTAATGGAGACACGGCACATCAAAAGCTCTACGCGTCCCTATTTCCCCCCCCCCCCTTTTTCCCCAATTGTCTTGTATACAAATAGGGATGGAAGCAATTGATTTAGCTTTACTAGTTTAGATATACTAATCTTTCTAACATCAATGACCTATGTTTAGTCTCCCCTGATTCATTTATCCTTGTAACCATTTTATTGTCTTTATGTTTTTTATCATTTTTTACTGTTCCAACTGTTTTATTAGCTCAATTTTTGGTACTGCTGTCGTGGGGTGTGCTGGGCCATCCTGCGGTCTGGTTTCTCTCCTATTCCGGGGGCTGTGACACACCTTGCGGACGTTCCCCCCTCCCCCACCGTCCTCACGGCCTGGATGGGCGGATGTGATGTCAATGTGTGTCGGTGTCACGTTCCCTTGCTGTTCGCTGGGTGCCGCTCTGACGCTGCTGCGCACAAGCTGTGTTCACCACTCTCGTGGGCTATGGGGAGTAGTGTCTAAATAAATCTGATAAGTGGGCAGTCAAGTTAATTCCTAAGTATTTTAGGGTAACTGGTTGCCAATGAAACATGAATAAGGAATTAAGCTTCAGTGCCTCAGTTGGTGGGATAGTAATATTTAAAATTTCGGATTTAGACATATTAATTTTATAGTTGGATATAGCTTGAAAAGTATGTAAGGAAGTCATACGATTTGGTAAAGAAATTCTAGGTTGCTGAACATAAAATAATATATCATCAGCATAAGCAGCTAGTTTATGTTCCTTCTCTCGTACCTTTACTCCATGTATATCAGGATAAAGCCAGCCCATTTGGAGAAAGGGCTCCAGGGACAAAACAAATAATAACGGAGACAAGGGGCATCCCTGATGGGTTCCATTGTATAATGTGAATGAGTCACTGAGGACTAGGGATGAGCCGAATACCCCCCTGTTCGGTTCGCACCAGAACATGCGAACAGTAAAAAAGTTTGTTCGAACACGCAAACACCGTTAAAGTCTATGGGACACGAACATGAATAATCAAAAGTGCTAATTTTAAAGGCTAATATGCAAGTTATTGTCATAAAAAGTGTTTGGGGAACTGGGTCCTGCCCCAGGGGACATGGATCAATGCAAAAAAAAGTTTTAAAAACGGCCATTTTTTCAGGAGCAGTGATTTTAATAATGCTTAAAGTCAAACAATAAAAGTGTAATATCCCTTTAAATTTCGTAGCTGGGGGGTGTCTATAGTATGCCTGTAAAGGGGCGCATGTTTCCTGTGTTTAGAACAGTCTGACCGCAAAATGACATTTTGAAGGAAAAAACTCATTTAAAACTACCCGCGGCTATTGCATTGCCGACAATACACATAGAAGTTCATTGATAAAAACGGCATGGGAATTCCCCAAAGGGGAACCCCGAACCAAAATAAAAAAAAAAAAATGACGTGGGAGTCCCCCTAAATTCCATACCAGGCCCTTCAGGTCTGGTATGGATATTAAGGGGAACCCCGGCCAAAATGTAAAAAAAAAATGACGTGGGGTTCCCCCTAAATTCCATACCAGACCCTTCAGGTCTGGTATGGATTTTAAGGGGAACCCCGCGCCAAAAAAAAAAAAAACTGCGTGGGGTCCCCCCAAAAATCCATACCAGACCCTTATCCGGGCACGCAACCTGGCAGGCCGCAGGAAAAGAGGGGGGGACGAGAGTGCGGCCCCCCCTCCTGAACCGTACCAGGCCACATGCCCTCAACATTGGGAGGCTGCTTTGGGGTAGCCCCCCAAAACACCTTGTCCCCATGTTGATGAGGACAAGGGCCTCATCCCCACAACCCTGGCCGGTGGTTGTGGGGGTCTGCGGGCGGGGGGCTTATTAGAATCTGGAAGCCCCCTTTAACAAGAGGACCCCCAGATCCCGCCCCCCCCTGTGTGAAATGGTAAGGGGGTACTTAACCCTACCATTTCACTAAAAAACTGTCAAAAATGTTAAAAATGACAAGAGACAGTTTTTGACAATTCCTTTATTTAAATGCTTCTTCTTTCTTCTATCTTCCTTCATCTTCTGGTTCTTCTGGTTCTTCTGGCTCTTCTGGTTCTTCCTCCGGCGTTCTCGTCCAGCATCTCTTCCGCGGCATCTTCTATCTTCTTCTCCTCGGGCCGCTCCGCACCCATGGCATGGGTGGAGGCTCCCGCTCTTCTCTTCTTCTTTTCTTCTCTTCTTTTCTTCTTCTCTTCTTCATTTTCTTCTCCGGGCCGCTCCGCACCCATGCTGGCATGGAGGGAGGCTCCCGCTGTGTGACGGCGCTCCTGGTCTGACAGTTCTTAAATAATGGGGGGCGGGGCCACCCGGTGACCCCGCCCCCTCTGACGCACGGTGACTTGACGGGACTTCCCTGTGACATCACGGGGAATGCCACAGGGAAGTCCCGTTATGTCCCGTGCGTCAGAGGGGGGCGGGGTCACCGGGTGGCCCCGTCCCCCGTTATTTAAGAACTGTCAGACGAGGAGCGCCGTCACTCAGCGGGAGCCTCCCTCCATGCCAGCATGGGTGCGGAGCGGCCCGGAGAAGAAAATGAAGAAGAGAAGAAGAGAAGAAAAGAAGAAGAGAAGAGCGGGAGCCTCCCCCCATGCCATGGGTGCGGAGCGGCCCGAGGAGAAGAAGATAGAAGACGCCGCAGAGGAGATGCTGGACGAGAACGCCGGAGGAAGAACCAGAAGAACCAGAAGATGAAGGAAGATAGAAGAAAGAAGAAGCATTTAAATAAAGGAATTGTCAAAAACTGTCTCTTGTCATTTTTAACATTTTTGACAGTTTTTTAGTGAAATGGTAGGGGTAAGTACCCCCTTACCATTTCACACAGGGGGGGGGGCGGGATCTGGGGGTCCCCTTGTTAAAGGGGGCTTCTAGATTCCGATAAGCCCCCCACCCGCAGACCCCCACAACCACCGGCCAGGGTTGTGGGGATGAGGCCCTTGTCCTCATCAACATGGGGACAAGGTGTTTTGGGGGTCAACTCCAAAGCACCCTCCAAATGTTGAGGGCATGTGGCCTGGTACAGTTCAGGAGGGGGGGGCCGCACTCTCGTCTCCCCTCTTTTCCTGCGGCCTGCCAGGTTGCGTCCTCGGATAAGGGTCTGGTATGGATTTTTGGGGGGACCCCACGCCGTTTTTTTTTGGTGCGGGGTTCCCCTTAAAATCCATACCAGACCTGAAGGGTCTGGTATGGAATTTAGGGGGAACCCCACGTCATTTTTTTTTTTAATTTTGGCCGGGGTTCCCCTTAATATCCATACCAGACCTGAAGGGCCTGGTATGAAATTTAGGGGGACTCCCACGTCATTTTTTTTTAAATTTTGGTTCCGGGTTCCCCTTTGGGGAATTCCCATGCCGTTTTTATCAATGAACTTCTATGTGTATTGTCGGCAATGCAATAGCCGCGGGTAGTTTAAATGGGTTTTTTCCTTCAAAATGTCATTTTGCTGTCAGACTGTTCTAAACACAGGAAACATGCGCCCCTTTACAGGCATACTATAGACACCCCCCAGGTACGAAATTTAAAGGGATATTACACTTTTATTGTTTGACTTTAAGCATTATTAACCACTTCAGCCCCGGAAGGTTTTACCCCCTTCCTGACCAGAGCACTTTTTACAATTCGGCACTGCGTCGCTTTAACTGCTAATTGCGCGGTCATGCAATGCTGTACCCAAACGAAATTTGCGTCCTTTTCTTCCCACAAATAGAGATTTCTTTTGATGGTATTTGATCACCTCTGCCGTTTTTATTTTTTGCGCTATAAACGGAAAAAGACCGAAAATTTTGAAAAAAAATGATATTTTCTACTTTTTGTTATAAAAAAAATCCAATAAACTCAATTTTAGTCATACATTTAGGCCAAAATGTATTCGGCCACATGTCTTTGGTAAAAAAAATGTCAATAAGCGTATATTTATTGGTTTGCGCAAAAGTTATAGCGTCTAAAAACTAGGGTACATTTTCTGGAATTTACACAGCTTTTAGTTTATGACTGCCTATGTCATTTCTTGAGGTGCTAAAATGGCAGGGCAGTACAAACCCCCCCCAAATGACCCCATTTTGGAAAGTAGACACCCCAAGGAAATTGCTGAGAGGCATGTTGAGCCCATTGAATATTCATTTTTTTTGTCCCAAGTGATTGAATAATGACAAAAAAAAAAAATTACAAAAAGTTGTCACTAAATGATATATTGCTCACACAGGCCATGGGCATATGTGGAATTGCACCCCAAAATGCATTCAGCTGCTTCTCCTGAGTACGGGGATACCACATGTGTGGGACTTTTTGGGAGCCTAGCCGCGTACGGGGCCCCGAAAACCAAGCACCGCCTTCAGGATTTCTAAGGGCATAAATTTTTGATTTCACTCCTCACTGCCTATCACAGTTTTGAAGGCCATAAAATGCCAAGATGGCACAACCCCCCCAAATGACCCCATTTTGCTGAGAGGCATGGTGAGTATTTTGCAGCTCTCATTTGTTATTGAAAATAAAAGACCAGAATTTTTTTTTTTTTTTTTCAATTTTCCAAACTTTGTGACAAAAAGTGAGGTCTGCAAAATACTCACTATACCTCTCAGCAAATAGCTTGGGGTGTCTACTTTCCAAAATGGGGTCATTTTGGGGGGTTTTGTGCCACCTGGGCATTTCATGGCCTCCGAAATTGTGATAGGCAGTGAAGAGTGAAATCAAAAATTTACGCCCTTAGAAAGCCTGAAGGCGGTGCTTGGTTTTCGGGGTCCCGTGCGCGGCTAGGCACCCAAAAAGTCCCACACATGTGGTATCCCCGTACTCAGGAGAAGCAACAGAATTTATTTTGGGGTGTAATTTCACATATCCCCATGGCATGTTTGAGCAATATATCATTTAGTGACAACTTTGTGCAAAAAAAAAAAAAAAAATGTGTCTCTTTCCTGCAACTTGTGTCACAATATAAAATATTCCATGGACTCAACATGCCTCTCAGCAAATAGCTTGGGGTGTCTACTTTCCAAAATGGGGTCATTTGGGGGGGTTTGAACTGTCTTGGCATTTTTTTTTTTATTTTTTTTTTTGATTTAAAGAAGTTTTATTGAAGAGCAGTACATTACACTTCATAGCACAGAATTGCTGGTGGGGCGCAGCCCACCTCTGTGACAGTACTCAAATATTGAACAATAACAGAGAGGTTGACCAAAAAACTATGCTTATTCGGATAAACAGAGAAAAGAGCCCTCAGGTATAATAAGGAGACACCTAGTGCTGCAGGTAGGCTCGACACCCCTATCGGGAACATACTGTGTCGAACACCGTAGAGCAGCTGAGGTTAATCATTAGGTGTGTAACTAACCTGTTGAGGCCCATCACGCCCTCCGGGAGAATAAAGGTCCCAGACTGCGTGAGGAAGCCTTCCTCAGTTCTCTAAGGCCAAGGGCCAAAGGAACCAGGGGTGTCATAAAAGTATCCTGAAGGTTCCGGCTGGGAGGTCGATCCACGAGAGATAAGTCGAGGAACCAGCTAATCGCAAACAAGTGCATAGAAAACTGGAGCAAGCCGTTTAGAACCAAAAACTTACTGTAAAAATGAATTAACAGCTTCCTGAGAATAAGAAGATAGAGAGAAATAAAGGTGGAAAAGAAGACGGAGGGGGAGAAAGAATGGGGGGTGGGGTGGGTTGACAGACTGCAATAAAACAATAGAAACAAATCATGCTTCAATTCCCGGTATGAGAGAGATGCCTACATGCCTTGCCCAGGGCTCCCAGACAGCCAAAAATGCTTTATTTGAGTCTGCTAGGACACTGACTAATTTTTCCTGGGACATGATCCACGAGATCTTTCTCTTGGCAGCCGCCAGAGAGACTCCTGGTTGTTTCCAAGCCTTTGCTATGGAGAGCTTGGCGCCAGTCAGGATGAAAGAAATAAGTTTAGCAGTTGTTTTGGGGATCTTGGGAATATGACCATTTAGTAGAGCTATCTGGGGAGATTTAGAAATGGGAGTGTCCGTAATTTTTCTGATCAGATAAAATATCCTGTTCCAGAAGCCCCTGATTTTCGGGCATTCCCACCACATGTGTATCATGGAGCCCTGGGCTTGGCAGTTTCTGAAACATAAAGGAGACGAGGAAGGAAACATCTGTGCAAGTTTGGAAGGAACCAGATACCATCTCGTTAGAACTTTCATGTTAGCTTCTATTAATGCAATATTAACTATACCTTTGTAGGCTCTTGTGCTCATTCTATTCCAGATCTCCAGGTCCCAAGTCTCGCCCACGTCCCTCTCCCACTCTGTCATGTATGGAAGTTTGGAAGGGGGAGTTGAAAGGGCTTCGTAAATCAGGGATATACCTCCTTTTTGCTCTGTAGCTTGTCCACACCATTGTTCATAAGATGTGCACTCTGGGGGAATTGATTTGTCTTTCCAAATAGTGTGAAGAAAATGGGAGATTTGAAGGAATCTGAATTTTTCGGAATCGGGGAGCTCTAGTTTTTCAATGCAGTGTTTCATGGAGATTGGTCCGGAGGCGACAAGGTAATGTCCAATACGGTACATTCCCTTATCGAGCCACCATTGAAAGGATTTGATGTCTAACCCCGGCTTGAAGAGAGAGTTGTGGAATATGTGTGAGAGGGGGCGAAGCTGTGAGGTCAAAGCTGGGAGTTGGATCAGGTTATCCCATAATTTGAAGGAGTGTGAAAGTGTAGGTGCCATGATGGGAGGTCTAGATTTACTGGGAGTCCATAGTAGAAAGTCTAGTGTGTGGGAAGGAACCGCTTGGCGTTCTATTTGTATCCAGTCGGGTTTTTCGCCCCTGAAATATATGGTGGAGAGTTGGGCCAGTCTGGCTGCTTGATAATACTTGGATAGTTCAGGGAGGCCCAGCCCTCCCTTAGATTTCGGAGCATAAAGGGTGTTTCGCGTGAATCTATATCCTTTCCCTCCCCATATAAATTTTATAATCTTTCCCTGAAAGTTTTTGAGGTGCTTTTTGTTAATCGCGATCGGAAGGGCTCTAAATAGGTACAGAATTCTAGGATACAGGGTCATTTTGATGGCATGGATTCTCCCCAGCCATGATAGTTTGTGGGATGACCAAATTCGTATGTCCTCCTCCAATCTACGATACATAGGAGGAAAATTGGCTTGATAGAGTGAGTCTATTCTGGGTGCAAGATTTATACCTAAGTATCGAATTGAGGAATCACTCCAATTGAAATTAAAGGCCAGTTTTAATCTCTCAGCTAGGGCTGGATTGAGGGAGATGTTTAATGCCTGTGATTTGGTCATGTTGACTCGTAGGCCTGAGACCTCGCCAAATGTCTGAAGCAGTTTGTTAATGTTGGGAAGTGAGGTAATTGGAGAGGTGATAAATAGAAGAAGGTTGTCTGCGAAGAGGGCGCATTTATGGGTATTCAAGCCACAGTTGACACCTTTAATGTTTGGATCTGACCTGATTGCTATGGCTAGTGTTTCTATTGTTAGAGCGAACACAAGAGGGGATAGGGGGCAGTCCTGTCTTGTGCCCCTGGCAATTTTGATTGGGGATGAGAGAAAGCCCTGTAATTTAACTTTCGCTTCCGGTTCAGAGTATAGTGATTTGAGGATTCCGATGAAGTGTTCACCAAACCCCCAGAATCTAAGGGAGGCGAATATGAAGGGCCAAGTCACAGAATCGAAGGCCTTTTGTAGGTCTAGGGAAAGGAAGAGACCCTCCTGCTTTGGGCCTCCATCCCATCCCGAGTGCAAAATTGAAGCTATGTCAATGGCCCTTCTAACCTGGTCTGGACCCTGTCTGCTGGGGATAAAACCCACCTGATCTTTGTGGATATAAGTGTTGATGAAAGAGTTTAATCTATTGACGTAAATTTTTGTCAGGATTTTTAAATCGTTATTTATAAGTGATATCTGTAATTTTCTACCTGATCCGGATTTTTGTCGGGTTTAGGGATGACATTAATGAATGTTGCATTCATCTGGGGGTCCATGGGGTCTCCCTTTCATTTGGAGTTGAACATTTTAGTTAAGTGTGGCGCTAGAGTCTCGGCAAAAGTCTTATAATAAAGATTGGAAAGACCATCTGGACCTGGGGCTGAGCCCCCTTTCAGATTTTTAATGACCTCCAGAGTTTCCTCTACCGTGATATGTGCTTCCATAATATCTTTGTGGGACTTATGTAAAGTGGGGATAGGCAGATGCTCCAGGAATGCTTCTATAGCTCGTGTATAGTGGGAATCATTTGCTCTATATAGTTGTGAGTAAAAGGATTGGAAAGATTCTAAGATCCTATGGGGATTTCGGGAAGACGAACCATCCTGAAGTTTTATTTTGGGGAGAGCGAAAAGACGGGTCATAGGGGATAACTTGGAAGCAAGCATCGTACTCATTTTGTCCTGATTCAGGTAGAATTTCGCACCATTCCAACGCAGAGAACTCTCAGCTTTAACTGTGAGCGCCAGGTTTAGTTTAATCCGAGCAGCGTCAAGCTGGTCGACTTGAACCATGGACGGGTTAGCTTTGTGATTTTTGCGCAGGAGGAGAAAATCTCTCTCCAGTTTTGAGATGTCCATGGTTCTCTCCTTTTTAAGTTGGGAGGAGATTTGGATAAGTTTGCCTCGTATCACGGCTTTGTGGGCTGCCCAGAGGGTCTCGGCCGAGATGTCGTCTATGTTGTTCAGGGCGAAATATTCTTTTAGTGACTTGGTGAGAACCGTGATTTGAATGGGATCTTTAATGATGTGTTCTTTAATGCGCCATATGGGGGACGAGGGTCTGAGGAGCAGGCCTTGGAAGGATAGAGAGATCATGGAGTGGTCAGAGAGGGGAGTATCCTTAATTTTGGCTGAGATAGCAGCTGGGATGTGTATGGAGGAGATTAGAATGTGGTCGATTCTGGAGTATACTTGATGGGGTATTGAGAAATGGGAGTAATCCCTTGATGTGGGGTTGAGTTCTCTCCAGATATCTGTGAGGCCCTGCTGGTGAATTAGTTTAGCAATTTTAGAGCTGATTTTTGTTGGCCTGGAGAGCTGTTTCGCTGGGGGTTTAGATTTATCAAGACTCTGATCAAAGGCGACATTCGAATCTCCTCCAAATATTACCGTTCCTTCCAGGAGGGGTCCTAGTGTTTGGAAAAGCGATGTGAAGAAAGCGTTCTGTCCCTTATTCGGGGCATAATAGGATATAAGAGAAAAAGTTTGGTCTGTGATCTGGCCTTTCACTAGTAAGTACCTGCCTTCAGGGTCACTAAGGGTCTGGCTTACTTTAAATTGGCAGTCTTTAGCAAATAGAATCGCGACCCCCCTGGTCTTATCCTCTGCGTTTGCTAGATAAAATGAGGGGAAGCGCGCATGTAGGAAAGAGGGGGAGAATCGGGAGGGAAAATGCGTTTTCCTGGAGCATCACTATTGAAGCCCTTTGTTTGTGGTATGATTGGAAGATTTTCTTCCTTTTGGTTGGGGAGTTGAGGCCCTGGACGTTATGAGAAATAATTTTTATCTGGGAAGAGGAGAGATTGGTGTTAGGCATGATTTTTGAGTAAAGAGCGTGCTAATAATGGTGGAAGACTTACCCTGACCATAATGATGAGAGATGGGCAGAAGGCGAGTAAGGAGTGGAGCTCGGGACCTGGAGAAGCTGGATGAGAAGGAGCTGGAGACAATCCGTCAACCCTGACAGGAGGGGGGAAGGAGGAGAAAAGCACAGATGGGTTAAAACATAGAGACATAAGGAGAAAAAGAGTATGAACATGGTGACCTAAAATAGGCCGGAGACGGAGAGGGGGGGAAGTATTCCCCTTTCCGAACTCCAAAAACAGGATCAGGTGGTCCTGAAAACGAACCACCAGTCCATCGGACGAGAATGGGAATTCCATTTTCGTAGGATGGAAGGAGTCGCAGGGCAGCTACCCTTGATACCTTGCATACAGTATTAAGCTGTGTAAAAATAAAAAGATGCAAAAGGAGAACATAACAGTTTCAAACTCTGAAAAAACTAAGATAATTTTAACAAGGAGCAGTGCTTGCCAACGATGCAGAAAGAATCTTCCTGGTAGACATCATGGGTTCCTCAGTGGAGGTGTAGATAAGAGGGGATGTGGGATATCCAAAACCTGCTGTGGACTTAGACAGTCTGTTGTGAGGTTATAGAATAGTGGGGAGAGGCCGAAAAACCCTGCTAACGCTGGGGGTCCCAGATAGGACGATGGGGATGTGATGTCACGTCCGGGGGGGCCATTTTTATGTAGATCGATGGGTTGAGCCTTTGTTCACCCCTGAGGTGTGGGTGAGTGATAAGGGCGGTAGTAGGTCTTAGGGAACTGTATGCATAGGGCCACTGGGGTGTTGAAGTGGAAGTCTGAGACTTGGGATAATTGGGAAAATGTCCCCTAGAGGGGACGAGGCCTCTTTGTGAAAGATCCGAGTGAGGTAGAGGTCATCTGGTATGAAGATGACAGAGGTCTGTGGATCACAAAGAGGGAGAGGGGTGTCGCCGGGTTCTTGTAATTGGGATCTTCAGGTTGGCAATTGTTCCTTCAGACGTCTGCTTTTGTTGGATTTCCAGGCAGGAGAGATAGGGCTGTTGGGAGTTTGACGTTTCGAAGAGCCCGCTTGAGTGTTGGAAATGTCCATTTCCGAGTCTAGGGATATGAGCTTGAGTGAAAGGAGGACTCGTTCGCCTTCTGAAAACGAGGTGAATGAGTGGGTTCTGCCATTAAGGGTAAATTTCAAGGCGAAAGGGAATGCCCACCAATATTTAATCTCCTTCTGGGAAAGGACCAGCAGAAGGGGCTTCATATCTCTGCGTTTCTGGATGGTCGTGGGAGAAATGTCCGCAAAGATTTGTACTTCCTGTCCTTGGAAAAGGATGCGGGATTGCTGGCGCGATATTTTCATTATTGCTTCCTTCACACTATAGAAGTGTGGCTTCACGACCACATCTCTGGGAGATCCGTCTTTTCTGGGGGGACCCAGGGATCTGTGTGCTCTGTCCAGCTCCAATTTGATGGGGGGCAGCTCAGGGATGACAGATTTGATTAAATCCTGGATTGCTTTGGGGACGTCTGTATTTGATTCAGGGATACCTCTGACTCTAAAATTGTCCCTTCTCGACCTGTTCTCCAAGTCGTCGATTCTATTCAGTGCCACTTCTAGCTGCTCTTGAACACTGGATGCACTGGATGTGCTCAGTGTTCTGGTTAGCTCTGGACACTGTGATGTCTAATTTGTGTTCTATAGCTTCCATCCTTGCTCCCAGGTTTTGAAAGTCAGCTCTTATCTCGTTTGTGATTCTTGTGGCTGTGTTTGCTAAACCTCTATCTAGTAGATCTGACAGTTTGAGGAATACATCTCCTGCATTGAGGGGTATAGCAATCTCCGGGTCTCCTGTGGAAGTCCCAGCACCCTGATGGGGTGGTGAGGTGTTCAGTGGGGACAGAGAGTAGTTCTCAAAGGTGCGCTCTAAGAGGGATACTGTAGAGGCTGGAGATGGGGTCCCCATAGGTTGGTTATGAAGAGTGGGTAGGGGTGTGTAGGCTAGAGTGGCAGGAGCTATCACTTGCCTTGTTTCCGCGTGTCCCCCTGTATATGGCTCCTTGTGCTATGCTGCGGCCGCCATCTTGGACAAGGCCCGGGAATCCTTTGCTGTAAACTGCGGTCCCAGGTCCCTGCGGACCGAGTTGTTTGGCATGGATCGAGGCTGCAGGAGTTCCCGGATCCGAATCCGTTCATGGTGAATGTCTAGGCGGCCTGACACCGGCGCTTGGGTGGCTTGCTGGGCTGGGTAGAGCGGAGCTCCCGGCTTACGCGGCCTTCTTGGGAGTCCCGCGCCTGCGCACTCCTGTCTTGGCATTTTATGCACAACATTTAGAAGCTTATGTCACACATCACCCACTCTTCCAACCACTTGAAGACAAAGCCCTTTCTGACACTTTTTGATTACATGAAAACATTATTTTTTTTGCAAGAAAATTACTTTGAACCCCCAAACATTATATAGTAATAATTGGGAAGAAAATGAGGGAATTAGTGGGACTTTATATGAGGTATAGGGGTGCCGTTCAGGTCCCCCCCTCCATCCCGGTTAAATGAAGAAAAAAATATTTTTTTTTTCTTCATTTAACCGGGATGGAGGGGGGGACCTGAACGGCACCCCTATACCTCATATAAAGTCCCACTAATTCCCTCATTTTCTTCCCAATTATTACTAACCAATTAGGGATGATAGGCACCTGGCGGCGTTAACCATAAATTTACATTGAAATATTACTTTGACTCCCACCTCTATCTGCCAGAGGCTTCATTGCTTCTATAATCATTTACATCATTTTTCAATCCAATACTAACTTTTATCTGTTTTGATAATTTTAGTTCAGTTCTTCCTTATTTTTCTTTTTCGTTTCCTATTTTTACTTTATTTCCAATTTCCAGTATTTACTTTTATCTTGTTTTTTTCTTACATGCACGCAGTGGTGCGTGCGTCTGCTGGTTTGCCGGGCCTGCCTCTCTGTCTTGTTCGGGAGCTGCGACGCGCACTGCGGACCCCCCCTCCACCCTGTTGTGACGGAGGGTGGGCGGGGTTGTGCTCACTGCGCGTCGACGTCACACATCCCGGCCGGACACGCTGGCGCCATATAGCGCGGCGTGCCGTCCGAGTGATCACTATCCCCTGGCCCATTGGGGGGTGGTTTGGTTGCCGCCGCCGCCGGTGGGACCATCAGTCGCTTGGTTCCTGGGCTGTCGGCGTTCTCCCCTTCCCTCCCCATCTGTGGGCCAGCGTCTGACGTTGGGGACATGGCTGCGGGGGCTTGACGGTTATGGACCCCATCCCCGCAGGGATTCCGCACTTTGTTTGGCACACACTTGTTTCCACCTATCACCCATGCATCAATGCATCCTTGGTTGGACACACTGTTTATCAGGTACACACCTTTTTTTTTTATTTTTTTTTCTCTCATCATTCTTGACTTTCAAATCGAGTTCCACTTTCCCTTCATCACTTTCCTGGCCTTGTAATTTTCCCTTTCCTCCTTCTCACTCCTGCCCTTTCTTTCTCTCGCCCTTCCTTCTCTATTCTGTTCCTCATTCTTTGCCCCTCTTGCATCACCCCGCTCATTCTACCCTCTTCTTTTTCCTCTTTTCACTCTCCTATTCTATCCACCCTTCTCATGTCCTCACACCTTTTTTCCATTCACACTAATCCTTTTTCAACCCCTTTCATTCCTTCCCTTGCTCTACATCTCTCTCTCTCCACCCATTTCCTTCACTCTTGCCCCACATTCACTTCACAGCCACATAATTATCTTTCCCTTACAGATTTGGTCCCTCGTTTCACCACCATCTATAATGACACTCCTGCGGGACGTCGTCCGTTCCTGTGTTTTGCCCGCTGCGACATGTCCCCTCAGCTCCCGTGCATGGCATAGTTGGTCTGGCCTGTGCGTTTCATGGCCGCACCGCCACTGTGTGGACCACACATGTAAGTGCACAGACAGTTCGGGTCCATCAGGGAGGACCCTTCCTGCCTGTTCTGAGCCTTTCTTCTCCATTTTTTCCCCTTTTCCTCCTCTTCTTCTTTTTTCTTTTTTCCTTTTTCCCTTATACTTTTAATTAAATATTTTTCCTTTAAAAATTTTTAGATTATCACTATGGTTCCTTGCTCCTGATGATAGGTCAAATACCTTGAAACGCGTAGAGCCAACAACAACCTATTGTACATATTGATGCATCTTACCAGGCCGTTCCATAATAACTCGTTTTTTGCCCCCTATGATTTGAAACCCTCTCTTTTGCCTTTGTTCTTCAATTTTTCCATTTAATCATGTAACCATGCTCTAAATGTTTTTACATTATGTATTATGTATTGATTCCTTGTTGGAACATGTATGTATGTATATCTCTTTTGGTTTCAATGAATTGTAATAGTTGTACGAATGATTTTATATATAGCATCATGCATTGAATTATTCGAATACAGAAACTCTATAACCATTTGATTCCAATAAAAGCTATTAATTTTATTCCCGCTCCCGAGTGTCTATATAAAAAGTCCCGCTACCTCTCTATATTTTTTTCCCCAAACATTATATATTTTTTTAAAGCAAATGCCCTACAGATTAAAATGGTGGGTGTTTCATTTTTTTTTCACACAGAATTTGCGCAGCGATTTTTCAAACGCATTTTTTGTGGAAAAAACACACTTTTTTAAATTTTAATGCACTAAAATACACTATATTGCCCAAATGTTTGATGAAATAAAAAAGATGATCTTAGGCTGAGTACATGGATACCAAACATGACATGCTTTAAAATTGCACACAAACGTGCAGTGGCAACAAAATTTATACATTTTTAAAAGCCTTTAAAAGCCTTTACAGGTTACCACTTTAGATTTACAGAGGAGGTCTGCTGCTAAAATTACTGCCCTCGATCTGACCTTCGCGGTGATACCTCACATGCATGGTGCAATTGCTGTTTACATTTGACGCCAGACCGACGCTTGCGTTCGCCTTAGCGCGAGAGCAGGGGGGACAGGGGTGCTTTTTTTTTTTTTTTTTTCTTTATTATTTTTTTGCTTTTTTATCTTATTTTTAAACTGTTCCTTTCATTTTTTTTTAAATCATTTTTATTGTTATCTCAGGGAATGTAAATATCCCCTATGATAGCAATAGGTAGTGACAGGTACTCTTTTTTGAAAAAATTGGGGTCTATTAGACCCTAGATCTCTCCTCTGCCCTCAAAGCATCTGACCACACCAAGATCGGTGTGATAAAATGCTTCCCCAATTTCCCAATGGCGCTGTTTACATCCGGCGAAATCTAAGTCATAAAATGCTCGTAGCTTCCGGTTTCTTAGGCCATAGAGATGTTTGGAGCCACTCTGGTCTCTGATCAGCTCTATGGTCAGCTGGCTGAATCACCGGCTGCATTCTCAGGTTCCCTGTTGAGACAGGAGAGCCAGAGAAAAACACGGAAGACGGTGGGGGGGGGATTCCCTCCCACTGCTTGTAAAAGCAGTCTAGCGGCTAATTAGCCGCTAGGATTGCTTTTACATGAAAGCTGACCGCTGGCTGAAAAGAATGATACCAAGATGATACCTAAACCTGCAGGCATCATGCTGGTATAACCACTCAAAGTCGTGAATGGCATACCTGAAGACAAAAAAATGGTTAACAATAAAGCACAGTGAACAGTAAAGTATAAAAAATTGCATACCTGAAAAGCAAACATGATAAAACATAATAACAATAACAATAAAACATTGCAGAATAGAATACAGTAAAAAAGAGCAGAACAATAGAGAGAGAATAGAGAGAGAGAGAACAATAAAACGACAACTATTTTTTTTTATTTTTGTTTGTGTTTTTTTTTTTTTTTTACACTTTTTTTTGTAACTGTAACTTTTATAACTGTAACCGGTTCCAGGTTCGGGTCTCTCAAAATGCGATGGCATCTTGGGAGACCCTGTGAAAGTGCGCCTAGTCTGTGCAATGCTGTACCCTACACTAATACTCAACTAGCGAATGGTAGCGTTCAAAACATTCACCAATGCAAAGACCAGGATTGTCAGGACAGTATTATTGAGGGACAATAATAGCGGGTGTCACGCCTATATCCGCTCTTGCTGCAGACATGACATCTTTTTTGGGGGGTTTGTTGGGTAGGGGTACTCGGGAGGACAGAAAAATGCCTCTCATGCAGCCGACTGCATTTGGTTGGGGATGTGAATGGGGGAAGTACGGGCGCTGCAGAAGCGGTGGGTTCCCAATTAGGATTGGCGAATGCAGCAGGAAGGGCACTATGGGCACGACGGGCCTGTGTTTGTCTTTTTGGTGGCAGTGGGACACTACTTGTGCTTGCCACCTCACCAGCTTGAACTGCACTTATGGGACTCGCCACGTCACCAAGTGTTACTGCAGTGCTGGTTTGACTACGACCCGGGTGTACTAGGCCGCTGGTGCTTGCCAGTTCACCAAAACGCTACAAAAAAAACTGTTAGCGATCGCAGGGATCAGGCCTGACTCTGTCAACGCTGCAGTTATGCGTTTAGTGTTTTGTAAGTGTCAGTGATCGATCGATACTGCACTTGGGTGGGCTGGGCTGGGCGGAGGGGAAAAACGCACGTGCTAGCAGGTATCTGTGCTGATCCCGCTAACACTGCGTTTTTGGGAACCCTAAACTGCTGGCGACGCTAGTATAGATCTGATCGGATCAGATATTGATCTGATCAGATACTATACCACTAAGGGAGGTGTACGGTGCGTGCGTGGGTGTTAGCGATACTGGCACTAACCTGACGCTGCCTGGGGCTGGTGCTTGCCAGTTCACAAAAACGCTACCAAAAAAACTGTTAGCGATCGCAGGGATCAGGCCTGACTCTGCGAATGCTGCAGTTATGCGTTTAGTGTTTTGTAAGTGACAGTGATCGATCGATACTGCACTTGGGTGGGCTGGGCTGGGCGGAGGGGCAAAACGCAGGTGCTAGCAGGCATCTGGGCTGATCCCGCTAACACTGCATTTTTGGGAACCCTAAACTGCTGGGGACGCTAGTATAGATCTGATCGGATCAGATATTGATGCGTTCAGATACTATACCACTAAGGGAGGCGTATGCTGCGTGCATGGGTGTTAGCGCTACTGGCGCTAATCTGACGCTGCCTGGGGCGACGCATATCACCGCCGGGCGATCAGGGGGCTAAACCTTTATTCGGTAATAAACGGCGGGTGCCCTGACACTATAAAAAATAAACAAACTAACCAGCGTCACCCGTAATGGTTATACGGTGATCAGTGGTGAAAGGGTTAACTAGGGGGCAATCAAGGGGTTAAAACATTTATTAGGTAGTATATGGGGGTCCCTGTCGCTATAAAACGCTGACGGCGAACCTAAATATTTACGTCCCTAACTAGCGTCACCAGTGACACTAATACAGCGATCAGAAAAATGATCGCTTAGCGACACTGGTGACGGGGGTGATCAAGGGGTTAAAACTTTATTAGGGGGGGTTAGGGGGGTACCCTAGACCTACAGGGGGCTAACCCTAACTGTCCTAACACTGTAACTGTCACAAACTGACACCAATGCAGTAATCAGGAAAAAAAAAACAGCTTGGTGTCAGTTTGTGGCGGGGGGGGTGATTGGGGGGGATAGGGGGGCGATCGGGGGGTGATCGGGGGGGATCGGGGGTGTTTAGTGTGCCTGGCATGTTCTACTGTGTGTGTGTTGTACACTTACTCAGATGTCTTCTCTCCTCGGCGTCGGAACGGAAACTGCCGAGCCGAGGAGAGATGACATCACATCCTCTGCCTGTGTGTACTATACACAGGCAGGGGATGTTTCTCATTGGCTGGGAGCGATCGCGAGGGGGGGCCACGATCGGATGGCCTCCCCGTCATCTCTGATCGCTGCCAGACAAATGTCGATCGCTGCTGGCACCGGGGAGGGTCCGATCGGACCCCCCGCCCGCGGGAAGGCAATCACGTACCAGGTACGTGATTTTGCCTGCCCGTGCCATTCTGCTCACGTATATAGGCGTGAGGGGGTCGGCAAGTGGTTAAAATCACTGCTCCTGAAAAAACGGCCGTTTTTAAAACTTTTTTTGCGTTGATCCATGTCCCCTGGGGCAGGACCCAGGTCCCCAAACACTTTTTATGACATTAACTTGCATATTAGCCTTTAAAATTAGCACTTTTGATTTCTCCAATAGACTTTTAAAGGGTGTTCCGCGGCATTCGAATTTGCCGCGAACACCCCAAATTGTTCGCTGTTCGGCGAACTTGCGAACAGCCAATGTTCGAGTCGAACATGAGTTTGACTCAAACTCGAAGCTCATCCCTACTGAGGACTCCATTAATCCTTATTCTCGTGGTGGGCAATACATATTAAGATGTTATCCGGCTTACCATTTTGGGGCCAATTCCTATAAATTTCAAAGTCGTCATTAAATACTCCCAGTTCACCTTGTCAAATGCTTTTTAAGCATCTACAGATAATAACAGGGTGGGCTGGGAGTAGTGTCTAACATACAGTATGAAATAAGTGACAGGGTTCGGAGCCAATTATCTCTGGCCTCACGGCCTGAAACAAACCCTGTTTGGTCTGTGTTTATCCAACTCGGAACCAATGGGTGATGTCTTTTAGCTAATAATTTTGCATAAAGTTTAATGTCCAAGTTTAATAATGAAATAGGGCGATAGTTACCACAATAAGCCGGGTCCTTTCCTGGTTTTGGTAGAACAGTTATATGGGCATATAAACACTCAGGGCGAAAACCCTCCACACCCTATATTAAATTAGCAAAAGAAGTTTAAAATGGAATTAGGATAACTTTACATTTTTTATAGTATAAGATAGAATACCTATCGGGTCCCGGTGCCTTCCCTGGTGACAATGAAGATAATGCTTGATAAAATTCTTCCTCTGTAAACTCCGTCTCTAAAACAGACAAGGCTTCCTCGGGCAATCTTGGTAAATTAGATTGCCTTAAGTATTGCATTATTTTGTCCTGTTTTTCCTGTGACAATAGATCAGAAAGCTCCCCCCTCACATTGTATAGATTTGCATGAAAATTGCGAAAAACTTGTGCAATGTGAGGGGAGGTATGTGCTACTCCCCCGGATGGTATTTTAATACTAGCAATATATTTTTCTCCTTAAGATAGCGAGCCAACAACTTTCCAGGCTTATCCCCCCAATCATAGATTTTTTGCGAAGAAAATTGTAACTTAATTTTAGATTCTAAATTAAGAGCTGATTTAAGTTCTTCTCTTCTTTGCATACATTCTATGCTAACAGTCTTACAGCTAGATAATTTATCTCTCTCATTTAGCTCTCTCAAGATCAGTCACCTGCCTCAGAAGGTTGGTGAACCTCAGCCACTGTATTTTATTATAAAAGCCATATTGTCAGAGAGGTTACCTTACTGGTCATGGTGCTGGTCACTCTGGTGCGCGCCGGTGCGTGTTGGCGTGTGCGTTCCTGTGGGCGCTGCTGTGCATGATACTGTGGGCACTGGTTTGTGCACTGGCATGCGGGCACGTGCGCGAGCGGGTGTGTGCGCGTGCCTGTTAGCATCGGCGTGTGCAGCAATTGGCACCAACCGGCCTATTTAGGTCTGCTGTGCACTCTGTTCAGTGCTGCCTGATCAACAGCTCCCTGTGTTCCTGTGTTCCTGATCTCCTAATGACCCGGCTTGCCTCTTGGATTCTCCTGACTTCTGCCTGTACCTGACCTTGGCCTGTTTGACTCCACTTCTGCCTGCTCCTGTTGTACCTTTGCTGCCCGCCTGTTGCCGAACCCTGCCTGTACCTTGACCTGCCTGCTCTGCTCCGGCTCAGCATCTGTTTGCCTTTGTTCCAGACTTTTGACCTGCTGCTTGAAGATCATCTATCTTCCAGCACCTGGATCCCACCACCAGACTCTCATACCTTTCCGCACTCCCGTACCTCCTGTCTACTCTAACAGGGGCCACGAGTCAGACTCATAAGGGAGACCACCCTCTGCCCAAGCGGACTCACCGGTCTGGTAAGTGGAAGTCTGACACTTATAAGCCTCCCATAAAACTGCCTCTGAAATCTCGGTTGAAGCATTGTCTCGAAAATATTGGGTCAAGGAGGCAGAAAGATAGGCCAGGTCTTCTGATTCAGAAAGCAATGTTTCATTAAGTTTCCAGTTATATTCTCACAGTGAAGTGGCAGATATAGCCAGACGTACTGAGACTTGGGCATGAGCAGAAAGAGACATTGAGGGTGATTTACTAAGATGAATGCACTGCGCCAGTTCATAGCTTAATTGGTGCACTGGAAAAGTCATTAACCAAATGTGCCAACTGGTGCACTTTGAAGCGTAAAACAATAATAAATATGTAAACTGCAACTGGTGCTAGGGTAACTGCGGTTTTCTCATTGATAATAGCGCACACCCAATACAATCAGTTAATTTTGTCTCATTGGATGTGTCTTGTTAGGCAATTAGTAGGTGTTCTCAGTTAATTAACCCCTTTGATGCTAATCTTATTCCTATTACTTCTAATATATCTTTGAAATGTATTTTTTTCAATTTTTACCCAAATCTTTCAATATATTACAAAGAACAGAGAAGTGTTTCTAAACCCAATAAATTAATATTTTCAGATCTTCATCTTTAAAGGTGACCATACACTGCAATCAGTTTTATCTTAAAAAAATTGATTTAGTGCAAGAGCCTGTTTGATTTCCTATAATTTGAATCAATTGTTCAAGTGCGTCTTCCTATTACCTATTTTGCTGAAATATCAAGTTGTACAGAGATTGTCCAATTAGATTGCATAATGCATGACCATCTTAAGTGCCAAATTTGGAATGTAGATGTGCCATGACCCATTTGCATTTCCCTAACAATATTTCTTGGGGACATGAGAAACCACCTTTTTCAAGACATGCTAGCGTAATCAGGAATCTTCAAACTATGGCTCTCCAGTTGTTGTGGAACTACACATCCCACGAGGCATTGTAAAACTCTGGCATTCACAGATATGACTAGGCATCCACTTTGCACTACAAGTGCACTTGGAAGTGCAGTTGCTGGAGATCCGAGGGGGACATGCAAGGAAGATAAAAAAAACAGCATATTTGCTTCTATGTTATTGGATGATAAAATCACCAGTGCTTTCCCTCAGATTTACAGTGAGTACACTTGTATTGCAGAGTGGATTTTCCTTTAATAAACCACAAAATACCTAATAATTTGGGGTGTACACAACAAAGTGTTAGAATACAATTTTCCTATTGGGGGCACTAGTTAGATTGACCTGTCTGTCCCCAAGTAAAGACATTGGCAGGGTTTTACCCTCACTTCCTGTTTGGCTGTGACAGGAAATTAAGCTATTTTTCAGAAAAGGGACACAAAGCCCAACCTAAAAAAGACAAGCAGGGGTTCTAACACGCACTTGGTTTCCCTCAAATGCCCACATTCAGAATAGGATTGTCTTTTTAAATTCTTTATTTTTTCATAGATTTCACATTACAATTCATCACAGTCTTACAGTGTCTTTTTATAATATCCTAAATACTTCCATCCAACTGTGTATCTTGCATTACCATTAATTAGCTCTTTAACTCAATGTGAGTTCTCTTTTTCTCCTTTTACCCACACCCCAGTCTAATTGTTATCTACCCCCCCAACACAACCAACAGGAAGAAAAAAAAAAGGCAAGGGAAAGTAAAGGACTTATAACTCCTCTTCCCTACATCTCCCTCTTTCTCCCCTCTCTGCTGAATACTCTACCCTTCTGTTCTCAGACATGGACCACTTAGCAAATTTTACATGTCATCCTGATCCCTCTCTATATGCCAGATAAGGGGCCCATGTCTTCCGGTATCTCTCATCTTGATCTTTCATCGCCAAAGTAAGATTTTCCATTTATTGGATTTCTGCAATTCTAGCAAACCACTGTGCTCTAGTTGGAGGGATGTCCCTTTTCCACAGGACAGGAATACACGCCCTAGCTGCCATAAGAAGATGTCTCAGCAAGGAGTTTTTATATCTTTCTGCTGATATAGGAATGTCCAGTAATAAAAAAGCTGCCAGTCTATCTCCTAGGGAAATTTCTGTTATTGTTTTAATGGCTTCAGCAACCATTTCCCAAAACTCCTTGATTTTTTTCACATGACATCTCCAGCAGAGATCTGACGTTTGGGGGTATATTCCATGTAATACAGTTGGTGTTCTATACCACCTAGTGAGAATTTTCTACCCCCCCTCCTGATATCTGCTTGCTACTGATGTCTTTTGATTAAATAACAAAATCCTGTCCATCTGCTCTTGAGAAAATGGCATATCTAAATCTCTCTCCCATGCCTGGAGGAAAGTAAGTTCTTGTGGTGCTTCTAATCCAGTTAGTATGGTATAGAAATGGGACAGCAGGTGTCTCATTGACTCCCCCTTCAAGCATGTCTCCTCAAACCTAGTAAGTGGCATCACTTCTGCATATGTGTTTGACTAAGACCGAATAAAGGCCTCTAGTTGCATCATCCTAAAAAAATCTAATTCAGGTGTTATCTCCCGTTCGATCCCTCTTTTTGTCATTAAACGGTTATCCACTGAAAAATGAATAATCCTGCTGATACCTCTACATCGTATTACTCCAATTCTATGGTCCGTCAGTCCTGGCTGGAATGCTGGCGTACCTAGGATCGGAATCATCGGGCTAGGATGTATCGAGATAGGCATTTTTAAAATACCTTTTTGGTCATTCACACAGTGGTGCCTATCGTTGGGTGTTTTCTAACTTCCAATGGCACCTCAGCTTCTGGTATCTATACCAGACCTTCCAATGGAATATCTATCGTCACCTGTTTCATTTGTATCCAAGGTTTCTTACTTTTAAGCCTGCACCATTCCATCACTCTGGCTAAATGTGAAGCTTCGTGATATCTTATTGGGTCCGGAAACCCTATCCCTCCTTTTCCTTTAGGAAGTAATAATATAGTTCTGCATACTCTTGCTGGCTTCCCGACCCAAATAAACCTCAAAAATCTTGATCTGAGATCTTAATTGACAGGGTCTGTATTATATACAAAAGTCTTGGCATCACATTCATCTTGATAATATTTGTTCTCCCGAACCATGTAAACGTTTCTTTATCCCATCTCAAGAAATCAAGTTTGATCTGTCTTGCTATTGGTACATAATTAAGCTTGAATAGTTTCTTTACATTTTTCGGTATTTTAGTCCCTAAATAGCTTATATGAGAATCAGTCCATCTAAAATCAAACTGTGTAGTTATCAAGTGTAGAAGGGGCTTATTTATTTCTATCCCCATCGCTTCCGATATCCCGTAGTTTACTTTAAAATATTTCCCCATATTCATGTAACTTCAACAGTAGGGACGGAAGGTATATTACTGGGGAGGTTATAAAGAAAATTAAATCGTCGGCATATGCCACAAGTTTCTGTTCTTCTCCCTTTGTTTTTATCCCCTTAATATTCAAATTTGCCCCTATTTTTCTTAAAAAGGGTTCTATTGTCAAGATGAAGATCAGGGGTGAAGGTGGGCATCCCTGTCGTGTTCCATTTTGAATGGAATAGGATTGTCTTGAGCTAGATTTTAGCTCAGTGCTCTAAATCAGTGCTTCTCAACCCTGTCCTCAAGTACCCACAATAGGCCATGTTTACAGGTTTTCATTCATCTTGCACAGGCACTTTAAATCAGTCAATGGCTTTGTAATTTGGACAGGTATTTTAGTTAAGATAAATTCCCAAAATATGTTCTGTCAGGGGTACTTGAGGACTGAGGCTGAGAGCCACTGCGCTAAAATGGAAAATTGAATACCATATTTATCGGCATATAACACACACTTTTTTCCCCTTGTGTGCATGTTAAACGCCGATATAGGCTGCCACTGAGGGAAAGGAGGGGATGAGCGCTGCCGAAATAGAGCTGGATCTCCTGTGTAATCGGCTCGGCTCGCAGTCACACTCAGTCCGCTCCCTAGAAGGCTCCTAGAATGGACGTCTCAACATTGGACCGATGTTATGTCCATCATAGGATCCGGGCCAAGGGACGGGACTTGGCATGATGCCGAGCTGAGTACACAGGAGATCCATCTCTATTTTGGCAGCGCTCGTCCCCACCTATCTCTCGAAGGCAGCATATCTAATGGCAAGGCTGCAGATGGAAAATGGGCAATGCCACAGATGACCACTAATTAGACTGCAGATGGGCACTGATTAGACTACAGGTGGGCACTGATTAGGCTGCAGATGGACACTGATTAGACTGCATATGGACACAGATCAGGCTGCAGATGGGCACAGATGGCTGCACTGAAGCTGCAGATGGGCACTAATTAGGCTGCATTGATGCTCACTGACCATTATTTTTCTTCAAAGTGGTTTATTTTTAAAAAAAGTTTTTTTTCCTTTTTTCCTGAAACTGTCTTCTTAAATTGGGGTGCGTGTTATATGCCGGCGCATGTTATACGCTGATAAATACAGTACTTACCGCTCTGTAATTTTCCTTTCCTGGTGACTATCCATGGCAGCATACGCACAATCCATGCATATGCTACCATGAAAGCACCAGGAAAGTAACTTTTAGAGTCAGTTCACACTGAGGCAGCACAACTTGCAGCGCGACTGCCTCAGACGACTTGAATACGACTGCAGCGGCGACTTGCAAAATGATTTCTATATAGAAGTCAATGCAAGTCACCTCAAGTCGCCCCCAAAACTTAAAAATTTGCTACAAACCTTTTGGTCAACAAAACAGGACAAGAGCAAGGAAAGCAAAAAACACATGTATGTTAATTTGAGACACTAAAAGAATATGGTTTTGAGTTCTGACCATTTTGCAAAGGTAATTAACAGGAGTGCGCCCACAAATGGACATCTATTAAGGATTTAAACATTAATTAGTCACAACATCTTGAGGAAGATTTTGCAAAATAATGCAGCACAATTAAATCAAAATGAAACAACCTACAAACAACACACATTGACTACATCAAAAATATTTCAGGGGAAATATCCCCCAAAATAATACAATAAACGAAAGTAAAAAAAAAAACTTGCTCTAAAACACATAACAAACAAAATACAAAGAGAAAATACAAGTGTTCCAAACTCTATAAGAACACCCAAATGTACTCTCTTGCCGGCCACACACACAATCTTGGCTCTTTTCAGGACAAGGTAAAGAATGTTGTCGGCAAGCTTTATATAAAATAGGTCTGCGTGCTAATGAGACAATTGAAAACACATGCACAGTCCATGAAACACACAAAATGCAAGTTCACCCAATGTAGAGACAAAACTTCAAAGTGGGTACACCTGTTAAGGATGTCCTTAAATTACTAACCCAAAAAACACACTCTCTGAGCATGCCCAGAAACATCCAAGTGCTGTTCACACAAAAAGAAGAAAAAAAAAGTCTCTGAGCATGCCCAGACCAACCCAAATGCATATCACACACCAAAAGGCACAGGAAAAAAAAACAAAGTCCCTGAGCATGCCCAGGCCAACCCAAATGCCGCTAGCACAACATAAGCCACCCCCTGTGCTTGGGGGCAGGAAGGGCTTGGGGGCAGGAGGGGCTTGGGTGCCCCAAAAGTCAACCGCCTTGTTCCCATATTCAGGGGGACAAGGGCCTCTTCCACACAACCCTAGGCTGGGGTTGTGGGGGGCTGCATAAAGGGGGCTTTACGGAATGTGGAAAGCCCCTTTAAACTAGTGGGTTCAAGGTGCTTTGTAATTGGTATTGGGCTGAGCCCAACATGCCCCAAAGGCAGCCAGCTATGTTGAGTGCATGTGGCCTTGTATCGTTCAGGAGGGGGTTGGATGATCGCTCCTCTTGCTCATTTCCTAGCTGACCCTGTTGTATGCTCTGAAAAAGAATATGGTTTGGATTGGTGAAGGCAGCTCACAGCCTTTTGAGAATGGAGTGGAATGTGGAGTTCCCCTTTAAAAGCAAAAGTTAGCCCATGGAAATCCAAGGGTTAAAGGGGGATACAAGAGCATTGGAGAATGGAGTGTGGAGTTCCCCTTTAAAAGCAAAAGTTAGCCCATGGAAATCCAAGGGTTAGAGGAGGGAGACAAGAGCATTGGAGAATGGAGTGTGGAGTTCCCCTTTAAAAGCAAAAGCTAGCCCAAAGAAATTATATGCATTAGAGGGGGAAGGTTAAATGCCCTTTTAGGGGAAGCTAGAGGAGCGAGAGTCTTTTTACATAATTTTAACAAGGTGCATGTCACATGTTGGCAACGTAACATGCTAACATGACCTGTGTGCAAATCTCCTTAAAAAATACATAAAGGTGAACCAGCATAAAAAAAAAAAAAAAAGTCAAGTTTAGAGGTGCGCCCATTCAACCCATGCAATTGAATTTACATTGCTTGACATTTACTAAGATTTGTGCCGCGCCTTGAAAAAATGCTTTTTTAACGAGCGCAAGAGCCGCTTGCGCATGCGCAGTGCTTACATTGATCTTGCACAGTTCTAAACACAGCAGGCTTGCTCTGAAAAAGTTTATCATTCTATTTTGGGGCGTATTTGTTACTTGGGCAGTTGTTACTAAACTTCCTCACATCACCCCATAATATTGGTACCTCCATCTTCTCTTAATATTGAATTGAAGATGCTATGCACCATGTCCATAGTGGCACACAGACTGCATTCTCCTGTGCGCTGAGATCACTATAGTAAATGAGGGATTTGCGCTCTGTTCCCGATGCACCGTTTCATAAATATGAAAATGTGCGTTGCGCCTCGCCGTATGCCTCTACTGATGGTGCCCGGCTTTCGTAAATCAGGCCCATTGTCCCCATTGAAGTAGAAAGTAATTGCGGTAAATGAAAGTGATTGATGAATATAGTATCTATCTTTGTATAGGAGTTAACCTGTTCACCTCCACTTTATGTATACTTGCTTTATGAAACAATAAAGAGATAATATACAAAAGAGAAAAAAGAAACAGTATGAGTAAATTTATTTACTGTCTAGGCTTCTGGATAATATCAAGTGTCTCATAAACAGTATAATAGCAATAAACATTTTGATTAAAAAAATAACTGTCACATAAGTATGTTTTTTCATTCCAAAATAGCTGTTCCACACCATATTACACATAAAACCCCTGAGCAACATTTAAACCTTTTACGTGGAAGTGAGCAGTTTAACAGCACTGTATTGTAGTAGATATTGCCTCCACTGCTAAAGGAGAGGAAGGCGATCTCAGATAATACAAACTGTCTTTCCCCAGAGTTCCATTCTCTTCCATAAGCACAAATGGCTTGTGACTGAAGTCACAGCAGTATTTCAATATTCATTGATAAGTCGATATTTCATATTTGAGGCAGGATGCAGTCTTCCTTTCCATCATCCTAAACTGACAACAAAGCTTACTTTTGTGACTTTGAGTATTATGCTTTGTAAGCACAGTGCACTGAAATTATAACTTATATCACCTACTCGAAAGTCTTTTAGATAACATCACAGAAATATTATAATAATAGACACAGAAGTGTACCAAAATGTATTAAAGATAAGTCCTTGTAAGTAAACAATAACTTTATATAGTCTACTAATTTATTCTTCTGGCTTTTGCTGCTTGATCTTCTTTTCTGTCACAAATATATATTTCTGCACTAACGACTGTCTCTGTTACAGTAGCTGGTAGTAGTGGTGGTGGGGAAAGGAATATGATATACTGTAGGTGTTATACTGTATAATTTTTCTCTAGAGCAGGATTGAAACAGGATTTATAATAATGTTCAAAATATAATGCTATTCGTAGGAAATACCTACTATAACTAAAGTTGCTTAAAGGGGTTGTAAACCCTCAAAGTTTTTCACCCTAATGCATTCTATGCATTAAGGTGAAAAACCTCCTGTGATGCAGCAGCCCCCCAGAGCCCCCCTTTTACTTACCTGAACCCGGTCTTTCCAGTGATGGGGATGAGCACACCAGCTCCAGCCGGTGTCTCGGGTCCTAAATGGATAGATTGATAGCAGCACAGCCATTGGCTCCTGCTGCTGTCAATCAAATCCAGTGACTCGGAAGCCAGGGGGCAGGGCCGAGTCCTGCTATCTGTGTCAATGGACGCAGCAGCAGGACACAGGAGCACGCCCGCACAAGTGCCCCGAGGGAGAGCAACTCTCCAACGGGGCACTCGAGAAGAAGAGGAGCCAGGAGCGTTGCTGAGGGAACCCAGAAGGGGAGGATCCGGGCCACTCTGCGCAAAACCAACTGCTCAGAGGAGGTAAGTATGGCATGTTTGTGTTTTTTTTGTTTTTTTTTAAAACAAACCTATATATCCTTTAAGGGTGCATTCACACTTGCAAATGTTCCATGTGTCCAATCAGCTGAGAGAACCCCATCGGCTTTTCCACGATTAGCTGCAAGTAGGCAGCACCATTAAAAGCAATAGGAGGCTGCCAGCTCTCATAGCTAATCATGCTTGCATGTATGTAAGTGCTCAAGCAGTGATCACATGTGATTGATTGTCCATGAATGCAGGGCCCAATTAGCTGTGAGAGCCAGCAGCCTCCCATTGATTTCAGTGTGGCTACCTACTTGCATCTAATCACAGTAACCCATGCTGGAGTTATCACAGCTGATTGCACACAGGGTGCATTCCCAAGTGTGAATGCCCCCTTGTCCACTTTCAAAAGCCAAATGGCTAAAGTTGTCACCCATACATGATCCACCTGGACAGTCCGGGTTTTGAATCATGTGTCTGAGTTGCAGACCACCTGAAACCTGGACACATTATACAAACTTGACTGTGGCTGGCTCCCCAAGTAACTGAGTACCACAACTGCCGAGTGCACAGGCATGCGCATGGGTCCGGGTGTGCCTGGGCACACTCAATTCACCAGGGTTGCTAACCATCCAGATGGCTGGCTGCAGTTGTCTAATCCAAGTGCCTGTGATACTCTCTCTCTCTGCCCAGAGCCAGCACAGTTTCCCCCCATCCCCCCTTATCGACGGGAGAGGAGAAAGGGCTCAATCTACTCCTGCCCCACCCCTACCCCTTTGTGTTTGCACACCCACACTCCAATCCCCAGTGTGCTGTGCCTAAGTAAAGGGATATGTGGGGGCAGGAAATTTAAAATCCAGAAACTGGCAGATACATAATGGATTAAAGGTGTTGATGCCTGAGCCCCCCTCGTTAGGTGAGTGAACTCACCATCCACTATCTGTGACTGAAGTCTCCCCCCTCCCTCCCTTCTCCTGCCTCCAAGCAAGTACGTACACTAAGGCAAGGGGGATTCAGATGTAATGGGTGCACTGCAGACCCTGGTGTAAGAGGGCTTTGGGAGCCCTGATTTCTGGGGAAATGCTGGGAACTCTGATGTAAGTGGGGCTTTGGTGAGCAGAAACCCCTTACATCAGAGTTCCCATTTACACCAGAGTCCACAGCATTCCCCCTTAAAAAAATAAGTTAATAAAAATGTGCCGCACAAAGTTGGCAACCCTACAGATGGCTGAAAATATAGTTTTTGTAGATATTTATTTTATTGTGTTCAGGGCTAGGAATTAGGTTAAGTTATAGTCTTAAAAGCTTTTTAATCAAGTAAATTTGAAATGTTGCATAGGTCACATAGAATTCATGTGCCTCCTGTGGGGACACTCATATTTTAGTGTTAGGACCACAGACACCAGGATGCCGTGACATGGTTCTGTGGCTCACGCATGCATTTGCAAATGCGTGTGGACTAAACCCCTGTTTTTAACGCATACTGTTAGACAGGTCAATTTGGTTGTTTGCGAGCTGGTGGTAAGTAGGCTTTGGTTTTTACTGGCAATCCCCAGACTTTGTTGTTACATGTTTTAGCCTTCCAATGCCACTTACTGCGATAGCCAGCTATAAATGAGGGTGGTGGCAAGCTTTTGTTTTCACGTGTGTGTTTGTATTGGTCCAGCAGCACACCAGCACCTTTGCAGCCATTGTGCTATTTGCTGGGTGTTTGGTGTGCTCCTGTACCTTTAAGAAGGGGTGGGCTCCCCTTCAGTCCACCTGCCCTTGTTTATCCATCAGAATGCATGTGCCTCCACTGTGGGGACACTCATATTTTAGTGTTAGGACCACAGACACCAGGGTGCCGTGACGTGGCTCTCGCATGCATTTGCAAATGCGTGCGGACTAAACCCCTGTTTTTAACGCATACTGTTAGACAGGTCAATTTGGTTGTCTGCGAGCTGGTGGTAATTAGGCTTTGGTTTTTTCCTGGGCATTCCCCAGACTTTTTTGTTATAGGTCTATTCACCCTAAGTTAGTTTGTTATCAATGCTTGTTCATTATTTCTAAGCTTCAGATGTGTAATCTGTAATGTTATCCACTGTTGTTTGGTTCTATTTAGATCACTAAATGAGGCAGAGGAGAATGATTTTTAACTCCCACATACAGAAAGGCTTCACGTAAGAGCTGTGAAAATTTTCCTTTAACCACTTGCTGCCCGCCGTATAGCAAAATGACGGCGATCGGCGTCTCTCCCTGTCAGAGGGGGGTCTGTGCTAATAATCAGCAGATTGATTATCAGCACAGCCCCCATCAAAAGGTGCCCATCAGCTGGCAATCAGTGCCCATCACCTGCCAGCCTGTCCTCCCTGTCCTGTCAGTGCCCATAAAAGTGCTGATCAGTGCCCACAACAGTGCCAATCAGTCCCCAAAAAATGCTGATCAGTGCCCCATCAGTAATGCCTGTCAGTGCCCCATCACAGTGCCACTCAGTAATGCCTGTCAGTAAATCCTCATCAGTGCTGCCTATCCAGTGCCACCTATCAGTGCCATCAGTGCTGTCTATCAGTGCCCATCAGTGCCGCCTATCAGTGCCATCAGTGCCACCTATTAGTACCATCAGTGCTGCCTATCAGTGCCACCTATCAGTGCTCATGAGGTTTTTTTTTTCATTTAAAGCGCAAAAATTTAAAACCGCAGAGGTGATCAAATACCACCAAAAGAAAGCTCTATTTGCTCCAGCGTGACCAATTCTGTCACATGCCTTTGCGCCGTGAGAATAATCCTGACAATTTCAGGAACTTTCTCCCGATGATGGACCATTTGTTGGCTTTGCTGACCCCTTATATCAGCAGGCAGAATACCTGCATGAGGCAAGTCATCACTGCGGAGCAGAGGCTAGTCGCCACCCTGCGGTACTTGGCGACAGGGAGAAGCCTGCAGGACCTCAAGTTCTCGACAGGCATCTCCCCCCAGGCTCTGGGAATCATTATCCCGGAGACCTGTTCTGCCATCATCCAGGTTCTGCAGAAGGAGTATATTAAGGTAAGATTTTAATCCTTTAACATCACTTTTTATTGTATTTAATGTTTGTTAATATATTGTATTTCTTTCCTTATTCCCTAATTACCATGATTGTAATATTCTGTGAATGTCCCCTTTGTCCTCATGCATGCTGGATTTAAAAAAAAAAAAAAAATGTTGTCCTTCATACATATTTGCCTTCACTAACCTCCCCAGCATGCTCTCCTGGGCCTGCTTTACCCTAAATACCCCCTAAAATGTGTACAATTGTGATTTGTGCTTTAAATTCAGGCAGAGTGCCAGAAGTTTTCTTTTTTTTTGGGGTCCCAAAATCATTTGCAACCCTCCCTTCCCCCAACTGCTAACTCAGCTGATACCAATCCTCTATCTGCTGACTTTGCCAAACCCATACACACTATACCCACCTCTTTTGTGGTCATATTTATGGATGAATTCCCCAAAGCATGTAGTGTAAGGGCCTGCCTGAATACTTTCAAATGGTACTGTTTAAAGTTTGTGTATCCTATTATTACCTTGATAGGTAATAGCAGAATGTAAAAATGTGCTAAAATGTGTACAGTGTGTATTTATATCTTTGTATTCTGACACTTGTTACCTGTCCAGTGGGCTGCCAATAGTGTAAGGAGGGGCTGGCGAAAGTAATACACATTATTTATGCATTCATCTCAATTTTTTAAATGGCCCACGAGAGGGTGGGGGGAGGAATCTGATAGGTGGACCTTTATACCTTTTTGTCTTTAAATACTCCCTAAAATAAATGTTATGCCGATGTTGGCCAAGAATGTTTGTGTCTAATCTGCTTTCCATGTTTATGTGCAAAATGATTCATTTATTTTTCTTGTTTGACTCCACAGTTTCCTTCCAACCCACAGGAATGGCAGACTGTGGCCTTCTACTTTGCCCAGTGGTGGGACTTTCCTAACTGCGTTGGGGCAATTGATGGGAAACACATCCACATCGTCCCACCACCCAACTCGGGGTCATACTATTACAACTACAAGGGGTTCAATAGTATTGTGATGTTGGCGGTGGTGTCGGCTACTTACGAGTTCCTGTATGTGGACGTGGAAAGAATGGCCGGATGTCAGATGGTGGAGTCATCGCCCACACGGAGTTCTATAGGCGTCCCCAGAATGGCAGCTTGGGCTTGCCACCTAAAGAAGACAATGCGGAAGGACTCCCATTCGTCTTCATTGCGGATGAAGCGTTTGCACTGGGGGACCATCTTATGCGGCCATTCCCTATGAGGACCCTCACCCTGGACCAGAGGGTTTTTAATTACCGGCTGGCCAGAGCCAGAAGAGTGGTGGAGAACACGTTTGGAATAATGGCCAGCCGGTTCCGCCTATTTCTTACACTGATACACATGGCGGAATATAAACTCAATCACATCATCCTGGCTTGCTGTGCTCTCCACAACTATTTAAGGAGAAATTCTTGGAACTATGCTGGCTCAGTTGGACCTGAGGCTGGAATTAATATTAATGAACCAACCCTGATGGCGCTTGAAGCTGGCCGTCCTGGCTTGCCCCCCCCAGAGTGCCCGTGTGGCCTGTCTAAGATGCATGGAATACTTTGCGGGTAGGGGGGCCATCGATATGCCAGACAATGTCTGAGACATTTTATAATTCAAAATATATTTTAAACTGAACAAACATTTGCTTTGACTTACTGCTTGGCTTTCTTTCAGCTGACCATGACCGAAATTTGGGGAGTCCTGAAAATGGGGTGATTGTGTAAAATTAGAAAGCACTGTGGGTGTTATTTACTAAAGGAAAATACACTTTGCACTACAAGTGCACTTGAGAATGCACTGAAACTGCACTTGTAGTGCAAAGTGGATTTGCCTTTAGTAAATAACCCTTATTGCCACTGAAAACAACAATTTAACTACAAAAATTACTTTTGACCTTCGAAAGAAGAAGCCACACATTGTTGATTCTCAATCTTTTTAATGAAAGCACAATCACATGTGCCTTTCTAATAAAAGTTTTTTAGAACAAACCAACATGTTTGTTGTATAACAATTTTTTAGGTCACATTAAAAGTAGAAATTGCCTTTTAAGGTAAAACAGGCATGTTTAAAAGCATAAAAAAATACACAACTCTGGAACTTACAAAGTTCAACTTGAGTATTTATAAACTGTGTTTGATATTGCCTTCAGCAGATGGGGTGAAGTCAACCCTGGAAAAGCCAAATTTTGAAGTTGCACACAAATTGCCTAATGTCAACATGTGCTAGCTGCCATCATTGGGGATCAATGGACGTGTTTTGTGGGTGCAACCCCTTCCTCTCAGCTACTTTATTATTGAGGAAGGGGTTGCACCCACAAATTGTGTACATTGATCGCCCGTGATGGCAGATAGCATATGTTGACACACTGTGTGCATCTTCAAAATTTGGCTTTTCTATAATATGTCAAAAAATTGTCAGAAAAAAAATAAATAAAGCACAAATAAGTTACGGATTTCTAGGGGTTTTAAATTCTCCCTAAAACATCAATGATGTTCTTCATTTTGTTTTGAACATCATTGATGTTTTGCTTGATGTTTTCCAAATCCCTATCACACCCCATTATCTCCCCGATGAGGATCTGGGCACTTTCACTGGTGAAGTGACATTCCCCTTCCACAACATCACGATCACCTAAAATATAAAAAAAAACACACCATGTATTATAAATATGCAGGCATCACATCTCTTACCTGAAGCTGTGGTCGCAGACACTCACCTGTTGTGGTGACTATTTCCACAACGTCTCCCTCCTTCTCCTCTGCTTAGGTTTGGGGGATTTCCCCTTCTTCATGAGGTGGGGGGGTCCATTGTCTCCTCTGATGAGTGGTGTCCTCCGAGTCTTTTCGCCCCTATGTGAAAAAAAATAGGTATACTTAGCACACAGATATTTGATGGCAGAAATAGGAATATGAAACAATGCTTGGAAGTGGGGTACAATTGTCTCTTTTGGCAGAGTTGCAAGATGAAGAAATATTTTTTTCCTTTGTCAAGCTTGAATACTTACCTGTTTTGTATAAGCTTCACAGATGGAGTCACCCCTATAGTATACACTGGAGCACCTGTGTGGGCCCCCTAATAAAAAGGGTGTTCTGGTGTCCCACACTAGTGCTCCAGTGTCCAGGTGTGTAAACAGCTGCTGAGTGTCCTCTCCTTACACAGAATCTAGTTTGCATTTCTTTTAAAATATTTTATTGTTTTGAGTTAAATATAGTTCAGGTTTACAAAGAAAGATAATAACATTCTTGTATATATAAGGTAACAGGCAATTGTAATGTATCACATAGGTGATTATGGTATGAAAAGTAACACACAATATATCATAAACGTTTATATCATAATAAGTGAGTACAGAAAACAAGAATTATACAAATTAAAGGTAAAGTATAGGAGGAATGGGGTTGGAATAAGTTTATTAAGAAGTGTGGGGAGAGGTAAGATGCGGTAAAGTAAGTATAATAAAGAAAAGGAAGTAAGATAGTTGGGGAAGAATCAGTAGATAGTTCCAGGGCCAAGTTCCTGTAATATGGCTTGGCTTCATCTGGAGATTAAATAAGTCTTTCCAACTATTTTTAGTTATTCACACGTCAAGAAAGTCAAGTAGTAAGGGAAGGGGGTAGTAACTGCACAGTGTTGGGGGTAAGGAGATAAGGGGGTGGGACATGGGGGAATTACCAGAGAAAACCACTAATTAAAGACGATATATATATAGTTTATAGTAACATTATAGGTTGTCCATATAATGTCTTCAAAGAAGAAATAATGAATTATCAAATCCTGGAGGTAGGAAATGCTCAAACCATGGTCTCCATAAGGCTTCATACTTCGATAAATTGCCAAGTAAGGTTGTTTCGGCCTTTGCGTGGATCATGAACTGAGTTATTCTGTTCTTAAATGACAAAATACAGAGTGAGTCAGATTTCCATGCTTTCGCTATGGTCTGTTTGGCTTCTGTGGTTATGAAGAGCATGAGTTTAAACTGGCGGTGTGATACAATCTTTGGTTTTATCATTTAGGAGTGCTGTGGTTGGATCAGGAAGCAAAGGTATATTAAACATAGTAGAAAGCATCTTAAACACCTCCAACCAAAAGGATTCAACTATTTTACATTCCCACCATATGTGCATGTGTGTTCCTAGTGCTGAACATCCACGGAAGCATTGGAACGGGTATTGTGGAGAAAACTTAGAGATTCTGGCAGGGACTAGGTACCATCTGGTGAGAACTTTGTAATTAGTTTCGAGAACGACAATATTAGGTGATGCTGATTTGGTATTATGCCATATTTGGGACCAGTTTATTTGTTCGGGTTGTAGTTGAAGGTTTGTTTCCCATTTTGTGGTATAAGTCAGTGGGGATGAAGAGTTGTGTGAGAGTAGTTGAGTATATATATCTGAGATAAGTCCTCTTCTATGAGGATCATTGTTGCAAGCTTTTTCAAATACGGTGAGATTAGGAGACATCAAGTCTGAAGGTGCATTAGTAGACAGGAAATTTTTGATTTGTAGGTACCTAAACATTTCTGAGGGCGGGATATTACATGTTTCACAGAGAGTTGGAAAGGGTGTGATAACCTGGGTTTTATAGAAATGATATGCTCTCGTTAATCCCGCATTTGACCAAGCTAGGAAAGATGTTGGGGAAGACCAGGCCGGGTAAAATGATGGTTTATGTAAGAAGGAGAGGAGAGGATTGTGTGAAGATTGGAGGCCAAATCGAGTTTTCAGTCTATCCCAGATTGAAAGGCTGTGTTTGGTAATTGGATTAGTAAGCTTCCGACGTTGTGATGGAGAAAGCCATAAAAGATTTGCTGTAGAAAGAGGATCACAGTCAACCGATTTCAATGCCACCCATAGTGGAATTTCAGATATAGCATGGTATTTAGTTAATTGTGACAGTTGTGCTGCATAATAGTATTTGGTAAAGTCTGGTACACCCAGACCCCCTCGGATTTTGAGGGAATACAGGGTAGGTTTAGGTAACCGAGGTTTGGCATTGCCCCAAATGTATTGTAAAGTTTTCAGTTGTAAGATACGTAAGAAATGTGATGGGACAGCAACAGGAAGAACCCTGAATAGATATAAAATTTTTGGAAGGATAGACATTTTTATCGCTGCAATCCTACCCATCCAGGACAGAGGTAAATTTGACCTGTTTGAGAGGAGTTTAGAGAGTTGTGATAGCATTGGCGGGTAGTTAGTAGCATATAGATCCATTGGGTTAGACGTAAGGTTGACTCCCAAATAGGATATAGAAATTGGTGACCATGCAAATGGTAAGGAATGAATTAATTGGGTGTGAAGATCAGGGGGTAGTGAAATATTTAGGGCTTTTGATTTGTGTAGATTGTGTGATTTGTGCCCCAACCAAGCCATGTCCATCTACAATAAATCTCCGTCCTCCACCCTGGACAAGCTTGCTCCCCTCACTACACGCAGAATCAGGCCTCGACCTCTACAACCCTGGCAAACAGATGACACTAAAATTCTCAAAAAATGTAGTCGCGCTCTTGAGCGTCTGTGGCACAAGACTAAGTCTCTCAAAGACTTCAACCAATACAAATCTGCACTCCGAAAATACTATTCTTTCCTCCACACTGCCAAGCAAACCTATTTTACAACTCTTATTAACACCTTCTCATCCAATCCCCGTAAACTCTTCTCTACCTTCAACTCTCTACTTTGTCCTCCACCGCCTCCCCCCACTGACTTACTCACTGCCCAGGAAATCGCTAATCACTTCAAAAACAAGATTGATACAATCCGTGATGAAATCTCCACTCTACAGGTATCTCCCCCAACTAAGACCCCATGTCAACAGGTACAACTGACACTCCCCCTATTCAAATCTGCTACTCCAGACAAAGTTGCTAAACTCCTTTCTATCGCCCACCTAACCACCTGTCTCCTGGACCCTATTCCCTCTCAAATGCTACGGTCACCCTCTGACCCCATCCTACACTCTCTAACCCACATCTTCAATCTCTCCCTCACCTCTGGCATCTTCCCCGATGCTCTAAAACATGCACTGGTCACTCCCATACTCAAAAAGCCGTCCTTGGACCCTACCAATCTTAACAACCTACGCCCTATCTCCTTGCTCCCCTTTTCCTCTAAACTCCTTGAACGCCTGGTTTACAACCAACTGAGTGACCACCTCATTAAAAACAACCTTCTTGATCCCCTTCAATCTGGATTTTGCCCTCAACACTCCACAGAAACTGCTCTTTTAAAACTCACAAATGACCTACTAACTGCAAAAACCAACGGACACTATTCTGTACTCCTACTTCTGGATCTTTCAGCTGCCTTTGACACGGTTGACCACCTCCTCCTCCTCAAAAAACTTTACTCCCTCGGTCTCCATGACTGTGCTCTTCAGTGGCTCTCATCCTACCTATCCCAACGCACCTTCAGTGTCACTTACAATTCTACTTCCTCCACTCCTCTTCCCTTCTCTGTCGGGGTCCCCCAAGGTTCTGTTCTTGGACCTCTTTTATTTTCAATCTACACCTCTTCCCTGGGTCAGCTGATAGCCTCTCACGGCTTTCAATATCATTTCTATGCTGATGACACACAAATCTATCTCTCCACCCCTCAACTCACTCCATCAGTCTCCTCACGCATCACTAACTTACTAACCGACATATCTGTATGGATGTCACACCACTTCCTCAAACTCAACTTGTCCAAAACTGAGCTTATAATATTTCCTCCCCCACGTGCCTCTTCCCCTGACTTCTCTGTGAAGGGCAATGGCAAAACCATCCACCCGTCCCCACATGTCAGGGTGCTAGGTGTTATCCTAGATTCTGAACTCTCCTTTCAGCCCCACATCCAATCACTTTCCAAAGCTTGCCGCCTCAACCGCCGCAACATCTCTAAACTACGTCCCTTTCTAACCAATGGAACCACAAAGCTCCTGATTCACTCCCTGGTTATCTCTCGCCTTGACTACTGCAACTCACTCCTCATTGGCTTACCTTTAAATAGACTATCTCCCCTTCAGTCCATCATGAATGTGGCTGCCAGACTCATCCACCTTACAAACCGCTCAGTGTCTGCTACCCCTCTCTGCCAATCCCTCCATTGGCTACCACTCTCCCAACGAATTAAATTCAAAATACTAACAATAAGATACTAATAATACTAACAATAAGTTACAAAGCCATCCACAACTCTGCCCCCAGTTACATCACTAGCCTAGTATCAACCTAATCACCATCTCCGTTCCTCCCAAGATCTCCTGCTCTCAAGCTCCCTCATCACCTCCTCCCATATCCGCCTCCAGGACTTCTCCCGAGCCTCGTACATCCTCTGGAATTCCCTACCCCAATCTGTCAGACTGTCTCCAAATTTATCCACTTTTAGGCGATCCCTGAAAACTTTCCTCTTCAGAGAAGCCTATCCTGCCTCCATCTAAGAACTGCACTATTTTCTCCATGAGCTCATCCCCCACAGCTATTACCCTTTTGTATAACTTGACCCTCCCTCCTAGATTGTAAGCTCTAACGAGCAGGGCCCTCTGATTCCTCCTGTATTGAATTGTATTGTACTTGTACTGTCTGCCCTAATGTTGTAAAGCGCTGCGTAAACTGTCGGCGCTATATAAATCCTGTATAATAATAATAATAATTAACTGAGAGGCCCGATACTCGTTCAAATTTTGAGAGAATATCAAGAAGATTTGGTGCTGATGTTATAGGGGATGTTAAAAATATTAGGACATCGTCCACAAACATGCATAATTTATGATGGTAGCTGCCAAGTTCTAGACCTTTAATGTTTGGGTTAGTTCTAATAAGTTGGGCTAGGGGTTCTATCGCTGAAGCAAAAAGAAGAGGGGAAAGGGGGCAACCTTGTCTAGTTCCTCTTTCTATATTAAAAGAATCAGATTTAAATCCTGAGTATGCAATATGTGCTTTCGGATTATGGTATAAGGTAGTGATCCATCTGAGGAAATGTGGACCAAATCCCCATCGGTTAAGAATAGAATGTAGGTAAGGCCATGATAGGGTGTCAAATGCCTTTTGTATGTCCAATGAAAGGAAACATGTAGGAATACGGTGGGAACATGCTATATGAGCTAGAATTGTGGCTCGGCGGATATTGTCGCCTGCTTGTCTTGAGGGAATAAATCCAGTTTGATCCTTATGTATCAAAGAGCCAATTATAGGATTGAGTCTGGAAGAGAGAATCTTGGCTAAAATTTTGATATCAATGTTAAGGATAGATATTGGTCTGTAATTAGACCAAGAAGTGTCATCTGTATTGGGCTTAGGGATCATGGAGATAGAGGCGTTAAGTGATTCTGTATGGAAATAGTGATCATTAAGAAGAAGGTTAAAGGCATCAACCTTGAGGGGTGACAATAGTGAAGTAAATCGTTTATAGTAAGTGGCTGATAAACCATCAACACCAGGGCGTTTGCGAAGTTTAAGTGATTTAATGGCAGTTTGTATTTCTATCTCAGTAATAGGTTTCTCTAGTAAGTCTTGTTGGGTTTGAGAGAGTGAAGGAAGGTTAATCGTAGATAAGAGATTGTTTAGGTGTGATTGGTTTAACATTTTAGTTTCTTTGTATAGTTCTGTTCGTTTTTTCTTGAATTCATTAAGGATTTTCAGCGGGTTGCTACCCTGTTTCCCCGAAAATAAGACCTAGCGTGATTGTCGGTGATGGCTGCAATATAAGCCCTACCCCCCAAATAATCCCTGGTTAAAGTCCTTGTAGGTCTTCTTTTCAGGGTAGGGCTTATTTTCGTGGAAACAGGGTAGGGCTTATTTGGGGGGTAGGGCTTATATTGCAGCCATCACCGACAATCACGCTAGGTCTTATTTTCGGGGAAACAGGGTAGTATAGTTATCTTTAGCAATTTTTAGGCGCATAGGTTTCGGGGTGTAATTCGTCTTTCGTAGTGCTAAAGCCAGAAATGTAGCTGGCTTGTTAGCTTGCATGTAAAAGGTGTGTTTAGTTTTGCGTAAAGTTTTCTCGGCTGATTCTGTTAAAAAAAGGTCAAGTTCTATGCGTGATTTATCATAATTTAATTTATTATGAGGGGATGGTGAAGCTTGAAAAGTTTCAGAAGCTTTGTAAAATGCTTCCTCTAGGCGTTTATGAAGTTGTTGTTTTTGCTTACGTATATGAGATGCTTGACTAATACAGACCCCTCTAACATAGGGTTTGAGAGCTTCCCACCGAGTTAAAGGATCCGTATCAGAGGCCTTGTTGTGAGTAAGATAGTCTTTTATGGCTTCCTCCAAGTTTAATCTAAATGTAGCATTTGCTAAGAGCCTGTCATTTATGTACCATGTTTTATGATTGGGTTTCGGAACCAATGAGGAGAGAGTTGTTATGACTGGGTTATGGTCTGACCAAGTACAAGGTGTAATATTGGAGTTCAGAATGAATGCGGAGGTGCTAACTGGAACGAAAAGATGATCTATACGGGAAAATTGTTTATGAGGATGAGAGTAATGTGTATACTGTCTTCTTGCAGGATTATGTTCTCGCCAGGTATCAAGTAGTGAGTGTTGGTTCAGTAGTCTCTGATAGGAAAGTTTAGGTGTGGTATGAGGGGTTGGGGATTTGTCAAGGAATGGGTATATTGTTTGATTTGAGTCTCCTCCAATAATAAGGGTACCTTGTTTATGCAAATCAATCACTGAAAAAAGGTGAGAGAGGAATAGTAGTGGATTTTTATTAGGAGCGTAATAGGAGACTATAGATTAGATATCTCCCTTCAGGGTCTTTGAGCTCTTTGGTGAGGGTGAATGGTGTCGTGCGGTGGAATGCTATTAGAACTCCCCTTTGTTTAGTATTGGCAGATGCTGTATTAACTTGTGGGTATTTATGGCTGAAATATTTTGGTGTGGACTGTGGGATAAAATGTGTCTCTTGTAGGCACACCACATGTGCCAATTCTTTGGAGAAAAAATTAAAGGCCTTAGTGCGCTTTGGAGGAGAGTTGAGACCTTGTACATTAAGCGTTAATAAATTCAGGGAAGACATTATTGAAGATGGGTGTTTCTCTGGTGCAAAAGTGTTAGGGAATGTAGATTTTCTCTATGGAACAGAAATATGAAAGAGAAGTTCAGCAAGGGTTGTGCAGTATTGATATACACTAGTATATAATGTGTTAAAGAGAGACAAAGCAAAACAATAAAAAAAAAAAAAAAAGGGGGGGGGGATAAAGAATTTAGAAAAAATAAAAAAGGTTGCTCCTAAGTGGAGCTAATATCTAAGGGGTGGTGATAAATCACCAACCAAGAGATATAGCTGTTCCAAAGAGCGTCCAATCAATATTGGGCACCTGAGGAAAAAAAAGGAGGTGCAATGAACTGTCTCCGGGACTACGACAGCCTACTGATATTGTATTAGATATCATTGAATTGATGAGTCAAAAGATGTAAATCAAACTTGAGAAAAAAAAATTGTTAATATTTATATGATATTTTAGTTTAAAATAATTCCAAACACAATTGGTTAAGTAAACCTTTGCAATTTATGTAAATTAACTATTCAGAAGAGAAAAATAAAATCTGAAGAGGTCAGCTACAGTAGGTGACCGTGATATTGTGTAATTTTGCCGCATTTCTCTGCGAGATTTGACACCTGCGAGCCCCGTCGCAGGATCCAGCGCCGAGATGGCTCACTCATCGGGAAAGGAAAACTTTGTTTTCCTTTCCCGATGAGTGACAGGCAGTACTGACAGCTGTCTGGTATGAATCCTGAGGCGGGAACACCGCGCCAAATTTTAAATGAAAAAAACGGCGTGAGTTCCCCCCCCCAGGGGCATACCAGGCCCTTAGGTCTGGTATGGATTGTAAGGGGAACCCCCTACGCTGAAAAATCGGCGTGGGGGTCCCCCCAAAATCCATACCAGACCCTTATCCGAGCACGCAGCCCAGCCGGCCAGGAAAGGGGGTGGGGACGAGCGAGCGCCCCCCCCCCTCCTGAGCCGTACCAGGCCGCATGCCCTCAACATGGAGGGGTGGGTGCCTTGGGGAAGGGGGGCGCCCTGCGGGGCCCCCCGACCCCAAAGCACCTTATCCCCATATTGATGAGGACAAGGGCCGGGGGGCTTATCGGAATCTGGGAGCCCCCTTTAATAAGGGGGACCCCAGATCCCAGCCCCCCACCCTGTGTGAATGAGTATGGGGTACATGGTACCCCTACCCATTCACCTAGGGAAAAGTGTCAATAAAAAAACAAAACACAGTACACAGGTTTTAAGAGTAATTTATTAGGCAGCTCCGGGGTCTTCTTCCGACTACGGGGGGTCTCCTTCCGACTTCTCCCGGTGTTCGGCCTCTTCTCCCGGTGTTCGGCCTCTTCTCCCGGGCCCCTCTGCTATCTTCTTCCAGCTCTATTGCCAGCGAGGGGCCCGGTCTGCTGCCGCTGTCTTGTCGCCGCTGTCTTGCCGCCGCTGTCTCGCCGCTTCTTCTCTTCTTCCGATGTTGACACGACGCTCTCTCCGGCTGGAATGCTTTGTGCGACCATGACGTCACAAGGGGGCGGGGTCACCCCCTATATAAATGGCTCCGCAGCTCGCACAAAGCATTCCAGCCGGAGAGAGCATCGTGTCAACATCGGAAGAAGAGAAGAAGCGGCGAGACAGCGGCGGCGAGACAGCGGCGGCAAGACAGCGGCGACAAGACAGCGGCAGCAGACCGGGCCCCTCGCTGGCAATAGAGCTGGAAGAAGATAGCGGAGGGGCCCGGGAGAAGAGGCCGAACACCGGGAGAAGAGGCCGAACACCGGGAGAAGTCGGAAGGAGACCCCCCGAAGTCGGAAGAAGACCCCGGAGCTGCCTAATAAATTACTCTTAAAACCTGTGTACTGTGTTTTTTTTTTATTGACACGTTTCCCTAGGTAAATGGGTAGGGGTACCATGTACCCCATACTCATTCACACAGGGTGGGGTTGCGGGATCTGGGGGCCCCCTTATTAAAGGGGGCTCCCAGATTCCGATAAGACCCCCGACAACCAATGGCCAGGGTTGTCAGGAAGAGGCCCTTGTCCTCATCAACATGGGGACAAGGTGCTTAGGGGTGGGGGGGGCCCGCAGGGCGCCCCCCTCCCCCAAGGCACCCACCCCCCCATGTTGAGGGCATGTGGCCTGGTACGGCTCAGGAGGGGGGGCGCTCACTCGTCCCCACCCCCTTTCCTGGCCGGCCGGGCTGCATGCTCAGATAAGGGTCTGGTATGGATTTTGGGGGGACCCCCACTCCGATTTTTGGGCATAGGGGGTTCCCCTTACAATCCATACCAGACCTAAGGGCCTGGTATGCCCCTGGGGGGGAACCCACGCCGTTTTTTTTCATTTAAAATTTGGCGCGGTGTTCCCGCCTCAGGATTCATACCAGACAGCTGTCAGCACTGCCTGGCACTCATCACGAAAGGAAAACAAAGACATGCACAGTACCCTGTCGCCGAGAACCAGCGCAATGGTATCACGCTGGAAACACAATCTCGCGGTCAGGTACTGTATTAGACCTATTTAACAGCTAACCTCTAAGGATATATGCAAACTATATGATTTAAAACATTAGAAGGATGCAGCTGCAGGGTATATCCCTTAGGCAACTAGTTAGAGATCAGCTAAAGATAGATCCATGAAAGTAGATCTAATGAAAGCAACCGATCCTAGCAATATCATAAGGGATACAACAATTTAAAAAGAATCTGTATTGGAGAAGTATCCTATTGGTTTAATAGGTCACATTGTATACTGCATTTTATTACTACAAAGGTATAACATGTGGTATGGTTGAGAAAGAGTATTGTATCGATAGTAGAAAAAAAGAAATGATTAAATAGGTATCACCCAATTAGAGTTCAGCTGTCTGTAATATCTTCTTCAATAGGAGGTGACAAAGTAAAGCGTCCTCTTTTGTGGGGGCTGAGTGGAGCCTGAGTTGCTTGAGGGTCCTGAAGATCTTGGAGCTATGAGGGAGGGAAAGATGACAGTCGATGTTTGGGTCCATCTGTAGTTGCAGTTGGAGTGGACAGGTGGAGGTCTTTAATTACATTGAGAAGATATTCCGTTGATTTGCATGTGTATTGAGTATCTTTGTATGAAAAACGAAGAGAAAAAGGAAAGCCCCAGCGATATGATATGTGGTGGTATTGAAGAACTTGCAGATGTGGTTTCATTTCCTTGCGCTTGAGAAGTGTAATTTGAGACAGATCTTGGAAGATTTGATATCTGTGCCCTTGAAAAATCAAGGAGTCTTTGTTTCTTGCCGCCTCCATAAGTTGCTCTTTGGTACGAAAATAATGCATTTTCAGTATAACATCTCTAGGTGGTCCGTCTGCATTGCGTGAAGTTAGGGCTCTGTGTATTCTGTCCATTTCTAGACGTTTGATCGGTATTGATGGGGCAAGTTCCTGCAAGAGTGCTGTTACAGTCGATTGTAAATCTTCAATATCCTCAGGGATACCACGTATCCGTAGGTTAGATCTTTTAGCTCTGTTCTCAAAGTCTTCAAGGCGGGTTTGGAGATTAGTGTAATCTTTTTTAAGGGACTCCAATTCTTCTGTGTGAATTGAGGTAGTGATATCAAATTCATCCACCCTTTGTTCTAGGATTGAAGTTTGGCGGCCCACTTCATGAATTTCACGTGTCAATTTGTCTGTAATGGCATCTGAGGTGTTCTGTAATGCCTTGTGTAAAACCCTTTCAAATTGAGCCAATAAGTCAGGGCCAATAGTGGAATTTTGTGGAATAAGAGGGGTCATTCCTGAGGTAAAATCAGGCTCACTGCGCTGTGCTGAGGAGGGTGACTCATAGTGTTTCTGTGAGACAGGCTGTGAGGCAGGCTGTGAGGAGCGGTAAGAGGATGCTGCCGCCATTCTAACAGTGGGTTTAGTCAGCGAGTCCTGTGACTTTACTTGCCTCAGTTTAGCTTTTCGCCCATTGTACATAGTTCCAAAATATGCCCACTTACTCTGGGAATAGATTATATACTATCCTGTGTCTTTTTAGTCCGGTTTGACTCCGTGAAAGAGGCTGTCGGGTCCCGGTCGGTACAGAGCTGTAAGCTGACATGTCTAGATCAGACGGCTCCGCGCATGCGCCTCTAGTTTGCATTTCATTCTAGTTACTAACCCATCTAGACAACAAACTTATTTTAAGAGAAGTAGGCCAGAAAAAATGTATTGAACTGCATCTGGACAAAACATGGTGTTTTATTGGCCAAACAAACAATAATGTGAACGAATAATGTGTCCAGAACATGAAAGTTGCCATTTTAAACTGTACAACAGTAAAGAAAAGCACATGGAGCAGCACGAACGTAATAAAAATAAAGAATAGGAACACAGAACAACTACTTACTTTTTTGCAGCACTCTCCTGATCCTTCTATACTGATTGTGCTCCCTTAATTTGAGGTCCGACCACCACTTACTCAGTTGATCCTTGGATCGCCGTACCCCAAAATTATGGTGCAGACTCTTCACAACTTTCGCCATGATCTTGGCCTTTCTGACATTGGGGTTGGGGTAAGGTCCAAACTTCCCGTCATAGTCGGCCCTTTTCAATATGTCGACCATCGCCATATTTGAGGCCTTAAATCTTCTCCGTTTCTGACTCTGGCCTTTCCTCCTCCTCCTTGTTGCTGCTATTAGCATGCACCTGTTGTGGCTCCATCATGTGCTCTTTCCCACTGCGCCGAACGAGAAGGGGCGGGGAATAGACTAGAAAGAACGTCAGGGGCGGGCGGAGTTTCACGCATGCGCAGTGTATATAAAGCGTAACACGCACGCGTCGTACGTACGATCTTTGAGCGGAGGAAGGAGTATTGTAAGCGCCCATCGTGATAACAAAGGTAACATTTAAAATTGGGCCTATACTGCCTTTATTAGGAGATTAGGAGACTTTAGCCTGACATTAGGGTTTGTCTTGTGTTGTGTCTTGCAGAGAAAATGGATGTAGTCAATGATCATGGCTTTATGCCAATATTAATTGATATGTTCTGGGAGCTGCCCTGTCTGTGGCAGATAAACCACACACATTATAACAATAAACCAAAGAGGAAGGTAGCGCTGAATCATTTGCTGGAATTTGTGAAGCCGGTGATCCCAACGGCAGACATCCCCTATTTGAAGGCCCTAATTGGTGGCCTGAGGAGCACTTATCTAAGGGAGCACAAGAAGGTCCAGGATTCCTCAGGAGCTGCAGATGCCATTTATGTCCCCAGGCTGTGGTACTATGACAGACTGCATTTTCTGGCAGGCCAGACTGAACGCAGGCCAGCACTCTCCAATCTTCCTTCCATGCTTCCTTCCCCCTCAGCTGAGGCTTCTGACATGCAACCTGGGCCTTCCAGGCAGCAACACGTGGAGGAGCCCAGCTTGAGCCAGGTATAGCATTCTTCAAAATATTTCTGTTGGTCAAATTAATGATGTTAAATCTAGGTTAGTTTAGAGTCTTAATTTCTGATTGTGATTGATGAACCAAAAACTAAAACGATGTCCCTTTTTAATACACAGGAAAGTCTCGAGGTGGCCGGGCCCAGTAGCCTGCCTGATACCCAGGTCCCTCCCCTCCGCCTTCAAACAAAAAGTGGCAGGAAGAGGAGTAACATGGAGGAGGCAGCAATTGGCCTATTTTGGAAGGCTACTGCGGCCCTCAGAACCCCCCACAGTGTTCAAGAGGACTTTGCATACATAACAGCCTGCAAAATGCTGGAAATGGAGGAGGGCACAAGGGAAGGGGAGGCGTCTCTAAGTGCAGTATTTTTGTAAGGTAAAAAACGGCATGTAGTAAAATCCATGGAAGGAGTCCGTCAGGTCGGTCACAGAAGTCCCTGCTGCCTGCTGTGCGTTCGGCTTTGTTGAAAACACCGCTCGAGCCGGCCGCGGTGATGTTGGATTCCAAAGCGAGGCCTGGGACGCTGGTGGAAGGCAGGCGCGGAGCTGTGACGTCACTGGAATGCGACGCGTTTCATGAGCGTACGGGCTACGATGACACGGTAGCTGCGCTCTTTCATCAAGCTACACATGGATAGTGAGAGCGGCTTAAGAAGGGATCTTTATACTTCTGTACACAATATATCTTCATGTCCAGGTGAAATCCACAGGCGATCGGCAAACAGTTTTCATCTTCATAGTAAGGATAGACATGCGTCTAAATCTCCCTTTCCTCTGAAGTCCGATCCATGTGTGGATTGCTCTCCAGTAGGGATGGTGAATGGTTCGGGCCGAGGTTTGGTTCTTCGGATGTTTTATAGCATACTTCAGTGGAATCTCCACTGGTGCACCACCAGGAAAAAGGACTTTCACCCTGAGAAGGAATGTGTCTGGGACATTTATCACCAAAAATAAATTTGCTTTATCCCAACATGGCTGCCTGGTGATCCGGACTCCATATTATCACTGTATCCACTGAAGTATGCTATAAAACATCCGAAGAACCAAACCTCGGCCTGAACCATTCACCATCCCTACTGGAGAGCAATCCACACATGGATCGGACTTCAGAGGAAAGGGAGATTTAGACGCATGTCTATCCTTACTATGAAGATGAAAACTGTTTGCCGATCGCCTGTGGATTTCACCTGGACATGAAGATATATTGTGTACAGAAGTATAAAGATCCCTTCTTAAGCCGCTCTCACTATCCATGTGTAGCTTGATGAAAGAGCGCAGCTACCGTGTCATCGTAGCCCGTACGCTCATGAAACGCGTCGCATTCCAGTGACGTCACAGCTCCGCGCCTGCCTTCCACCAGCGTCCCAGGCCTCGCTTTGGAATCCAACATCACCGCGGCCGCCTCGAGCGGTGTTTTCAACAAAGCCGAACACACAGCAGGCAGCAGGGACTTCTGTGACCGACCTGACGGACTCCTTCCATGGATTTTACTACATGCCGTTTTTTACCTTACAAAAATACTGCACTTAGAGGCGCCTCCCCTTCCCTTGTGTTCTTTTTCTGCAGATTCAGGAGCTTGGTTTCAGCTCTCCCTGGAAGGCAGCCCTCTGTGTGGACTTTTTCATAAACCATTTTGCCTGTGTTAAACATAGACTCTGTGGACTATACCAATTTTTATTTTTTATTTTAGCCTGTCACTGACACAATGGTATCATGAGGTTTCCGTTTTTTTGCGCCTTCACTTGCATAAATGGAGGAGGGCCAATGCCTAATATGTGAGTATATCATCTTCCAAGCCCTAAATAAGGGGTTGAGGGGTCAACTCACAAGCCAAAGCCAAGTTTGTGAGTTCAACCATGGTCCTCCTCCTCCTCCAGGTACTCCTCCTCCTCCTGTCACACCTCCAACACCAGAGCCACAGCCTGGAAGGAAGCATCTAAGGAAGACCAGAGAGTGATGGTCCTGGGTTCAGTCTGGTCTGACAAAAGATGCAGGCTGTTGTATGACCACAGCCTGGGGACATACATGTCATCTGCTGCTGTTCATGATCTCTTGGACTTCTGGACTAGATTGTACTCCCTTATATAAGGACTCCTCAGGCCACCAATTTTGCATTAAAATAGTTGATGTGTGCCCTGGGGGCCAAATGCTTCACCAATTGCTGCAGTTTTTCCAGCGTTGCCTCCCTCTTTCTTTGGTTATGACCCCTTAATAAAGGTTTTTTTTTCTATTATACCCGCTTATATGCGTTTTCCTTCAAAAAGGACAGTTTGTTTGTGAGGAGGCAGGTACATTTCAAGAATACAATGTGAAATTAACAAGAGACACCAACAGCAAGCAATCTCCTTGAGATTAAATAATACAAGATAATAATGGTGTTATGGTAACTTGACACACAAAACACACCCAAAACTATTCTGGAGTAAAAAAAAAATAATAAAAAAACAGGAGATCAGGATTTAACAAACTAAAAAAAAATGCAAAATCTAAAAGCATTAAAAAAAAAAAATATTTTCGGGAGATGTGACTAATCAAAATATTATATTCATGAAATCATGATAAATAATAAAAAAAAGAAGTTTGTGAGAAGTCTGTGTGAATATGAGCAGCAAAACAACTTCATTCTTCTAGTATTATAAAGAATAAGAGAGTGCGCTGCATTAAATAATTTAAAACATTGCAGCGTGACAAAAGTACTATATCCATTACGAATGCCAATTTTACTAGACCGAGTAGTTCCATCTCAGAATTTATTCTGAGCATGCGTGGCACTTTGTGCGTCGGAATTGTCCACACACGGTCGGAATTTACGCAAACGGATTTTGTTGTCGGAAATTTTATAGCCTGCTCTCAAACTTTGTGTGTCGGAAATTCCGATGGAAAAAGTCAGATGGAGCCCACACACGGTCGGAATTTCCGACAACAAGCTCCGATCGCACATTTTCCGTCGGAAAATCCGACCGTGTGTACAGGGCATAACTCTGGAACATCAGATAAAGAGGAATAGCCCACATGTGAGCATCTTCTGCTGGACAGCCTATGAAATGAATAATATGCAAACACTGTATACCCCGTATTAATTTTTTAAAAAGATTTTATACAAGTGATGAAACTATTAAATTAATATGCTTGCAAGCATGAAGCAAGCTAAATTGACAAAAAAACACTAGAGCCCATTCACATTAGACATTATGGCAAAGTTCTGTAAAAGACATAATAACACCACTGGATTGCACCTCAATATAGTGTTACAATAGTAGACAACACACCCACAATGTGAAACATAACACAAATGCTGCAAATGCTGTGCATTGCACTGCAATGTGTGGCCATGAAAAAAAGATAGCTGTCTGATTTAGTTGCATTAAGGTGCACTGCCAACTCATTCAATGTGTATAGGCAGCTTCAATGCAATTACAAATTGTTGCATTAACACAATACATATTCTGAATGGGCCCTTCAAGTTTTCTTTTACAGCAAAGGCATAAGCTATCTTACATATCTTTCTATATTCTGCAAGGAGATGATCTCTGAAGGTTTACCTGAATAAAAATAGTATGTCAAGAGAGATCTTGTTAGAATCATAAAGTTTATAAATCAGACTAAGAAGATAGAAAGCCTTCTTATAATTATTGCTTATTATGAAAGTTTAATGCTTTGTATCATGATAAAAATAGCTATCATAAGATATAACATTTATGTAACAGTGGAAATGCATAGTTTATGGATTATCAGATTTTATCTATTTAAGTGTATACTTATGAAAGTTTAATATAGCCTGTTGAATTTTACTGCAAGCAAGTATGTTTTAATAAAAACTGAATTTAGAAAGAAAATCATGTTTGTCGGCATCAAATTATAATCTTTCCATGCCTTTTAATAATGCCAGCAATATAAACGTGAGCATTTACTGAAGTGTGATTTTCATAAATGCATAGATATCACTTAAATAATGGGGGGCAATAATAAACATTGTGCATGTGTGTTTTTTTTTCTTTCAATTAAAGAGCTTTTTCAAAATTTCTATGTGTCAAATTGAATTATTTCTCGAATGTCTAATAAGAGGAACTTATGTACTTATTCTTCCAGGTAAGGTGAGATTTCTTGGGGAACCTTATTATTAGACATGTGCAATTTGTTTTGATATGAATACAAATTTTTGGTTATTCAGAGATTCAGATGTCTGAATATCCCAATGATATAGCAACGAATAGTTATGAATTACATTAAAATTCTTTAAAATTAATTTTGTTTATTTGTTTTCTAATGAATTCCAAATTTTCAGAATGATTCGAATTTTGCTCATTTAAAAAATGATCAATCGATTCAAATTCTGTGTGAAGAATAGCTGGTTGTTAAACAGCTATTCAGATATATTTTTGGTTATTCGGAGATTCAAATGTATCAAATTTAGTTGAAATTCTAAAGTTTGTTTCATTTATTAAATTTCTAATGAATTCCAAGTTTTCACAACGATTAGATTTCGGATCAGTAGAAAAATGTTCAACCGATTCAATAGGTGGTTGTTAAGCAGTGGGCCAGGAAGCCAGCCACTGTGTCCTTAACAACCAAGGACTCATCAGCTGTCAACTGGCTTCAGCACTGACAGCTGAAATATAAACAAAACAATGCTGGCAATAGAAAAAAAACCTCTGGCCTCATCAAACATATCTCATGGACTGCCTACGAAGTCACCCGATGATATCAGCGGGAGACCCCACCCCCTTGTGTAGTCACCGACTGGGACATGCTGGGTCGATGACCTCACAAGGGGGACGGGTCACCAGGTGACATTGTAGTGGATTCCGCTTGAGTGCTTCCATCAGTATACAGCCTCCTCCAGTCTGGACCTTCAGATATCAGATATTACAGCCCATATATTGTAACTAAGAACCAGATGAAACTAGCTCAGTTACACAGCTTGAACATGGAATATTTATTTTGAACAAACTCACCCAAATATATACACCAGGAGGACATCTCCCCGAATTTGCAGGGTGTTCGCCCGATGCCCTGATTGGGCAGATCTTTGTCCCGACAGTGCATTCTGTGCCCTGATTGGGCAGATCTTTGCCCAATCAGGGCACAGTGTAAGCTGATTGTTAAGGAGCGGGGCCAGAAAGCTGGTCGTGGAGTCCTTAACAATTGATGAGTTACCAACTGTCAATGAGTTTCCCCACTGACAGCTGAATAAAGTCCATACCAGTCCTTTTGGGTCTGGTATGGATTTTAAGGGGAACCCCATGCCAAAATAAAAAATAAAAAACCCCATGCCAAAATTGGCGTGGGGTCCCCCCAAAATCCATACCAGACCCTTAACCAAGCATGTAGTCCAGCAGGTCAGGAAAGGGGAGGGGATGAGCGAGAAGCCCCCCAGAACCATATCAGGCCACATGCCCTCAACATGGGGGGGTCTTTGGGGTGAGGGAAGCCTGTTGATGGGGACAAGAGGCTCTTCCTGACAAAACCGGACTGTGGTTGTCGGGTCTGCAGGAGGATGCTTATTGAAATCTGGAAGCCCCCTTTAACAAGGGGGCCCCCAGATCCTGTCCCCCCCATGTGAATGTGTAGGGGTACATAGTCTGCATCTCCCCAAGGTAATACTTAAATTCTGGCCTGTTAGTGGGTCCTGAGGACCGGAGTTGAGAACCACCGCTCTAAACCATTCAGATCTCTTCCTCTTTTCCTTTCTTCCTCCCCCCTCAACCCTAACCAGAATATCCCTACTTTATCTACTTTCGTCCAATTAGATGAAATATATCATTTACTGGTCCATCTCTTCAACTCCCACAGTGATGCTAGATATATCACACACTACGCACAACACACAAAAGGGGAAAAAAAACCACAATCAAAACTACCAAAAATAGCTACTCAGACTGAAGTCTCCTCACTTAACCCAACTCTGAACCATTTTCACGTCCTCCCTCTAACCCATGTATAAATTCCGTAATTCCAGGGATTCCCTTAGTACCTTCCAAGGGCGCCAAATTTGGCAGCATTGTTCATATGTGTCCAATTCCTGCGACAGAAGAATCTCCATCCTCTCAATATTGTCCATCTCTGTAACCCACTCAATCAACGATGGAACATACGCTGACCACCAGTGGTGTGGTATAACCGCTCTTGCAGCTGTCAGCCAATGCCTCAAAAGGCCTTTTTTAATACTTTTATACAAGCCGGGTAAAATGGATAGCAAAGTAATTTGTGGTGTGTTGGGAATAGTTACCCCAGTTGCTCGAGTGTGGAGCTTGAGTATCATATCCTAAAATTTATGGACAGAAGGACATTCTCACCAAATATGCAGTAGCGAACGAACCCTTAGCAGAATGACAGCGCCAGTACAGATCTGATAAATTTGGGTATATTCGGTGGAGCAACAACGGCATCTATACCACCGAGAAAGAAGTTTGAAATTCGTCTCTAGTGCCTTAGTTGCTAACAACATACTATGTGTAAGGATAATGGCTTTTTCCCATTCCACTGATTTAATTTGGACATTCAGGTCCATACTCCACTTATTTGTAAACTCTGGGAGACATGGATGGTGTCTAAGAATAAGAACCCTATACACTGCAGACAAGATGTGTTCTGGTGCATTTTCTTGTAATAAAAGGGATTCAAAGGTATCTGGCTCTCTATTGAATACTGCCCTGACAGGGAAGGAGGAAAGAAAAGACGATTGCAGATATTCCAGCCAGTGTTTAATTGATTGCTGCTGTATAGGAATCAAATTTGATAACAATGGAAGATCTCCCTGACAAAGAATTTTGGATATTCGACGATTTGACTCCTTGCTCCATACCAAAAAATGTCTCCGAGCCACTGCCGGAGGGAACCCAGGATTACCAAACAAGGGAGTCATTAATCCTACTTTAGGGGAAAGTCCTAGTTGAGGTTGTAATTTATCCCAAGTACGCAATAGATGTGCTGTAAGAAAAGACAAAGACGAGACTGGCCCCCGTACAGAAATATTCACCCAGGGAAGTGCCTGAAGATCAAAAGGGGCAATTGACTGTTCTATATGTACCTATTGTTTGAGGTGAGCATGATGGAACCATTTTACCAATCTAGTTAATACCGCTGCAGCATGGTAGTAATTTAGGTCCAGTACCCCTACACCCCCTTAGCTTTAGGGAGAGTTAAAATTCTCTTTTGCAGTCTAGGTCTATTGGAACCCCAAATAAACCTTGTAAAAGCAGATTGTAGAGTAACAAAAAGAACGGGGGGCCACTATAGGTATGGTTTGGAAAAGATAGAGAAAACGCGGTACTATATCCATTTTCACAATGTTAATCCTCCCAAACCATGAGTACTGGGCTCGATCGTACTTTTTAAGATCTTGTATTGTACGGTGCATAAGAGGGTAATAATTTTCTATCTATAGCCAATAAGATCTTATGGAATTTTTAGACCCATTTTAAAGCAAATTGTATTCCAGCATGTTCACAAAGATATTACTCAAGATGGTTTCATAGTACCTTGTCCTCATCCAAAAACAGGGGAGTCTCCATCGCTATTCATAAGCGTTTACCAATACTAGACTTGGAGCATGTAGCTGACCCCAATGGCCGGTATCTCTTTCTTAAATTTAGGCTTTGGAATAGAATTTTTACAATTGCTAATGTCTATATCCCAGACTATGATCAAATAACGGCAATTACACAATATCTCAACCTTATGACAGAATTTGTAGAAGGCACGATTCTTGTAGGAGGAGATTTTAATATAGTACCAGAACCCCAGTTGGACACCTCTTCTCAGCGAAATCTTTCTTTTAGTCAGTTGAGAGCTCTTAAAAGAGAGTTGTTTGAACACCGATTGTTGGATCTCTGGCGTGTCTTAAATCCGAAAAAGCGGGATTATACATACTATTCCTCAGTTCACCAATTATACAGTAGGTTAGATTATTTTTTTACGGGATCACAGTTATTGGAATGGAATCCAATTATGGACATTGGGTCTTTCATATGGTCTGATCACTCACCTCTCTTTTTGACAATACAACCACCCCAGACCCCTTGTTTTGATTGGTCATGGCGTCTAAATGAAACCCTTATGTCAGAACCTCTGTGTCATCAGGCAATTGTGGTAGCGATTAAAAATTTTATTGCCATGAGCATGATGAGACCTCGTTACCAATACAATGGGAAGCCCTGAAAGCAGTATTAAGAGGAGTGTTCATTCAACATGGAGCCCGTTTAAAGAAAGAAAGATCAGCGACTATGCAGGATGTTTTGTCAAGACTTCGGGCTTTGGAGATTTCACATACTGTAAAAGGTCTCCAACCCCGGGGCTATTGGCCGATATATCTCTGGTACGGTCATCTTTACTACAGTCTCTAGTGGAGTCCCACAATAAAAGTCAACATAGATATGCCCTAGGAAAATTCCGATATGGTGATAAGTCCGGGAGACCACTTGCAAGGTCATTGCATCCTCGCTCTTCAGTGACTTATATACCTAGTATTGCGTTACCATCTTGGGAAATTACTTCAGAACCACACTCCATTCAAAAGGCATTCAGTGACTATTTTACAGCTCTGTATAACCTTACCCCCACCTTATCTTCTGACTTAGATTCTTGTGGCCGTCGTATACAGGAATATGTATATGAAACTGCTATCCCAAAATTAGATGTAGAGAGTGGGAATTCTTTGGATTCCCCTTTTTCACTAGAGGAATTATTGGAGGTAATTACTAATACACCATTGGGTAAAAGCCCGGGTCCTGATGGTTTTCCATCAAAATTTTATAAGATCTACAAGGACTCTCTTACACCGTTCATGCTTCAGGTGTTTAATAGCATATCTGCTATTAATCGGTTTACACCCCAGACACTAGAGGCGCACATCACACTACTTCCTAAACCTGATAAGGATTTAAACCTATGTTCTAGTTATCGTCCTATATCTCTAATTGGGGTAGATATTAAGATCTATGCTAGGGATGAGCTTCGAGTTCGAGTCGAACTCATGTTCGACTCGAACATTGGCTGTTCGCAAGTTCGCCGAACACCGAACAATTTGGGGTGTTCGCGGCAAATTCGAATGCCGCGGAACACCCTTTAAAAGTCTATGGGAGAAATCAAAAGTGCTAATTTTAAAGGCTTATATGCAAGTTATTGTCATAAAAAGTGTTTGCGGACCTGGGTCCTGCCCCAGGGGACATGGATCAATGCAAAAAAAAGTTTTAAAAACGGCCGTTTTTTCAGGAGCAGTGATTTTAATAATGCTTAAAATCAAACAATAAAAGTGTAATATCCCTTTAAATTTCGTACCTGGGGGGTGTCTATAGTATGCCTGTAAAGGGGCGCATGTTTCCCGTGTTTAGAACAGCCTGACAGCAAAATGACATTTGGAAGGAAAAAACTCATTTAAAACTACCCGCGGCTATTGCATTGCCGTCAATACACATAGAAGTTCATTAATAAAAACGGCATGGGAATTCCCCAAAGGGAAACCCCGAACCAAAATTAAAAAAAAAAAAAATGAAGTGGGAGTCCCCCTAAATTCCTTACCAGGCCCTTCAGGTCTGGTATGGATATTAAGGGGAACCCCGGCCAAAATTTAAAAAAAAAAATGACGTGGGGTTCCCCCTAAATTCCATACCAGACCCTTCAGGTCTGGTATGGATTTTAAGGGGAACTCCGCGCCAAAAAAAAACGGCGTGGGGTTCTCCCAAAAATCCATACCAGACCCTTATCCGAGCACGCAACCTGGCAGGCCGCAGGAAAAGAGGGGGGGACGAGAGTGCGGCCCCCCTCCTGAACAGTACCAGGCCACATGCCCTCAACATTGGGAGGGTGCTTTGGGGTAGCCCCCCAAAACACCTTGTCCCCATGTTGATGAGGACAAGGGCCTCATCCCCACAACCGTGGCCGGTGGTTGTGGGGGTCTGCGGGCGGGGGGCTTATCGGAATCTGGAAGCCCCCTTTAACAAGGGGACCCCCAGATCCCGCCCCCCCCTGTGTGAAATGGTAAGGGGGTACTTACCCCTACCATTTCACTAAAAAAGTGTCAAAATAGTTAAAAATGACAAGAGACAGTTTTTGACAATTCCTTTATTTAAATGCTTCTTCTTTCTTCCTTCATCTTCTTCTTCTTCTGGTTCTTCTGGCTCTTCTGGTTCTTCCTCCGGCGTTCTCGTCCAGCATCTCTTCCGCGGCGTCTTCTATCTTCTTCTCCTCGGGCCGCTCCGCACCCATGGCATTGGGGGGGAGGCTCCCGCTCTTCTCTTCATCTTCTTCTTCATCCTCTTCTCTTCTTCCTTCTTCTCTTCTTCTCTGTTTCTCTTCTTAATTTTCTTCTCCGGGCCGCTCCGCATCCATGCATGGAGGGAGGCTCCCGCTGTGTGACGGCGTCTCCTCATCTGACGGTTCTTAAATAACGGGGGGCGGGGCCACCCGGTGACCCCGCCCCCCTCTGACGCACGGTGACTTGACGGGACTTCCCCGTGACATCACGGGGAATGCCACAGGGAAGTCCCGCCATGTCCCGTGCGTACCATTTCACACAGGGGGGGGCCGGGATCTGGGGGTCCCCTTGTTAAAGGGGGCTTCCAGATTCTGATAAGCCCCCCGCCCGCAGACCCCCACAACCACCGGCCACGGTTGTGGGGATGAGGCCCTTGTCCTCATCAACATGGGGACAAGGTGTTTTGGGGGGCTACCCCAAAGCACCCTCCCAATGTTGAGGGCATGTGGCCTGGTACGGTTCAGGAGGGGGGGGGGCCGCACTCTCGTCCCCCCCTCTTTTCCTGCGGCCTGCCAGGTTGCATGCTCGGATAAGGGTCTGGTATGGATTTTTGGGGGAACCCCACGCCGTTTTTTTTTTTTTTTTGGCGCGGGGTTCCCCTTAAAATCCATACCAGACCTGAAGGGTCTGGTATGGAATTTAGGGGGAACCCCACGTCATTTTTTTTTTTTAATTTTGGCCGGGGTTCCCCTTAATATCCATACCAGACCTGAAGGGCCTGGTATGGAATTTAGGGGGACTCCCACTTCATTTTTTTTTTTTTTTAATTTTGGTTCGGGGTTTCCCTGTGGGGAATTCCCATGCCGTTTTTATCAATGAACTTCTATGTGTATTGACGGCAATGCAATAGCCGCGGGTAGTTTTAAATGAGTTTTTTCCTTCCAAATGTCATTTTGCTGTCAGGCTGTTCTAAACACGGGAAACATGCGCCCCTTTACAGGCATACTATAGACACCCCCCAGGTACGAAATTTAAAGGGATATTACACTTTTATTGTTTGACTTTAAGCATTATTAAAATCACTGCTCCTGAAAAAACGGCCGTTTTTAAAACTTTTTTTTGCATTGATCCATGTCCCCTGGGGCAGGACCCGGGTCCCCAAACACTTTTTATGACAATAACTTGCATATAAGCCTTTAAAATTAGCACTTTTGATTATTCATGTTCGTGTCCCATAGACTTTAACGGTGTTCGCGTGTTCGAGCAAACTTTTTTCCTGTTCGCATGTTCTGGTGCGAACCGAACAGGGGGGTGTTCGGCTCATCCCTAATCTATGCTAAAATTATTGCCTTAGGTCTTCAATCCCATATTCCAAATCTGATACATTCAAGTCAAGTGGGGTTTGTACAGGGGAGAGAAGCTTGTGACAATACACTTAAATCCCTTTTACTCATCGACCATACTCAGTCAGCAAAAATACCAGCTTGCCTTCTCTCTGTAGATGCGGAGAAGGCATTTTATCGTGTCAGGTGGCCATTTTTGGAACAAACTTTGATTCAAATAGGACTAGGACCAACCCTGCTAAGGAAAATTATGGCACTGTACACTAAGCCAAGAGCAAGAATACGGACTAATCAATCCTTATCTTCTAGTTTTCCTATCCAAAATGGTACGCATCAGGGATGTCCGCTATCTCCCCTCCTGTTCGTCCTAGTAATGGAACATCTGGTAACTGCTCTTAGACAAAATTCTTGTATTATAGGCATACCGCTAGATGGGCAGGAGGTGAAGTTGGCAGTATTTGCTGGCAATTTGTTACTTTACGTCACTAACCCACATGTCTCCATGCCATCTATCTTGTACGAATTTCAGCATTTTGGAGCCCTGAGTAATTTTAAAGTAAATTTATCAAAATCTGAAATTCTTAATGTATCTTTATCACCACATCAAGTTCAGGCTCTTGGGAATAATTTCCCATTTAACCACTTGATGACCGCCTCACGCCGATGTACGTCGGCAAGGTGGCACGGACAGGCAAAATCACGTACATGTACGTGATTTGCCTTCCGCGGGTGGGGGGTCCGGTCGGTCCGTCCCCCCGGTGCCCGAGGCGGTCGCCATTTCTTCCCGGGCGATGAGAGGTGAGGGGGAGGCCATCCATTGTTGGCCACCCCCTCCCGATCGATCCCGGCGAATGAAAATGCTTCCTTTCCCTCTGTAATGTAAACAGAGGGAAAGGAAGTGATGTCATCCCTCCTCGAGCCAGTTTTTTCATTGCGGCGCCGAGGAAAGAAGACATCAAGTAAGTCTGCACAACACTACACTAACAGTAGAACACGCCAGGCACACTTGTCACCCCCCATCACCCCCGATCACCCCCCTGTACCCCCTGTCACTCTGACACCAATAGCATTTTTTTTTTTTGCATTGGTGTCAGTTTGTGTCAGTTACAAGTGTTAGGGCAGTTAGGTTAGCCCCCTTTAGGTCTAGGGTACCCCCTTAGGTCCAGGGTACCCCCCTAACCCCCCCTAATAAAGGTTAACCCCTTGATTACCCCCGTCACCAGTGTCACTAAGCGATCGTTTTTCTGATCGCTGTATTAGTGACACAGGTGACGCTAGTTAGGGAGGTAAGTATATAGGTTCGCTGTCAGTGTTTTTTAGTGACAGGGACCCCCATATACTACCTGCTAAAGGTTTTAACCCCCTGATTGCCCCCTAGTTAACCCTTTCACCAGCAATCACCGTTTAAGTGTTACGGGTGACGCTGGTTAGCTAGTTTGTTTTTTGTAGTTTATTATAGTTTATTATAGTTTATTATAGTTTTAGGGCACCCGCCGTTTATTACCTTATAAAGGTTTAACCCCCTAATTGCCCGGCGGTGATATAAATGACATTTTTTGGGTCAGCTAAGGTCTGCGTCGCCCCAGGCAGCGTCAGGTTAGCGCCAGTACCGCTAAAACCCACGCACGCAGCATACACCTCCCTTAGTGCTATAGTATCTGAGCGGATCGATATCTGATCCGATCAGATCTATACTCCCCAGCAGTTTAGGGTTCCCATAAACACAGTGTTAGCGGGATCAGCCCAGATACCTGCTAGCACCTGCGTTTTGCCCCTCGGCCCAGCCCTGCCCAGCCCACCCAAATGCAGTATCGATCGATAACTGACACTTACAAAACACTAAGCACACTTAACTGCAGCGTTCGCAGAGTCAGGCCTGATCCCTGCGATCGCTAACAGTTTTTTGGTAGCGTTTTGATACAGTCGCTGACAGTCAGGAGCTTTTTTGCCTGTGAGTCTCACTAGTGTACCCCTAAATTTAGAGCCCAAAATGGCAAATCGAAGGTACACTAGTGAAGAGGCCTACATGTTTTGAGCATGACAGATAGTGAAGAGGAAGTCACTCATCTGTCAAGTTCAGGCTCAGAATACGATCCTGTAGAGGACAGCGGCTCCATGACAGATAGCTCTGACGACAGAGTTGTGGTCCCTGCTAGGGTCAGGCGTACCAGACCCCAATCTTCTTCTTCTGTCCTTGAAGTGCAAGAACCGCAGGGCTCTCGTATGGAGCAGAGAAGTACTAGCGCCGCTATTCCTTCTGGTGAACTGGCAAGCACCAGCGGCCTAGTACACCCTGGTCGTACATCCAGCACTGCAGTATCACGTGGTGACGTGGCGAGTCCCATAAGTGCAGTTCAAGCTGGTGAGGTGGCAAGCACTAGTAGTGTCCCGCTGCCACCAAGAAGACAAAGACAGGCCCGTCGTGCCCATAGTGCCCTTCCTGCTGCATTCGCCAATCCGAATTGGGAACCCACCACTTCTGCAGCACCGTACTTCCCCCTTTCACTGGCCAACCCGGAATTCAGGTGGAAACAGTTGACTTTACGCCACTGGATTTTTATTCACTGTTTTTCACCGAAGATCTCTATAGATCTATTGTGGACCAAAGCAATTTATACGCTGGTCAACACATCGCCGCTAATCCCCAGTCCTCCCTTGCCAGAGATTGGAGACCAATTACGGTCTCCGAATTTAAGATCTTTCTGGGCCTTTCCCTCCTCATGGGGTTGAATAAAAAGAGTTAGTTGCAGTCATATTGGTCCACTGACCCAATTTACCATTCGCCCTTGTTCTCTGCTTCCATGGCCAGGGCACGATACGAGCAGATTTTGCGGTTCATGCACTTCAACGACAATGAACTCTGTCATCCTCGTGGAGACCCTGCATACGATCGGCTCTACAAAATTCGGCCCCTCGTAAACCACTTCAACCAACGTTTTGCAGACTTGTTTACCCCCCATCAAGTTGTCTGCGTTGATGAGTCCCTGATTAAGTTTTCTGGCCGCTTGTCATTCAAACAGTACCTTCCCAGCAAGCCTGCCAGATACGGGGTCAAGATGTATAAGCTCTGTGACAGGGCCACAGGCTATACATATAGTTTTATGGTTTACGAGGGGAAAGATAGTCACGTAGAGCCGACAAACTGCCCTGACTACATAGGAAGCGCTGGCAAGATAGTGTGGGACTTGGTGTCACCCTTATTCGGAAAGGGGTACCACTTGTACATGGACAATTATTATACGAGCGTGCCACTTTTTAGTCACTTGTTTGATCATCAGATTGGAGCATGTGGCACCGTGTGACCTAATCACCGGGGCTTTCCCCAGCGGCTTGTAGATTCCCATCTTAGGCTGGGGGAGAGCCTGCTTGAAGTATAATAATTTGCTCGCTATGAAGTGGAGGGATAAGAAGAATGTTTTCGTCCTCACCTCCCTTCATGCAGACACGACGACCCAAATTCCTACGGCGACTGGTGTTGTGGAGAAACCCCTCTGTGTCCACGAATACAACCTTAATATGGGAGGGGTGGACCTCAACGATCAGTTGTTGGCGCCGTACCTAGTTGCCCGTAAGGCCAGATGCTGGTACAAAAAAGGGTCTGTTTATTTATTTCAATTGGCTTTGCTGAACGCTCATGTGCTATACAGAGCTTCAGGACGGACTGGATCCTTCCTTAAATTCCAGGAAGAGATCGTCAGAGCCCTTCTGTTTCCAGACGTTGCTCTACCTCACCTTCCCCAACCAAATGCAGTAAGCCGGCTGCATGAGAGGCATTTTCTTTATGCCATCCCGAGTACCCCTACCCAACGAGCCCCCCAAAAAAGATGTCGTGTCTGCAGCAAGCGCGGATTTAGGCGTGACACCCGGTCTTATTATCCCTCCTGTCTTGGCAATCCTGGTCTTTGCATGGGTGAATGCTTTGAACGCTACCATACACTAGTTGAGTATTAGTGTAGGGTTCAGCACTGCACAGACTAGGCACACTAACACAGGGTCTCCCAAGATGCCATTGCATTTTGAGAGACCCAAACCTGGAACCAGTTTCAAAAGTTAAAAGTTACTAAAAAAAAGTGTAAAAATAAATAAATAAATAAATAAAAAAAAACAAAAACACAAAAAAAAAAAAAAAAAAAAAAAAAAAATAGTTGTTGTTTTATTGTTCTCTCTCTCTCTATTCTCTCTCTATTGTTCTGCTCTTTTTTACTCTATTCCATTCTGCAATGTTTTATTGTTATTATGTTTTACCATGTTTGCTTTTCAGATTTTCTATACTTTACTGTTTACTGTGTTTTGTTGGTAACCATTTTATTGTTTTCAGGTACGCCATTCAGTTGCAGCGCGGATTTATTTATCTTGACAGCAACAGCGTTTGCTCCCACGATATATAAAGCCGTGACTCCAGCGCTGTCGGAGGTGATTTCACCACCACAGTTACATACTTCAGCATATATGCCGAAGCGTGGGGGCAGCAGTGGGTGGAAGAGCAATTTGCTCCTGCCTTTTGCGGGAGGATGCCCCCATGCTTCGACATATATATATTTTAGGCACAGGTTGCGTTAAATGTTTTATTTTTTACTATGTTTTTTTTTTTATTTGCTTTGCGGGTATGGTAAGTCTTACTGTTATACTGTAATGTTACTTTGTTTTATTGTTAACCATCATTTGCTTAGCAGGTACGCCATTCAGTTGCAGCGCGGATTTATTTATCTTGACAGCAACAGCGTTTGCTCCCATGATATATAAAGCCGTGACTCCAGCGCTGTCAAAGGGGATTTCACCACCACAGTTACATACTTCAGCATATATGCCGAAGCGTGGGGGCAGCAGTGGGTGGAGGAGCAATTTGCTCCTGCCTTTTGCGGGAGGATGCACCCATGCTTCGGCATATATAAATGGTGCATGTATGCCCATCATTAGAAGTGGGTGGATGAAGGGAGGTATTCTAATGGTGGGCATACCCACCGATCAATATCTTTTTTTCGTTCAGCCCACAGGCTGCATGAAAAAAAAGTTTACAATATATGCCCAACAAGGACCAGCAACGTACTGGTATGTTGCTGGACTTTGAGTGGTTATACCAGAATGATGCCTGCAGGTTTAGGTATCATCTTGGTATCATTCTTTTCAGCCAGCGGTTGGCTTTCATGTAAAAGCAATCCTAGCGGCTAATTAGCCTCTAGACTGCTTTTGCTAGCCGTGGGAGGGAATGCCCCCCACACCGTCTTCCATGTTTTTCTCTGGCTCTCCTGTCCCAACAGGGAACCTGAAAATGCAGCCAGTGATTCAGCCAGCTGACCATAGAGCTGATCAGAGACCAGAATGGCTCCAAACATCTCTATTGCCTAAGAAACCGGAAGCTACGAGCATTTCATGACTTAGATTTTGCCGAATGTAAACAACGCCATTGGGAAAGCATTTTATCACACCGATCTTAGTGTGGTCAGATGCTTTGAGGGCAGAGGAGAGATCTAGGGTCTAATAGAGCCCAATTTTTTAAAAAAAGAGTACCTGTCACTACCTATTGCTATCATAGGGGATATTTACATTCCCTGAGATAACAATAAAATTAATAATAAAAAAAAATGAAAGGAACAGTTTAAAAATAAGATAAAAAAGCAAAAAAATAATAAAGAAAAAAAAAAAAAAAAAAAAAAAAAGCACCCCTGTCCCCCCCTGCTCTCGCGCAAAGGCGAACGCAAGCGTCGGTCTGGCGTCAAATGTAAACAGCAATTGCACCATGCATGTGAGGTATCACCGCGAAGGACAGAACGAGTGCAGTAATTTTAGCAGTAGACCTCCTCTTTAAATCTAAAGTGGTAACCTGTAAAGGCTTTTAAAGGCTTTTAAAAATGTATTTATTTTGTCGCCGCTGCACGTTTGTGCGCAATTTTAAAGCATGTCATGTTTGGTATCCATGTACTCGGCCTAAGATCATCTTTTTTATTTCATCAAACATTTGGGCAATACAGTGTGTTTTAGTGCATTAAAATTTAAAAAAGTGTGTTTTTTCCCCAAAAAATGCGTTTGAAAAATCGCTGCGCAAATACTGTGTGAAAAAAAAAATATGAAACACCCACCATTTCAATCTGTAGGGCATTTGCTTTAAAAAAATATATAATGTTTGGGGGTTCAAAGTAATTTTCTTGCAAAAAAAAATATTTTTTTCATGTAATCAAAAAGTGTCAGAAAGGGCTTTGTCTTCAAGTGGTTAGAAGAGTGGGTGATGTGTGACATAAGCTTCTAAATGTTGTGCATAAAATGCCAGGACAGTTCAAACCCCCCCAAATGACCCCATTTTGGAAAGTAGACACCCCAAGCTATTTGCTGAGAGGCATGTCGAGTCCATGGAATATTTTATATTGTGACGCAAGTTGCGGGAAAGAGACAAATCTTTTTTTTTTTTTTTTTTTTTGCACAAAGTTGTCACTAAATGATATATTGCTCAAACATGCCATGGGAATATGTGAAATTACACCCCAAAATACATTCTGTTGCTTCTCCTAAGTATGGGGATACCACATGTGTGGGACTTTTTGGGAGCCTAGCCGCGCAGCGGGACCCCGAAAACCAAGCACCGCCTTCAGGCTTTCTAAGGGCGTAAATTTTTGATTTCACTCTTCACTGCCTAGCACAGTTTCGGAGGCCATGGAATGCCCAGATGGCACAACCCCCCCCCCCATGACCCCATTTTGGAAAATAGACACCCCAAGCTATTTGCTGAGAGGTATAGTGAGTATTTTGCAGACCTCACTTTTTGTCACAAACTTTTGAAAATTGAAAAAAGAAAAAAAAAATACATTTTTCTTGTCTTTCTTCATTTTTAAAAACAAATGAGAGCTGCAAAATACTCACCATGCCTCTCAGCAAATAGCTTGGGGTGTCTACTTTCCAAAATGGGGTCATTTGGGGGGGTTTTGTGCCATCTTGGCATTTTATGGCCTTCAAAACTGTGATAGGTAGTGAGGAGTGAAATCACAACTTAACGCCCTTAGAAATCCTAAAGCCGGTGCTTGGTTTTCGGGGCCCCGTATGCGGCTAGGCTCCCAAAAAGTCCCACACATGTGGTATCCCCGTACTCAGGAGAAGCAGCAGGAATATATTTTGGGGTGTAATTCCACATATGCCTATGGCATGTTTGAGCAATATATCATTTAGTGACAACTTTGTGCAAAAAAAAAAAAAAATTGTCACTTTCCCGCAACTTGTGTCAAAATATAAAATATTCCATGGACTCAACATGCCTCTCAGCAAATAGCTTGGGGTGTCTACTTTAAAAAATGGGGTCATTTGGGGGGGTTTTGTGCCATCTGGGCTTTTTATGGCCTTCAAAACTGTGATAGGCAGTGAGGAGTGAAATCACAACTTTACGCCCTTAGAAATCCTGAAGTCGGTGCTTGGTTTTCGGGGCCCCGTATGCGGCTAGGCTCCCAAAAAGTCCCACACATGTGGTATCCCCATACTCAGGAGAAGCAGCTAAATGTATTTTGGGGTGCAATTCCACATATGCCCATGGCCTGTGTGAGAAATATATCATTTAGTGACAACTTTGTGCAAAAAAAAAAAGTGTTATTTACCCGCAACTTGTGTCAAAATATAAAATATTCCATGGACTCAACATGCCTCTCAGCAAATAGTTTGGGGTGTCTACTTTCCAAAATGGGGTCATTTGGGGGGGTTTTGTGCCATCTTGGCATTTTATGGCCTTCAAAACTGTGATAGGTAGTGAGGAGTGAAATCACAACATTACGCCCTTAGAAATCCTTAAGGCGGTGCTTGGTTTTCGGGGCCCCGTATGCGGCTAGGCTCCCAAAAAGTCCCACCCATGTGGTATCCCCATACTCAAGAGAAGCAGCTAAATGTATTTTGGGGTGCAATTCCACATATGCCCATGGCCTGTGTGAGAAATATATCATTTAGTGACAACTTTGTGCAAAAAAAAAATTGTCACATTCCCGCAACTTGTGTCAAAAAATAAAGTATTCCATGGACTCAACATGCCTCTCAGCAAATAGCTTGGGGTGTCTACTTTCCAAAATGGGGTCATTTGGGGGGGTTTTGTGCCATCTGGGCATTTTATGGCCTTCAAAACTGTGATAGGTAGTGAGGAGTGAAATCAAAAATGTATGCCCTTAGAAATCCTGAAGGCGGTGATTGGTTTTCGGGGCCCCGTACGCGGCTAGGCTCCCAAAAAGTCCCACACATGTGGTATCCCCATACTCAGGAGAAGCAGCTGAATGTATTTTGGGGTGCAATTCCACATAGGCCCATGGCCTATGTGAGCAATATATCATTTAGTGACAACTTTTTGTAAATATTTTTTTTTTTTTTGTCATTATTCAATCACTTGGGACAAAAAAAATAAATATTCAATGGGTTCAACATGCCTCTCAGCAATTTCCTTGGGGTGTCTACTTTCCAAAATGGGGTCATTTGGGGGGGGTTTGTACTGTCCTGCCATTTTAGCACCTCAATAAATGACATAGGCAGTCATAAACTAAAAGCTGTGTAAATTCCAGAAAATGTACCCTAGTTTGTAGACGCTATAACTTTTGCGCAAACCAATAAATATACGCTTATTGACATTTTTTTACCAAAGACATGTGGCCGAATAAATTTTGGCCTAAATGTATGACTAAAATTGAGTTTATTGGATTTTTTTTATAACAAAAAGTAGAAAATATCATTTTTTTTCAAAATTTTCGGTCTTTTTCCATTTATAGCGCAAAAAATAAAAACCACAGAGGTGATCAAATACCATCAAAAGAAAGCTCTATTTGTGGGAAGAAAAGGACGCAAATTTTGTTTGGGTACAGCATTGCATGACCACGCAATTAGCAGTTAAAGCGACGCAGTGCCAAATTGGAAAAAGACCTCTGGTCCTTAGGCAGCATAATGGTTCGGGGCTCAAGTGGTTAAGATCTGTACTTCGACACTTACAGTAAGTATTTGGGTATAAAAATTCCACAACGATTATTTTTGGACTTTAAAATTTAATATATGCACTTGCATGACAGCACATCCGTAATAGTAGGATTGTGTGTTCATGTAGCGCTGCCTTGATGAATGTTTTTGTTTGTTTTATATTTGTATTGCTGTCTATTTGACCCATGCTCTGTTGAGTAAAACCATTATCAGGAGAACAGGAAAGCCAGGAGTTCATCTCAGAACTAATAATGGCTCCCAAATATAAAAAAAAATCAATAAACACTTCCATCCTGTCCTTGGAAGCTGCGGAACATCTGTAGCCTGTTCCATAATACAACATAATTAATATTTTTTTAAGCCTTTAGTGTGAGGATCCAGAATCGTAGAGCATGGATAGACTGGACACCAGCAAGAATCTGCACAAGTCTCCAACTCTGGCCAAATTTTTAAAAGAATTCCACAATACTTAAGAAAAGGGGTAGGGATAGCATTGACATCCCTGCCCAAATATGGGCAGTAGCCAGTAGAGGACAATATCTTTGGGCCTCAACATTATTAAAGGGGGCTTCTGGGTTCTGATAAGTCCACTATTCACAGACCCCCACAGCCACTGACCAGGCTTATGGTGACGAAGCCCTTATATTCTTCATCAGGGATGCTATCAATGATGTCATTTGACTGCAATTTTAAAATGTTTTTTTCTTTGTAAATGTCAGTGCTGCTGCAAACTTTCTGTACATCACAGAGATGTTCCCCTTCACAGGAAGGATTAGAACACCCCCCTGGCACATGTTATTTAAAGGAATTGGACATTTTTAAGATTTCACTTTAAGCCAAATTGATTTTTTTTTTCATTTGCATTTTCACATGTTCCCCAGGACAGTATCCACACCCATACTATTTTTAAAAGCCATTTGCCTATTAGCCCTGAAAATGGGCATTTTTAATTTGACAGATTCAGCTCCTATTGATTTCAACAGTGGTTCAGTCAGTTATCTTTTAGATTCTTTATGTTAGTACTTGAACTCAAGTCTACTAGAACCTTATGAACCATCACAACAGACTGCTATGGACTCTCGTGGTTTTCATGGTACTGAACCACATTGCATGAATCAAAAAAGGGCCGGCAACTCGGAGGCTCTTGAATAAAAGTCCTTTATTGGATACATGGGTACACTCTCAATACTAGAAAACCATATGGATTGAATGATAGGGTGGACATAAATCTTTTTCTAACATAATCACATTGTTTGATACATTTATTGTACCACTTTGAACATGCTTTATTTGTTCATGATATGTCCTTCATATGCCTGCTATGCTTCTTCCTTTCTTCTCTCCATGTGTTTTTAATTGTCTTTGATTGCTTCTGATCAGGATGCACCCACCCCATTTGGAGTGCTTACTTTGTTATAAATATCCGATTTTAAATCAAACATATTTGCTTTGATGAAGGCTTCTTAGCTGAAACGCGTCAGCCTATAGCCTGTACCCGTGTACCCATGTAACCAATAAAGGACTTTTAAAGCATCTGAGTTGCCAGCCCTTTTTGATTCAAGTATTGTATTTGGGGCCTGAACGTCCTGGCTAGAGCACCTCATCACAGCTCATGGACTTTCACGGGGTAACATTTTGTTTCTCTGAACCACATTTTTTGCAGTACCAGTAATTTTACCAGTGGTAACTCTATGAACCACTGCCGCACACCCTTCCTTTCTTAGGACATTATTATATTGTGGTACATGAGAACCACTTTATCCCAGCCTTGCCTCCATTTCTTATTTATCTAATTTACTGATTATTGAAATGGCCTTTGGGAAGAACAGCAAAACCAGAAAAAAAGGTGAGCAAGTGATTGAGTAACCCTTGACAATAGAGGATTGGAATCCTTTTTTAGTTTTCCGCCCCATTATACGCATTCTGATTACTTTGGGGTATAACCCCACCTCTATAAGTCAATTTAAAACTGTTAAATGGAAAAATGTTTTTACACCCCATTGCCTCTAGCTCCACCTAATGGTAATACTGATATCTAAACCACCATTAGAGCATATATCAGAACAACCGGAAATTAGTAACTGATCTATTACATCATCACTGTATGAATACTCCATATATAAATTACTATACAGAATATGTGCTCCATATAATCATGCTTATATACATTGTACATTATTTTTGGTAGCTATACCTTCTTCTAAAATGTCTATTTTTTTAAGCTATGTAGTTTTTTGTTTTTAATCTCTCTTTATTAAACTTTTTCTTTAAAAACAGTTATATAAATACATATAAACATCCTATATCCTCAACCTATACATCCTATTATTGCATAACATCCTCTTCTTAAAACATCATAATTACTAATATCCTATTCTATACTTAACCATCTAACATATTTTCTCTACCACATCCGTACGACACTCATCCACACCATTCATCCTCTCCTACTTTTCCATCCCTACACACTCTTTAATTCCTCTTTTTCATTCTTCTCTATTTCACAAAAAAAAGAAAAAAAAAGATAATTTTCATTCCGATCTCTGCAAGGTATTCTACTCCCCTCTACAAATATTGTTTCATTATCGACATCCGGAAATTTTCCCATTGCTGCCACATTATAGGCTTTTGCTCCTTTTCTGTCCCCTCTACCATTATCTGTTCTTCCATATATTGTATTTCATTCATTTCACATATCCATTCCATTATTGTAGGACCTATTGTTTTTCTCCATTTTCAAGCTATTATCATTCTAGCTGCATTTGTCATATGGTGAAGAATATCTGTCTTTATGGATTTCATTGATCCAGGTATTATTGACAGTATCGAAACCTTAACGCTTGGTTGCATCTTGTTTCCGGATACCACTTTATATATTTCAAATATTTTATACCAGATTTCCTTCACCACCTGACATTCATACCAAATATGCATCATTGTTCCTTTATCCCTTAGACATCTCCAACATTTCTCTGTATTATCTTTATCAGGGATTAGCCGAACACCCACCTGTTCGGTTCGCACCGGGAACTTGCGAACAGGCAAAAAATTTGTTTGAACATGCGAACACCGTTAAAGTCTATGGGACACGAACATGAATAATCAAAAGTGCTAATTTTAAAGGCTTATATGCAAGTTATTGTCATAAAAAAAGTGATTGGGAACCTGGGTCCTGCCCCAGGGGACATGGATCAATGCAAAAAAAAGTTTTAAAAAAGGCCATTTTTTCGGGAGCAGTGATTTTAATAATGCTTAAAGTGAAACAATAAAAGTGTAATATTCCTTTAAATTTCATACCTGGTGGGTGTCTATAGTATGCCTGTAAATGAGCACGTTTCCCATGTTTAGAACAGTCTGACAGCAAAATGACATTTCAAAGGAAAAAAAGTCATATAAAACTACTCGCGGCTATTAATGAATTGCCGGTCCGACAATACACATAAAAGTTCATTGATAAAAACGGCACGGGAATTCCCCACAGGGGAACCCCAAACCAAAATTTAAAAAAAAAATGACGTGGGGGTCCCCCTAAATTCCATAACAGGCCCTTCAGGTTTGGTATGTATATAAAGGAGAACCCCGGCCAAAATTTAAATAAAAAATGGCGTGGGGTCCCCCTAAAAATCCATACCAGACCCTTATCTGAGCACGTACCTTGTCCCCATGTTGATGGGGACAAGGGCCTCATCCCCACAACCCTTGCCCGGTGGTTGTGGGGGTCTGCGGGCGGGGGGCTTATCGGAATCTGGAAGCCCCCTTTAACAAGGGTACCCCCAGATCCCGGCCCTCCTCCCTGTGTGAAATGGTAAGGGGGTACAAAAGTACCCCCTACCATTTCACAAAAAAACTGTCAAAAATGTTAAAAATGACAAGAGACAATTCCTTTATTTAAATGCTTCTTCTTTCATCTATCTTTTTTCTTCTCTCTTCTTTCTTCTATCTTCTCTCTTCCTTCGGTTCCTTCCTCCATCTTCTTCTTCTTCTGGTTCTTCTGGTTCTTCCTCCGGTGTTCTCGTCCTGCATCTTCATCCGCGGCATCTTCTTTTCTTCTTTTCCTCAGGCTGCTCCGCATCCATGATGGCATGGAGGAAGGCTCCCGCTGTGTGATGCTTCTCCTCTTCTGATGGTTCTTAAATAATGAGGGGCGGAGCCACCCGGTGACCCGCCCCCCTCTGACGCACGGGGACTTGACGGGACTTCCATGTGGCATTCCCCATGACATCAGAAGGGGGTGGGGTTACGTAACAGGTGACCCCACCCCCTTCTGACATCACAGGGAATGCCACAGGGAAATCCCCCTCAAGTCCCCGTGCGTCAGAGGGGGGCGGGGTCACCGAGTGGCCCTGCCCCCCGTTATCTAAGAACCGTCAGAAGAGGAGAAGCGTCACACAGCGGGACCCTCCCTCCATGCCATCATGGATGCGGAGCGGCCCGAGGAGAAGAAGATAAGAAGATGCCGCGGATGAAGATGCCGAACGAGAACACCGGAGGAAGAACCAGAATTACCAGAAGAACCAGAAGAAGAAGATGGAGGAATAAACCAAAGGAAGAGAGAAGATAGAAGAAAGAAGAAAGAAGAAAGAAGCATTTAAATAAAGGAATTGTCAAAAACTGTCTGTTGTCATTTTTAACATTTTTGACAGTTTTTTTGTGAAATGGTAGGGTAAGTACCCCCTTACCATTTCACACAGGGGGAGGGCCGGGATCTGGGGGTCCCCTTGTTAAAGTGGGCTTCCAGATTCCGATAAGCCCGCCGCCGCAGACCCCCACAACCACCAGGCATGGGTTGTGGGGATGAGGCCCTTGTCCCCATCAACATGGGGACAAGGTGTTTTGGGGGGCTACCCCAAAGCCCCCTCCCAATGTTGAGGGCATGTGGCCTGGTACGGTTCAGGAGGGGGGCCACTCTCTCGCCCCCCCTCTTTTCCTGCGGCCTGCCAGGTTGCGTGCTCGGATAAGGGTCTGGTATGGATTTTTAGGGGGACCCCATGCAATTTTTTTATTATTTTGGCGCAGGGTTCCCCTTAAAATCCATACCAGACCTGAAGGGTCTGGTATAGATTTTGAGGGGGACCCCACGCCATTTTTTTAAAAATTTTGGCCAGGGTTCCGCTTAATATCCATTCCAGACCTGAATGGCCTGTTATGGAATTTAGGGGGACCCCCCACATCATTTTTTTTTTTTAATTTTGGTTCGGGGTTCCTCTGTGGGGAATTCCCATGCCGTTTTTATCAATAAACTGTTATGTGTATTGTCGGACCAGCAATTCATTAATAGCCGCGAGTAGTTTTAAATGACTTTTTTTCCTTTGAAATGTCATTTTGCTGTCAGACTGTTCTAAACACGGGAAACATGCACCCCTTATAGGCATACTATAGACACCCCCCAGGTACGAAATTTAAAGGAATAATTCACTTTTATTATTTCACTTTAAGCATTATTAAAATCACTGCTCCCGAAAAAAAGTCTGTTTTTAAAACTTTTTTTTGCATTGATCCTTGTCCCCTGGGGCAGGACCTAGGTCCCCAAACACTTTTTATGACAATACCAAGCATATAAGCCTTTATTTACAATTAGCACTTTTGATTTCTCCCATAGACTTTTAAGGGGTGTTCCGCGGCTTTCGAATTTGCAGCGAGCACCCCAAATTGTTCGCTGTTCGGCGAACGGACGAACAGCCAATGTTCGAGTCGAACATGAGTTTGACTCGAACTTGAAGCTCATCCCTAATCTTTATTTATTTTATTCAAATCTACAGGACTCCAATACCATCTCATCATGATTTTGTAATTGCTCTCTTGATGCTTAACTGCTATTGGTAATTTATGTGTTAATAAAATTCTTTTATCCCATTCTAATAATGATATCGGGCTCTCTATTTAATTTTCCCATTTTTTAATACTCGCTATTTCATTAATGGGTCCCACAGGAAGTAAAAGTTTATAGATTTTAAAATTGTATTTTATTTTTGTTCCTCTATTAACACCTGCTCGAATTTGGTAATGGTCTATCCATCCTGGACTGCTGTGTCAAAGATTCAATATATGTTTTTAATTGATAATATTGTATCCATTTATTATTATGTTCTGGCCTTACTTCACACAATTTTTGAAGTTTACCTTCTTTTAGGGTCTGAACTAATCTTGTGTTCTCCATCCTGTTCCAGTTAATAAAATTAACTGCCGTTACTGCTGGTGGAAATTCCGGGTTGGAGAACAATGTAGTCATTGGCCCATACAGTGTAGATAGTCCCCCCTTTTTCAATACCTTATCCCAAATTTTAAATGTTACTGATGTAAAGATAGTTAAGTCTTTTTTTCCTGGTCGAAATTGAGGTTTAATCCATAAGAGGGATTTTAGTTGTAATCCTACTATATCTTCCTCTAAAGTTATCCATTGTTTGTTTTCTGCATTATGAAACCAATCTATTATCCTTATTAATGATGCTGCCTGTAAGTATATTGCAAAATCGGGTAACGCCAAACCTTCATCTTTTTTATTTCTGATTAAAATTTCTATTTTTATTAGTGGTGATTTTTGGGTCCATATAAAACTACCTATAGCTTTACGTATCTGTGTTATTAACTTCTTTGGGAGGATTATAGGAATAGCTTGAAATACGTATAATAATAATTTAGGCAATATGTCCATTTTTACTACGTTAATTCTTCCTATCCAAGAGTGAATTATCTTATCATATTTTTGAAGTGTTTTTATAGTTTTACCAATTATCGCATGATGATTTTTTTTTTTTATAATTGTCATTTTTATTAAATTTTTGTTCATGGAAAAAACAAAACAGTACTACAGAAAGTACACAGATAGTAAAGTAAAGCTAAAGTATTGAATACACGGGTACAAATAGAAATGTCCAAATGTACAGAGCACAGATGTGTCCTGTATATCATATCAGAACTTAAAGACAGCTCATAGATAATAGCTATATAACAAAAAAGAGGTCAAAGACAAAAATAAAAGCAAATCTATAGAATAAAAAGAAGGAGGGTGCCAACTCGTATTTAGGGAACAGATCATAAAGAAGCCATTTACAGTGTACAGGATGGCAGAGGCGTACCATATTCTGATCGATCCCGGGGGTCCCATATTTTATTAAATTGAGTAGTTCCATCATGCACAAATGCCGTCAAGTACTCCATCCTCCTAATCTCGGCTGCTAATTGTAGGAATCTAGACCACGGAGGGGGGTGTTCGACAACCAGCATAATGGAATGAGCCTTTTGGCAGCAAGAAGAATGTATGAAATCAGTCTTATCCCCCCGTCACTGGGCAAGGGCACATCACATGATATGTGTCTTATATCTGACAGGGGCAGTGTGACCCCCATATTCATCCCAGCACAGCTGTGTGGTCACTGTCAGCTGGTTCATGCTGTGGGGACAAACCTTACTGGGGGTAGGGGGTTTGTTGTTTTCTTTCAGAAATCTTGTGTTTCTTTGAGGTTTCATTGATGGCTGGTTCTCTTAGGGTTCTTCCAGGGGTTCAGTGGTGGCTGGTTCTCTTTGGGTTCCTTCTATGGGTTCAGTGGTGGTTGGTTCTATGGGTTCAGTGATGGCTGGTTCTCTTTGGGTTCTTGTATGGGTTCAGTGGTGACTGGTTCTCTTTGGTTCCTTCTATGGGTTCAATGGTGGCTGGTTCTCTGGGTTTCTTCATAGGGTCAGTGGTGACAGGTTCTTTCAGTGAGCCCCAGCTGATGACTTTGGTTGAGTCTTTGGTGATGCTGAGGGTGGTCAGACATGTGGGTGGGGGCATGTAGGGTGACTTCTGAGCTCACATCATTGTGGGTGGGGAAGGCCCCAATAGGCTTCACAGATTCTAAAAAAAAAAAATCTTTGTACCATTACTGGTCAGAGGTGTCATAGCGGTCATCTTGTCATAAAGTCTTCTCATACATAGGATGTGCCTTTTTTTTCACAAGTGTTTTTTTTTTTCTTTGTAGAAAAAAGAAAAAAAAAAAAAAGTAATCAGTCTGTTGCCCTTTTTGGTGACACCAGAAAAAGGGAGGCCCAAAAGGTAGTGTATAGGATCTAGTGGATGGGACACATCTACCACTCTCTGTATCAACTGCATCACATCATGCCAAAAAGGCTGAATCATAGAACATTGCCAGAAAATGTGGAATTAAGATCCAACACCTGTCCCACAACGCCAACAATGTGCCGGGATTGAGGGATCATATTTATGGATAACTTCAGGTGTTTTGTACCAAAGCGTAAGAATCTTTATGGACGTTTCCCTTTGGAGTACACATTTAGAAGACCTAAAAGTGGACGACCATATCCTATCCCACGACTGTAAGGAAATGGGTCTGCCTATCAACTGAGCCCATCTCCTCATATATAGGTAAGATGTCTCAGTGAGAGGGGTTGACTCATGGAGGATATGATGAATAGATGATATTAAATGTAGCTGTTGGGACCCTGAGCATACAGATACTCAAAGGGTGTGGGTTTGTCTAGGGTCAGGAGTGGGGAGTGGGAATAGAAGAAATGTCTGACCTGTAAATAGAAGTGGAATAAATGTTTTGGGATGTTAAATTTCTTGCGCAGGTCATGGAATGTATATAACCTGCGTGAGATTGGATGGACTAGGTTTCTAAGTTGAAATAGGGAAGCATTTATCCATGGAAACACTCTACCCAAAGACAGGCTGTCCGGGATCATTGGGTTGAAGAGAACACTCATAAGAGGGGAACATGGTGAACTAAGAGGGAAATTTTTGAGACACTTACTCAATATAGCTAGGGTAAAATTCATTGGACCAATGCATTGGTGTTTATAAATGCGATCCATGGGAGGAGAGGGAGTCCATATTAAGGAGCATGGATGCACCGGATACAACACACCTTTCTCAATGATGGACCAAAGGTTCGGTGCCTGTAAAGAGGACCAAGACACAATGACCCTCAAATGGGAGGTGTAGTAATATTTAACAACATCTGGTGCTCCCAGGTCCCCCATAGATCTTTTGGCAAGAACCACTGAGCTCGCTATGCGATGAGCCCTGTCCCTCCAAATAAATTTTAAAAAGTTTCTCTGGATTGTTTTAAGTTGAGATGTGGGAATGGCAACAGGCAGTGTTTCAAAATGATATAAGAGCCTAGGTAAAACAGACATTTTTAGAACGTTTATCCTGCCTAGGAGGGACTGGGGAAGTTTCCTCCAACTTTGCAGAGATTTATTGATGTCCAAAAGTAGAGGGACATAATTTGCAGAATAGAGAGAGGAGTAAGAGGGGGTGACAAGGATACCCAAGTACTTGAGGGAGGTGGTACACCACTTATAGGGATAAGCAGCTTTGAGCTGGGATAACAAAGAGGATGGGAAGTGTATCGGAAGAGCTTCAGTTTTAGATGTGTTAACCTTATAGCCTGAAATGGCACCAAAGCGGAGAGTAAATTGTGCAGTGAAGGGAGGGATAGCAATGGCCTGGTAATAGTCAGCAGTATATCATCTGCAAAGAGTGATAATTTATACTCCCCCTGTCGCATCACCACCCCACGAATATCCGGATGAATACAAATGGACTCAGTCATTGGTTCTAGGCACAAAATAAAAAGCAATGGTGAGATAGGACAGCCCTGCCGAGTTCCATTCGTCATGGGGAAGCTAGGTGACAGAAAAGAGGACATCTGTACCAGGGCCGTGACCCCAGAGTACAGAGCCTCTAATGCTTTTAGAAAAGGACCCTCAAAAACATAAGCACGCAGGCTAGAGAACATATAAGGCCAACTTAACCTGTCAAATGCTTTTTGTGCGTCTAAACTCAGGACAAGAGCCTGGCATGAGGATCTATCAAGTAGGTCAATCAAATCTATGGTTCGCCGGGTATTATCCCCAGCATGCCTGCCAGTGACAAAGCCCACCTGGTCTCTATTGATCAACTTAGGGATAAGTCTAGACAGTCTGGAAGCAAGAATTTTTGTGAATATCTTATAATCTGAATTTAAAAGGGCTATGGGCCTATAATTATCTGGAAGAGAGGGGTCCTTCCCAGGTTTTGGGATAACAGAAATATAAGAATGGGAGAATTGGGAGTGTGGGGAATGTCCTTTGAGTATAGATTCATAGAGAGTCAACATTTGGGGAGACAGTATGTCAAAGAAGGTTTTATAGTAGAAACAGGGCAAACCATCTGGGCCAGGAGATTAGGTGTAGAGGAAGGTCTTTAATAATAGAAAGAAGTTCCTCTGTAGTTATATCTGAATTCAAGCTAGCTAGATCAGAGAGGGACAATTGTGGGAGCTTTATGTTAGAGAAAAAATCCCCAAATTTGCTCTGAGTAAAAATGAAATTATTGTCAGGAGTTTCAAATATTTTATACCAGAATTCCTTCACCACCTGACATTCATACCAAATATGCATCCTTGTTCCTTTATCCCTTAGACATCTCCAACATTTCTCTGTATTATCTTTATTTATTTTATTTAAATCTACAGGACTCCAATACCATCTCATCATGATTTTGTAATTGCGCTCTTGATGCTTAACTGCTATTGATAATTGTGTTAATAAAATTGCTTTATCCCATTCTAATAATGATATTGGGCTCTCTATTTCATTTTCCCATTTTTTAATACTCGCTATTTCATTAATGGGTCCCACAAGATGTAAAAGTTTATAGATTTTAAAATGTTATTTTATTTTTTTTCCTCTATTAACACCTGTTTGAATTTGGTAATGGTCTATCCATCCTGGACTGCTGTGTCAAAGATTTAATATATGTTTTAACCGGTTCCCGACCGGGGCACGCCGATGTACGTCGGCAGAATGGCATGGCTGGGCAAATAGGCGTACCTGTACGTCCATTTGAATTCCCCGCCGTGCCATTGCGTGTGCGACGCCGGCCGGGGGATCCGTGAGTCGTGTCATCGGAGCAGAGATCAGTGATGTCACACATAAAGCCCATCCCTCTTGTCAGGGTACCATTGGCGCCAGACCTGGGCGTTTGCATGCGCCTATGCGCCGGCGCGCTCCGTTACGCACCTTACAGCAAGTTCCTGTTGTTCCCGGGCGTCAGCGCGGCGCTAGGGCACGCGCGGGTACGCGGCGCTTGGGCGCGCGCGTGTGCACGTGTGCGCGTACGGGCGTTCGCGCGTTCGCAATAGCGCAGGTTTGGCGCCAAAGTGCACATAAAAGTCCCCCTGTGCCTCTGGCACATTGCTGCTTCGTCTCAGCTCTGTGATTCTTGTAAACCTGCACCTGATTGATTGTTACCTATCTGACCCGGCTTGTCTGACCATCCGTCCTGCTCCAATCCGACCCGGCCTGCCTGACTACTCTTCTACTGCCTGCCTGATACCGTTGCCGATCTCTGCCTGCCTACCGACTCTGCCTCTGCCTGCTGTTACTGCCTGTCTCATACCCTTGCTGACCTGGACCGTCTGACCCTGCTTGTGCCTGCTGTTGTTCTTGCTGTTGCACCTTCAGCTTCAGCTCCAGTGATCTCTGCATCTCCAAGTGTTCCAGCTTGCTGCCTCCAGTCTTCACCTGATCTGCAGTCCAGCCATCCCTGTGGGATCTCTCATCACTTCAGCATCAGAGACTCTGCCCTACAGGCACTCCTACCCCACTGTGCTCAGGAGACCACTGTCCCCACTCCAGTGGCTCCTGAACCAGCGTTGTATGAGAGGTCTTCTCCTACAAGTCAGGCTCTACTACCAGGTACCTAACAGTACGAAGCAGCCATGACTGAGCCTGCAGGAGATACCTCTCCAATAAAGGAGATATGCACACACCTGGCGGCCCTCACCCAAGCAGTGCAATCACTTCAGGATAATTATAACAGACTGGAAGGACAAGTTCAGAATCTTGCAGGGTCTAACCCTTCAGCCTCCTCTTCAGCTGCTGCCCCAACACAGACTGTTCCAGGCCCTTCAGTTGTAATGCTTCCGCCTGAACCACGGGTCCCCATTCCTGAAAGATTCTCCGGAGACCGGGCTAAGTTTCGGGCCTTCCGCAATGCTTGCCAGCTCTTCTTTGCCTTACAGCCCAGAACCTTTTCACTGGAAGTCACTAAAGTTGGATTTGTAATTTCCCTCCTACAAGGGGAACCACAGACCTGGGCACATCGTTTACTTGAAGGGGACTCTGCTCTAACTCAATCCTTATTAGCTTTCTTTGAAGCCATGGCACAATTATATCAGGATCCTCAACAGACTGCCACAGCCGAATCAGCTCTGTTCGCGCTCCAACAAGGCCGCAGACCTGCGGAGGACTATGTTACTGAATTCAGACGTTGGAGCGCGGACACACAGTGGAATGACGCGGCTCTGCGTCACCAGTTCCGCATTGGACTGTCCGAAAGTTTAAAAGATGAACTTGCTCGAGTAGTTATCCCAAATACCCTGGAGGCCTTGATCTCCTTAACCATTCAGATTGATCGTCGCCTCCGAGAACGTCGATCTGAACGATCAGTTCAACCAAACCGCCCGACCTGGATGACAGCACGAGCTCCGGTTCCTGCAGCACGCTACCTACCTGCACCCAGTCCAAATTCTGTCAATACCACACCGGACACCTCTGAACCAATGCAGTTAGGTCTGATGCGACCTGCCCTGTCTTCCGAAGAACGTGCCCGACGTCGGCAACTAAATCTGTGTCTTTACTGTGGAGGAACCGGGCACTATGTCCATAATTGCCCAGTCAAAATAAGTAAGTGTCCATCTCCTATACTTACCAGTCTCTCTGCTTTATCTACGAATTCTACCCATCTTGCCATTCCTCTCTCGTTACAGCTCCAAGAAAAGATACTCCAAGTCAACGCAATTATTGACTCCGGGGCATGCAGCTGCTTTATTGACTTAACCTTTGCCAATCAACACAACATCCATTACGGACTAAAGCCCATGGACTCTCTGTCTTCCTAGCCGATGGCTCCCGTATCAGATCCGGACAAGTGACACGGGAGACCCTGCCATTATCCACTACAATTTATTCTCAACACAAGGAACTGCTGATCCTTGATGCCATCACCTCTCCTATGTTTCCCATTATCCTGGGCATCCCCTGGCTGCAGGCTCACAATCCACACATCCATTGGGCTTCAGGAGAAGTAAAATTCCTGTCATCCTACTGCCAAGAACACTGTTTGACGAAAGATTTGGATTCCCAAGCTACCCTGCTTTGTCTGGACTCCGACCAGAAAAATTGTCAGGTCATTCCCAAACAATATCATGACTACATTGATGTCTTTAGCAAAAAGGGGGCAGATTCTCTTCCACCTCATCGTCCCTACGATTGCCCCATCGAATTGCTGCCAGGATCCGAAATTCTGTTCGGACGCATCTTTCCCCTATCTGAGAAGGAACAAGAAGTTTTGAAAACATACATAGATGAAAACCTGGCCAAGGGATTCATTCACCATTCTACTTCTCCAGCAGGTGCGGGAATATTCTTTGTTGCTAAAAAAGACAAATCTCTCCGCCCATGTATATACTACCGAGAACTAAATAAGATCACGGTCAAAAATCGGTATCCCCTACCCTTGATACCCGAACTGTTCCAGAAACTAAGCTTGATCTAAGAGGGGCCTATAATCTGATCCGCATTCGGGCTGGGCATGAGTGGAAAACAGCTTTTCGGACCCGATTCGGGCATTATGAATATTTAGTCATGCCTTTTGGACTCTGCAATGCCCCTGCGACCTTTCAACACCTAATTAATGATGTGCTTAGAGACTTCCTAGATCTGTTTGTGATCGCATATCTAGACGATATTTTGATCTTTTCAGAATCCCTGGATCTCCATCGTGAACATGTTTGCCAGGTGTTGGGTCATCTCCGCTTACACAGACTTTATGCAAAAGCGGAGAAATGCGAGTTCGAACAACAGAACATTCAATTCTTGGGCTTGATAATCTCCTCAACTGGCATCAGGATGGACCCACAGAAGGTTTCTGCTGTTCTGGACTGGCCGGTACCCCTGGACAAGAAGGGGGTTCAACGATTCATCGGGTTCGCAAACTTTTACAGGAAGTTTATCAGTGGTTTTTCTGCAATAATCGCACCAATCACGCAACTGACCAAACAGAATACCCGTTTTTCCTGGAATCACCTAGCCCAAGATGCTTTTGAGAACCTGAAGAGACTATTCACCTCAGCACCTATCCTCAGTCATCCTGAACCATCTCTGCCATTCATTTTAGAGGTAGACGCTTCAGAGATAGCGGTCGGTGCGATACTCTCGCAACGAAAGGGCAGAAAAGACGCTATGCATCCTGTGGGTTTCTTCTCCCAAAAACTCTCCTCTGCGGAGAGGAACTATGATGTTGGTGATCGGGAGCTTCTTGCCATCAAGACTGCATTAGAGGAGTGGAGGTATCTGTTGGAGGGGGCTGTGCATCCAGTACTAATTTATAAATAATGATATTTGAAGCGCTTCACAATGTGCATGAAAATGAATATAAAAGTAAATATAAATAGTCAAATAAATCCAGCGGTGAGTAAAAATTCCTAAAAATCCAACAATCAAAATAGTGTAAAACTATAAAAAATTAGTGACACCAAATGTGTAAAAAATTCACATAAAAAATCCACATAAAAATAAATATATAGGGATGTATTCAGAAGGTTCAATTATACAGGTGTGGAATCCTGATTGGTATAGAGCTTTTGATCACTAGCAAAGCTGTTTAAAAACACTTGCTTAATTAAGGTGCTCATTGATCTTAATAGTACCAAAGTGTTTTTTGCTTCTATTCACAACCAATGTGAGAATCATAAACAGGCAAATAAGAGAAAAAACCAATCATTGTGAAATAGTTAGGATACCAAGGTACACAGGCAAACTTCAATCCACTCACGTGTGCCTTATAATGATAAGGCAAATGCAGGTTTTACTATAGCAGTCAGCCGCCTTAGACAGGAGCAGATTCAGTGCGTTTTTTACACATGGAATCGTGTTTTTGATAAACCAACAATATTCATATGAATTACATGTCTAATAAAAGTAGGTTTTAACAGGATTGAAGTTTATGCAGGAAGCAGTATGATGATAAACTCATGCTGTAGCCATGGCAACCACTCTGCTGTTGTGCTAAAAGCTGAGTCCGTCCGAGCTTGTATTATCCTTGAAAAAGTCACGTGACTGTGATGTAACGCGTGGGAGGAGCCAAGGACGCTCTGTGCAGATCAGCAGTTTCACACAGTGTACTGCACTGAATCTGCTCCTGTCTAAGGCGGCTGACTGCTATAGTAAAACCTGCATTTGCCTTATCATTATAAGGCACACGTGAGTGGATTGAAGTTTGCCTGTGTACCTTGGTATCCTAACTATTGCACAATGATTGTTTTTTTCTCTTATTTGCCTGTTTATGATTCTCACATTGGTTGTGAATAGAAGCAAAAAACACTTTGGTACTATTAAGATCAATGAGCACCTTAATTAAGCAAGTGTTTTTAAACAGCTTTGCTAGTGATCAAAAGCTCTATACCAATCAGGATTCCACACCTGTATAATTGAACCTTCTGAATACATCCCTATATATTTATTTTTATGTGGATTTTTTATGTGAATTTTTTACACATTTGGTGTCACTAATTTTTTATAGTTTTACACTATTTTGATTGTTGGATTTTTAGGAATTTTTACTCACCGCTGGATTTATTTGACTATTTATATTTACTTTTATATTCATTTTTATGCACATTGTGAAGCGCTTCAAATATCATTATTTATTCTTTTTAAGTGACTCTGAAAACACTCTCTTTTGATAGCAGCCTCACTTGGTTTTATGTGTAATTATCAGCTATTTAGCATCACAGCACTTTGTGTTTTATATATTTTTTCAGTACTAATTTATACTGACCACAAAAATCTAGAATATTTACGATCTGCTAAAAGACTGAAACCCCGACAAGCCCGCTGGGCTCTGTTTTTCTCACGCTTTTCCTTCCACATTACTTATCGGCCAGGTTCAAGAAATTTCAAACCAGACGCATTATCACGAATGCATGACAACCCAAAGGACTTATCTGCTCCGGACACCATTTTACCTGCAAACAATTTTCTGCTCATACAAACTGATCTTCTCTCTCAGATTAAGGAAACATCCTCTGAATCAGCCAGACCCACAGGGATTACCTTAAGTAACAAGGACGGACTGTTCTGGAGAGGGAGCCAAATTTTTGTTCCTGGGGAGGTTCGGGTCAAGGTCTTGGCACTCCTTCACGATCACCCGCTGGCAGGTCACTTTGGGGTTCGTAAGACCCTAGAATTGGTACAGCGTACCTTCTGGTGGCCCAATTTAAAGGACTTTTGTGAGAAGTATGTCAGCTCCTGCCCTATCTGTACCCAGAATAAGACTTCCAGGAGTCGAGCTTGGGGCCTGTTAAAACCCTTACCGGTACCCGATAGGCCCTGGAAGATGATATCCATGGACTTTATTGTAGAGCTTCCATGTTCTGAGGGGTGTTCTGCTATCTTTGTGGTAGTAGACCGTTTTACCAAGATGGTCCATTTTCTCCCATTAAGAGGAACTCCGTCGGCTATTGAAACGGCTCACATCTTTATTAAGGAAATCATTAGACTTCACGGAATCCCTGTAAACATAACCTCTGACAGAGGGGTACAATTTACCTCACGTTTCTGGAGAGCCCTGTGTGAGTCTTTAAAAATCAAACTGGCCTTGTCTTTGGCCTATCACCCCCAGACCAATGGTCAGACGGAGAGGACCAATCAGACTCTTGAACAGTATATCAGATGTTTTACTTCCTTCTCACAGGATGATTGGGTATCCCTGCTGCCCCTGGCAGAATTTGCCTACAACAATGCCAAACATTCAGCCACCGGTCAATTCCCCTTTTTTGCTAATTATGGCTTCCATCTAACCTTTTTACCCGATTTCCTTCCAGAGTCTTCAGTCCCAGCAGTGCAGAGTACGGTAGATTTCATCAATCATAACAACCAGATGTTGCAGGAAGCAGTATCCAAGGCTCAGGCGGACAGCAAGAGGATCTTTGACCGGAAGAGAAGAGGGGAATTGAAGCTTCAGCTTGGCGATCAGGTATGGCTTTCTACAAGTAATATCAAACTAGCATGTCCTTCTAAGAAGTTGGCACCTAGATTTATGGGACCTTTTCCGGTTAAAAGAAAGATCAATGAAGTTTCGTATGAACTGACTTTGCCTGACTCTCTTAAGATACACCCCGTGTTCCATGTGTCATTGCTTAAACCTGCTGTACCTGATCCCTTCCCTGGTAGAGGAACTAGACCTCCTGAACCTATTGTGATTGATGGCAGCGAGGAATTTGAGGTTGAGGCTATCCTTGATTGCAGGAAAAGACAAGGGCAGATTCAGTTCCTAATCAAATGGAAGGGCTACGGCCCAGAAAGTAATTCATGGGAACCAGATAGTAATGTGCATGCTAGCCGTTTAGTTTGCGCCTATTTTTCTACCCACCCTGAAAAGAAAAGGCTTTTGGGCACCATGGGGTTGCCCCTTGGGGGGGCAATGTCAGGGTACCATTGGCGCCAGACCTGTGCGTTTGCATGCGCCTATGCGCCGGCGCGCTCCGTTACGCACCTTACAGCAAGTTCCTGTTGTTCCCGGGCGTCAGCGCGGCGCTAGGGCACGTGCGGGTACGCGGCGCTAGGGCGCGTGCGGGTACGCGGCGCTTGGGCGCACGCGCGTGTTCACGTGCGCGCATACGGGCATTCGCGATAGCGCCGGTTTGGCGCCAAAGTGCACATAAAAGTCCCCCTGTGCCTCTGGCACATTGCTGCTTCATCTCAGCTCTGTGATTCTTGTAAACCTGCACCTGATTGATTGTTACCTATCTGACCCGGCTTGTCTGACCATCCGTCCTGCTCCAATCCGACCCGGCCTGCCTGACTACTCTTCTACTGCCTGCCTGATACCGTTGCCGATCTCTGCCTGCCTACCGACTCTGCCTGCTGTTACTGCCTGTCTCATACCCTTGCTGACCCGGACCGTCTGACCCTGCTTGTGCCTGCTGTTGTTCTTGCTGTTGCACCTTCAGCTTCAGCTCCAGTGATCTCTGCATCTCCAAGTGTTCCAGCTTGCTGCCTCCAGTCTTCACCTGATCTGCAGTCCAGCCATCCCTGTGGGATCTCTCATCACTTCAGCATCAGAGACTCTGCCCTACAGGCACTCCTACCCCACTGTGCTCAGGAGACCACTGTCCCCACTCCAGTGGCTCCTGAACCAGCGTTGTATGAGAGGTCTTCTCCTACAAGTCAGGCTCTACTACCAGGTACCTAACACCCCTACAGTTAGTGATCACTCCCTAGGACACACTTAACCTCTCCCCGCCCCCTAGTGGTTAACCCCTTTACTGCCAGTGCCATTTACACAGTAATCAGTGCATTTTTAATTGCACTGATCGCTGTATAAATGACAATGGTCCCAAAAATGAGTCAAAAATGTCAGACATGTCCGCCATAATGTCGCAGTCACAATAAAAATCGCTGATCGCCGCCATTACTAGTAAAAAAAAAAAATATTAATAAAAATGCCATAAAACTATCCCCTATTTAGTAAACGCTATAACGTTTGCGCAAACCAATTATTCAACGCTTATTGTGATTTTTTTTTTACCAAAAATATGTAGAAGAATACGATCGGCCTAAACTGAGGAAAAAAACAGTTTTTTTATATATTTTTGGGGGATATTTATTATAGCAAAATGTAAAAAATAATGCGTTTTTTCAAAATTGTCGCTCTTATTTTGTTTATAGCGCAAAAAATAAAAATCGCAGAGGTGATCAAATACCACCAAAAGAAAGATCTATTTGTGGGAAAAAAAGGACGTCAATTTTGTTTGGGAGCCACGTCGCACGACCGCGCAATTGTCAGTTAAAGCGACACAGTGCCGAATCACAAAAAACGCTCTGGTCAGGAAGGGGGTAAAATCTTCCGGGGCTGAAGTGGTTAGTTGATAATATTGTATCCATTTATTATTATGTTCTGGCCTTATTTCATACAATTTTTGAAGTTTAGCTTCTTTTAGGGTCTGAACTAATCTTGTGTTCTCCATCCTGTTCCATTTAATAAAATTAACTGCCGTTACTGCTGGTGGAAATTCCGGGTTGGAGAACAATGTAGTCATTGGCCCATTCAGTGTAGCTAGTCCCCACTTTTTCAATACCTTATCCCAAATTTTAAATGTTACTGATGTAAAGATAGTTAAGTCTTTTTTTCCTGGTAGAAATTGAGGTTTAATCCATGGGAGGGATTCTAGTTGTAATCCTATTATATCTTCCTCTAAAGTTATCCATTGTTTGTTTTCTGCATTATGAAACCAATCTATTATCCTTATTAATGATGTCGCCTGTGAGTATATTGAAAAATCGGGTAACGCCAAACCTTCCTCTTTTTTATTTCTGATTAAAATTTCTATTTTTATTTGTGGTGATGTTTGGGTCCATATAAAACTACCTATAGCTTTACGTATCTGTGTTATTAACTTCTTTGGGAGGAATATAGGAATAGCTTGAAATACGTATAATATTTTAGGCAATATGTCCATTTTTACTACGTTAATTCTTCCTATCCAAGAGTGAATTATCTTATCATATTTTTGTAGTGCTTTTATAGTTTTATCAATTATTGCATGATGATTTTTTTTTTATAATTGTAATTTTTATTAAATTTTTGTTCATAGAAAAAACAAAACAGTATTACAGAAAGTAAGAATTTAAAAGGGCAATGTGCCTATAATTATCTGGAAGAGAGGGGTCCTTCCCAATTATTGTCAGGAGTCAGACAATTATACAATTTATGGTAGAAAGTACCAAAAGTTTTGGACATCTCTTGGGGGCAATAAGTTTTGGTACCGTCAGCTTGAAAGAGGAAGTCCGGGAATGAGTTAAATGGACGCGGTCGTAATTTATTGACTTATATCCTATGAGGCTTATTAGAGTACTCATAAAATTTCTGTTTTGTCTAGTGTAGTGCAGACGTCAGATCAGCCGATAGAGACTGTAAATGTTTATATCTGTCTTTTTTCAGACGAGAGCTTTCTGCTATGCACTCTCCACGAAAGACAGCCTTGTGGGCCTCCCACAGTGTAGAGGGATCAGGCACAGATCCTACGTTGAGCTGAAAATATTCCTTTAAGCCTTTGGCCAGTTTACTACGTGAGACCTCGTGTTGTAAAAGGTGATCATTAAGCCTCCAATGGCATGATCTAGTAAATGTCTGGGAGATGCAAGATCTAATATAATAGGAGCATGGTCAGACCATGTAATGGGAGAAATGTCAGATTCAGTCACATAAGGAAGGAGAGGAGCAGAAATAAAGAAATGGTCAAGGCGGGAATACATTTTATGAGCTGCTGAATAAAATGTAATTTGATTAGCGGAGGGATGTTTAATCCTCCATGAGTCAAAAAGTTGTTGGGATCTAATACATTTACGAAATGAAGTGGCTTGGGACAGTATTTTCCTTGAAGGAATACCTTTAAACAAAGTTTGTCTGTCAATAAATGATATTATTCCTGCGCTACCATGTACAAAACTGTGGTGTTAATAACAGAAAAGCAGCTTACACCGAATAGGGTCCAGCCTGACCCCAAAAGCAGAGAGATGTAATAGGTAAGGGTGGTGCTGCGCTAATCCTAATGCTCTCCACACTTACTAAGTATGAGTAAATAATGGTAATCAGTGGCTTAGGTACAAATGCTAATGACAATGTAATAATGAGCCTACTGATCACACGATGGCTGTAGTGCCTAACGTACTGTATGGGATTGAACGTGAATATGCGAGAATAAAAGTTGGTGATGTGTAAAACAAAAGTGTCTAGTCACTCTAAAATCATGAATATATAAATAATAACCAAAAATTAGTGGGGTCCGGAAAAGGTTTCCAAAGCATAAGAGAAACCAGAAAAAAATGGTGTATGTTGAAAATACAAAATTACATTGCGTGTCCGTGGAGATCTACAGTTGCTGCAAAAAGATATCTCATACCTACAGTGGGTACTTAAAAACACAATATTCAAATTCATCAAACAGTGACTTACATGGCAGCACCAACTGTATTAAAATTCAAAAAAGTGACTTGTGCAATCTAAACACCTCTAATATTGTTTCAAACGTGCCATAAAATAAAAAAGTATAAATACACAATGATTGTAGGAACAATAAAAATAAATTCAAAATGAACGTGCAATATTACAATGAATGTCCATAGAGATCCATAAAGGATGTGATGTAGTATTCAATGCCAGCAATAGGTGCAAAAACACAGGTTAAACGTTTCTAAAAGAAGGTGACTTGTGCAACGGTTAAGTGTTCAAAAATCCAAAGGGTGATCTGTGCAATCTCAAGCAGCTCCAAATGCTTCTAACATGCCAAATGGTGAGGAGATAAGAACCGGATTGTATCACATAACAATTAGCTGAGGTAGAGATGTGAAGTGTATACAGGTGCTTTCCATGCAGATGCTCCTATACTGTAAGGTAATGGCCCCTTACCTCATTAACCTGAGGTTACAGCATATATTCAGTCAGGCACCACTGGTGTCTCCTGTGGGGGTAGGTCCTGCGCACAGCGCTGTCTCTCACTTAGCCTCAGATCCTCCACATATATAGTAACCAAAGGGAAACAAGGATGCCGTATAGTGTAGTAATTTTATCCACAAAGCTTTATTATTAATGTAAAACAGGTACTCACACAGATAAAACCGGATTATGCAGTGTATCCGGATGAGCGGCGAGCTCGTACACTGCTGACAATGGAAGGATGTGCCTATCCGTACACGTGGCGTCACGGGTCACGTGGCTTCATCAGGGGATGCTAATAGGCACTTTTACTTGTCTTTAAATAGAACAGGTAAACTCAATTGATGGCGGCCATTTTTTTGAAGTTCAATGGGGAATTGCCATAGCGGCCATTTTCCTGGGGATGTGTGGGAGCGGCCATTTTCTTGGTTATAATAGATGGCAAAAAATGTCAGCCGTCATAGCGGCTGGAGTGTCCTTAATCACGGCAATAAAGCCTGTAATTAGTTTGCAATGGGGGTGGTCCAGGATGAAGTTAGCATAGGCCAGAGGGGATAATTAGCCCAGTGACGATCGGGGTCCCAATAAGCACGCTACACCTATCACAAGGGCAAATGATCTGGCAGTCATAGTTAGTATAAGGGTCCCAGCTGTATTTTCTCCGAATACCTTCCAATGTAAAGAATATACTACTCATACAGTAACTATATAATACATCAGCATCAAATATCTAAACTCTTAGTACATTAAAGTGTCGAGTAACATTAAAATGAAAGATCAAAAGATAAAATAAAAATAAAATTAAAATATGAAATAAAAATACAATCACAGCATAAAAGTATAGCATATATAATGTTGTTTGTATAAAAATGTATAAAAAATATTATAAAATATTGTAAAAATATATATATAAAAATATATATAAAACCGCCCTTATACTAAAATATCAATCCTATATGATGAATTTAAACAGAGAGAAAAATATTATTCTGTGGAATTTTTACGTGTACTGTGATATTAAAAACCGTCAGTGAAATGCAGGAGTTGGAGATTTCATGTAATAAGGAGGAGAGATACAGATATAAATCCCAATCTCGGAACGTGAATAAATTTGTGAATATTCCTGATTTAAAAATCGCTTAAAAAACAGTTCAAATCAAATTCTATGTTGCGACCCCGTGGTGTGAATGTATCCAACGTGAATATCCATCTGGATTCGGCCTAGCTGAGGGTCCTCACCTTATGCCCCCCCCGCCAGTGTCTAATATAGGGTTCGATCCCCCAGAATTTCAGATGTGTGGGGTCTTTGTTGTGACAGAGAAAAAGTGCTTTGAAACGCTGTGTTTGTCATAGCCTTTCTGGATGTTTTTCACATGTTCTTTAATCCGTGTCTTCAGTGGTCTTTTGGTCCGGCCTACGTACTGGAGCCCACAACTGCATTCCAGGGCATATACGGCTCCTTCAGTATTGCAGCTGATAAAATTATCTATCTTGTATGTGTTCCCACTACTGGTTGATGTGAAATCGTATTTTCTTTCGTCTGGTCTTCTCGTTTTCGTGCAGGCAAAACACCTTTTACAGGGGAAGAAACCTTTCCCGGTGAAGAAGGTGAAAGTTCTTTTAGGTGGATCAATCACACTTTTTACCACCTTATCACGGATGGTAGGTGCTCTTTTGTATATAAAGTGCGGATGTGTAGGTAGGGATCCCTGTAGCTGTTTGTCTGCTAGGAGAATATGCCAATGACTTTTGATAATTTTTTCCACCTTTTTATGCTGTGCACTGAAATCTAGGATTAAAGGTGCTCTTCCTAGTGGCTGTTTTGGTTTCTCCATGTCTCTAATCAGAATATTTCGATCCATCATGGAGACTTCCTGTACTCTCTTTTCTATGAATTGGCGATCATATCCTTTATTTGAGAACCTTAATGTGAGTTTCTCTGCTTGTTCAAGAAATGTATTAAGTTGTGTGCAGTTCCGTCTCAATCGTACAAGTTGGCCTTTGGGCACGTTGAAGAACCAATTCCTATGGTGGCAACTTTCAATAGGTAGATAGCTATTTCTGTCTACATTTTTAAAGTGTGTATGTGATTTCAGTCCAGATTCATCTTGTGTAATTTCTAGGTCAAGGAATGTTACTTTACTCGTACTGATGTCCCAGGTAAGTGTAATATTTTTGTCATTCATATTGAGTCTCTCCAAGAAGCTAGTAAGACGATCCATGTCTCCCTTCCATAAAATGAAGATATCGTCTATGTATCTTTTATAGGCCACCAGTTCGCTTGGTGTATTTTCAAATACGCTATCCTCCTCCCACTGGGCCATAAACAATCCAGCTATGCTCGGGGCGAACTTGGCCCCCATTGTAACTCCGGTGTACTGTCTGTAGTACTTGTTACCGTACCAAAAATAGTTATTCTTCAAATTGAAGTCGATACATTTTATTAAAAATTTTCTCTGTGTACAGGGTAATTGGGTATATTTCCTTAATCCCCATTTTGCTGCTTCACATGCCAAGTGGTGAGGTATAATAGTATATAGCGAAGCAACATCTGCGGTAGCCATAATCCATGGACCTTCCTCCTTTGGGGTGTGTTCTAGAATCTGTAACATCTCTTTGGTGTCTCTCAAATACACTCGCGTGTTCTTTACAGCGGGTTGCAGAAAAGTGTCGATATATTGGCCCAATCTGGATGGGAATCTATACTGTTTACTATTGGCCTCGGTGGTGGATTCGTATTATTCTTGTGTATCTTTGGTAAGGTATATATAATAGGTGTGCGACATGACTCTGGGATTAAAAACTTTGCTTCTTTCTTATTCAAAATATTTTTCTTCACTCCAAGGCCTATAATCTGTTCCAGTGCTTTCCTGCACCTATAGACGGGATTGCTCAATAATCTTGTGTAGGTGTTCTCATCACCAAGCATCTCGGTCATGGTCTGATGGTATTGTTCCTTTGAGAGTACAACAATACCCCCGCCTTTGTCAGCTGGGTGGATTACCAGATCTTTCCTCCTTACTAATTTCCTGATACCACTTTTAATATAGTTAGGGTCCTCCTTTTTCTTGATCTTAAGCTCTTTAATATCTTCTAAAACCACTTTTTTAAAAACTTCAATATATTTATTATCTTTCAACCTACACGAGATTATTGAGCAATCCCGTCTATAAGTGCAGGAAAGCACTGGAACAGATTATAGGCCTTGGAGTGAAGAAAAATATTTTGAATAAGAAAGAAGCAAAGTTTTTAGTCCCAGAGTCATGTCGCACACCTATTATATATACCTTACCGAAGATACACAAGAATAATACGAATCCACCACCGAGGCCAATAGTAAACGGTGTAGATTCCCTTACATCCAGATTGGGCCAATATATCGACACTTTTCTGCAACCCGCTGTAAAGAACACGCGAGCGTATTTGAGAGACACCAAAGAGATGTTACAGATTCTAGAACACACTCCAAAGGAGGAAGGTCCATGGATTATGGCTACCGCAGATGTTGCTTCGCTATATACTATTATATCTCACCACTTGGCATGTGAAGCAGCAAAATGGGGATTAAGGAAACATACCCAATTACCCTGTATACAGAGAAAATTTTTAATAAAATGTATCGACTTCAATTTGAAGAATAACTATTTTTGGTACGGTAACAAGTACTACAGACAGCACACCGGAGTTGCAATGGGGGCCAAGTTCGCCCCGAGCATAGCTGGATTGTTTACTGCACACAACTTAATACATTTCTTGAACAAGCAGAGAAACTTACATTAAGGTTCTCAAATAAAGGATATGATGGCCAATTCATAGAAAAGAGAGTACAGGAAGTCTCCATGATGGATCGAAATATTCTGATTAGAGACATGGAGAAACCAAAACAGCCACTAGGAGGAGCACCTTTAATCCTAGATTTCAGTGCACAGCATAAAAAGGTGGAAAAAATTATCAAAAGTCATTGGCATATTCACCTAGCAGACAAACAGCTACAGGGATCCCTACCTACACATCCGCACTTTATATACAAAAGAGCACCTACCATCCATGATAAGGTGGTAAAAAGTGTGATTGATCCACCTAAAAGAACTTTCACCTTCTTCACCGGGAAAGGTTTCTTCCCGTGTAAAAGGTGTTTTGCCTGCACGAAAACGAGAAGACCAAACGAAAGAAAATACGATTTCACATCAACCAGTACTGGGAACACATACAAGATAGATAATTTTATCAGCTGCAATACTGAAGGAGCCGTATATGCCCTGGAATGCAGTTGTGGGCTCCAGTACGTAGGCCGGACCAAAAGACCACTAAAGACACGGATTAAAGAACATGTGAAAAACATCCAGAAAGGCTATGACAAACACAGCGTTTCGAAGCACTTTTTGCTCTGTCACAACAAAGACCCCACACATCTGAAATTCTGGGGGATCGAACCCTATATTAGACACTGGCGGGGGGGGCATAAGGTGAGGACCCTCAGCCAGGACGAATCCAGATGGATATTCACGTTGGATACATTCACACCACGGGGTCTCAACATAGAATTTTATTTGAACTGTTTTTTAAGCGATTTTTAAATCAGGAATATTCACAATTTTATTCACGTTCCGAGATTGGGATTTATATCTGTATCTCTCCTCCTTATTACATGAAATCTCCAACTCCTGCATTTCACTGATGGTTTTTAATATCACAGTACACGTAAAAATTCCACTGAATAATATTTTTCTCTCTGTTTAAATTCATCATATAGGATTGATATTTTAGTATAAGGGCGGTTTTATATATATTTTTATATATATATTTTTACAATATTTTATAATATTTTTATACATTTTTATACAAACGACATTATATATGCTATACTTTTATGCTGTGATTGTATTTTTATTTCATATTTTAATTTTATTTTTATTTTATCTTTTGATTTTTCATTTTAATGTTACTCGACACTTTAATGTGCTAAGAGTTTAGATATTTGATGCTGATGTATTATATAGTTACTGTATGAGTAGTATATTCTTTACATTGGAAGGTATTCAGAGAAAATACAGCTGGGACCCTTATACTAACTATGACTGCCAGATCATTTGTGATAGGTGTAGCGTGCTTATTGGGACCCCGATCGTCACTGGGCTAATTATCCCCTCTGGCCTATGTTAACTTCATCCTGGACCACCCCCATTGCAAACGAATTACAGGCTTTAACGCCGTGATTAAGGACACTCCAGCCGCTATGACGGCTGACGTTTTTTGCCATCTATTATAACCAAGAAAATGGCCGCTCCCACACATCCCCAGGAAAATGGCCGCTATGGCAATTCCCCACTGAACTTCGAAAAAATGGCCGCCATCAATTGAGTTTACCTGGTCTATTTAAAGACAAGTAAAAGTGCCTATTAGCATCCCCTGATGAAGCCACGTGACCCGTGACGCCACGCGTAGGGTTAGGCACATCCTTCCACTGTCAGCAGTGTACAAGCTCGCCACTCGTCCGGATACACTGCATAATCCGGTTTTATCTGTGTGAGTACCTGTTTTACATTAATAATAAAGCTTTGTGGATAAAATTACTACACTATACGGCATCCTTGTTTCCCTTTGGTTACTATATATGTGGAGGATCTGAGGCTAAGTGAGAGACAGCGCTGTGCGCAGGACCTACCCCCACAGGAGACACCAGCGGTGCCTGACTGAATATATGCTGTAACCTCAGGTTAAGGAGGTAAGGGGCCATTACCTTACAGTATAGGAGCATCTGCATGGAAAGCACCTGTATACACTTCACATCTCTACCTCAGCTAATTGTTATGTGATACAATCCAGTTCTTATCTCCTCACCATTTAGCATGTTAGAAGCATTTGGAGCTGCTTGAGATTGCACAGATCACCCTTTGGATTTTTGAACACTTTACCGTTGCACAAGTCACCTTCTTTTAGAAACTTTTAACCTGTGTTTTTTGCACCTATTGCTGGCATTGAAAGTTTGTCTGTCGTTAGTAGAAGACATGACCAGATTAAAGTCTCCCCCTACAATCATGAAAGGTTGAGAATGATAATGAGGAGAGTCAAAAAGTTTGTTGAGGAAATCAATCTGGCCTTTATTGGGAGCATATAAATTGCCTAAGATGAAGGAAGAATTCATATAGTCACAATCAAGGATGAGAAATCTCCCATGGGGATCTATATGAGCCTTCTCAACCCTGATAGGACAAGATTTCCAAGGACAAGTATAGTAGCCAGCAAAGATGAAACTCACTATCATCGCCATGTCTTCCTCATCCGGCCAATCAGTGTACACATGCAGTTTCTGACAACTACTCTCCCTCAGCAGTCACATGCCTGGCTCAAGCTGAAGGGTGAAATATTCCATCATGTATGACAGTGTCAGAGGGGTTGTTATCAAGCATTTGTAGACCTTCTATAATTAAGAGGTCTATGTTTAAGGTGAGCACAAATGAAGAGAGGAGCATGGATTGATGATGACAAACATGGTGGATATAGGGAGCTGTATTTGGTACAAAATTTTATAAAGGAAGAAGATTGATCATGTGGTGGATTTAATCTTTGTACAGTGCACTCTTTAGGCTTCATACACACTGGTTTATGGTAAATGCTGTTTCTCCAGACATGAAAACATCAGCATTAAAAATGTACCTAAGCTTCATTTTTTCAAACTAATTAGCAGAGTTTAGCAGTGTTTGGTGTTTGGGAGTTTATTTATTTAATTGGCCATAAATGAATAAATGCAAAATGCTAAATACATCCTAGCATTTTGTCACGTTTAGACACATTTAGATGCATTTAGGCACATCTGGCGTTTTTTATGCCCAAACGCTCCTCTCCTGAGCACAGAAGAATTGCAGAAAAAGTAGCTTTGACTGCTCCTAAACCCTGGTAAAAGCCTATGTGTGTATGGACACTAGGGATGAGCTTCGTGTTCGAGTCGAACCCATGTTCGACTCGAACATCGGCTGTTCGACCGTCCGTCGAATTGCGAACGTTATGGGCCGTTCGCGCCAAATTCGTGTGGCGCGTCACGGCCCATAATTCACTGCGGCATCGCAGTGCATTGCTGGCTGATGATTGGCCAAGCATGCACTATGACCCGCATGCTTGGCCAATCACAGCGCCGCCTGAACAGAGAGCCGTAATTGGCCAAAGCCAAGGAGGCTTTGGCCAATTATGGCTCAGGGGATTTAGTACACGCCCCACACTATATAAGGCCGCCTGCACGGCGGCCCTGTGTAGTGTGTTCCGGTGTGCTGATAGAGAGAGAGACAGACAGTGTCATTTGATTTGAGAGCTAGATTAGGCTAGATCTGTTCCTGCTCTTTACATTTAGTGCAGTGCGTCCTGCTCACAGTGTTCAGCTAGATCTGTTCCTGCTCTTTACATTTAGTGCAGTGCGTCCTGCTCACAGTGTTCAGCTAGATCCGTTCCTGCTATTTACATTTAGTGCAGTGCGTCCTGCTCACAGTGTTCAGCTAGATCTGTTCCTGCTATTTACATTTAGTGCAGTCAGTGCGTCCTGCTCACAGTGTTCAGCTAGATCTGTTCCTGCTATTTACATTTAGTGCAGTGCGTCCTGCTCACAGTGTTCAGCTAGATCCGTTCCTGCTATTTACATTTAGTGCAGTCAGTGCGTCCTGCTCACAGTGTTCAGCTAGATCCGTTCCTGCTATTTACATTTAGTGCAGTCAGTGCGTCCTGCTCACAGTGTTCAGCTAGATCCGTTCCTGCTATTTACATTTAGTGCAGTGCGTCCTGCTCACAGTGTTCAGCTAGATCCGTTCCTGCTATTTACATTTAGTGCAGTGCGTCCTGCTCACAGTGTTCAGCTAGATCCGTTCCTGCTATTTACATTTAGTGCAGTGCGTCCTGCTCACAGTGTTCAGCTAGATCCGTTCCTGCTATTTACATTTAGTGCAGTCAGTGCGTCCTGCTCACAGTGTTCAGCTAGATCCGTTCCTGCTATTTACATTTAGTGCAGTCAGTGCGTCCTGCTCACAGTGTTCAGCTAGATCCGTTCCTGCTATTTACATTTAGTGCAGTGCGTCCTGCTCACAGTGTTCAGCTAGATCCGTTCCTGCTATTTACATTTAGTGCAGTGCGTCCTGCTCACAGTGTTCAGCTAGATCCGTTCCTGCTATTTACATTTAGTGCAGTGCGTCCTGCTCACAGTGTTCAGCTAGATCCGTTCCTGCTATTTACATTTAGTGCAGTGCGTCCTGCTCACAGTGTTCAGCTAGATCCGTTCCTGCTATTTACATTTAGTGCAGTCAGTGCGTCCTGCTCACAGTGTTCAGCTAGATCCGTTCCTGCTATTTACATTTAGTGCAGTGCGTCCTGCTCACAGTGTTCAGCTAGATCCGTTCCTGCTATTTACATTTAGTGCAGTGCGTCCTGCTCACAGTGTTCAGCTAGATCCGTTCCTGCTATTTACATTTAGTGCAGTGCGTCCTGCTCACAGTGTTCAGCTAGATCCGTTCCTGCTATTTACATTTAGTGCAGTGCGTCCTGCTCACAGTGTTCAGCTAGATCCGTTCCTGCTATTTACATTTAGTGCAGTCAGTGCGTCCTGCTCACAGTGTTCAGCTAGATCCGTTCCTGCTATTTACATTTAGTGCAGTGCGTCCTGCTCACAGTGTTCAGCTAGATCCGTTCCTGCTATTTACATTTAGTGCAGTGCGTCCTGCTCACAGTGTTCAGCTAGATCCGTTCCTGCTATTTACATTTAGTGCAGTGCGTCCTGCTCACAATGTTCAGCTAGATCCGTTCCTGCTATTTACATTTAGTGCAGTCAGTGCGTCCTGCTCACAGTGTTCAGCTAGATCCGTTCCTGCTATTTACATTTAGTGCAGTGCGTCCTGCTCACAGTGTTCAGCTAGATCCGTTCCTGCTATTTACATTTAGTGCAGTGCGTCCTGCTCACAGTGTTCAGCTAGATCCGTTCCTGCTATTTACATTTAGTGCAGTCAGTGCGTCCTGCTCACAGTGTTCAGCTAGATCCGTTCCTGCTATTTACATTTAGTGCAGTGCGTCCTGCTCACAGTGTTCAGCTAGATCCGTTCCTGCTATTTACATTTAGTGCAGTGCGTCCTGCTCACAGTGTTCAGCTAGATCCGTTCCTGCTATTTACATTTAGTGCAGTGCGTCCTGCTCACAGTGTTCAGCTAGATCCGTTCCTGCTATTTACATTTAGTGCAGTCAGTGCGTCCTGCTCACAGTGTTCAGCTAGATCCGTTCCTGCTATTTACATTTAGTGCAGTGCGTCCTGCTCACAGTGTTCAGCTAGATCTGTTCCTGCTATTTACATTTAGTGCAGTGCGTCCTGCTCACAGTGTTCAGCTAGATCTGTTCCTGCTATTTACATTTAGTGCAGTCAGTGCGTCCTGCTCACAGTGTTCAGCTAGATCCGTTCCTGCTATTTACATTTACTGCAGTGCGTCCTGCTCACAGTGTTCAGCTAGATCTGTTCCTGCTATTTACATTTAGTGCAGTGCGTCCTGCTCACAGTGTTCAGCTAGATCTTTTCCTGCTATTTACATTTAGTGCAGTCAGTGCGTCCTGCTCACAGTGTTCAGCTAGATCCGTTCCTGCTATTTACATTTAGTGCAGTGCGTCCTGCTCACAGTGTTCAGCTAGATCTGTTCCTGCTATTTACATTTAGTGCAGTCAGTGCGTCCTGCTCACAGTGTTCAGCTAGATCCGTTCCTGCTATTTACATTTAGTGCAGTGCGTCCTGCTCACAGTGTTCAGCTAGATCTGTTCCTGCTATTTACATTTAGTGCAGTGCGTCCTGCTCACAGTGTTCAGCTAGATCCGTTCCTGCTATTTACATTTAGTGCAGTCAGTGCGTCCTGCTCACAGTGTTCAGCTAGATCCGTTCCTGCTATTTACATTTAGTGCAGTGCGTCCTGCTCACAGTGTTCAGCTAGATCCGTTCCTGTTATCTTCCTACTGACAGGCAGGCTTGTCTGGTTACAGTATATAAAGCTACCTGAAGAAAATTACAGGTGTTCTATCCCAGCTTAGTGCAGCTACAGGCCATTAGTATGTCTGGAAGGCCAAGAAGGAGAGGCAGACAGTCACAAGCCAATAAGAGAGGGCAAGCAGGCTCTGTGTCTAGTGCTGGTCGTGGAGACGGTGCATCCTCATCAGCACGTGGCCATGGGACACGCTTGGCCTTTTTTTCGGCAGCTGGCCGTGTTGAGCCGCAACATGCAGAAAACTTGGTCGAGTGGATGACCAAGCCGTCCTCATCCTCCTCATCCTCTCTCACCCATGCCCAGGGTGCTTTGTCTGGCAAAGCAGCGGCCTCTTCCCTCAGCTCAATGTCATCAGTGACTCCTTCCCTAGCTCCACCATGTCCTCATGAGGATTCCCTCGAACTGTTTGACCACAGTGTTGGGTACATGCTCCAGGAGGATGCCCAGCGTTTGGAAGGCTCTGATGATGATACTGAGCTCGATGAAGGCAGTAACATGAGCACGGACAGAGGGGGTGCCCAAGAAGGACAGCAATCTGGCAGTCATGCTCCCCCTGCTGCAGCATACTGCCAGGTTTGCTCCAGTGATGAGGAGGGAGGGGATGATGAGGTCACTGACTCAACGTGGGTGCCTGATAGGAGAGAGGAGGAGGAGGAGGAGGAGGAGGCGGCACATCACCAACGAGGCAGGATGCCCTCCAGGGGCCAGCCTAAGGGCAGCACATTGACTGCATCACACCCCAAAGCTCCACATGTGCAGGGCGCTGCAGTCTCTGCGCGTTATTCAAAAAGTTCTTTGGTGTGGGCCTTTTTTGAGACGAGTGCATCAGATCGCACCGCTGCTATTTGCAACATATGTCTCAAGCGTATCTCGCGTGGCCAAAACATCTCCCGCTTGGGTACCACATGCTTGACCAGACATATGTTGACCTGCCATGCAGTTCGTTGGCAAGCATATCTAAAAGACCCACACCAAAGAACAAAGAGGATCTCTCCTTGCTCCTCATCAGCTGAGATTTCCAACCCCACTAGACCTTCAGTCCTCTCTGAGACCTGCAGTGAGAGGAATGAAGGTGTAGAATTAGGTGTGTCACAGCCAAGTACTTGTGGGCAATCTGCTTTTGGTACACCGACGCCAGATTGTACCAGGCAAATTTCCCTGCCCCAGCTGCTGCACCGCCGAAAGAAGTTTGCTCCCAGCCATCCACATGCCCAGCGGTTGAATGCTAGCTTGGCAAAATTGCTAGCACTTCAACTGCTGCCTTTTCAGTTGGTAGACTCTGCCCCCTTCCGTGAGTTTGTGGAATGTGCGGTTCCTCAGTGGCAGGTACCCAAACGCCACTTTTTCTCATGGAAGGCGATTCCAGCTCTCTACCGGCATGTGGAAGGCAATGTCCATGCCTCGCTGGACAGGGCGGTCAGCGGTAAGGTGCATATTACCGCTGACTCATGGTCCAGCAGGCATGGACAGGGACGTTACTTAAGTTTCACGGCGCATTGGGTGACTCTGCTGGCAGCTGGGAAGGATGCAGGACAAGGTGCAGTAGTGTTGGAGGTTGTTCCGCCACCACGCCTCCAAAATGCTGATTGTGACACACCTCTCTCCTCCACCCCCTCCTCTTCTTCTTCCTCCATGGCCTCTTCCTCGGAACCAGCGGTGCTCCGTAGGCGTTCAAGGGGCTACGCAAGTACGCAGGCCAAAAGATGCCATGCGGTGCTTGAGCTGGTGTGCTTGGGGGACAGGAGCCACACTGGGGCAGAGGTTCTGTCAGCTCTGCAGGGGCAGGTTCAGAGGTGGTTGACGCCATGCCAACTTAAGGCAGGAATGGTGGTTTGCGACAATGGCACCAACCTCCTCTCTGCCCTCCGACAGGGACAACTGACCCATGTGCCCTGTTTGGCTCACGTCCTTAACTTGGTGGTGCAGCGGTTCTTGGGCAGGTACCCGGGCTTACAGGATGTCCTGAGGCAGGCCAGGAAAGTCTGTGTGCATTTCCGCCGGTCATATAATGCCAGTGCTCGGCTGACGGACCTCCAAAAGGAGTTTAACCTGCCCAAGAACCGCCTAATCTGTGACATGCCCACCAGGTGGAACTCGACATTGGCCATGCTGCAGCGGCTGCACAGGCAGCAGAGGGCCATAAATGAGTACCTGTGCGACTATGGCACCAGGACATGGTCAGGGGACCTTGGTTTTTTTTCCCCACGCCAGTGGGCCATGATCAGGGATGCATGCACTGTCCTGTCACCATTCGAGGAGGCCACGAGGATGGTGAGCACTGACAGTGCATGCATCAGTGACACTGTCCCCCTTGTCCACCTGTTGAAGCACACGCTGCGTGGAATAATGGACAGGGCACTTGAGGCAGAACAGAGGCAGGAAGAGGAGGACTTCCTTAGCTCTCAAGGCCCCCTTTATCCAGACAGTGTTCCTGCGTGCCCGCCGATCACACAGGAAGAGGACGAGGAGGAGGAGGAGGAGGAGGAGGAAGATTGTGTCAGTATGGAGGTGGAGCCTGGCACTCAGCATCAGCAGTCTTTAAGGGATCAGTCCCAAGGAACACATGGACTTGTACGTGGCTGGGAGGAGGTGGCTGCGGACGTTGTTGTCCTTAGTGACCCAGAGGACTCCGGACCGAATGCCTCAGCAAACCTACGCTGCATGGCCTCCCTGATCCTGCAAAGCCTGCGTAAGGATCGTCGTATTCGTGGTATCAAGGAGAAGGACCAATACTGGCTGGCAACCCTCCTTGATCCACGTTACAAGGGTAAGGTTGCGGACCTTATCTTGCCATCGCAGAGGGAGCAGAGGATGAAACATCTTCGGGAGGCCTTGCAGAAAGGTCTGTGCAACGCGTTCCCAGAGACTGGGAGGTTACAAACTCCTGTTTCTGGACAACGTGTTGCTGAGGCTTCGGTCAGTCAAAGAAGGAGCGGTGGAGAAGGTGGCCGTCTGACCGATGCGTTCAGACAATTTTTTGGTCCGCAGCCCCAAGGTATGATCGGTTCCAGCAACCATCGCCAGCGTCTGTTTTACATGGTGCAGGAATACCTAGGGGCAAGATCAGACTTGGACACCTTTCCCACCGAAAATCCTCTGGGTTACTGGGTCTTGAGGATGGATCACTGGCCAGAGCTTGCACAGTATGCAATTGAGCTACTGGCCTGTCCTGCATCCAGCGTTCTTTCGGAACGCACATTCAGTGCTGCTGGAGGCGTGGTAACCGATCACAGGGTGCGTCTGTCCACTGACTCGGTCGATCGGCTGACCTTCATAAAAATGAATCAGTCTTGGATCACCACCAGCTACCAAGCACCTGATGCTGATGTAACTGGATAATTTTTTTCAGATCCCTTCAAAGACTGCCTATGCTGATGCTGAGTGACTATCCCTGAGTAATTATCCTCTTCCTCCTCAATCATCACGCTGATAGCTTGTAAGAACATTTTTGGTTCTGGGCGCCACCACCAGTGCCTAAGGCACAATTTTTCAGCCCCTGTATAACAGGGGCGTGTAATTACAATTTTTGATGTAATACTTTGCAGCAGGGCTCGTTCCTGCATTCCAACTAGAGTGTCTGTGAGGGGTTGCAGTGTTGTGGCACCAGCACCAGTGCCTAAGGCCCAATTTTTCTGCCCCTGTCTAACAGGGGCGTGTAATTACAATTTTTGATGCAATACTTTGCAGCAGGGCTCGTTCCTGCGTTCCAACTAGAGTGTCTGTGAGGGGTTGCAGTGTTGTGGCACCAGCACCAGTGCCTAAGGCCCAATTTTTCTGCCCCTGTCTAACAGGGGCGTGTAATTACAATTTTTGATGCAATACTTTGCAGCAGGGTTCGTTCCTGCGTTCCAACTAGAGTGTCTGTGAGGGGTTGCAGTGTTGTGGCACCAGCACCAGTGCCTAAGGCCCAATTTTTCAGCTCCTGTTCAACAGGGGCATGTAATTACAATTCTTGATCTAATATTTCACAGCAGGGCCCTGTGAGGGCTTACAGTGTTTTGGCCACAGCAACACCTAAGGCCCAAATTTCTGCTGAGTATATAGGGCAGGACCCTACTTTCAAACATCTAACTTACAAACGACTCCTACTTGCAAACGGAAGGAGACAACAGGAAGTGAGATGAAATCTACCCCTAGGAAGGGAAATTCTCTCATGTAAGAGTTAATATGGGAAAACAATTTCTCCTTTCCACTGATGCTTTCCAATCCTTGTTCCACAAAAAAACCCAAATTTTCAAAAAACATTTTTCATTGGGACAAAAAAGTGAGGTGAAATCTTCTGAAGAGGAGGAAAGACGCAAAACAAATGTCACAGGGGTGATAACCCTTCCCTATGTTTTCCAAAAAGCTTAGAAAAGATTTTTTGGCTGGAGCTAAACACGTTAAAAATGTTCAAAATTACAAAGAGATTCTACTTAACAACAAACCTACAGTCCCTGTCTTGTTTGCACCGCCTGTATACTGCTGTTCAGAGTATATAGGGACCTTTCCTTATTTTAATTTGGGTGCGGGGTTCCCCTTAATATCCATACAAGACCCAAAGGGCCTGGTAATGGACTGGGGGGTACCCATGCCGTTTGTCTCACTGATTTTCATCCATATTGCCAGGACCCGACATGACATTAAACCCGCAAGCAGTTTTAAATGAGATTTTTTCCTTTAAAAATTACATTTGGTGCAGGGACTGTTCTAAACATGGGAAACACGCGTCACTTTACAGGCATACTATAGACACCCCCCAGGTACGATATTTAAAGGAATATTTCACTTTTTTTTTTTTACTTTAAGCATCATTAAAATCACTGCTCCCGAAAAAACGGCCGTTTTTAAAAGTTTTTTTTGCATTGATACATGTCCCCTGGGGTAGGACCCGGGTCCCCACACCCTTTTTAGGACAATACCATGCAAATTAGCCTTTAAAATGAGCACTTTGATTTCGAACGTTCGAGTCCCATAGACGTCAATGGGGTTCTAACGTTCGTGCGAACTTGCGGTCCGTTCGCGGGTTCTGGTGCGAACCGAACCGGGGGGTGTTCGGCTCATCCCTAATGGACACACAGAGGGTCATTTACTATATTGCCGTGGCGCTAATTCGCACAACTTTGCGCAAATTAGCGCTAATTAGCACTACTAGAGCTATTTGGCGCTAAAACGGTATTCAGTATAGCGCTTGTGAGAAAACACTCCCAAAATCGAATTTACTATAGTTCCCTGAAACTAAATAGCACCCAAATCCTTACTCTGCTAAAAGCTGGAGAATTGCACATGGATATAATGTTTACAGCATGATATAATTGCCTAAATGGTACTGAAATATGCGGTATATTATTTAAAGATAATCTGCTTTTAAGCTATGTGAAAAAGTGATTTCTACACTGAAATATCTCTAAAAGTCTGAGAAGAGATAAATTCCCCGTTTTTGTACAACTAGGTGCCAACACAACTGAGCATGCTCAGACCTAAAAATAACTCTCATTTTAGCTCCAGTGTCTTTTTTATCAGGCACTATAGTAAATACGAAAATTAGCACTTGGCTAAAATGCGTTTTTTAAAATGAAAATTTGAGCTATTACAGTCCAAAATTTGCGCTATTACAGTCCAATGCAAGTTTCAGCCATTGATTCTAATGGTACAATAAATACTTTTAATGTTGAAATAAAATGTATCTTTCTCTGAAATAAATGTTCCTTGCAACAACGTTGCTGCTTCTATTTTGTTTTTTCTCATCTATTTTGTTTTTAAGAATACTAGAATGTGAATGTTTTGATGTTTTGGTAAAATATATTTTTCTCTGTCACTTCCACTTGTTATGCCCCGTACACACGGTCGGATTTTCCGACGGAAAATGTGTGATAGGACCTTGTTGTCGTAAATTCCGACCATGTGTGAGCTCCATCACACATTTTCCATCGGATTTTCCGACACACAAAGTTTGAGAGCAGGATATAAAATTTTCCGACAACAAAATGTTGTCGGAAATTCCGATCGTGTGTACACAAATCCGACGCACAAAGTGCCATGCATGCTCAGAATAAATAAAGAGATGAAAGCTATTGGCCACTGCCCTGTTTATAGTCCCGACGTACGTGTTTTACCTCACTGCGTTCAGAACGATCGGATTTTCCAACAACTTTGTGTGACCGTGTGTATGTAAGACAAGTTTAAGCCAACATCCGTCGGAAAAAATCCTAGGATTTTGTTGTCGGAATGTCCGAACAAAGTCCGACCGTGTGTACGGGGCATAACTCTCCATCTCACAACAATCTTTAGCCAAACTCACACAGGTGTCTTTACAAAGCACAAACAATACCATTGCTGATGCAAATTTTAAATGTGTCACAATTTTTTGTGCTTTTTATCATTTCCAAATATTCATAATTTGAGCCCAAAAAATGTGATATGTGTACCAACATCAGAAATCAAAATGTAATTCCTAAAAATTTGAGGATAATATCACTATTTACTACTAATATCACTATACTCTCACCCACAAAGAACCACCAAATATCACAGAATAAATCAAAAAGAATAACTCTTGAGTAACGTAATTCCATCACCTCTCGAAAGAAATGCAGTATTTATGAGTATTTATGTGTAGGAGGTTCTCTTCTGTGTCAGCTCTGTGGCTTAGAGGTTAGAACTTCTGCTTAGCATCTGGGTTCAAATCCCAAACATTTTGCTTCATGTAGAGTTGTCTCCTCTCATCTCCCAGGTCCTAAAACTATGTCTAAATGTAGTATTTATGTGTAGGAGGGTTCCACCATCTTTGTAAATCTTGCCAGATAAACTACCTAGCCAAAAGTATTGGGACGCCTGCCTTTACACACACATGACCTTTAATGGCAGCCTAGTCTTATGCCCCGTACACACGGTCGGACATTGATCGGACATTCCGACAACAACATCCATGGATTTTTTCCGACGGATGTTGGCTCAAACTTGTCTTGCATACACACGGTCACACAAAGTTGTCGGAAAATCCGATCGCTCTGAACGCGGTGACGTAAAACACGTACGTTGGGACTATAAACGGGGCAGTAGCCGATAGCTTTCATCTCTTTATTTATTCTGAGCATGCGTGGCACTTTGTGCATCAGATTTGCATACACACGTTCGGAAATTCCGACAACGGATTTTGTTGTCGGAAAATTTTACAGCCTGCTCTCAAACTTTGTGTGTCGGAAAATCCGATGGAAAATGTGTGATGGAGCCTACACATGGTCAGAATTTCCGACAACAAGGTCCTATCACACGTTTTTCGTCTGAAAATCCGACCGTGTGTTCGGGCATAAGTCCGTAGGGTTAAAATTTGATTTGGCCCACCCTTTGCAGCTATAACAGCTTCTGAAAGGCTGGGAAGCCTGTCCACAAGGTTTAGTGTGTCTATGGGAATGTTTGACCATTCTTCCAGAAGTGCATTTGTTAGGCCAGGCACTGATGTTGGATGAGAAGGCCTGGCTCGCAGTCTCTACTCTAATTCAGCCAAAAGGTGTTCTATCGGGTTGAGGTCAGGACTCTGTGCAGGCCAGTCAAGTTCCACCACCCCAAACTCGCTGATCCATGTCTTTATGGACCTTGCTTTGTGCACTGGTGTGCAGTCATGTTGGAAAAGGAAGGTGCTTTCCCCAAACTGTTTCCACAAAGTTGGGAGCATGAAATTGTCCAAAATGTCTTGGTATGATGATGCCTTAAGAGTTCCCTTCGCTGAAACTAAGGGGCCAAGCCCAACCCTTGAAAAACAATGCCACACCATAATCCCCCCTCCACCAAATGATTTGGACCAATGCACAAAGTAAGGTCCATAAAGACATGGATGAGTGAGTTTGGGGTGGAGGAACTTGACTGGCCTGGACAGATTCCTGACCTAAACACAACAGAACACCTTGGGGATGAATTAGAGTGGAGACTGTAAGCCAGGCTTTCTCGTCCAACATCAGTGCCTGACCTCACAAATGCATTTGGAAGAATGGTCAAACATTCCTATAGACACACTCCTAAACCTTGTGGACAGCCTTCCCAGAAGAGTTGAAGCTGTTGTAGCTGCAAAGGATGGGCCAATTCAATATTGAACCCTACGAACTAAGACTGGGATGCCATTACAGTTCATGTGCATTTAAAGGCAGGCGTTCCAATACTTAGGCCAATATATTGTATATTGCTTGTGACTAGGGATGAGCCGAACACCCCCCTGTTCGGTTCGCACCAGAACATGCGAACAGGAAAAAAGTTTGCTCGAACACGCGAACACCGTTAAAGTCTATGGGACACGAACATGAATAATCAAAAGTGCTAATTTTAAAGGCTTATATGCAAGTTATTGTCATAAAAAGTGTTTGGGGACCCGGGTCCTGCCCCAGGGGACATGGATCAATGCAAAAAAAAGTTTTAAAAACGGCCGTTTTTTCAGGAGCAGTGATTTTAATAATGCTTAAAGTCAAACAATAAAAGTGTAATATCCCTTTAAATTTCGTACCTGGGGGGTGTCTATAGTATACCTGTAAAGGGGCGCATGTTTCCCGTGTTTAGAACAGCCTGACAGCAAAATGACATTTGGAAGGAAAAAACTCATTTAAAACTACCCGCGGCTATTGCATTGCCGTCAATACACATAGAAGTTCATTGATAAAAACGGCATGGGAATTCCCCACAGGGAAACCCCGAACCAAAATTTAAAAAAAAAAAAATGAAGTGGGAGTCCCCCTAAATTCCATACCAGGCCCTTCAGGTCTGGTATGGATATTAAGGGGAACCCCGGCCAAAATTTAAAAAAAAAAAATGACGTGGGGTTCCCCCTAAATTCCATACCAGACCCTTCAGGTCTGGTATGGATTTTAAGGGGAACCCCGCGCCAAAAAAAAAAAAAAACGGCGTGGGGTTCCCCCAAAAATCCATACCAGACCCTTATCCGAGCACGCAACCTGGCAGGCCACAGGAAAAGAGGGGGGGATGAGAGTGCGGCCCCCCCCTCCTGAACCGTACCAGGCCACATGCCCTCAACATTGGGAGGGTGCTTTGGGGTAGCCCCCCAAAACACCTTGTCCCCATGTTGATGAGGACAAGGGCCTCATCCCCACAACCGTGGCCGGGGGTTGTGGGGGTCTGCGGGCGGGGGGCTTATCGGAATCTGGAAGCCCCCTTTAACAAGGGGACCCCCAGATCCCGCCCCCCCCTGTGTGAAATGGTAAGGGGGTACTTACCCCTACCATTTCACTAAAAAAAGTGTCAAAATAGTTAAAAATGACAAGAGACAGTTTTTGACAATTCCTTTATTTAAATGCTTCTTCTTTCTTCCTTCAACTTCTTCTTCTTCTGGTTCTTCTGGCTCTTCTGGTTCTTCCTCCAGCGTTCTCATCCAGCATCTCCTCCGCGGCGTCTTCTATCTTCTTCTCCTCGGGCCGCTCCGCACCCATGGCATTGGGGGGGAGGCTCCCGCTCTTCTCTTCATCTTCTTCTTCATCCTCTTCTCTTCTTCTCTTCTTCTCTGTTTCTCTTCTTAATTTTCTTCTCCGGGCTGCTCCGCATCCATGCATGGAGGGAGGCTCCCGCTGTGTGACGGCGTCTCCTCATCTGACGGTTCTTAAATAACGGGGGTCGGGGACACCCGGTGACCCCGCCCCCTCTGACGCACGGGACATGACGGGACTTCCCTGTGGCATTCCCCGTGACGTCACAGGGAAGTCCCGTCAAGTCACCGTGCGTCAGAGGGGGGCGGGGTCACCGGGTGGCCCCGCCCCCCATTATTTAAGAACCGTCAGATGAGGAGACGCCGTCACACAGCGGGAGCCTCCCTCCATGCATGGATGCGGAGCGGCCCGGAGAAGAAAATTAAGAAGAGAAACAGAGAAGAAGAGAAGAAGGAAGAAGAGAAGAGGATGAAGAAGAAGATAAAGAGAAGAGCGGGAGCCTCCCCCCCAATGCCATGGGTGCGGAGCGGCCCGAGGAGAAGAAGATAGAAGAACCAGAAGAGCCAGAAGAACCAGAAGAAGAAGATGAAGGAAGAAAGAAGAAGCATTTAAATAAAGGAATTGTCAAAAACTGTCTCTTGTCATTTTTAACTATTTTGACACTTTTTTAGTGAAATGGTAGGGGTAAGTACCCCCTTACCATTTCACACAGGGGGGGGCCGGGATCTGGGGGTCCCCTTGTTAAAGGGGGCTTCCAGATTCCGATAAGCCCCCCGCCCGCAGACCCCCACAACCACCGGCCACGGTTGTGGGGATGAGGCCCTTGTCCTCATCAACATGGGGACAAGGTGTTTTGGGGGGCTACCCCAAAGCACCCTCCCAATGTTGAGGGCATGTGGCCTGGTATGGTTCAGGAGGGGGGGGGGCGCACTCTCGTCCCCCCCTCTTTTCCTGCGGCCTGCCAGGTTGCGTGCTCGGATAAGGGTCTGGTATGGATTTTTGGGGGAACCCCACGCCGTTTTTTTTTTTTTTTTTTTTGGCGCGGGGTTCCCCTTAAAATCCATACCAGACCTGAAGGGTCTGGTATGGAATTTAGGGGGAACCCCACGTAATTTTTTTTTTTAATTTTGGCCGGGGTTCCCCTTAATATCCATACCAGACCTGAAGGGCCTGGTATGGAATTAAGGGGGACTCCCACTTCATTTTTTTTTTTTTTTAATTTTGGTTCGGGGTTTCCCTGTGGGGAATTCCCATGCCATTTTTATCAATGAACTTCTATGTATATTGACGGCAATGCAATAGCCGCGGGTAGTTTTAAATGAGTTTTTTCCTTCCAAATGTCATTTTGCTGTCAGGCTGTTCTAAACACGGGAAACATGCGCCCCTTTACAGGCATACTATAGACACCCCCCAGGTACGAAATTTAAAGGGATATTACACTTTTATTGTTTGATTTTAAGCATTATTAAAATCACTGCTCCTGAAAAAACGGCCGTTTTTAAAACTTTTTTTTGCATTGATCCATGTCCCCTGGGGCAGGACCCAGGTCCCCAAACACTTTTTATGACAATAACTTGCATATTAGCCTTTAAAATTAGCACTTTTGATTTCTCCCATAGACTTTTAAAGGGTGTTCTGCGGCATTCGAATTTGCCGCGAACACCCCAAATTGTTCGGTGTTCGGCGAACTTGCGAACAGCCAATGTTCGAGTCGAACATGAGTTCGACTCGAACTCGAAGCTCATCCCTACTTGTGACACTAAGCATGGCTTTGGACTTAGGACTGGTTCACACCACAGAGATGCAGACACCATGTGTGAGGCTACCTGCTGGCTAATTGGGTAGCAATTCTGTCTAGCAGCACTGCGGTTGCCTGTTCAATTCCCCAACATGCTAATGCTTGTGTTGAAGTTTATATGTTTTCCCTGTGTGGGTCGCTACAATCCAAAGATATGCTGGCATTTTATTTGGCTCCTGTCAAAATAGTCTCTAATGTAAGAAAGTTAATTTTGGACTTTAGATTGGAAGCTAATTGCAGCCAGGGACTGATGTTAATGGGGGTTATTTACGAAAGGAAAATTCACTTTGCACTACAAGTGCAAACTACAAGTGCAAAGTGCACTTGAAATTGTACTGAAAGTGCACTTGGAAGTGCAATCACTGTAGATCTGAGGGGAAGATCTGAAATGAGGGGAAGCTCTGCTGATTTTATCATCCAATTATGTGCAAGCTAAAATGCTGTTTTTTATTTTCCTTGCATGTCCCCCTCAGATCTACAGCAACTGCACTTCCAAATGCACTTTCAGTGCATTTTCAAGTGCACTTTGCACTTGTAGTTTGCACTTGTAGTGCAAAGTGGATTTGCCTTTCGTAAATAACCCCCAATGTTAGTTAGCACTAATCATGCCCAGGGACTTGGACATTTAAAATTGTAGGGTTTACACTGCATGGGTACATATGCTTAGAAAACTGTTGCTTTGTGGATGCAAATAGACTTCGATCTTTGGCCTGTAGTTGGAGATTTGATGCACATAGTCAAGGGCTAACAGTTACAAAATGGAAAATTGAATACTTACCTTTCCGTAATTTTCCTTTCCTGGTGCCTACCCATGGCAGCATACCAATGGTTGGTTGCTCCGCCCCCCACCAACCCACAGGACCACTTTAACTCTATAAATAAGAGAGTTGTTCCTCCCCACCGGCATTCTTGTAACTAGATCTCAGAAAACTAAGGATTGAAGGGAGGGTGTATGCTGCCATGGGTAGGCACCAGGAAAGGAAAATTACGGAAAGGTAAGTATTACATTTCCATTTTCTTGGTGCCTCCATGGCAGCATACCAATGGTAAATAACTCGCTTACAGGGAGGGTACTGCAATGAGAAATTGAATGAAAAACTACAGCCTTGATATCTGTAAGGTTCTTTCCCCAAATTCTCGGGAAGTAAGAACTGCTGGGTCTACACTATAGTGAGACATGAAAGTGTTGAATGATGACCAACTAGCTGCTCGGCAAATTGTCTCAGGGGAGACCCGCGCCAATGCTGCCCAAGAGGAGGCCATTCTCGAGTGGAATGCGCATTGACCGCATCTGGGACTGTTAGACCACTAGCCCGATAGGCCCTTTGGATTAATTTTATTATCCAGCTTGCCAAGGTCGTCTTGGATGCTGCCATTCCCTTTCTGGCACCTTTTGGGATGACAAACAGTCTTTGATCTTTGCGAAATTGTTGTGTTAAGTTTAAATAGTGTCTCAGGGATCTGGCTACATCTAACTCATGTAATCTTGAAGACTCTGGATCTTCTCCAAATGCTGGGAGAACCCATTCCTGATTAAGATGGTAGAGAGAAGGTACTTTAGGAATGAATTGATGGATGGGTTGCAAAACCACCCTGTCCGGGAAGAAGGTGATGTAAGGTTCCCATGATCCTAGAGCTTGGATTTCCGATACTCTGCGAGCCGAGGTGATGGCAATCAAGAATACTGCTTTTAAGGAAATGTCCTCTAGGGTGCAATCTTCTGTGGGAGCAAAGGGAGGATTTGATAGGACATCCAGCACAACCGTCAAGTCCCATTTGTGGTATAATGCTTTCCTGGGAGGTCGCAATCTCAGGACTGCCTTCAAAAAGCGTTCGACCAGAGGGTTCAAAGCCCATCGTGTATCCGTCAGGGCTGAAAGAGCCGAGACCTGGACCTTAAGAGTGTTTAGGCCTAAACCTAGATCCAAGCCATTCTGTAGGAAGAGAAGCACATTCTGGACCCCAGGATCCAGGGGATCGAAATGATTAAGCTCTGCCAGGTCTGTAAATTTTCTCCATATTCTGTAATAGGTGGAATTAGTGGAAGATTTTCTTGCCTGTAGAAGTGTTTGAATAACATTATGTGAGCACCCTAAATCATCCAACCTCTTCTGCTCAATTTCCAGACCCTCAAGTCTAGGATTTCCGGATGCGGATGAGAGAAGTCGTTTTGAGACAGAAGGTCGTTCAGGTGTGGAAGAGGAAGCGGTCTGCACACAGCCAAGTTGACTAGGAGTGTGAACCACGGTCTCTTGGGCCAGTATGGGATTACTGCCAAGACTGTGACTTTCTCCGTCGTCAGGCGCTGAAGAAACCTCAATATCAGAGGAGTCGGAGGAAATGCGTATCCTTTCTGGAATTTCCAAGGCTGGGCTAGAGTGTTTATTCCCGCTGACCCTGGGAACGGGAACCTTGAGAAGAATAGAGGCGTCTTCGCGTTGAATAGGTCTATTTGGGGGGTGCCCCATTGTTGGCATATCCAATTGAAAACCTTGGGATTCAGGGACCACTCGTTGTTGTTGACGAATGATCTTGACGGAGGAAATGCGTATCCTTTCTGGAATTTCCAAGGCTGGACTAGAGCGTTTATTCCCGCTGACCCTGGGAACGGGAACCTTGAGAAGAATAGAGGCGTCTTCGCGTTGAATAGGTCTATTTGGGGGGTGCCCCATTGTTGGCATATCCAATTGAAAACCTTGGGATTCAGGGACCACTCGTTGTTGTTGACGAATGATCTTGACAGATGGTCGGCTAATTGGTTCTCGGACCCTGGGATGTATGATGCCCCGTACACACGGTCGGATTTTCCGATGGAAAATGTCCGATCGGAGTGTGTTGTCGGAAATTCCGACCATGTGTGGGCTCCATCGGACATTTTCCATCGGATTTTCCGACACACAAAGTTTGAGAGCAGGTTATAAAATTTTCCGACAACAATATCCGATCGCTTCAATTCCGACCGTGTGTGGCCTGTTCCGACGCACAAAGTGCCACGCACGCTCAGAAGAAATTCCGACACGGAACAGCTCGGTCTGGTAAAATTAGCGTTCGCAATGGATACAGCACTTTCGTCACGCTGCAATGTTAAAAATGGTTTAACACAGCGCACTCTCTTCTTCTTTATAATATAACAAGAATTAAGTAGTTTTGCTGCTCATATTCACACACACTTCTCACAAACTTATTTTTTTTTCTTGGGATTCCCTGAATATATTGTTATTTGTCACATCTGACATTTTTTTTTTTTTTAATTTAAAGCCATTTTTCGTTTAGATTTTATGTTTGTATTTTTTCCAAGACTGATCTTTGTTTAATGTTATTTTTAGTTTTACTCCAGACTATTTTTGTGTGTGTTTTGTGTGTCAAGTTACCACAACACCATTGATATCTTTCATTATTTAATCTCAAGGAGATTGTTTGTTGTTGGTGTCCCTTGTTAATTTCACATTGTATTTTTGAAATGTACCTGAATCCTCACAAACAAACTGTCCTTTTTGAAGTAAAACACACATAGGCAAGTATAATTCAAACCGTTTTTCGGGGCGCCCGTGAATGCCCGTTACGGGCACCGGTGCCCGTAAAAATGATGGCCGCGAGCCGGCCACGCAACTGCGCATGCACCGTTCCGAAGCCGGCCGGGCTCTGGAAAGCTCGTACGCGCTCGGCTGGGCGGCGCATGCGCAGTAACGTAATACCGCCGCCCGGCGCCATTTTCGAATCGATCGAGCGCGGCCGCGGCGGCAAGGCAAGCTGACAGCTGAGCTGAGCCAGGCGACGAGGCGACTCTGTCCTGTCATGCAGTGCATGACTTGGCTGGCTGCACACACAGGAGGTATGGAGAGCGAAGCTGTGGGGGGGGATGGGATTGGGATCTAAAGGAGGACATTACTGGGACTGGAGCCGGGAGAAGTAATATGATGGTGAATAGAGCATATCAGTCTCTGTCCCTGGGCCCTGGCTGCATGGCATATGCAGGGGACAGAGACTGATGTGCTCTATTCACCATCATATTACTTCTCCAGTCCACATCAGATTCATCAGTGTGCTGTGTCCTCCTCCTGTACCCCTTTCACCTCTCCACAGGTCAGGGCAGAGGTGAAAGGGGTACAGGAGGAGGACACAGCACACTGATGAATCTGATGTGGACTGGAGAAGTAATATGATGGTGGACAGGGGAGGAGGCTGCTGTGAGGATGTGTCCTGTCCGCAGTCTTTGTCCACCTCTTGTAGTATGTCCGCAGCCTCTGTCCCCCTCCTGTAGTATGTCCGCAGCCTCTGTCCCCCTCCTGTAGTATGTCCGCAGCCTCTGTCCCCCTCCTGTAGTATGTCCGCAGCCTCTGTCCCCCTCCTGTAGTATGTCCGCAGCCTCTGTCCCCCTCCTGTAGTATGTCCGCAGCCTCTGTCCCCCTCCTGTAGTATGTCCGCAGCCTCTGTCCCCCTCCTGTGGTATGTCCGCAGCCTCTGTCCCCCTCCTGTAGTATGTCCGCAGCCTCTGTCCCCCTCCTGTGGTATGTCCGCAGCCTCTGTCCCCCTCCTGTAGTATGTCCGCAGCCTCTGTCCCCCTCCTGTGGTATGTCCGCAGCCTCTGTCCCCCTCCTGTAGTATGTCCGCAGCCTCTGTCCCCCTCCTGTAGTATGTCCGCAGCCTCTGTCCCCCTCCTGTAGTATGTCCGCAGCCTCTGTCCCCCTCCTGTAGTATGTCCGCAGCCTCTGTCCCCCTCCAGTAGTATGTCCGCAGCCTCTGTCCCCCTCCTGCAGTATGTCCGCAGCCTCTTTCCACCTCTTGTAGTATGTCCGCAGCCTCTGTCCCCCTCCTGTAGTATGTCCGCAGCCTCTGTCCCCCTCCTGCAGTATGTCCGCAGCCTCTGTCCCCCTCCTGTATCATGTCCGCAGCCTCTGTCCCCCTCCTGTAGTATGTCCGCAGCCTCTGTCCCCCTCCTGCAGTATGTCCGCAGCCTCTGTCCACCTCTTGTAGTATGTCCGCAGCCTCTGTCCACCTCTTGTAGTATGTCCGCAGCCTCTGTCCACCTCTTGTAGTATGTCCGCAGCCTCTGTCCACCTCTTGTAGTATGCCCGCAACCTCTGTCCACCTCTTGTAGTATGCCCGCAACCTCTGTCCACCTCTTGTAGTATGTCCGCAGCCTCTGTCCACCTCTTGTAGTATGTCCGCAGCCTCTGTCCACCTCTTGTAGTATGCCCGCAACCTCTGTCCACCTCCTGTAGTATGTCCGCAACCTCTGTCCACCTCTTGTAGTATGTCCGCAGCCTCTGTCCACCTCTTGTAGTATGCCCGCAACCTCTGTCCACCTCCTGTAGTATGTCCGCAACCTCTGTCCACCTCTTGTAGTATGTCCGCAGCCTCTGTCCACCTCCTGTAGTATGTCCGCAGCCTCTGTCCACCTCCTGTAGTATGTCTGCAACCTCTGTCCACCTCTTGTAGTATGTCCGCAGCCTCTGTCCACCTTCTGTAGTATGTCCGCAGCCTCTGTCCTTCTCCTGTAGTATGTCCGCAGTTTCTGACCATCTCTTGTCTCTTATCATGTCTGCAGTCTTTGAGGGGATCCTAGAAAGGATTCAAGAGTGGGAGTGCTGCCGGGATGGGGGTTACGGGAAGAGACAGACACGTGTGGACTGTGGAGAGGAGGCTATAGAATAGCCACCAAGCTGGACCCATCTGACTGAGCCCTGCTGGGTGCACCTGAGAGGAGGTCAGTGACAGTGCCGCCAGGCCAGTCTGGGGGGGTCACTGATGTAAGGCGGAAGTAAATACAATAATGTAAGGGGCACTGATATAAAGGTTCCCCCCCTATATTAGTAATCCCCCCTTACCTTAGTGTATTCACACTGCGGAAGGTGGTCTCTGGTCACCATCCTGCAGACTCTGATGTAAGGGAGAACTCTCTGCTGGCCAGGTTATAGTAACCTGACCTTCATGTAAATTGAGAAATATGTTTTTTGACTTTTGTTTAACTTAAACACATTGCTAATAGCACTAGCTATGTGTTTATAGTTCAAATATTAATATTTGCAATGTTTAGCACTAAAAACAGTAATTGTAGGTACTTTTTTTTGCAGTGTCAGTAAAAAATGTGGATCTGCCAGTAAATTTCATGGTTTCTTTTTGCCAGTAAAAAATGGGCACTGTTTGTAAATTTTGACGTTCTGCCAGTAAATTTCACTTCGGGGGGTTGGCAACACTGCTCAGAACTAAACAAAGAGGGAGGCTACGCTGGATCAACAGGAGAAATTAGCGAAGCCTGGGACCCCCAGGGCAGACATCAATTCTTGAACATCAAAATTGGTGGCCTGAGGAGTCCATATGTAAGGGAGGGCAGTCTGGTCCAGAAGTCGCAGAGATCCGGAAAGCAGAAGATGACATCTGTGTCCCCAGGCTGTGGTACCACAAGAGCCTGCATCTTTTGGCCGACCAGACTGGATCCAGGGTCCTCACTTTCTGGTCTTCCTTCCACACTTCCTTCCTGGCTGTGGCTCTGCTGTTGGAGATGTGGCAGGAGGAGGAGTAGGACCTGGAGGAGAAGGAGGAGGAGGACCTGCAGGAAGAGGAGGAGGACCATGTGTGAGTTCACAAAGGTGTGTATCAGATGTAATTTGGGCCCTCATACCCTTATTAAGAGCCTCCAATATTAACGACTCACACATGAGTTGTTGTCCCTCCTCCATCCTCTGCATTTTAGAGGCCATGATGGCAGCGAAGTCATCCTCCACGGTGTGTGGTGCTCCCAGGGCCTCTGTAGCCCTCCAAAAGAGGCCTATGGCAGCCTCCTCTAGGGCACTCCTCCTTCTGCCACTTTCTCTTTCCAGGTGTAGGGGAGGGACCTGCAGATCAGGCAGCCGGCTCGGCCCGGCTACCTCCTGGCTGAGACTTCCCTGTGTATGAAAAAGGGACATGGTTTTAGTTTTTGCATCATCAATCACAATCATAAATTAGTACTCCAAACTAACATCTAGTTAACATCATTGATTGGACAAGCAGAAATATTTAGAGGAATGCTATACCTGGCTCAATCTGGGCTCCTCCACATGTTGTTGCCTGGAAGGCCCAGGTTGGACGTCAGAAGCCTCAGCTGGAGGGGAAGGAAGCGTGGATGGAAGACTGGAGAGGGATGGGCCGGGTTCAGTCTGGCCTGCCAGAAAATGCAGCCTGTCATAGTACCACATCCTGGGGACATAGATGTCATCTGCTGCTCCGGATCTCTGTGAATCCTGGACTTTCTGGCGCTCCCTTACATATGTGCTCCTAAGGCCACCAATTAGGATCTTCAAATATGTGATGTCTGCCGTGGGGATCACCTGCTTCACAATTTCCAACAATTGATCCAGCGCTGCCTTCCTCTTTGTTTGGTTCCTGTAATATGGGTGGTTGATCTCCCACAGACAGGGCAGCTCCCTAAACATGTCAATGAATATTGCCATGAAGTCATTATCTTGTAAGATATCCATTTTCACTGCAAGACACAACACAAGACAAACCCTAATGTCAGGCCAAACTCTACTAATCTTGTTACAATATAGGCTTCAATGTAGAAGTATGTCTCTTACCTTCGTTCTTATGATCAGCGCCTCCAATGCTCCTTCCTCTGCTCACAGATCGTACGTAATACGCACGTGTGGTACGCTTTATACACACTGCGCATGCGTGTAAATCAGCCCGCCCCTGACGTTCTTTCTAGTCTATTCCCCGCCCCTTTTCGTTCTGCGCAGTGGGGGAAGTGCACATGGCGGATACACAGCAGGTGCGTGCTAATTACAGGAACGAGGAGGAGGAGGAGGAAAGCCCGGATCCGGACACGTCCCGATCCAGAAGGAGAAGATTTAAGGCCACAAATATGTCCTTTGGGGAGATGTTGGAGATGGTGGACATCCTGAAGAAGGCCGACTATGATGGAAAGTATGGACCTTACCACAACCCCAATATCAGAAAGGCCAAGATCATTGCGAAAGTGGTCAAAAGTCTGCACCGGAATTTCGGGGTACGACGATCGAAAGATCAGTTCAGGAAGCGGTGGTTGGACCTGAAATTAAGAGAGCCCGAGCAGTACAGAAAGATCCGGAGAGTGCTGCAAAAAAGTAAGTAGTTGTGCTGTGTTCCTATTCTTTTTGTCTTTATTACGTTCGTGCTGCTCCATATGCTTTTCTTAATTGTTGTACAGTTTAAAATGGCAATTTTAATGTTCATGGGACCATTAATCGTTCGTATCAAACATTTTTATTTTGGCCTCTAAAACACCATTGTTTAGGCCATATGCATTTTCCGACATTTTTTAGGGCCTACTTGTATGAAAAATATTTGTTTGTGTAGATGGCTTTGTTACTAGAATGAAATGCAAACTAGATTCTGTGTAAGGAGAGGACACTGAGCAGCTGTTTTCACATCTGGACACTGGAGCACTAGTGTAGGACACAAGAACACAATTTTTATTAGGGGGGGCACACAGGTGCTTCAGTGTATGCTATAGGGGGGTCTCCATCTGTGAAGCTTGTACAAAACAGGTAAAGGATTGCAGGTTGACAAAGGACACTAAAAAAGCTACATCTTTGAACTCTGCTAAAATTGACAATTGGAGAAAAGACTTGGAGGACACCCCTCATCCGAGGAGACCAGAGACCCCCACCTCTGGAAGAAGGGGAAATACCCCAAACACAAGCTGAGCAGGAGGAGGAAGAAGACGTGGTGGAAATTGGCACCACAACAGGTGAGTGTCTGCGACCACAGGCTCAGGTAAGAGATGGATGCTGGCACATTTTTGATACCTGTTTTTGTTTGGTTACTCTCTTTTTAGGTGATCGTGATGTTATGGATCGAGATCCTTTCACATCAGAAAGTGCACAGATCCTGATCATGGGGTATAATTTTGAATCGGAAAACCTCCAGAAAAAAATCAATGATGTTATTCAAAAAAATAATAACATCATTGATGTTTTGGGGCGAGTTTAAAACCCCTCCCAATCCCTTTGTTTTTTTGTGTGCTCCAATGTTCAAAATGTTTTAAAGATTTGTAGTAAAGCCTAATTTGGAGGATGCATACAGTGTGCCAACATGTGCTATCTGCCATCATGGGAGATCAATGGACGCGTTTTTGCGGTGCAACCCCTTCCTCAATAATAAAGTAGCGGTGAGGAAGGGGTTGCTCCCACAAAACACGTCCCTTGATCCCCCGTGATGGCAGCTAGCACATGTTGACATTCGTAAATTGGTGTGCACCTTCCAAATTTGGCTTTTCAAGGGGTGACTTCACCCCATCTGAACGCAATATCAAACACAGTTCCTAAATACTCATGTCTGATATTGCCTTCAAGTTTTACCATATGTGAACTTTGTAAGTTCAAGATTTTTGTCTTTCTTGTTGGTTTTACACAGGCCTGTTTTATCGTAAATGGACATTTCTAATTTTTGATAATGCCACCCCAAAAATTGTTATACAACAAACATGTTGGTTTGTTTTAAAAACCTTTTCTAAATGCACATGTGATTATGCAGGTATTAAAAAGATTGTTAATCAAGAATGTATGGATTATTGTCTCAACGCTACAACACTTTTGTGGTGATGTAATTGCTGTTTTCTGAGAAAATGGAGGTTATTTCCTAAGGGCAAATCCTCTTTGCACTACAAGTGCAGTTTCAGTGCAGTTTCAAGTGCATTTGTAGTATAAAAAGTGTCTACGCCTTTAGTAAATAACACCCAACAGTGCTTTGTATAAGGTTACACAATCACGCCATTTTCAGGAGTCCCCACATTGCTGTCATGGTCAGCTAAAACAAACACAAGCAGTAAATGTCACCAAAGATTAGCTTTTTCTTTTTTATTTAATAAATGCTTCACAAATTGTCTTGCATATTGATGGCCCCCCTACCCGCAAAGAACTCAAGGTATCTTAACCGGACATCACGGGCACTCAGGGAGGGCAAGCCAGGACGGCCACTTTCAAGCGCCATCAGGGTTGGATCATGTAGAATTCCGGCCTCAGGCCCAACTGAGCCAGCATAGTTGGCAGAATGTTTGCGTAAAAAGTTATGGAGAACACAGCATGCCAGGATTAGATGATTAAGTTTATACTCCGCCATATGGATGGGTGTCAGAAATAGGCAGAACCGGCTGGCCAGGATTCCAAATGTGTTCTCCACCACTCTTCTGGCTCTGGCCAGCCGGTAATTAAAAACCCTCTGTTCCGGGGTGAGGGTCCTCATCGGGAATGGCCGCATAAGATGGTCCCCCAGCGCAAATGCTTCATCCGCAACGAAGACGAATGGGAGTCCTTCCACATTGTCCTCTGGAGGTGGCAACTCCAAGCTGCCATTCTGGAGACGCCTGTAGAACTCCGTCTGGGCGATGACTCCACCATCGGACATCCGGCCATTCTTCCCCACATCCACATACAAGAAGTCATAATTAGCCGACACCACTGCCAACATCACAATACTATTGAACCCCTTATAGTTGAAATAGTACGACCCCGAGTTGGGTGGTGGGACGATGTGGACATGTTTCCCATCAATTGCCCCTCCTCAGTTAGAAAAGTCCCACCGCTGGGCAAAGTGGGAGGCCACAGTCTGCCATTCCTGTGGCGTGGAAGGAAACTGTTGAGGAAAACAAAATAAATTACTATTTTTGCACATAAACATGGCAAGCAGATTAGGCACAAACATTCTTGGCCAACATCCAGATAGCATTTATTAAGGGGAAATTAACACCAAAGTATAAGGTACACCTATCAGATCCTCCCCCCTCTCATGGGCCATTTCTAACATTATAGGGGGGGGTGGAATCTTGGACAGGTAACCCTCTTCACTTCATTGAGAGATGAATGCCTAAATACAGGGTATTACTTGGAACAGCCCCTCCTTAGTTACACTATTGGCAGCCCACTGGACAGGTAAAAAGTGCCATAATACAAAGATATAAATACACACTGTACACATTTGAGGACATTTGGACATTCTGATATTACCTATCAAGATAATAATAGAATACAAAAACTTTAAACAGTACCATTGGAAAGTATACAGGCAGGCCCTTGCACTAAACAATATAAAAGACAGTGTAGCGCTGGACTAATAAGAAAAACGCATATGTTGGGATATGCGATTATGCCAGAACCCACAAAATTATGGGTAAGTGAGTGATATAGAACAAAAAATCCGTGTGACACTAATCTAAAGTAATCAGGTGCACATATATAGATATATAAATCACTGTGACACTAATTTAAAATAATAAAGTGCACATATATGTGTTTGAGGATGATAAGTGATATAAAACATTAAATATAGAAAAAGAAACGCAGGGCTGAATATATGACTTGAGTGAATTGTGTAAACCAATATATCAGCACAAAGATAAAAATCAATAAAGTGATAATTTTCAATATCCATATGTAGTGGGGAACTATGTCAACCAATATACCGTTGATTGATCCTTAAACATAATATCCTTAAAAATAGTGAAAAATTAAATAAATACAAGAGGAAAATTAATTAGGACAGTCCCAAAAATTATTATGTTATAAATTAAAGTCCCAAAGCGTGGTGAAATTCCAACATGAATCCTGGTTCAGTGTTCCACCGCAGGTGTTGCCCACCACCAAGGGAATAAAGCTGGAGGCTTACCGGACAGCCTGCGACCACCCTTATTCAGGGGGGTCAAAACAGGCTCAGTAGGGATGTATGAATCCACAAGGTATCTCCCAGGAAAGCTCTATAGAAGTTCTGCCAGTTGCACAGGAAGATTTGCCTGTAGTCTCCAGGTATTCTCCGGGAACGCTCCTCTTATGGCAAACCAGAGATGCTTCCAAGCAAAGTGCAGCAAAGATTGTCCATGGGTGCCCAAAAGGAAAAAAAAGGACTCCAATAGTGCAGAGCAATCTCGCTAATTTATTTAAAATTTATGCAAACAAATATAAACCTAAAAAACAAAGCTTCTGACAGGGAGAAGCAAAAACAAACTCCACCGCCGTTTAAAATACAATCGCCCTTGCACTACATGCTTTGGGGAATTCATCCATAAATCTGACCAGTAAAGAGATGGGTATAGTGTGTATGGGTTTTAGATGATTGAGGATAGATAGAGAATTGGGATCAGCTGACTTAGCAGTTGGGGGGAGGGAGGGTTTAGAAAAATGATTTAGGTACACTACAAAAAAAAGCCTCTGGAACTCTGCCTGAATTTAAAGCACAAATCACATTTCTAAACATTTTAGGGGGTGTTTGGGGTAAAGCACTACTATGGAGCTGATAAAATACATTGTTAAGTGACTACATGAGGTGAATATAGGGGCAGGAGAGCATGTTGGGGAGGTAAGTGAAGGCAGATATGTATGAAGGACTTAAAAAATAATTACATAAAAATCCAGCATGCATGAGAACAAAGGGGGCATTCACAGCATATTACAATCATGGTAATTAGGGAATGAGGAAAGAAATACAAGATATTAGCAAACATTAAATACAATAAAATGTGATATTAAAGGATAAATCTTACCTTAATATACTCCTTCTGCAGGACCTGGATGATGGCAGAACAAGTCTCTGGGATAATGATCCCCAGAGCCTGGGGGGAGATGCCTGTCGAGAACTTGAGGTCCTGCAGGCTTCTCCCTCTCGCCAAGTACCGCAGGGTAGCGACGAGCCTCTGCTCCGGAGTGATGGCTTGGGTCAGCGAAGCAGCAGACGGTGAAATACGGGGTCCGTCATCCTGAGAAAGTTCCTGAAATCATCAGGATTATTCTCACGGATCTCACGGAGCAAAGGCATATGAGAGAACTGGTCACGCTGAAGCAACCAATTCTTGGTCCATGAACTCCTCCCCACCCTGTTCATGGACTGGACTTGTGTCAAGGTCAGGACCCCAACACCAAGCCCCCACACAGCACGAACTCTACGAGGAGTACGTATACGAAACATGGCTAGAAAACGGTCGGCTGCTCAGAACGAAGTAACAGAACGCACTGAAGAGCAGCAAGGCCTGTGAAGAGCGACCTGAGAAACAGTAACGAACGAACAAGAACACAATGACTAATTAAAGTCACGCGGAACTTGCTTGCACGCACTGAAGAGCAGATACAAACCCACAAGCACAAACTGAATGGCAGAAAACGATCTGAAAGACACGAGTCTGAAAAAGCGCGAATCGTCTCTCACCAAACTTTTACTAACACGGTATTAGCAAAAGGAGCCCAAAGGGTGCCGCGCTTGGTTCTGAACTGGCCTTTTCTAGTCTCGTCGTACGTGGTTGACGTCACCGCGTTGTTGGCGATCGGAAATTCCGACAACTTTGTGCGACCGTGTGTACGCAAAACAAGTTTGAGCCAACATCCGTCGGAAAAAATCCTAGGATTTTGTTGTCGGAATGTCCGAACAAAGTCCGACCGTGTGTACGGGGCATGAGGCTCGCAGGTTGATTAAGTTCCTCTCGGCCCAGGTCAGAATGGGCGTCACTTCGCTGAGTAGAGACCTGCTGTGTGTTCCCCCCTGGTTCTGGACATAGGCCACTGCCGTTTTGTTGTCCATCTGTAGGAGTATGGATTTCCCTCTGAGGTAGGTGGCTAAATGTAGGATTGCCACCCATGCCGCCCTTAGTTCCAGTATGTTCGATACTACCGCCTCCGAATTGAACTGCCATCTCCCTTGGACTAGTTGACCTTGGAAGTGCGCACCCCAGCCCAACTGACTTGCATCTGACGTAAGAATGGTCCATGGGATGGGCCCTAGGGAACAGTGAACCTGCAGGTTGGATGGTCTCGTCCACCACCAGAGACTGGACTTCATTCTGGATGTGACTAATATCCTCTGATCCAGACGATTCTTCCTCCCCTGTGCCAGAAAGCCCAGTTGGAATTCCCGTAGATGCCACCTGGCCCACTTCACTATGGGTATACAAGAGGAAAGGGAGCCCAGGAGACTCAGACAGTCTGATGCCAACATGAAATGGCTTGCCAATACTTTCTTTACCTTCCTTATCAGGGCAGGAATCTTTTCTAGGGGAAGTGAAACTGCTCTCTCTGGAGTGTTGAAAAGTGCTCCTAGATATGTCGTCTTTTGTGTAGGTGTGAGCTGGCTTTTCAAGTAGTTGATTAACCACCCAAACTTGCTCAGGGTGTCTAGGACCAGCCGTACATGTATTTCTAGGCTCCGTTTGTGCTGGGATAGAATGAGGATGTCATCTAGGTAGTGAAGCACTCAAATCCCTTTTTCTCGAAGAGGAGCCAGGATTGCCACTAGCACCTTGGTAAAGGTTCTGGGAGCTGTTGAGATCCCGAACGGAAGGCATTGAAACTGAATATGTAAATCGCCTACTTTGAATCGTAGGAAAGGTTGAAACTGCTGCAGGATGGGTATATGGAGATATGCATCTTGAAGGTCTATAGAGACCATCCAATTCCCTGGCTGTACTGATAGGATCACTGTATTTAAGGATTCCATTTTGAAATGCTCTGTACGGATGTATCTGTTCAACCTCTTCAGGTCCAACACGGGCCTCCAGCCGCCCGATTTTTTGGGGACCAAAAAGACTGGGGAATAGAACCCTGAGTGTTTTTCGAAGTCCGGAACTGGAACTACTGCTTGCTGTCAGGTAAGAATTTGCACATACTGAAGAAGGACCTCTCTCTTCTCCTTGGAGGTTGGTATCTTTGTTGGCTGGAATGAAAAGGGTGGGGGTCGTTTTCTGAATGTCCAGAAATGCCCCTGAATGACAGTGGAGACTGCCCATTGATCTGTACAATTCTCCACCCAAACCTGGGCGAACGCCCTGAGCTGAGCTCCTACTGGAGCGGTTTGGGTGGATAGGGAGTCAAAAAGACTTCTGGCTCTCAACCGTGGATGTTGAGGCTTTAGGCTTCCCTGCTTTCAAGAAAGTTGCCTGCGAGCTCTTCCAGCCTCTTCTGTACTCCCTGTCCGGGCTGTACGTTCTGGAGTCTCTTGCTCTCTGCTGACCAGCTGGACGTGACACAAATCTTTGCCTCCTGCTTCTGTCCTGGGGAATTAGACCACTTTTCCCTCCTGTGACTCTGGTAATTGCCGCATCCATTTTGTCGCCGAACAGAGCTATCCCATTGGATGGTATGCGACACCATGATTGTTTTGTGGTTGGGTCGGCTGACCATGGTTTTAGCCACAATGCACTTCTGGCAGTGATGGAGTACAGCATAGCTCTGGAGGAACACTTCAAGACATCAATGGCGGCCTCCTCCATAAAATCTGAGGCCAGCTTCAGCTCATCTAGTGCCTCAATGATCTCGTTAGACCCCACCCCCTGTCTGAGGGCTGTCTCAATATTGTCTGACCATACTCTAGTAGCCTGAGAGATTGAAGTCAGGGCTACTGCTGGCTTGCATGCCCCTCCTGCTGCTTGATAAGATTTTTTTAGATCAGAATCGATCCTTCGATCAAGTACATCCCTGAAAGAGACCGCATCCTCTAGAGGCAGTGTTGTATTCCTGGCTAATCTCATAATTGAAGCATCTACCGTTGGAAGCGAATCAAAAAGCTGGACATCTGCTTCAGCAAGTGGGTATAATTTGAGAAAACGATTGTAAGCTAAGGGTCTTTTATCCACCTTCTGCCATTCATCTGACACAACTTCCTTTATTTCTTCCATTAAGGGGAGGGTTGATAATTTTTTCTTCAGGTGTGGAAAATATTTCTTTGCTTTAGATGGAGGCTCTGGATCTTCCTCCCATTGGATTGCATCCTTTACCGCATTGATAAAGGGTTCCACTAGAGCAAAATCAAAAGCTGAAGCATTTTCTTCCTCCACGTCCGAATCGCTTTCAGAAATAACCTCTGTGTCCGGCTGTGGATTGGGTGTATTTACTGCTGCTTCATCTGCGGGTGAGGTTGCTTGATCTTGGGATAAGGCTAATTCCCGGATAGAGTCTTTGATCATTCTTTTGATTGATTCCATTGACTCAAGTTTCTCTCTCTCTTTGTCTCCTGTAGCTTCCAGGAGGCATTGACCACATACCAATTTATCAGGGAGGGCTTGTTTGCCACACACCCAGCATGCTTTCTCTCCTGGATACACAGGTCTGTGCTGGGAGTCCTGTTTACTAGAGGTATGTCGGGGTGATTTGTGCCCACTGCGGGAAGTATGGGCCGAGGACGAGTGAGAATGACCCGAGCTCCTATGGTCCTTTGATCTTCTATCCGTAGAATCTCTATGGGCTGATCTGCGGGAATATCCGTGATGCGGGCTAAGACAAAAACATAGAAACAAAGAAAAAGGGTGCTTCAATCAGCCCGGGGTGCTCTTTTCTCTTGACAAATAACTTACCTGCATGTTGCAGCCCTTACCTAGTGGTATGTTGAGGATCTTTTTGATGCGGCATTATAGTACTAGGGACAGCTGAAAAAGAACGATTAAAATTTAATATAAAAGTAGTTTAAAAAAAGGATTTAGCAGAGGGGGAAAAACATTTTTTTTTTTAAATATATACATATAGGTATACATATATATGTATATTCCCATTCCTCCCCGGGACCTTGGCTGGGCTCCATAGCATAGGGTCAAAAAGGATAAAGGAGCTGGAGAGGACACCTCATAGATGTTTCCCCTAAGGCAGCTGCTCCTCTACTGACAGTAAGCTTTCTTATATACCAGAGAGCAGTCTGGGAGTCCCAAGATGGCTGCCGTTGGCTTCACAGCGCTACTGCGCATGCGCCGTGACGTCACGCCGAGGCCCCGACCCCCCGCCGGGAAAGCAGAGTCGAACGGCGCGCGTGAAGCGCTGCACACTCAGAGGAGAGATACACAGGCACGTGAGGCATGCTGTGGAGGTAAGCAAAAACCTTCATAGCGTTTGTAAAAGGCATAAACATTTAGGCATTTAGGGCTCTGGTATGCCGAACAAGGGAATACATAGGAGAAAAACTGGCTCCTGTTAACCCACCAAATCCCAAAAAGATCCACAGAAAATTGGGCTCCCATACTTATCTGGCGCCTTTAGCAGCCCAAGCAATGGGACTCCATACTGCAGGAGAGCATGAACCTGCAATGGTCACACCATAAAGCGATGAGGTAGGGCTGAGCGCTTGATCCTGTAGGAACGAGGACAGAGAAAAGAATGCCGGTGGGGAGGAACAACTCTTTTATTTATAGAGTTAAAGTGGTCCTGTGGGTTGGTGGGGGCGGAGCAACCAACCATTGGTATGCTGCCATGGAGGCACCAGGAAATAGTATTATGTGTTGCTGCTAATCAGGTGAAATCACTTTAGACATACATGAAGAGTAGGGATGAGCCGAACACCCCCCTGTTCGGTTCGCACCAGAACATGCGAACAGGAAAAAAGTTTGTTCGAACACGCAAACACCATTAAAGTCTATGGGACACGAACATGAATAATCAAAAGTGCTAATTTTAAAGGCTTTATCCCTTTAAATTTTGTAGCTGTCGGGTGTCTATAGTATGCCTGTAAAGGGGCGCATGTTTCCCATGTTTAGAACAGTCTGACAGCAAAATGGCATTTCAAAGGAAAAAAGTCATTTAAAACTACTCGTGGCTATTGCATTGCCGGTCCGACAATACACATTAAAGTTCATTGATAAAAACGGCATGGGAATTCCCCACAGGGGAACCCCGAACCAAAATTAAAAAAAAAAAAAATGATGTGGGGGTCCCCCTAAATTCCATACCAGGCCCTTCAGGTCTGGTATGGATATTAAGGGGAACCCCGGCCAAAATTAAAAAAAAAAAATGACGTGGGGGTCCCCCTAAATTTCATACCAGACCTTTCAGGTCTGGTATGGATTTTAAGGGGAACCCCACGCCAAAAAAAAAAGACGGTGTGGGGTCCCCCCAAAAATCCATACCAGACCCATAACCGAGCATGCAACCTGGCAGGCAGCAGGAAAATAGGGGGGGACGAGAGAGTGCCCCCCCCTCCTGAACCGTACCAGGCCACATGCCCTCAACATTGGGAGGGTGCTTTGGGGTAGCCCCCAAAACACCTTGTCCCCATGTTGATGAGGACAAGGGCCTCATCCCCACGACCCTGGCCGGTGGTTGTGGGGGTCTGCAGGGGGGGCTTATCGGAATCTGGAAGCCCCCTTTAACAAGGGGACCCTGAGATCCCGCCCCCCTGTGTGAAATGGTAAGGGTACCCCTACCATTTCACTAAAAAACTGTCAAAAATGTTAAAAATGACAAGAGACAGTTTTTGACAATTCCTTTATTTAAATGCTTCTTCTTTCTTCTTTCTTCTATCTTCCTTCATCTTCTTCTTCTTCTGGTTCTTCTGGTTCTTCCTCCGGCATTCTCGTCCAGCATCTCCTCCGCGGCGTCTTCTATCTTCTTCTCCTCGGGCCGCTCCGCACCCATGGCATGGGGGCAGACTCCCGCTCTTCTCTTCATCTTCTTCTCTTCTTCATCTTCTTCTTTTCTTCTCTTCTTCTCTTCTTCATCTTCTTCTCCGGTCCACTCCGCATCCGTGCTGGCATGGAGGGAGGCTCCCGCTGTGTGACGGCGTCTCCTCCTCTGGGGACAAGGTGTTTTGGGGGGCTACCCCAAAGCACCCTCCCAATGTTGAGGGCATGTGGGCTGGTATGGTTCAGGGTGGGGGGGGCGCTCTCTCGTCCCCCCTCTTTTCCTGTGGCCTGCCAGGTTGCGTGCTCAGATAAGGGTCTGGTATGGATTTTTGGGGGGGACCCCACGCCGTTTTTTTTTTTTTTTTTTGGTGCGGGGTTCCCCTTAAAACCCATACCAGACCTGAGGCTCGATTCACACCTATGCATGTTGCTTTTGAGCGTTTTTGGAGGTTTTTTTTTCATGCTTGCCACGTTTTTGAGCCGCGTTTTTGCCGCGTTTTTACCGCGTTTTTGCCGCGATTTGCGTTTTGCGTTTTTTTTTTACAGTTTTTTTTACAGTCTAAAAAAAAAAATAAAAAAAAAAAAAATAAAATAATAAAAAACGGCAAAAACGCACCAAAAACGCACCAAAAACGCATCAAAAACGCTGCAAAAACGGTGCACTTGCGTTTTTGATGCTTGTCCATTGAAATCCATTACATGCAAAACGCTGCATTTTGCATGAAAAAAAGTCCCCGACCCTTTCCAAAAACGCAGAGAAACAAAAAAGCATTGATGTGAACATGTTCCATAGGAACCCATGTTAAAAAATTCCCGTGCATTTCTGCAAAATGCAAAATGCATCAAAAAACGCGCTAGTGTGAATCGAGCCTGAAGGGTCATACTATAGACACCCCCAGCTATGAAATTTAAAGGGATATTACACTTTTATTGTTTGACTTTAAGCATTATTAAAATCACTGCTCCTAAAAAAAGAGCCGTTTTTAAAACTTTTTTTGCATTGATCCATGTCCCCTGGGGCAGGACCCAGGTCCCCAAACACTTTTTATGACAATAACTTGCATATAAGCCTTTAAAATTAGCACTTTTGATTTCTCCCATAGACTTTTAAAGGGTGTTCCGCGGCATTCGAATTTGCCGCGAACACCCCAAATTGTTTGCTGTACGGCGAACTTGCGAACAGCCAATGTTCCAGTCGAACATGTGTTCGACTCGAACTCGAAGCTCATCCCTAATGAAGAGACAGATTGAAAGATACTGGTGGGCGTGTACTTCTATTGGGTGTGTCAGTGTGCTAACAATACAACCTCTCTTATATAAAGGGCTGCAGTAGAGGGTTTGTTTGGCCTGAGAAGGTCAGGTTTTTTGCTGTGAATTGTGGGGGAGAAGGAATGATATTGTGCAGATTGACAAATGGCCAACTAGGGTTGTTTGCTTAAATTCTTGTGCTTTTTTCCCCATCAAAAGTGGCTTTTTGTGGCCATGCTGTCACTGTTATGTGTGTATTGTTCCTGTCTGACCATGCAAACATGGTTTGGGAGTATGTGCTGACGTTTTACTCTTTAAGCTTATTGCTTAATCATGTACACAGAAATGCAGCTTCCAGCAGAACATGGTCACCTATGTATGTGTGGATTGTGGGCTGGTGGTGGGTGTTATGTATTGAATAAGTGACTTTTTCAATATTATTTTGGAATGCTTTGTAAGAATAATGACTTAAGTATGTTTCTTTAACCACTTCAGCCCGGAAGGATTTACCCCCTTCCTGACCAGAGCACTTTTTACAATTTGGCACTGTGTCGCTTTAACCGCTAATTGCGTGGTCATGCAATGCTGTACCCAAACAAAATTTGCGTCCTTTTCTTCCCACAAATAGAGCTTTCTTTTGATGGTATTTGATCACCTCTGCCGTTTTTATTTTTTGCGCTATAAATGGAAAAAGACCTAAAATTTTGAAAAAAAATGATATTTTCTACTTTTTGTTATAAAAAAAATCCAATAAACTCAATCTTAGTCATACATTTAGGCCAAAATGTATTCAGCCACATGTCTTTGGTAAAAAAAATGCCAATAAGTGTATATTTATTGGTTTGTGCAAAAGTTATAGTGTCTACAAACTAGGGTACATTTTCTGGAATTTACACAGCTTTTAATTTATGACTGCCTATGTCATTTCTTGAGGTGCTAAAATGGCAGGGCAGTACAAAACCCCCCAAATGACCCCATTTTGGAAAGTAGACACCCCAAGGAAATTGCTGAGAGGCATGTTGAGCCCATTGAATATTATTTTTTTTGTCCCAAGTGATTTAATAATGACAAAAAAAAAATTACAAAAAGTTGTCACTAAATGATATATTGCTCACACAGGCCATGGGCATAGTACGGGTACGGGTATACCACATGTGTGGGACTTTTTGGGAGCCTAGCGGCGTACGGGGCCCTGAAAACCAATCACCGCCTTCAGGATTTCTAAGGGCGTAAATTTTTGATTTCACTCCTCACTACCTATCACAGTTTTGAAGGCCATAAAATGCCCAGGTGGCACAACCCCCCCCCCCCAAATTACCCTGTTTTGGAAAGTAGACATCCCAAGCTATTTGCTGAGAGGTATAGTGAGTATTTTGCAAACCTCACTTTTTGTCACAAAGTTTTGAAAATTGAAAAAAGAAAAAAAAAGTTTTTTCTTGTCTTTCTTCATTTTCAAAAACAAATGAGAGCTGAAAAATACTCACCATGCCTCTCAGCAAATAGCTTGGGGTGTCTACTTTCCAAAATGGAAAAAAAATGAAAATTTTTTATCTTATTTTTAAACTGTTCCTTTCATATTTTTTTTAAATAATTTTTATTGTTATCTCAGGGAATGTAAATATCCCCTATGATAGCAATAGGTAGTGACAGGTACTCTTTTTTGAAAAAATTGGGGTCTATTAGACCCTAGATCTCTCCTCTGCCATCAAAGCGTCTGATCACACCAAGATCGGTGGGATAAAATGCTTTCCCAATTTCCCAATGGCGCTGTTTACATCCGGCGAAATCTAAGTCATGAAATGCTCATAGATTCCGGTTTCTTAGGCCATAGAGATGTTTGGAGCCACTCTGGTCTCTGATCAGCTCTATGGTCAGCTGGCTGAATCACCGGCTGCATTCTCAGGTTCCCTGTTGAGACAGGAGAGCCAGAGAAAAAGACGGAAGATGGTGAGGGGGCATTCCCTCCCACTGCTTGTAAAAGCAGTCTAGAGGCTAATTAGCCGCTAGGATTGCTTTTACATGAAAGCCGACCGCTGGCTGAAAAGAATGATACCAAGATGATACCTAAACCTGCAGGCATCATTCTGGTATAACCACTCAAAATCGTGAATGGCGTACCTGAAGACAAAAAAATGGTTAACAATAAAGCACAGTAAACGGTAAAGTATAAAAAATTGCATACCTGAAAAGCAAACATGATAAAACATAATAACAATAAAACATTGCAGAATAGAATACAGTAAAAAAGAGCAGAACAATAGAGAGAGAATAGAGAGAGAGAGAACAATAAAACGACAACTATTTTTTAAAATTTTATATATATATATATATATTTTTTTTTGTACACTTTTTTTTGTAACTAACTTTTATAACTGTAACCGGTTCCAGGTTCGGGTCTCTCAAAATGCGATGGCATCTTGGGAGACCCTGTGAAAGTGTGCCTAGTCTGTGCAATGCTGTACCCTACGCTAATACTCAACTAGTGTATGGTAGCGTTCAAAACATTCACCAATGCAAAGACCAGGATTGTCAGGACAGGAGGGACAATAATAGCGGGTGTCACGCCTACATCCGCGCTTGCTGCAGAAACATCTTTTTTGGGGGGGGTCGTTGGGTAGGGGTACTTGGGAGGACATAAAGAAAATGCCTCTCATGCAGCCGACTGCATTTGGTTGGGGATGTGAATGGGGGAAGTACGGGCGCTACAGAAGTGGTGGGTTACCAATTTGGATTGGCGAATGCAGCAGGAAGGGCATTATGGGCACGACGGGCCTGTGTTCGTCTTCTTGGTGGCAGCGGGACACTACTTATGCTTGCCACCTCACCAGCTTGAACTGCACTTATGGGACTCGCCACGTCACCAAGTGTTACTGCAGTGCTGGTTTGACTACGACCGGGGTGTACTAGGCCGCTGGTGCTTGCCAGTTCACCAAAACGCTACCAAAAAAACTGTTAGCGATCGCAGGGATCAGGCCTGACTCTGCGAATGCTGCAGTTATGCATTTAGTGTTTTGTAAGTGACAGTGATCGATCGATACTGCACTTGGGTGGGCTGGGCTGGGCCGGGCGGAGGGGCAAAATGCAGGTGCTAGCAAGTATCTGGGCTGATCCCACTAACACTGTGTTTTTAGGAACCCTAAACTGCTGGGGACACTAGTATAGATCTGATCGGATCAGATATTGATCCGATCAGATACTATACCACTAAGGGAGGTGTACGGTGCGTGCGTGGGTGTTAGCGCTACTTGCGCTAACCTGACGCTGCCTGGGGCTGGTGCTTGCCAGTTCACCAAAATGCTACCAAAAAAACTGTTAGCGATCGCAGGGATCAGGCCTGACTCTGCGAACGCTGCAGTTATGCGTTTAGTGTTTTGTAAGTGACAGTGATCAATCGATACTGCACCTGGGTGGGCTGGGCTGGGCCGGGCGGAGGGGCAAAACGCAGGTGATAGCAGGTATCTGGGCTGATCCCGCTAACACTGCGTTTTTGGGAACCCTAAACTGCTGGGGACGCTAGTATGGATCTGATCGGATCAGATATTGATCCGTTCAGATACTATACCACTAAGGGAGGCGTATGCTGTGTGCGTGGGTGTTAGCGGTACTGGCGCTAACCTGACACTGCCTGGGGCGACACATATCACCGCCGGGCGATCAGGGGGCTAAACCTTTATTCGCTAATAAACGGCGGGTGCCCTGACACTATAGAAAAGAAACAAACTAACCAGTGTCACCCGTAACGGTTATACGGTGATCAGTGGTGAAAGGGTTAACTAGGGGGCAATCAAGGGGTTAAAACCTTTATTAGGTAGTATATGGGGGTCCCTGACGCTTTAAAACGCTGACAGCGAACCTAAATATTTACCTCCCTAACTAGCGTCACCAGTGACACTAATACAGCGTTCAGAAAAATGATTGCTTAGCGACACTGGTGACGGGGGGTGATCAAGGGGTTAAAACTTTATTGGGGGGGTTAGGGGGGTATCCTAGACCTAAAGGGGGCTAACACTAACTGCCCTACCACACTAACTGTCACAAACTGACACCATGCAGTAATCAGAAAAAAAAACTGCTTGGTGTCAGTGTGACAGGGGGGGGGAGGGGTGATTGGGGGGTGATCGGGGGGGATCGGGGGGTAAAGGGGGTGTATTGTGTGCCTGGCATGTTCTACTGTATGTGTGTGTATTTTACACTCACATTGCAGTCTTCTCTCCTCGGCGCCGGAACGGAAAATGCAGATTCGAGGAGAGATGACATCATTTCCTCTGCCTCTGTGTACAATACAGATGCAGGGAAATGATCTGATTGGATAGGAGCGATCGCGAGGGGGGGCAACGAATGGATGGTCTCCCCCTCACCTCTCATCACCGGGGAAGATTTGCCGACCGCCTCGGGCACCGGGGGGTCCGATCAGACCCCCCGCCCACGGGAGGCAGATCACGTACAGGTACGTGATTCTGCCTGCTTGTCAGGGAAGACCAGCCAGTACTCAAGATGGCCGAAGGAGAAGTCGACCTGTGACCTCAGCCTGTCAGGGAAGACCAGCCAGTATTCAAGATGGCCGACGGTGAAGTCGACCTGTGACCTCAGCCTCTGCCAGAACACCTTCGGTGCACCTGTGTGCACATTACCAAGAGGCTATTTAAACTTGGTCTGTGCTTGCATCCAGTGCTGTCCGTTCTACAGCGTTCCCGTGTGTTCCTGCCTGCTTTACCCGTGATACCTGCACCTGTTTACTGACCCGGCTTGCCTCTGACTCTGCTACCTGCTACCTGCATCTGACCCGGCTTGTTCTGACTCCGCATCTGCCTGCTCCTTCTACTACCACGCTGCCAGCCCGTTGCCGACCCTGCCTGCATCCAGACTACGCACCTGCCTCTGCTTCTGCTCTTGACGTTCCCACCAGTGTTTGACCCGGCTTGCCTGACCTGCATCTTCCGCTCATTGGAGAACCCTGCTCCAGCACCGCGCCACCTGCCGCTGTTCTACATTACAGTGAAAACAAACTGTTTGGCACTTGTGCGACTCTGCACTTCTGCTCCTCCTGTCTACTCTATCAGGGGGCCAGAATCAGAGGAGCAAGAGAGGTCGTTCCCTGCATATCAGGCTCTACCATCAGATATGTGACAGTAACGGATAGCCATGTCTGAGCCTGCGCACGGACCCTCTCCTATGGATGAACTTTGCCAGCACCTGGCCGGCTTGGCACAAGCCGTCAAAGACCTACAGCAGGGCTACACTCAGCTAGAGGGACGCCTACAGACCCTGACGGGCGCTGCAACTCTGCAGGGTCCACCTTTAGCATCAGCCTCCTCTCAGGGATCTTCTCCTGCTCCTGCCGTGGTCATGCTCCCACCTGAGCCCAGGGTACCTACCCCAGACTGGTTCCTGGGTGAACGCAGCAAGTTTAGAGCGTTTCGGAATGCATGTGAACTGTATTTTGCCCTTCAACCCCGCACATTCTCCTTAGAAGCTACCAAGGTCGGCTTTGTAATCTCCCTGCTACAAGGGGAGCCACAGTCCTGGGCCCAGAAGGAACAGAACAGAAGGCCAAAAGCTTATCCGACTTAACCTCTTTCTTCAGTGCCATGGCCCAGCTGTACGAAGATCCTCAGCAGACAGCTTCAGCCGAAGTGGCCCTTCATGCACTTCAACAGGGTCGTAGGGCGGTGGAAGACTACGTCTCTGAATTTTGACGATGGGCATTTGACACGAACTGGAAGGACGCCGCCCTACGATACCAATTTCGTATGGGCCTCTCCGAACCACTCAAATATAAGTTAGCGCGGGTAGGGGTACCCCCTACCTTAGAAACTCTGATTGATCTATCCATCCAGATCGATCGCCGGCTGAGAGAATGAAGACTAGAGAGAGCGTCCACTCCATCCCGTCCAGTGTGGATGTTACCTCGGGCACCCAGCTCATCCTATCCCACTCCACCTGCTCCAGCCACTCCGGCTCCTGACGCCCCGGAACCTATGCAACTCAGCCTGCTGCAGCCCTCTCTTACTGTTGAAGAACGACAACGCCCCCGCCAACAGAACTTATGCCTATACTGTGGGGGATCCTGACATTACGTGAGGTCCTGCCCAGTGAAACCTCGTAAGTCTCTCTTCACTACTTCTGCCTCGCTAACCCCAAGCTCGCTTAACAACTCCGCTCACTTTACTATTCCCATTTTTCTACAGCTGCCAGGAAGGACTCTTCAGACTACCGTCATAATTGATTCCGGAGCCTGCAGCTGCTTTGTGGACTTGTCCTTTGCTGCCAAACATCATATCCCCCTGCAGCCTAAAGCACAGAAACTCTCGGTTCACTTGGCCGATGGTTCCACCATTAAGTCCGGAGCAGTCACTCACGAAACCATTCCTCTGCTGACCATCATGTCCCAGGACCACCGAGAACTGCTACGACTAGACGCCATTGCTTCCCCTCTGTTCCCAGTTATCCTCGGTATACCTTGGTTAAAGGCCCACGATCCCTATATCGACTGGTCTAAAGGAAGCATTAACTTTGTCTCCTCTTACTGCACCCAGCACTGCCTACAGACCTCCTGTGATGTTCCCGCTCTGCTGTGTCTAGATACGGACTAGTCAGCTTGTGCCTACAGCCTACCACAGCTTCCTAGACATGTTTAGTAAGAAGGTGTCACGTACCTTACAGCAGAGTCTGAATGTTGAGGGAGGCCTCTCGCACAGTTCCGGTCCTGACACCCCTGGTAGTGGGGACAGGGAGTGCCGGGGCACAGAAGGGTGCAGGTGCCTGCGGCTGGAGAACTGGAACTTGGAGATTCGGGATCCTCCGGAGACTGATGGGAGATTGGTCACCAGAACTGTTAGTAGGAGCCGGGCAGGTGTAGATTCAGGAACAACTGCAACGTCAGGACAGGCAAAGGTTGGCAACTGGCTGGCAGCGAGGTATCCAAAACAGAAGACAAGTTCGTGGTCAAGGTCAGGCAGAGGTCGGCAACGGGCAGGCAGCGAGGTACAAAGTCAGGAGGCAGAGTCGTAGTAGATAGTCCAAGCCAGAGTCGGTATAATCAGCAAGGTAGGTAGCAGACAAGGGAGATCCGAGAGAGTAGTCAGGAAGCCGGGTAGTCAGGAACAAGGTAACAGGTCACACCGATATCAGGAAGTCAGGAACTAGCTGAAGACGATCCAGCACTAGTGTCAGGCAAGGACCTTGTTTATATGTGGCGCCGAACGCCGGGATTGGTGGACGTGAACGTGCGTGCGTGAGAACGTACACCCGCTCGTATGGCTGTGCGGGTGCGTGCACACGTTCGTACGGATGCGCGGGTGTACACGTTCGATCCGGAACTCGCTCGCATCTGTCGGGGACACCGCGCATGGCCGTTAGACGCTGCTGCATGGAGACAGAGGCTAGTGCTGTGAGTTCTCTGACAGAAGGGGGCAGAGATCCTCCCACCTCATCGGCCCTATGACTGCCCTATAGAGCTACTCCCCGGAGCCGAAGTTCCCTTTGGGAGGATTTTCCCTTTGTCTGAAAGCGAGCTGGTGGCACTGAAGGACTATATCAATGACAATCTCAGGAAAGGCTTCATCCGCCCTTCCACATCTCCAGCTGGGGCGGGGATTTTCTTCGTCCAGAAGAAGGATCAGTCGTTAAGGCCCTGTGTGGACTACCGTGAACTTAACAAGGTGACGGTGAAGAAACGTTACCCACTTCCATTAGTTCCCGAACTTTTTCAAAGACTTGGTTCCGCTACCATATTTACCAAATTGGATCTTCGGGGCGCCTATAATTTGGTGCGCATTCGGGAGGGAGACGAGTGGAAGACTGCTTTCCGCACACGATTTGGGCATTACAAGTACCTTGTGATGCCCTTCGGGCTCTGCTACCTTCCAGCATTTCATTAATGATGTTCTCAGAGACTTCCTGGACTTATTTGTCATTATATACATTGATGATATGCTAATTTTTTCTTCCTCCCTAGAACACCACCGCAGACATGTGAGAAGTGTATTAATCCGCCTTCGACAACACGGATTATATGCCAAACCCGAGAAGTGCGAGTTTGAACGCCAGAGTATCCAATTTCTGGGGCTGATCATTTCCACCGAAGGTATCCGGATGGATTCCCAGAAGGTAACGGCTATCCTGGACTGGCCTACTCCATGTGACAAGAAAGGTATTCAACGTTTCATAGGCTTTGCAAACTTTTGTCGAAAATTTATTCGGGGGTTCTCAGCAATCATTGCCCCCATTACACAGCTTACCAAACAGGGGTCCCGATTCCGCTGGTCTCCAAAGGCTCAGTCGGCCTTTGAAACGCTGAAGAGGTTTTTCACATCCGCACCTGTCTTGAAGCACCCAGACTCGGCCACTTCTTAGAAGTGGATGCCTCGGAAACTGCGGTGGGAGCTATCTTGTCCCAAAGACAGGGCCCCAAGGCCCTGTTGCACCCAGTCGCATTCTTCTCGCGTAAACTGTCTAGCGCGGAGAAGAGTTACGACATTGGGGATTGCAAACTTTTAGCAATTAAGGCAGCATTAGAAGAATAGAGATACCTTCTCGAGGGAGCAGCACATCCAATCTTAATCTACACAGATCACAAGAATCTCGAATATCTAAGAACAGCAAAGAGATTGAGACCTCGCCAGGCCAGGTGGGCACTTTTCTTTTCGAGATTTACCTTCCATCTGACATACAGACCTGGATCCAAGAACATAAAGCCGGATGCGCTATCCCGCATGTTTAGCAAATCCCAAGACATCTCTCCCCCGGATACGATCCTGTCCTCCGGAAGTTTCCTTCTCCTACAAGGGGACTTAATGATGCAGATTAAACAAGCCTCTGTGAGAAGTTCTACACCATCTGGGATCACTTTACGGACACAGGAAGGGCTACTCTGGTATGAGGATAAGGTCTTTGTGCCGGAGGATCTACGAACTGCCACGTTGAGCATGTGCCACGACCACGTGCTGGCAGGACACTTTGGGGTCAGCAAGACTGCTGAATTGGTGCAGCGAACCTTCTGGTGGCCGGGGGTGGCAAGAGACTGTAGGAGATATGTGGAATCGTGCACCACCTGCATCCGTAATAAGAACAGCAAATCCAGGGCCTGGGGTCTGTTGAAGCCATTACCTGTCCCAAACAGACCATGGAGAATGATTTCAATTGACTTCATTGTGGAATTGCCCCCATCCGAGGGATACAGTACTATCTTTGTAATCGTTGATCGATTGTCCAAGATGGCCCACTTCATTCCTATGAAGGGCACCCCTTCTGCACAAGAGACGGCACAGATCTTCATCAGAGAGGTTATAAGACTCCATGGGGTTCCGGCTAACATCGTCTCAGACAGAGGGGTCCAGTTCACCTCCAGATTCTGGAGATCCTTGTGTGAATCCTTGGGTATTGAACTTTCATTCTCTTCAGCCTATCATCCGCAGACTAATGGTCAGACAGAAAGGACCAACCAGACACTGGAACAATATCTGCGCTGCTTCTCCTCCTTTTCACAAGACGATTGGGTGTCCTTACTTCCCTTAGCCGAGTTTGCCTACAATAATTCTTCTCATTCAGACACAAAACAATCTCCCTTCTTCGCAAACTATGGTTTTCACCCGTCCTTTCTGTTTAATAACATTCTGGAATGCCCGGTACCCGCTGTACTTGAAACATTGGATTTCTTTAGATCCAACAACAAGCTGCTACAAGAGACGATGGCCAAGACTCAAGCTTATAACAAACAGATCTTCGATAAGAAGAGAAGAGGGGACCTGATCCTGAACCCGGGGGATCAAGTCTGGTTAGCCACAACAAATCTGAAACGAACCTGTCCCTCAAGGAAATTAGGCCCCAGATTTGTGGGACCGTTCCCTGTAAAGAGACAAATTAACGATGTTGCCTATGAGCTGGAGTTACCGGAGGCCTTCAGGATCCACCCTGTGTTTCATATAACCTTACTGAAGCCCGCCATCCCCAACTCTTTTCCGGATCGGAATACAGGGCCACCCGAACCTGTGGTGGTAGATGGCCAAGAGGAATTTGAAATAAAGGCGATTTTAGATTGCAGGAGAAGGAGAGGTCAAGTTCAATACCTTATTAAGTGGAGGGGTTACGGTCCTGAAGACAACTCGTGGGAACCTGAAACCAACATTCCTGCCCAAAAACTGATCCAAATCTTTAGGAGGACCTATCCTGACAAAGTAGCCAGATTGGGCATCCGGAGGCTGCCCGTTAGGGGGGGGGGAATGTCAGGGAAGACCAGCCAGTACTCAAGATGGCCGAAGGAGAAGTCGACCTGTGACCTCAGCCTGTCAGGGAAGACCAGCCAGTACTCAAGATGGCCGACGAAGAAGTCGACCTGTGACCTCAGCCTCTGCCAGAACATCTTCGGTGCACCTGTGTGCACATTACCAAGAGGCTATTTAAACTTGGTCTGTGCTTGCATCCAGTGCTGTCCGTTCTACAGCATTCCCGTGTGTTCCTGCCTGCTTTACCCGTGATACCTGCACCTGTTTACCGACCCGGCTTGCCTCTGACTCTGCTACCTGCTGCCTGCATCTGACCCGGCTTGTTCTGACTCCGCATCTGCCTGCTCCTTCTACTACCACGCTACCAACCCGTTGCCGACCCTGCCTGCATCCAGACTACGCACCTGCCTCCGCTTCTGCTCCTGACGTTCCCGCCAGTGTTTGACCCGGCTTGCCTGACCTGCATCTTCCGCTCATTGGAGAACCCTGCTCCAGCACCGCGCCACCTGCCGCTGTTCTACATTACAGTGAAGACGAACTGTTTGGCACTTGTGCGACTCTGCACTTCTGCTCCTCCTGTCTACTCTATCAGGGGGCCAGAATCAGAGGAGCAAGAGAGGTCGTTCCCTGCATATCAGGCTCTACCGTCAAGTACGTGACACTGCCCGTGCCATTCTGCCAACGTATATCGTCGTGAGGCGGTCGGCAAGTGGATAATCTTGCAGATGAAAATGTGATGTGTTGCCCATTATACACTGAAATTAAAGCTGTGTCCACTCTAAGCCCCGGTTCACACAGTGGCGGCACGACTTGCAGGTCGCCTCACCGAGGCGACCTGCACACGACTTCCACGGCAACTTGCAAAACGACTTCTGTATAGAAGTCTATGCAAGTCGCCTCAAGTTGCCCCCAAAGTAGTACAGGAACTTTTTTCTAAGTCGGAGCGACTTGCGTCGCTCCTAATAGAACGGTTCCATTGTACAGAACGGGAGGCGACTTGTCAGGCGGCTAGGTTGCCTGACAAGTCGCCCCTGTGTAAACCGGCAGTTAGGTTTAGACAGATTTTGGATTGTAAGCTCCTATGAGCAGGGCCCTTAAAATCCAATTGCTAAATGTAGCACCATATATCCTGTAGAATTTTTGAATGTACATAATTTTGTTTCTGCTGGCAAAATAAAAGTACATTTTTGAGCTGGTTTGTTGTGGTGTGTGTGTTTTTTTTTTTTTTTCTTTTAATTAGTTTTAGGGGTGGTGGTTTTGGGGTAGTGCAATCTTTTTATATCTTATTTCTATATGTATTTGTGCACCAAAAAAGCTAGTCTTTTCGCCCTGGTTCACATTGATGCTACTTTGAAATTGGGCTACTTCACTTGAAGTAGCCCGATTTCAAAGTAGCAAGGTCAGCGTTATTTCAGGTGCTACTTGATAGACATCTGTGTGGCTTCATATAGATTTCTATTGAAGTCACACCTGAAATCAGCAAAAGTAGTGCAGGAACTACTTTTGCAAATTGGTGTGGCGCCGCAAATCTGGTGTTGTATCGATTGGAACAGTGCCATTGCCGCTAATCTGCTGTGTCTTGTCATGCAATTTGATCTCTCAAATCGGCTACTGTAAACCTAGGCTTCAGCACACCTGCAAGTAAGTAATAAAGGTGGAATCTTTATATATAACAGCTGTGGAGAATTGCAGGTAATTAATTCAGCTGGTGGATAGGCAGTGTTTGAATGTGTCAGCTCTGGTTCACATTGGTGTGATTTGACATGTCAAAGTGGTGGCAATTGCACTGTTCTAATTGGTGCGATTTGTATTGATATTGGTGCAGAAACCTGCACCGATGTCTCTGATGTTGCCCCCACAGTCGGGACTGACATACAGGAATGAAATTGTGTGAGTTCAGCTGAACGCTTTCCTCCCGCTGTCAGTGTGAACCTGGGCTCAAACTGGGCCTTTTGTCTTTGTAATTCACCTGGTGCTAACCCAGGGACACCATTTCTTATCAAAGTCCCTTAAGTTTACCTTCAAATATATGTAGAAATACAGATTTGCATATCTGAAAATAAAAAAAATACCAATCGTGGTTGAGATCAAATATTCGCAGCTGCGATCAGAAGAGTGTGGTTTCGCCTTCTGACCTAGAAAGGAGTCATTGTTATCACCCGGAAGTTCCTGTGCTGGTCAGGACCTCCATCTAGGTGGACATGGCAAGGTCTCTTTAGCAAAGATGAGGTGCTGCTCATTGGCCGGGTAAGTGTAGGATATGTACTTGTGCTTAATCAATGTGGGGTGGATGTGGTAGTTGGATTTGGTGTGGGTGGGGTTCATTGATTTGTTTGGCATCACCACACATTTGCTTCCATCCCATGTGCACACATCACTTCCTGCATTTGTTCTGCTGATGTAAATCAGTAAGGACTATACAAGTATAAATGAGAGCTCCTTTTATTAAAATATTGATGAGTTGTTTCACAGTTGGGTGAGATTTCCAACAAATTTGGACCTCTGAGTTGCATGACAAGTTGTACCTCATGATTTTCAATGATAACCATTCATATCTGTGCTACTTTAAGTCACATTAACTTCAAAGTAGTCCCTGTACTACTTTGGTGTGACTTTCATGTGACTTGAGGTATATCGGGTACAATATTACACAGGGATTCCCAGAAGTTGGGGCCAAGTTGCATCAGGAACGTGGCAGCAAAATAGTGTGACTTTCAGGTCGCAGAAGTGTGAATGAGATTCAAGGATAACACCTTTGAATTTGGCCCTCTTGTCACTTGTGCATCCTGAAAGTGTAGCAAATTCGTCCCTGCACTACCTTGGTTTGACTTTGATGCAATTTGAGATCCATACACCACAAGATTACACAGACATTGCTTCAAATCATGGTAAAGCTGTGCAATTTTGAGGTTGCACAAGTGCAAATGGGGCCTTATTCAAAGGTGTTATCAATTAATCTCATTAGGTTACTTTCACACTTGGGTGACTTTTCATGCAGCTTTGGACCTCAGAGTCACATGAAAATTTGTCCCCCATGATTTCCATTCATATTTATTAGAGCTGCACGATTAACCATCATCGTGATTTTTTCCCCTTTGCGATCTTGAAAAAAACATTTCACGATTCTTCCTATGCAAAGAATTCTCTCTGCTCTTCTGAAGCCACAGCCCTCAAAAGAAAGGAATAGAAAAATGGGAAGTCTGCCAAGAAATGAGAACATTCTTTATCAGTGAACTTAACTAGAAACATTGTAACAATTTTTCAATGAAATAGGCCCCTTTCACACGACTGGACCGTTCAGGTCCGCCTGTCAGTTTTGACGGCGGACCTGAACGGGCGATCCATGTTAGTCTATGGAGCGTCGGATGTCAGCGGAGACATGTCCGCTGACATCCGACCCCGTCCGATCCGCTAAAAGCAGACGGATGGCTCTACGTCCAGATCCGTCGCTATCGGATCGGGTGAGATCTGACGAAAACGGACACGCTGTCCGTTTTCGTCCGATCCCTCCATAGGCGGCAGCGGCGCCTGACAAGCCCCTCCCCGCTCAGTGAGCAGAGAGGGACCTGTCATCCGCCGGCTCAGCGGAGATCAACGGACAGATCTCCCGCTGAGCCGGCGGACCGAGGCGGGCTCCGTTGTGAAAGGGGCCATAGACTTCTGTGTGAGGAAAGTTTAACCACTTAAACACTAAACCTTTTTCTGGCATTTGTTGGTCTCAGGTTAAAATCATTTTTTTTTTGCTAGAAAATTACTTAGAACCGCCCAACATTATATATATTTTTTTAGTAGAGACCCTAGAGAATAAAATGGTGGTTGTTACAGTCTTTAAAATGCAATTTTTTTTGGAAAAAATTACTTTAATGAATTTAAAAAAAAAAAAAAAAAGTTAGCCCAATTTTTTTGGGATAATGTGAAAAATTTTACGTCACGAGAATCGTGATCTTTTTATTCTAAGCAAAAAAATTGTGATTCTCATTTTGGCCAGAACCGTGCAGCTCTAATATCTATGCAACTTCACCCATGTTCACATAGCTCTGAATTGACATGTCATTGCCTATTGATGGCAATGGAACTGTCCGAATTGGTGCGACGCCACAACGATTCCTAAAAGTAGTTCCTGCACTACTTTGGGCGACTTCAGGGGGCAATTTCTTACCTCCCAGCTTTTTGAGATGGGTATAAGGGACACCTATTACAAAAGTAGGTAGGCATAGGACACCTTCTTAACCACTTGAGCCCCGGACCATTATGCTGCCTAAGGACCAGAGGTCTTTTTCCAATTTGGCACTGCGTCGCTTTAACTGCTAATTGCGCGGTCATGCAATGCTGTACCCAAACGAAATTTGCGTCCTTTTCTTCCCACAAATAGAGCTTTCTTTTGATGGTATTTGATCACCTCTGCGGTTTTTATTTTTTGCGCTATAAACGGAAAAAGACCGAAAATTTTGAAAAAAAATGATATTTTCTACTTTTTGTTATAAAAAAAATCCAATAAACTAAATTTTAGTCATACATTTAGGCCAAAATGTATTCGGCCACATGTCTTTGGTAAAAAAAATGTCAATAAGCGTATATTTATTGGTTTGCGCAAAAGTTATAGCGTCTACAAACTAGGGTACATTTTCTGTAATTTACACAGCTTTTAGTTTATGACTGCCTATGTCATTTCTTGAGGTGCTAAAATGGCAGGGCAGTACAAAACCCCCCCAAATGACCCCATTTTGGAAAGTAGACACCCCAAGGAAATTGCTGAGAGGCATGTTGAACCCATTGAATATTTTTTTTTTTTTGTCCCAAGTGATTGAAAAATGACAAAAAAAAAAAAAAAATATTTACAAAAAGTTGTCACTAAATGATATATTGCTCACACAGGCCATGGGCCTATGTGGAATTGCACCCCAAAATACATTCAGCTGCTTCTCCTGAGTATGGGGATACCACATGTGTGGGACTTTTTGGGAGCCTAGCCGCGTACGGGGCCCCGAAAACCAATCACTGCCTTCAGGATTTCTAAGAGTGTAAATTTATGATTTCACTCTTCTCTGCCTATCACAGTTTCGGAGGCCATGGAATGCCCAGGTGGCACAAAACCCCCCAAAATGACCCCATTTTGGAAAGTAGACACCCCAAGCTATTTGCTGAGAGGCATATTGAGTCCATGGAATATTTTATATTTTGACACAAGTTACGGGAAAGTGACACTTTTTTTTTTTTTTTTTCATAAAGTTGTCACTAAATGATATATTGCTCACACAGGCCATGGGCATATGTGGAATTGCACCCCAAAATACATTCAGCTGCTTCTCCTGAGTATGGGGATACCACATGTGTGGGACTTTTTGGGAGCCTAGCCGCGTACGGGACCCCGAAAACCAATCACTGCCTTCAGGATTTCTAAGGGTGAAAATTTTTGATTTCACTCTTTACTGCCTATCACAGGTTCGGAGGCCATGGAATGCCCAGGTGGCACAAACCCCCCCCAAATGACCCCATTTTGGAAACATTATATATGACCCCCAAACATTATATATTTTTTTAAAGCAAATGCCCTACAGATTAAAATGGTGGGTGTTTCATTTTTTTTTTCACACAGTAATTGCGCAGCGATTTTTCAAACGCATTTTTTGGGGAAAAAACACACTTTTTTAAATTTTAATGCACTAAAACACACTATATTGCCCAAATGTTTGATGAAATAAAAAAGATGATCTTAGGCGGAGTACATGGATACCAAACATGACATGCTTTAAAATTGCGCACAAACGTGCAGTGGCAACAAAATAAATACATGTTTAAAAGCCTTTAAAAGCGTTTACAGGTTACCACTTTAGATTTACAGAGGAGGTCTACTGGAAAAATTACTGCACTCGATCTGGCCTTCGCGGTGATACCTCACATGCATGGTGCAATTGCTGTTTACATTTGACGACAGACCGCCGCTTGCGTTCGCCTTAGCGCGAGAGCAGGGGGCGACAGGGGTGCTTTTTTTTTTTTTTTTTTTTCTTAATTATTTTTTTGCTTTTTTAATCTTACTTTTAAACTGTTCCTTTCATATTTTTTTTTTTTTTTAATCATTTTTATTGTTATCTCGGGGAATGTAAATATCCCCTATGATAGCAATAGGTAGTGACAGGTACTCTTTTTTGAAAAAATTGGGGTCTATTAGACCCTAGATCTCTCCTCTGCCCTCAAAGCATCTGACCACACCAAGATCGGTGTGATAAAATGCTTCCCCAATTTCCCAATGGCGCTATTTACATCCGGCGAAATCTAAGCCATGAAATGCTCGTAGCTTCCGGTTTCTTAGGCCATAGAGATGTTTGGCGCCACTCTGGTCTCTGATCAGCTCTATGGTCAGCAGGCTGAATCACCGGCTGCATTCTCAGGTTCCCTGTTGAGACAGGAGAGCCAGAGAAAAACACGGAAGACGGTGGGGGGGGGGCATTCCCTCCCACGGCTTGTAAAAGCAGTCTAGAGGCTAATTAGCCGCTAGGATTGCTTTTACATGAAAGCCGACCGCTGGCTGAAAAGAATGATACCAAGATGATACCTAAACCTGCAGGCATCATTCTGGTATAACCACTCAAAGTCGTGCATGGCGTACCTGAAGACAAAAAAATGGTTAACAATGGTTAACAATAAAGCACAGTAAACAGTAAAGTATAAATAATTACATACCTGAAAAACAAACATGATAAAACATAATAACAATAACAATAACAATAAAACATTGCAGAATAGAATACAGTAAAAAAAAGAGCAGAACAATAGAGAGAGAATAGAGAGAGAGAGAACAATAAAACGACAACTATTTTTTTTTATTTTATATATATTTTTTTTTTTTACACTTTTTTTGTAACTAACTTTTCTAACTGTAACCGGTTCCAGGTTCGGGTCTCTCAAAATGCGATGGCATCTTGGGAGACCCTGTGAAAGTGTGCCTAGTCTGTGCAAAGCTGTACCCTACGCTAATACTCAACTAGTGCATGGTAGCGTTCAAAACATTCACCAATGCAAAGACCAGGATTGTCAGGACAGGAGGGACAATAATAGCGGGTGTCACGCCTATATCCGCGCTTGCTGCAGACACAACATCTTTTTTGGGGGGTTCGCTGGGTAGGGGTACTCGGGAGGACATAAAAATGCCTCTCATGCAGCCGACTGCATTTGGTTGGGGATGTGAATGGGGGAAGTACGGGCGCTGCAGAAGCGGTGGGTTCCCAATTAGGATTGGCGAATGCAGCAGGAACGGCATTATGGGCACGACGGGCCTGTGTTTGTCTTCTTGGTGGCAGCGGGACACTACTTGTGCTTGCCACCTCACCAGCTTGAACTGCACTTATGGGACTCGCCACGTCACCAAGTGTTACTGCAGTGCTGGTTTGACTACGACCGGGGTGTACTACGCCGCTGGCGCTTGCCAGTTCCCCAAAACGCTACCAAAAAAACTGTTAGCGATCGCAGGGATCAGGCCTGACTCTGCGAACGCTGCAGTTATGCGTTTAGAGTTTTGTAAGTGACAGTGATCGATCGATACTGCACTTGGGTGGGCTGGGCCGGGCCGGGCGGAGGGGCAAAACGCAGGTGCTAGCAGGTATCTGGGCTGATCCCGCTAACACTGCGTTTTTGGGAACCCTAAACTGCTGGGGACGCTAGTATAGATCTGATCGGATCAGATATTGATCCGTTCAGATACTATACCACTAAGGGAGGTGTACGCTGCGTGCGTGGGTGTTAGCGGTACTGGCGCTAACCTGACGCTGCCTGGGGCTGGTGCTTGCCAGTTCACCAAAACGCTACCAAAAAAACTGTTAGCGATCGCAGGGATCAGGCCTGACTCTGTGAACGCTGCAGTTATGCGTTTAGTGTTCTGTAAGTGACAGTGATCGATCGATACTGCACTTGGGTGGGCTGGGCCGGGCGGAGGGGCAAAACGCAGGTGCTAGCAGGTATCTGGGCTGATCCCGCTAACACTGCGTTTTTGGGAACCCTAAACTGCTGGGGACGCTAGTATAGATCTGATCGGATCAGATATTGATCCGATCAGATACTATACCACTAAGGGAGGTGTACGGTGCGTGCGTGGGTGTTAGCGGTACTGGCGCTAACCTGACGCTGCCTGGGGCTGGTGCTTGCCAGTTCACCAAAATGCTACCAAAAAAACTGTTAGCGATCGCAGGGATCAGGCCTGACTCTGCGAACACTGCAGTTATGCGGTTAGTGTTTTGTAAGTGTCAGTGATCGATCGATACTGCACTTGGGTGGGCTGGGCTGGGCCGGGCGGAGGCACAAAACGCAGGTGCTAGCAGGTATCTGGGCTGATCCCGCTAACACTGCGTTTTTGGGAACCCTAAACTGCTGGGGACGCTAGTATAGATCTGATCGGATCAGATATTGATGCGTTCAGATACTATACCACTAAGGGAGGCGTATGCTGCGTGCGTGGGTGTTAGCGGTACTGGCGCTAATCTGACGCTGCCTGGGGCGACGCATATCACCGCCGGGTGATCAGGGGGCTAAACCTTTATTCGGTAATAAACGGCGGGTGCCCTGACACTATAAAAAATAAACAAACTAACCAGCGTCAAAAAAATGATCGCTTAGTGACACTGGTGATGGGGGGTGATCAAGGGGTTAAAACTTTATTAGGGGGGGTTAGGGGGGTACCCTAGACCTACAGGGGGCTAACCCTAATTGTCCCAACACTGTAACTGTCACAAACTGACACTATGCAGTAATCAGAAAAAAAAAAACTGCTGGTGTCAGTTTGTGACGGGGGGGGGGGTGATTGGGGGGGGATCGGGGGGCGATCGGGGGGGGGATCGGGGTGTAATGTGTGCCTGGCATGTTCTACTGTGTGTGTGTGTGTTGGTGCAGTCACTCACTTGTCGTCTCTCCTCGGGCCGGAACGGAAACTACCGACCCGAGGGGAGATGACATCATTTCCTTTGCTGCTGTTTAGCATACAGCAGCAAAGGAGTGTTCCCATTGGCCGGCGGCGATCGCGAGGGGGGGGGCCACGAACGGATGGCCTCCCCCTCGTCTCCGATCGCCGGGGGACAAAACGGGACCGCCTCGGGCGGCGGGGGGGGGGTCCTATCGGACCCCCCACCCGCGGAAGGCAAATCACGTACCCTGTACGTGATTTTGCCTGTCCGTGCCGCCTTGCCGACGTACATCGGCGTGAGGCGGTCGTCAAGTGGTTAAAGGAGAACAGTTGGGACCTATGTGATTTCACTAGACATCTGTGCAGGAAAGTGCACTGTCTCTGAAATCGCTCACAAAGTCGGGCTGAGTCACACTTGTGCGACTTTGGACATCAGAGTTGCATGACAAGTCATACCCCATGATTTTCAATGTGTACCATTCATATCTGTGCGACTTCCAGTAACACTGACTTCAACGTTGTCCCTGTACTACTTTGGTCTTACTTTGATGCGAGTTGAGGTCCATAGACCTCAAGTTTACACAGACATTCTCTAGAATTGCGACAAAATTGCTGATGCAAAATCGCGGGAAAGTTGCGTGCCTTTCCCTGCGACTCCTGCGTCCATAGGCCTCAAGATTATACAGGCATTGCTTAAAGTCGCATCAAAATCTCGCAACTTTCAGGTCGCACAAGTGTGAAAGGGGCCTAAGTCACTGTGCTAAGTACTATTATACCTAGAATATAAAGTAGTCCCACCATCAAACACTAGTAAACATATGTTCTCAATATAATTGTGCTCAAATGGCTGAAAATCACACAGATGGTATCACCTACTGAAAGCTTGCATTAGACTCAGCAGCATATGCTGAAAAGAGGCGAATGCCTATTAGCCAATTCCACATCAACATGAGCATGGTTGTTATGCCGCGTACACACGAGCTGACTTTACGGCAGACTTTGCCGGGCGGACTTTTCGACGGACTTTACCACGGACTTTCTGAATGAACGGACTTGCCTACACACAATCCACCAAAGTCCGTCGAATTCGTACGTGATGACGTACGACCAGACTAAAACAAGGAAGTTCATAGCCAGTAGCCAATAGCTGCCCTAACGTGGCTTTTTGTCCGTCGAACTAGCATACAGACGAGCGGACTTTTCGACCGGACTCGATTTTGATGGATTGATTTAAAACATGTTTCAAATCTAAGTCCATCCAACTTTTGAGAAAACAAAGTCCGCTGGAGCCCACACACGATCGAATTGTCTGACGAAATCCAGTCCGCGGGGCAAAGTCTGCCGTAAAGTCCGCTTGTGTGTACGCGGCATTACTATAATATTAATGCCTGAAATGCAAAACATTATTGTATAGAATCAAACATTAGTAAATGTATTTTCTCTGTAGGTAAGTGCTCAGCTCTGTAGCATAGTGGTATACCCTGCTGCCCCCAAACATTCAAGCCATGAGTTCAAATCTCACTGACAGCATCACCTCCTGGAAGTGTGCATTGTACTCAGAAGCATAATTAGCCAATGCACATCAGCTTGGTTTATTCCATATTTTAACTCTTCAAATGCATGCAATGGTATGTACTTATTCAATAATATTATGGTATGGAATTCCAAAATTCAAGGAAAAAATGTCGTAGGGTCCCCCCAGTACATACCAGGCCCTTCGGTATGGACTTTAGGGGAACCCCACACCAAAATGTAAAATAAATTTGATGTGGCCCCCCCCCCCCAAATCCATACCAGACCCTTATCCGAGCATGAGCATGCAGCCTGAAGGTCAGGATAGGGGGGGACGAGTGAGCACCCTCCCCTTCTGAACCTTACCAGGCCACATGCCCCAAAGCACCTTTTCCCCATGTTGACGGGGACAAGGGCCTCTTCCCAACAACCCTGGTCGGTGGTTGTCGGTCTGTGGGCAGGGGGTATATCAGAATCTGGAAGCCCCCTTTAACAAGGGGCTCCCAGATCCTGCCCCCTATGTGAATAGGTATGGGGTACATTTTACCCCTACCCATCCACCAAAAAAAGCAGTGAAATGTAAAAAAATCAATAGCCAGTTTTTGACAAGTCCTTTATTGTAAAATATCTCCGGGCTGTCTTGTTCCCTGAGCCATCTTCTCCAGACGCTGTCTCTCCCTCCTCCATCTTCTCCCTGAGCTGTATTCTTCCTGAGCCGTCTCTCCTGCCGCCGCCATCTTCTCCATCTGCTGTGTTCTTCCGCACTGCTGGTTACCCACTAATAAAAAAAGCTGCTCTTCTTCCGTGGCGGCCTTCCTCCGCTGTGTTGTCACCCGCTGTGTGGCGTCTCTTACATAGCCATGGAGCGGACTCTCCGGGTGACATTATCGTATGGCCACAGAAGACCGCCACAAGAAGAGTGGCTTTTTTTTTATTAGTGGGTAACCGGCTGTGCGGAAGAACACATCAGCAGGAGAAGATGGCGGCAGCAGGAGAGACAGCTTGGGGAGAAGAAACATCAAACACTAGTGAATGTATTTTCTATGTATGACTGTGCTATGACTAGTGGTCAGCACTTCTACCATGAAGAACTCATGGGTTAAAATCCCACAGAGAAATGCTAAAGATTGAATTGGTGAAAAAAAGGCAAATGACTATTAGCCAATTAGCCAAAGCTGCATATGCTGAAAATAGGTGAATGCCAATTAGCCAATGCACTTTAAATTTGGTTGATTGTATTATATTAATTCTTCAAATGCATGCAATGATATGTAAGTATTAAATACTATTATGGTGTGAAATTCCAAACACCACACACTAACACGGGCAGATTACATTTTTTTGTGTTTGTTTATTTTAATTTGCTTGTGCACTGAAAAAATAAACATAGCTGGTGGATGGTATTTGAACTTGTACCATGAGTGCTGTGGAGACATCTGAGCAGACCACTAAGCCATTGTGCTAAGTACGAGACCTGCATAATAGTGTAGTATGATAAAAGAATGAATATAAATAATTACCGCTTTATAGTCACCTAAATTAAAAAATAAAAAACAACATACAACAAATAGGGAACCCTACAGTGGCTTGCGAAAGTATTTGCCCCCCTTGAACTTTTCAACCTTTCACCACATTTCAGGCTTCAAACATAAAGATATAAAATTTTTATTTTTTGTGAAGAATCACCAACAAGTGGGACACAATTGTGAAGTGGAACGAAATCTTTTGGATTTTTTAAACTTTTTTTAACTAATAAAAAAATGAAAAGTGGGGCGTGCAAAATTATTCGGCCCCCTTGCGTTAATACTTTGTAGTGCCACCTTTTGCTGCGATTACAGCTGCAAGTCGCTTGGGGTATGTCTCTATCAGTTTTGCACATCGAGAGACTGAAATTCTTGCCCATTCTTCCTTGCAAAACAGCTCGAGCTCAGTGAGGGTGGATGGAGAGCTTTTGTGAACAGCAGTTTTCAGCTCTTTCCACAGATTCTCGATTGGATTCAGGTCTGGACTTTGACTTGGCCATTCTAACACCTGGATACGTTTATTTGTGAACCATTCCTTTGTAGATTTTGCTGTATGTTTGGGATCATTGTCTTGTTGGAAGATAAATCTCCATCCCAGTTTCAGGTCTTTTGCAGACTCCAACAGGTTTTCATCCAGAATGGTCCTGTATTTGGCTGCATCCATCTTCCCCTCAATTTTAACCATCTTCCCTGTCCCTGCTGAAGAAAAGCAGGCCCAAACCATGATGCTGCCACCACCATGTTTGACAGTGGGGATGGTGTGTTGAGTGTGATGAGCTGTGTTGCTTTTACGCCAAACATATTGTTTTGCATCGTGGCCAAAAAGTTTGATTTTGGTTTCATCGGACCAGAGCACCTTCTTCCACATGTTTGGTGTGTCTCCCAGGTGGCTTGTGGCAAACTTTAGACGAGACTTTTTATGGATATCTTTGAGAAATGGCTTTCTTCTTGCCACTCTTCCATAAAGGCCAGATTTGTGCAGTGTACGACTGATTGTTGTCCTATGGACAGACTCTCCCACCTCAGCTGTAGTTCTCTGCAGTTCGTGCAGAGTGATCATGGGCCTCTTGGCTGCATCTCTGATCAGTCTTCTCCTTTTCTGAGCTGAAAGTTTAGAGGGACAGCCAAGTCTTGGTAGATTTGCAGTGGTCTGATACTTCTTCCATTTCAAAATGATCGCTTGCACAGTGCTCCTTGGGATGTTTAAAGCTTGGGAAATCTTTTTGTATCCAAATCCGGCTTTAAACTTCTCCACAACAGTATTACGGACCTGCCTGGTGTGTTCCTTGGTCTTCATGATGCTCTCTGCGCTTTCAACAGAACCCTGAGACTATCACAGAGCAGGTGCATTTATACAGAGACTTGATTACACACAGGTGGATTCTATTTATCACCATCAGTCATTTAGGACAACATTGGATCATTCAGAGATCCTCGCTGAACTTCTGGAGTGAGTTTTCTGCACTGAAAGTAAAGGGGCCGGATAATTTTGCACGCACCACTTTTCAGTTTTTTAATTGCTAAAAAAGTTTAAAATAGCCAATAGATTTTGTTCCACTTCACAATTGTGTCCCACTTGTTGGTGATTCTTCACAAAAAATTAAAATTTTATATCTTTATGTTTGAAGCCTGAAATGTGGCAAAAGGTTGAAAAGTTCAAGGGGGCCGAATACTCTCGCAAGCCACTGTAAATGTTTAATACATGTAACTTTACAGAATAGCAGACATTACTATGTAATAATCATTCATAACGGCATTCATTAGCAAAATAAGGGAAAAAACTAGGAATACTAATTGCAATATACATCAATAGATGCACACGAGGTAGAGCACATCTCACATAAAAATGTTTCTTTCACATACATAGATGATGGTTACAGTGCAGTATTATATAACAACTTGGCAGGAATTGGCATTTGCATATACGCGGAAGCGCTAATTAGTGCTGACTTAGAATTTACTAATGTGTGTTTCTTGCTAATGGTGCTAATTTTCATTCGCACATTCACCTGTTGAAATTTTATTTGGCTAAAATGGGAGCTATTATTTGCCATAGTGCCCAGTACTTCCTGGCGCTATAGTAAATGACCCCCATAGGCTTTTATTGAGATAACTTAAGGGGCTTTGGCAAAGAAAAAAGGCAAAAGCTCCTAAACATGAGTTTGGGAGCAGCAGAGTGCATAAGGCCTTATAATTATTTGAACATATATCTTTTAACTTTTAAGTTATGGAAATAATTTTTTGTTCAATTTTTTTTTTTTTTTTGCACAAAGAGTTTTATTGAAAATATATATCAACAGAATAGTACAAAACAGTGATGGATACATCTAGAATTAACAGGTATAAAACTGCGGGTATCCGGCAGGTAATACTGACATTCCAATATTTAAGCCAGGTCTCAGGCCGCTCAAGGCCGAGGCCAGGCGACATACTAAGAAGAGTCTTCATCTCGTGTTTACTAGCCTAGCTGTAAACTGCAAACACAGAATATTATGTTTGCAAACACTCTTGAACATTTAAAGGATGTCTAGCGAGATGTTATTGTAATACGTAACATTGCATAGATAATAAAGGAAAAGAAAAAAAAACAGAAACAAAATCAAATTAAATTGATTAACCTCAAAAAAATAACGTAGCCTTGTATGAAGTAATTTTTTTCTCTGTCCTTTTTTCTTTTTTTTCCTCCTCTTCGCTACCTTAAGTATCCATTCTCTGTAGACTTAAGCCCAAAGGCCTGAAAAAGAAAAAGGAAAGAGGAATTGAAAGTGGGAGAGAGGGGGTGGGAAAAGAGGGGAGAGGACCCTGGGGTGGGGGGGGCGGAGGCTCATTATAGGGAAAGAAGCGTTAGGTCAAATCTTGATGGACGATTATGGGTCACCCAGGGTTGCCATATCCTGACGAATTTATCATGCGTGTCCAATAATATGGCCGTAAGTTTCTCCTTTACCATGATATCATTCACACAATTTTTAACTGCCTCAAAACTGAGGTTTGGAGTTTACCAGGCCCTTGCTATGGTCAATTTAGTTGTGGTAAAAATATGTGCTGCTAGTTGGCGTTCAGGACGAAGAAGTTCTGCAATTGGTTTCCATAAGAGGGCCTCAAAAGGGTCCCGCTTTATAGTGGTATTAAAAAGATTGCGTAGTAGTGCGTATACTCTGACCCATAATCTGCAAACCCTGGGGCAGGTCCACCAGATATGCGCCATCGTGCCCTCCTGTGAGCACCCACGAAAACAGAGGGGGGAATAAGATGGGATGAAGCTTGCTAATCTAGCCGGGGTATAGTACCATCTATAGAAGACTTTGTAGGCGTTCTCCAAGAAGAGAACATTCTTAGAGCATTTGGATAGCATAATAGTCATACCTTGCCAATCCTCCGGGTCTAATTGTTTTCCGAGTTCGGCCTCCCACTGAAGATGATAAGGTCTCAATGGTGGCGTCTTGGAATTAATTATAGCAATATATATGAGGGAAATCAGACCCGAGGATTGGGAGCGCGATTTACAAAGACTTTCAAATGGGGTCATGGTAAAGGGGGCTGATTGGGATTTTGTAAGCTGTTGGAGAAAATGCCTAATTTGCAGATAACTATAATGTTCCTTAAGGGGGATATCGTGTGAGAAACGTAAAGCCGCGAAAGGGATGATCTTGGTTGGGGTGAATAACGAATGGATATCTGTAAAGCCGTTATCAGACCACCATTTAAACTGCAATGGATTATCACAACCTGGTTGAAATGAAGGGCAGTGGAGGAGGCGAAGTAATGGGAGATGAGGAGAAATTAGGCCTGCTGAGTACTTGACCGCATCCCACAGTTTAAGGGAGTGAGCCAGACAGGGACCTATGGTAGAGGGGCGATGTGCTTTAGGAAGCCACGGAAGAGAAGCTAGAGGTGTTGGGTGTGCGTCAACTAAATCCATGGTGGCCCATAGTGGCATTTGTTGTTTCTCATGGAGGTGAGATATTGGAGCAATACCCGCAGCCGTATAATATGCTCGTAAATTAGGAACTGAAAGGCCACCATTGATTTTGCGCGCGTAAAGTACCTGCCTCTTGATCCTGGGTTTCTTAGGGCCCCATATAAACTGCATAATTTTACGTTGATGTATTCGAATGATATGAGGGGGGCACATGGACTGGCCAAACTCTAAAATAATAGAGTAATTTAGGGAGGTACGTCTGCCGAACCAAGAAATCAGGAGTGTGGACCAAGAGGCAAGCATAGCCTCCAGCTTTCGGAAAAGCGGGGGGAAAATTGGCTTGGTATAATCCCGAGTATCTCGGAGTAAGTTTAATACCCAAATAGGGTAGTGAGGTTAACCACGAGAATGCCGATTGTAGGGATTCTAGTTCCAGGGCCCGAAGGTTGATAGACATCGCTTTAGATTTTGCCGGATTAACTGAAAGGCCTGAGAATGAGGCAAAGGAGTCTAAGAGAGAGAATAAATTGGGAAGGGAGATTCTGGGTTTAGTAATGGTTAATAAAATGTCATCCGCAAACAGTGACAATTTGTGCACGGTGCCTGCTACTTCTACTCCTGATATATCTGGGTGAGAGTGTATGGCCTCTGCCAGGGGTTCAAGTGCTAGTATATATAAAAGTGGGGAGAGCGGGCATCCCTGACGTGTTCCCCTCTTAATAGGGAAAATAGGCGATTCATATCCATAGTAACGCACTTTAGCCTGGGGGGAGCGATATATGGCTGAGACCCAACCCAAAAAGGAGGTGCCAAAACCGTAATGAGTGAGGACCTGTGTCAAATAGGGCCAGGATAAGGTATTGAAGGCCTTATTGACATCTAAAGAAAGAAACATTGTCTCTAGGGACCTTTCGTGAGCTATATGTTGGATTTGGAGGAGTCGTCTAATGGCATCTCCCGCCTGCCTACAGGGGATGAATCCCACCTGATCCTTTTTTATCAGGCGCGGTAGAAAGGAGTTTAGGCGATTGGCCAGAATTTTCGTCATTATCTTCATGTCAATATTAATTAAAGAGATTGGCTGAAAATTTGCCCAGGAAGAATGGTCCTTATCTGGCTTAGGAATCATTACTATGTTGGCAATGAGCAAATCTGGTGTAAATGTGTGACCTCCTTTGACCGAGTTATACATAGCCGCTAGGTGTGGGGCCAGAACCTCTGCAAATTTTCGATAATACAAAGCAGTGAAACCGTCTGGGCCTGGTCTTTTGCCCACTTTCAGTTCCTTAATGCACTGAATAACCTCCGAGACCTGTATATCTCGGTCCATTAGGGAGATGTGGGATTTGGATAGGGAAGGTAGAGATAACTCTTTTAAGAAAACATTCAGGCCCTGCATTGAAGAGTGATTTGGGGGGGAGTAAAGTTTGATTAGGTGATAGCTGAATTCTTCCAAGACCCTGTGGTGGTTCCCCGTGAGGATGTTATGGCGGGTGCGCAAGGTTATGGCGGTAAATTTCGGGATAAAAGTGCGTAGCCTATTGGCCAACTGAGCATTGGGTTTTTTTGCCTTAGCATACCATTTCTTTTTGTATAATCTTTATTTTGAGAACATTTCAGTGAAAACAGAAACATTACATAGAGCAAGCATTAATAGTGCGGCCCAAGGAGGGTTTACAGCGATACAGGTTTTTGCAACCATAACTATCACAAGTAATATTAAATCACAATTTTTGTGGCTTTAAACATCCTATTGATTCCTTACATCCCCGGGGAGCGAGCCCCGTCCGGTGACGGTCCCCCCCCACCTAGGATGCAAGTTGTTCAGGTGGGTATATGGAGCGCCCCCCCCGACGACCGCCCGAGGAGAGGGGGGCCTTCTGCCTCCAACAACCTCCCCCGGGCCGCCACCTCGGCGGGAGCACCCCCCCAACATCTATTTTCTGGTGTGCGAGACGCGCCCCCCCCGCCTCAACAGGGCCTAGAGGAGCCGGGCCCACGCACCCGTGTTTGGCCACTATTGCTGTGTTGCTCGCTGTTGCAGAGTGTTTACCCAGTTAGTATCCCGTCCATGGGTATAGGAAGATTGCTTACTCTATAAATCATAATTAATAATAGAAAATAGGTGAAAGAGGGGGAGAAAGAATAGATAAGGAGTTGGGGTGAGGGAAGGGTATGGGTAGATGGGCAGAGTGGGGAAGGTAGGAGAGGAGCATACCTTGTGTTTGAAGAAGTCACAGGAATCCGTGCCGAACGGGCCCCGACCACCGCACGTCCCTCAACATTCAATATGGGTCTTGTTCTTTATGAGGTATTGTTGACATTTAGGCGAGATCTCAGGGAAGGTTCTGCTAACTCTAGCAGGGCTATGTCTAAGCTGGAGTTTTCATGGTCAGGTTCTGTCATGTAATCATTCCAGGGGGTCCATATAATTTCGAATCTTTCTATTTTCCCCTTACAGGTCGCTATCCAGTGTTCGGCTTCCCTAATGTCATTCACTTTCTTTATCCAATCTGTTTTTGATGGGGTCTTGGTTTGTTTCCAATATATCGGGATGAGGCGTCTGGCTGCGTTTAGGAGATGTGGCAATACACATTTTCTATATTTACTGATTGGCATTTGTGGAATGTGTAGGAGGAAGTGTGCAGGTGACATAGGGATGTCGAGATCTAGAATCTCTTTTATTAGGTTTTTTATTTCACTCCAGTATGGCTGTATCAGTGGGCACTCCCACCAGATGTGGAGGAGTGTACCCTTTTGTCCACACTTTCTCCAACACAGGTCTGATGCCATAGGGTAGATGCGAGCTAAGTCAGCCGGGACCCGGTACCAACGCGTTAAAATTTTATAATTCGTTTCTTGAGATTTGGATTCTATGGAGCTCGAGTGGGTTAGATGGTAGAGGTGTGTTAATTGAGTTGGGGGGAGATCTATCTGTAAGTCCCTTTCCCATGCCCTTATGTAAGTTGGCCTGAGATTGTCTGTAGTGTTACTTAATAGGCGATACATTTCGGAGACCATATGGGGGATTGGGTCTTCTTCTATGAAAAAATTTTCAAAGCTTGTGAGAGTGGAAAGGTCTCTAATGGAATTCCCATTTGCCTGGAAGAAGTGGTGGAGCTGTCTGTATCTCCAGAAGTTCATTCTGGAGCCTTCGTGTCTCTTTTGTAAAGATTCAAAGTCCATTAATTTACCTTTATGCATTAGTTTCCCACAGCTGGCATTTCCATCATCCAACCAAGGGCCGAAAAAGGCCATCTGTTCTCCTGGTAGGAACCAGAGAAATCCCCCTAATGGAGCTAGTGGTGACATAGGAGGAGACAAATTTAGATTTGAGTTTAATTTGTCCCAAGTGGAGAGTGCGTGGAGTGTCAGAGGGTAGGTATCTTCCGACAGTCCCCTGTACTCTCTAGGTAGCCATGGCGCATAGGCCAGGTTCCTACCCGCTAGCCATTTTTCCAGGGAGACCCAAAGCTTGGACTGGGTGTGGAAGCGCCAACTGAGGATTCTTTGAAGGACTATAGCTCTATGGTATTTCAAAATGCCAGGAATTCCTAGCCCTCCCGCCAATTTGGATCGTTTCAGCACTCTCAAGGCTATTCTAGGTTTCTGCGAGTTCCATACAAAACCCGATAGTATACTATTGATCTGGGAGAAAAATTTGTTCGGAAGGGATATGGGGATCATTTGTAAGTAAAAAAGGATTCGGGGTAAAATATTCATTTTGATTATGTTGACACGCCCTATCCATGTGAAAGCAGTTTTAGTCCATTGTGAGAGGTCTTTTTTAATTATATTAAGGAGCGGGGGGAAATTCGTGGTGTACAGAGTATCATATCTGTCTGTCAGTTGTATTCCCAGATATTTAATTGAGGATTTGGCCCAAGCAAAGGGGAATGCATTTTGCAAGTTACTCATCAGGGAGGGAGGCAAGTGAACAGGTAAAATTTCTGATTTAGAGAAATTAATTTTAAAATTTGATAATGATCCGAATTCGTTCAGTTCTTTCATCAAATTTGGCAGCGAGATCAGGGGCTCCGATAGATGAAATAGGACATCATCCGCGTAGGCAGACAGTTTGTGTTCAGTCGTTCCGATCTTCAAGCCCTTTATGTTTACGTTCGCTCTGACAGTGCATAACAGCTGTTCAAGAACTAGGGCGAAAAGGAGAGGGGAAAGTGGACACCCCTGTCTCGTGCCATTTCGAATCGGGAACCGAGAGGATAGTACTCCGTTCACTTTAACTTGTGCACAAGGAGTGGAATAAAGAGCTAGGATCGAGGCTAGCATGCGTGGCTTGAGTCCCAGTGTCTCTAGTACCATTTTGAGAAATGTCCAATCGACCCGGTCGAAAGCCTTCTCGGCGTCAGTAGAAAGAATTACGTAAGGTTTTGAGTTTGGGCGGTTGCGCGCCCAATGTATGAGTTGGATGGCTCTAATTGAGTTATCTCTTGCCTCTCTCCCTTTGATGAACCCTGTTTGATCTGGGTGGACTATATTAGGTATAAGATTCCCAAGTCTGTTTGCTAATACCTTCGCCATTATCTTAATGTCAACATTAAGGAGGGATATGGGTCGGTAGCTTTGGGGTAGCATCGGGTCATTGCCCTCTTTGGGTAGCACTGTTATGTGTGCTAGAAGTGCCTCAGTGGGGATAGGATTCCCATCTGCAATGGTATTGAAATATCTGCACATGTGGGGGCTTAAAAGATGTAGGAACATTTTATAATATGTCCCTGTAAAGCCGTCTGGGCCTGGGATTTTGCCTTTGGGCAGGGATTTCACTGTTAACTCTATCTCTTCTGGTGATATTGGTAGATCTAGTTCAGTGCATTGGTCTTCGTTTAGGGGTGGAACACCGGCTGAAGCCAGGTAATCTCGTATGGCTGTAATCCTATTTGCCTGAGCATCTAAGGGGTGGTCAGTGGTCAAATTATAAAGTTGAGTATAGTATTCTTGGAACCCTGCGGCAATTCCAGAGGACTGGACCGAAACATCTCCATTTGGTGAGCGTAACTTATGGACACAAGTCTGGGCTTGTTTCTTACGAAGAGCTCTAGCGAGCATACGCCCACACTTATTACCATGTTCATAATATTTGTGCGAAAGGCGTCTGGCTTGTTTTCGAGTCTGTCTATCTAGTAGACGTGACAACAGATTTCGGAGTTCAGTCAACCTCTGTAATGCCTCAGGGCTCTCATTTTGTTTATGGTTTAGTTCTGCTTCTTGAAGGGCAGTCAGTACTCTTGTGAAGTCAGCTTGGAGCATCTTTTTGAGTTTGGCCCCTAAAGCTATTAGCTCTCCTCTTATTACAGCCTTATGGCCTTCCCATACTGTGCTTTCTTTCAGATCGTTAGTGGTATTCTCTCTAAAATAATTTGTGATGGCTTCCGACACTCCAGCTCCCACAACCGCATCATCCAGCAAATTTTCGTTTAATCTCCACGTCCATGCCCCACGAGAGCCGGACGGTAGTTTAAGGGTCACATCTACCGGTGCATGATCCGATATGGTGATGTTCCCTATGGATGCTGACTGTAGGAGCTCCAGTGCCCTCCGATCAACATATATTTGATCTATGCGGGTATAGACATTGTGTATTGCCGAATAATAGCTGAAGTCCCTCTCCGCAGGGTGTAAGGCCCTCCAGCCATCAACGAGCATGTGTGATTGAAGGGACTTACGGAAGTGTCTAAGGAAGGCGTAAGAGTGGGTGTGGCTAGAGTTGGAGGTGTCAATGGAAGGGTCTGGGCTGACGTTAAAGTCTCCTCCAAGGACTACAAATCCCTCCTTAAACTCTGTCAGGAGTTCAAGAGCCTTGTCTATGAAGGAAATTTGATTTGAGTTGGGGGCGTATATCGAGGCGAACGTGTATTTACATTCTGCTATGGTGCCTTTCAGGAAAACGTACCGACCTAATGGGTCTATTTTGCTATTTAAAAGTTGAAAAGGGAGAGGGGCGGAGCCGGCGGCCGGAGCTGATGGTGTAGTGTGAGGAGAGCTCCGTCACATCAGGAGACTGTCAGCAACTAATAGCGGCGTGTGACACTTGAAATCTGACCCCTCAGACAGCGGAACACAAGGGGATACCGATCCTAATGATGGCCAAACGCAAGGAGAGAGAGGGACCCAGAAAACTAACGGACTTCTACACCACAGTCCCGGGCAGAGTCTCTCAAAATGGCGCCGGCGCGGGAGACGTCTCTCCTCAGCACAGCCGTCCTCACAGTGACACAGCCTGTACTGACACTGGTGAGTTGCCTGTGTCAGGCACTACTCCTCTATCACCCCCATCTGCCTCAAACAGTCCCCTTAAACAAAAAAGGAGACTCAGCTCTCCCGCTGATAACACAAATCAGCAAGACACAGAGGTACAGGACATGGAGCAAACTGACATGTATTCACAAAAGCTAGACGCCCTGCCTGCCTCTGGTCTGCCTCTGACTGATACAATGATGAAAGAAATGATCCTTACCCTGAGAGGAGCAATCCAGCAGGATATTACTAAGCTTACACGCTCCACAAATAGAGAGCTGACAGCTCTGGGGGACAGGGTTAATTATGTGGAGAATAAAATGGGGGATTTTTATGAAGCTCACAATGAACTTGTGGATGCTCACATGGAACTAGCAGACAAGTTCACAGCTCTCCACCTAAAAGTCACAGACCTCGAGGACCGCTCACGCAGAAATAACGTGAAATTTAGGGGGATCCCCGAGTCGGTAAAACCATCTGAATTGCGCACTTTTCTCCAACAATTAATGATAAAAGCTATGCCGTCCCTTACACTTGCAGATGTCATTATTGACAGAGCCCACAGGCTGCATAAACCACCTCATCTCCCTGAGAAGATCCCTAGAGACGTCATTGCCAGAATACATTTCTTCCACATCAAAGACCAACTCATGAGATTCTCCAGACAAAATAATACACTTCCAGACCCCTATGCAGGGATCACAATATATGCAGACCTCTCCCAAGCCACCATGAAGGCCAGGAACAACCTGATTCCTATCACAAAACTGCTGAGGAATCATAAAATACTTTACAGATGGGGCTTCCCCACTAAGCTCATGCTGGAAAAAGATAACGCATGGTATACCATTTCGTCCCTGGAAAAGGGATTGGAACTGATGCGCAATTGGGGACTCCTTCCCCGTGAAGCCTACCCAGAATCCTCGGATTCTGCAACTTCTAGATCAGGCTCTAATTCCTACCGCAACACTAAAGGGTACCGTGACGGCTGACCACCACCGTGCTCAACATATGAGGCCAACTACCTGGAAAAATTTTGAAAGAATCTCCCCTTAGTTCACCAATTGCAAACACGCATATATTTCCTACCATACAAGTCGCCTGATGTTCGGCTGCACTGGAAATTATTTTCATGATTTTACCCCACTATTGTGTTTGGGATATTCCCGAATCCATCCAATTGAAGTTTAATGTTTTTTATTCCTTTTTTCTGTTTCTCGTTTTTATTTTTTTGTTAGTCAATCCTACATTCTTGTGGAACATTCACGTAAACGTACTAGCCCACTCCACTGCACTGGAATCAATTCCTAAATCACATCAAATACCTCCATGCACCACTAGATGTCGCCAGAGCACCATTGAAGTTAACAATGTCCATTAAAGTGATGTCCATCAACGCAAGAGGTCTCAACAGCCCATTTAAACGTCGTATGCTATGGAAGACGGCCTTAGAAATGAACTGTGACATTCTTTGTGTGCAAGAAACACATTTCTTGGATCAGAACCCGCCTCAATGCTCCCACAACAAGTTTTCACATGTCTTCACAGCAAATGACTCTAGTAAACATAACGGTGTACTTATAGCCATTAAAGATTCTATTACATTTAAATTAATAGATAAACAGCTAGATAGCCATGGTAGGTATATTATCTTAATAGCTGAAATCAATAGCAATATTTATACATTAGTAAATCTGTATGCCCCTAACAAGAAAACAATGAAGTTTCTCCGTCAAACTCTACAAAAAGCTAAAAGGTTGAAAAAGGGTAACCTGTTGATATGTGGAGATTTTAATTTAATTTTAAATGATGTACTTGACTCCTCCTCTGTGGGGCGGAGACGTAGACCATCCCTGGGTAACTATTGCCTAGAAGAAGAATTATACGATCCTTGGCGATGTCTCCACACCACAGAGCGGGATTACACTTATTTCTCACCAGTCCATAGAAATTATTCCAGGATAGATTTCTTTCTTACAGACAAATACACATTACAAAGGGTGACAAAGGCAGATATCCACAATATTACCTGGTCCGACCACGCCCCCATTACGATCGAATTACTAGACACAGCCAAAACTACTTTTACACCTCTGTGGCGCAATAATACTTACCTCCTCTCCCAACCCCGAATTCAAAAAGAGGTCAATAAACAACTTGAAGAGTATTTTACATTTAATGAGCAACCGGGAATCCACCCGACTACAGTTTGGTGCGCTCACAAAGCCTTTTCTAGAGGCTTACTGATACAAATAGCAGCCAGGGAAAAAAAGAAAAAAACGCAACTTATATCGAGACTTCAAGAACGAATCGCTGACCTAGAGAATAAACACAAAAAACACAATGACCACTCTCTATTACAGCAACTAACTTCCTGTCGGGAAGAACTAAAACAAACATTGAAATCTGACTATGACCTTTACTTTAAAAGGCTCAAGCTTTCATATTATTCCCAGAACAATAGGGCAGGGAAACTATTAGCCTCTCAATTAAAGAAGAGGCACAACCGCACAAACATCTCGGTGATTAAACACCACAATAATAATCATTCATATCACAATCCTAAAGATATTGCCAATACCTTCAAAGATTATTATGAATCTTTATATAACCTCAAACTAGACAAGAACATTCACCAACCCACTGAGACTGAAATTAAGGAGTTCCTCAGAAAGATTGACCTTCCCTCCATAGACACAAATTCACTACAACTATTAAACAAACCCTTTACTGCGGCTGAAGTTCATGAAGTGATTAAACATTTACCTAAACATAAAGCCCCTGGAGCAGACGGCTTTTCTGCCGAATACTATCAAGCGTTCTCATCAACGCTCGCCCCCAAACTAGTAGACCTCTTCAACATAGCGGCAAATACTGGCACATTTCCCAGTGAAATGCTTCAAGCTATTATAGTGACTATACCAAAACCAGGAAAAGACCCCTCCTTACCACACAATTACAGACCCATCTCATTACTAAATTCCGATCTAAAAATCTTCGCCAAAGTACTAGCAAACAGATTATTATATATAACCCCCACCCTTATAGGACTGGAGCAGGTGGGATTTGTCAAAGGAAGGCAGGCCCCGGATAGTACTAGAAGAATGATTAACTTACTTAGATACGCAGAAATCAAACATACACCCAGTATATTCGTAACCCTAGACGCAGAAAAAGCGTTTGATAGAGTCCATTGGACATACCTATCTCACACGCTCTCCAAATTTGGCCTAAATGGATTTTTACACTCAGCCATCATGTCACTTTACTCAACGCCCTCAGCCAGAGTATATGCATCGGGTATACTTTCTGACTCTTTCAACCTTACCAATGGTACCCGTCAAGGTTGCCCCCTATCCCCTATAGTATTCTCCCTAGCCATAGAACCCTTAGCAGAACTTATCAGAAATACTGTCGAAATTAAAGGACTCCCGGTAGGTCTTAAAGAACACAAAATAGGGCTCTTTGCAGACGACATAATCCTTACCCTGACCAACCCTGAGTACTCCCTACCCAAAGCCACAGAACTCTTACATCAATTTGGGGATATAACATACTACAAACTCAACACTTCCAAATGCTTTGCCCTGCCTCTAAATATAACTGAGAACAGTAAAGACAACCTTAAAGAAATATTCCCCTGCAATTGGGACTCACCCTCTATCAACTATCTAGGTATCCAATTGACTCACCCTATCTCTAAATTATACACTGCCAACTTCCCTCCCCTTCTAGCACACATACAGGCAGAATTCTCCCAAATCTCTAAATTTTACCTAACCTGGGTTGGACGTATAGCTGCATATAAAATGCAAATACTTCCCAAACTACTCTATCTCTTCAGAACCATCCCGATCCCAATTCCACAAAAATTTTTCTCGAATTTGGCGTCACTCTTGAACAAATTTATCTGGCAACACAAAAAACCCAGAATTGCACTGACGACTCTATATAAACCGAGATCACTCGGAGGAGGGGGTCTGCCAAATGCTTATGCCTATCATCAAGCTTCCTTATTGGACCAACTGAAGTTCTGGTTCTCCTGTCGAGAGGACAACCTATGGTCCCACATAGAACAACATGTCACACCAGGTCATGACCTTACAGCGCTTCTTATGGCAGCCACCATTCATCATAAACCCGTAATACCGGACTACCCAACAGTGCAAGCATCACTCGAGGCTTGGTCCCTCCTGACTAAAATTAAGCTTACAGATGAACCATCCCACACGCTGCACTTACCTCTCACAGCCTATGCATACCTCATACCACACTTTTCAACTCACCACTGGAAACAAAAAGGCATCCACTACGACACTGCAGAAATAGTGAACCCTACAGCAGTGGACTCCTTTATGATTCAACAAATTAAACAATATAATAAAAAATACCCAACCACGCCCACAAAAATTCCATTAATCGTATGGAATTTTCTAATGAACAAGCACAAATCTACAGCTAAAGGTATATCGCTGTGCTATAGATACTGCAACTTCCACACTACACGAACCAAGCTCCCAACCATGCATAAGTGGGAAACAGAACTGCAAAAGTCCTTTACACTACCACAATGGCTCACAGCTATTAAATACAATAGTACGTCTTCAGCGTGTGTAGACCACTGGGACAACTCCCATAAAATTCTTCATAGATGGTACATAACTCCCATGCGCCTACACACTATGAACTCCTCTTTATCCCCACTATGCTGGAGGAATTGTCATACTAATGGAAACCTATTACACGTCATGTGGCACTGTAAAGTTCTGAAAAAATATTGGACAGACGTATTCTCTCTAATCTCAGACACAACCAACTCCCAATGTACTCCCTCTCCAGAACTAGCACTACTATGCCTGGGGATAGACTCCTTCCCATATACACACAGAAAAGTGGTGGTACATATACTATTTGCAGCTCGTATATCTATAGCAGCGAACTGGAAATCCACTACCCCGCCAGATATAAAGGAAGTTATCGCCAAGGTGAATTCACAAAGCCTCATGGAACGTATGCTGGCATACAAGGAGGGTCGAGCGCATACCTACCACAAATTTTGGGATATCTGGCTATCAAAGCACGATCCCGTCTTGCGTTGATGATACTAAAATTAATTGGTAATTGGAAAAAGACCACGTCTATTGGTGTTACATTTCATCCAGTGCAGGAACTTACGTTTTATCAATACTGAATAGTTATGTTTGGTTATATTTTTTTTATTTTGGTTTGAGTAAACATTTAATGTTTATACAAAGCTGTTACAACCACTATATTCTAATTGATGTTGGTATTGTTATCAATGGCTTTAGGTTCAAGTACTTTTGTTGCTATCGATTTGTAACTAATATGAGGCGACCATATTCTGGGTCGCATTCCCCAGTCCTGGAAGGGCATACATATAGCCTGCTCACAGTGTGTTCCCGGTAGGGGTGACAGGCTCTTACTGTTAATTTTATCTCACTAACCGAACTCTCCAGGCACTACAACTCGGATTAAAGACTCCACAGTTACTATTTTTTGTTTTACCTCAAGAACCTAATCTACTCAGATGTGCTTACATTATTTCTTTCTTGAATATATGAACATCTTTGTATACCTACTATATTTGTATTTGTACAAAAAATTTAATAAAAATCTTAAAGTAAAAAAAAAAAAAAATAAAAGTTGAAAAGGGCATGTTTTGTGAATCGCTATTGAGGTTCCTTTAGATTTGGCGGTTGGGGAAGTGCTGTGAAACCACTGGTTATATAAATGGGTCGGAAGTCTGGGTAAGGAGAGATGGGTAAAATGGGTTTCTTGTAAAAACACTATTTGTGCCTTCAGTTTTTTGAGTTCCCACCATAATTTGCTTCTCTTCCCCGGGGAGCATAAGCCTCTTATGTTATAGGATATTACCTTCAATGTAGACATGATGGGTCAGGTGGTTGGACGCATGTCGCGCGATCGAGCCCGTCCGGCACGGAGCCCCTAATGAAGCATCGCTCCTGTGAAAAAAGGGGTGGGATAGGGAGGGGATGGGAGAGGCCAGAAAGGTAGAGGGAAAAAAGGCACAAAGAGAGTATTGTTAAAACATGTAAAACAGTACAACTAATGAGTAACATTGATAATGAGCAGGGGTTCTGCTTGTGAGGTGTGAGGTCTGCCCTAATAGCAGGGGAGGCCTCAGACCTTAAACTAATGTCCCAACTAGGGACAATACCCAACAAGGGGCGGCCTACGTGGGGAAACATGAACCTAAACACGGGGGGAGACATGGGGTGCCGTCTCCGTCCACCGCATCAGTAGAACTTGGTATATAAACAGGGGGGATCATTCTAGGGGGGTGTATGCGACCTGACATTGTATGGGGCCTAAGTAAAAGTGGGTAGGACAATAAGACCAGGAAGGTGGTTTTCGCATGAGTTCATCTGGTTCATGGACTTTGTCAGCGAGTGTCCCTCTTTTATTGATTGTAGCTAGTGATCGTAGATAATCTGAAGATTTGCTCGCGGGTATCTTGCTTCGCATATCCAATTGGGAAGAAAGGGGGGCAAAGTCTCAGAGTGTGAGTATGGATCTTTTTAATAGTTCATCCATAGTCCTCAGGGTATCACATATGGGCTGCGTATGAGTTGTAAAAGTTATCCATATTTATCGAGGTAGCACATGAGGACTGCGGTGTTAGTCTCTTGTGGTGAAGGGTCTTGTTTCAGTGTCTTGATTCTGGTGCTGTCTGTCTCTTCTGCGGTTCTTGCGGGAGACTGTTGACCACTGAGATGGGGTTTGAGTCCCGGGAGCATTAAATGTGCTTCTCCAATCTGGAAAGTCCACTGGAGCCAGGTCAAGAGTGGAAAGGAAGTTCGGTAGGTCATCCTTATTGCGCAGAGTGACTTGGTGTCCATTTTTTGTCACTTGTAAAAAGAAAGGGAAGCCCCAGCGGTATGGCAGACCCGCCTCTTGAACGGCATTCAGGAGTGGACGCAGAGCCCTGCGTTGCATGAGGGTGCGTCTGGATATATCCTGGTAGAAAAATAAGTGCGCGCCATCAAAATCATAAAATGGCTTACCACGCATTTTTTGCATAATGCGGTCTTTCAGATTATACTTGTGAAGTTTGAAAATTATGTCCCTAGGATTGTCCATGTCTTGGGATGGAGGTCTCAGGGCTCTATGTGCTCTGTCAATTTCTATCGGTGTAGTTGCAGATAGGCCTAGTATATCCCTGAAGATGTCTGTCAGTGTGGGGATAATATCCCTTGAAGCTGTGGCTTCAGGCAGGCCTCTGATCCTTATGTTGGCTCTCCTGCTGCGATTTTCAGCGTCATCCAGCTGGCAAAGCAAGCTTTCAATCTGCTGGCTTTGTATTTGGCATTGTGATTGCAGTAGAGCAATAGTGGGGAGAGCCTCCTCCAGTTTTTCTTCAATCGATTCTATTCTGTTACCCAAGTGAGTGGTATCAGTTTTCAATTGGGCTATGTCCTCAGTAAAGGCTTTCTCCACTCTGTTTGTGAAGCGCTCTAAGTCCTCTTTGGTAGGTAGGGACATAATGTGGCGCCGAATGTCCTCATCACTGAGATAGTCAGAGATCTCAGAGCGGCCTCCCAGAGAAGCTGGGGAAGCACAGGGGGCAGAATCACTCACCGACCCTGGAGATGGAACCGGAGATGCTGGGGAGTTTGTTCCCTTCAGTGCCCGTGTTGTGGCTGCTGTTGGCTGGGAGGACTTGCTCGCCTTCTGGGCCTTCCCGGGCGGCGCCATCTTGGATGGTTCGCGGCCTTGTCCTCGGGCCCCTGTGAAGTAGGAATCCAGCTGTCCCTGCCTGGAACTGTCGGTCCTTGCCGGTTGTGGAGGTTGCCTGAGCCTCTGTGACATGTGGGGAGTCTGTAGCGGCGATTTACCCCCCGTTTTTAGCTGATTAGTGCGGCGGTGGAGCGGAGCTGAGGCAAGACACAACCTCACTCCTCCATGTTCAGGACACGCCCCCAGCATACCATTTCTGGCGGGCCCAACGTAAGGAACGGTCCGCTTCGTCTGTCAGACATAGATCCAAGTCTGTAGGGCTTTGTCTAAAGATCTGCGATTAGCAGGGGTAGGGTTTAACTTAAAGGCCGCCGAGCGGTCCTCCAAGTTCTGCTCTAACTTGCGTCGGGCCTGAATCCTTTCTCTTTTGCGTTGGGACGCTATTCTAATAACGCGACCCCGGAGGACAGCTTTATAAGCCTCCCATAGTGTTATTGGGGATGAGACAGAACCTGCATTGAGTCTAAAGTATTCTGCAGAAGCTTCTTGGATTTCACTGAGGATCGGTTTGAAGGATAAAAGTGAGTCATTCATCACCCATGGAGCATGTTGTGGTTTGCTATGTAGGGAGTGACAGACGGTTAGAACAGGATCGTGATCTGACCAAGGGACTGCTAAAATCGAGACCGATTCTATTAAAGGGAGATGTTTCCATAACACAAACGAATGATCGATTCTAGAATGGGAGTGATGAGGATGGGAATAGTGTGTGTAGTCCCTGCCCATGGGATGAAGCTCTCGCCATATGTCCACTAAATCAAGATTTTGTAGGGTTAGCAAGACTTTTTTTGAAGCAAGGGAGGGAGCTTTATGATCCGCCGGGTATTTATCAAGCGCAGGATTGAGCGTCACATTAGAATCACCCGCCAACAGGAGGGTGCCTCTCTGGTGGACCTGCAACAAGGAGCAGACATGAGACAGAAATGGGCCCGGATTGTCATTCAGGGCGTAATAAGTCATAATACTTACTTCATTGTCCTGAACAGAACCCTGCAGGAGAAGGTGTCTACCATTAGGGTCAGCTATCAGCTTGTTACAGATAAATGGGATTGATTTACGTATAGCTATAAGGACCCCTCTCTGTTTAGTGGAACCATTAGCCATATAGACTTGGGGATAGTTTGCCGCAAAATATTTGGGGCAGGAAGAGGAAGAAAAGTGTGTTTCCTGCAAATAGGCAATGTCTATTTTTTGTTGCTTAAGGTAGTTAAAAACCTTAACCCGTTTTTGGGGGGAATTCATGCCCTGAACGTTCAGGGACAACCAATGAAGGGTCATTGGGTCTGAGATGTGACGTTATGGATTACTCCATCCGCACACCCCAGGGTCCGAGGGAATGGGGAAAAGGAGAGGGAGAGAGAGGAGAGAGAAAAATAGTAAAAATAGGAAAGAACATAAGATATAGGAATACCGATAAGAACTCGGAGAATAGTATGTAGTGTGTACATTGATGTATCACGTCGTGGGAAACAGGGCCCACAATGGGGTGGGACCATAGCCAAGACAAGTATCTTAGCCAGGTGCCAACTTTTGAGGGGAGCAGTGGTCCGTCTGAACCACCGACCTATAGTGAAGATAATACAATCAAGTTAAACAAAATGAACATAGAATTTAAACAATACTTAGAAATAGCGTCAATATAAGTAGCTTAAAATGAATTACAGTATGAGAACCTCAATGAGTTATTGATATTTGGAGGTGTAGATGCGGGAGTCCCCCCCGCCCCCAGGGGCGACAGCCACAAGACCATACACCCCAGAAGGCGGGTCGGGACCCCACATCAAAGTCAAAGCGCCAGCCCTATCACTCCACTGAACAGGAGTGAAGGGCCTCGGTGTGTAAACAAAAACAACCAACCTACATAACAGTCAGTGGAGGCGTGTCCCTAGCCTAAAATCATTTACCCTTCTCCCCCCACCCCAACAGGTCTTGAAAGTGATGTATTACTTCTGATTAACCCTCCACTCCACGAGAGCCACCAGAACGGTAGAAGTGGTTTGGGGGGCAGACCAGTGCTGGAGACCCAACAGGGGACCCCATATGGGGTGGTCCATGCCCGGGACCGCCATCTCACAAGTGGGGCAGTCTACAGTCGGGCAACGCCCACCCCAGCCAAGCAGTAGTCAACTCAATAGAGCAAAGGTACGGCAGGGGGACGTCCTCCAAGACAAGCTGCTGGACTCCTTAAGTTAGGTTGGAATTTAGAACAAGAACAGTCAGTAACACACAGACCATAAAAAAAGAAAAACAAGTGAAATGCACATCAAGGGAGGATGGGGACTTTCATCCGTTATTGGCTTGTTGGAAACGTTGGGCCTGCAAGTCCCGCAGCGCCTGGGATCCAGATTGTGATCTTTGTGATGCTTGAGAAGATTGACGAGGTGGTCTGGCGGGGCCTGGTCGGGAATGTGAAGCCTGGGCATCAGGTTGGGACAGAGGGATGTCTAGTTGCAGATCCTGGAGATGCTGATTTAGGCCTAATGGGGAGGTGGCATGGAACTGGCGACCCTGATGGGAGAAAGAAAGTTTGAAGGGGAACCCCCATCTGTACTTGATCTGATGGGATTGTAGAACTTGGAGATAAGGCTTAAGACCTCGGCGCCTGGCAATTGTGACCGGCGAGAGGTCCGCGAATATTTGGAGGGGGTTGCCTTGGAAAGAGATATCCCGCTGCTCTCGGGCAGACTGTAAGAGCTTCTCCTTGGTCCTATAATAATGGAATTTGATGATAACATCCCTCGGGGGACCTTCGGAGGGTTTAGGGGCCAGTGACCGGTGGATGCGGTCAAATTCCAGCCTGACCACCAGAATCTCAGGGGCCAGTTCTTGGAAAAAAGCTGTGGCTGTTCCCTGCAGGTCAGTGACCGTTTTGGGGATGCCGCGGATACGAAGGTTGTCCCTGCGGGCCCTATTTTCCGCGTCCTCTAATTTATCTCTGAGAGCGTCTATTTCTGCGGACATTCTGTCTACCTCCTCCTCATGGCCTTCCAACACAGTGGTGGTCATCTCTAACAATGCTGCGGAACTTGGCTAGCATGGCATCAGAGTCAGCAGGGTGAGGACTTACATGGTCCGTGGGAAAGAGATGGAGACTTTCGGCGGGAGATTCCTGTCCCAGTTCAGAGAGCTGTGGGTCCTCATCAGATTCAGGAGGATTGGGCGCCATTTTAGATTTGCTTTTGGCTGGGGCTGGAGATTTGCTGTTGCTCTGCCGTTTTTTTAGCTTGTTTTTTGTGGAGCGGTACATCACCGCTTGTGGCTCCAGGTATTCCTCTATCCTGTGAGGTACAGTGTTCCCCTCCTCATATCGTCTATGTTGTATTAGGCCGGGTAACGGTTTCCAACGGCACGGAACGGAGGGTTCAGACTTCCATTACCCCCGCTCGCGCGTATGCGCCCCTCATAGGCAGTGATTTACATAGCAAGGGAAAGGATTTTGTTAGACATGATGGGGCCGTTAGTCAGTAGCCCTGTGGATTTGTATAGTATTTGTGGGGGGGTGATGGTTGGGGGAAGTGGTCCCTAATGTTCCGTGAAGAAATGGCCAGCCGGGTATTGTAGGATAGTCAATAATCACTTGTAGCCTCTTCCCTCACTGTAACAAGCAGACTGAGGCCAGGTATGATGGATGATGTATTAGGGATGCCTGTGTGCAGAAGGTCCAGGACAGTGTGGCAGAGGCAGCAGCTAGTGGGGCACACCAAGCTACCTAATCTTTTGGCTGAGCCAGGCAGGCAATCTCCGGCAGTATCCCAGGCCCTGGGAGGGACCAGGGGGTTTGAGGACACAGATGAGGGAAGGAGGCCTGCGGTCAGGTATGGGCCGGACCGATCATGACGTCCCTCGGCGGGGATAGGGCTTAAGGAGAGAGCGGGGATCCACAGGCCTTAATAGGCCGCACTAGGCCGGACCAGACCACGGCCGCTACGGGCGTCCCCGGAGCTCGGTAGAGCCTCCGGACCGTGCTAGGAGTGCAGGGGGACAGTCTGTGAGTACGGATGGGGGTCCCCTTACCTCCAGATCCGTCCGTTTGGTGATTCCCCTGGGAGGCCTCGGAGCGGCAAGACGGCGGGAGTCTGGAGGCTATACCTCACTGCCTCTTATGGACCGGCTTCCTCAAAAATAATCTTAGATGCCGCTGCAGGGAGTCCTGGAGGGTAATCTGGCAGGTTGTTGTGAGTTTTTTTAGGGCATATGTGCAGGGATGCAGGTGGATTAAGAAGCAGGGCTCCAGAGCTCTTCAGCAAGACGTCCGCCGCCGTTCACGTCCGGACACGCCAGCTTGTTCAATTTTTTTATATGAATCTTTATGTGATGCTTGATTTTTTTTTTTCCACATGGATATTTATTTATTTTGTTTAATGCTGCACAATTTGTTAATGCTTATTTAATTTATAATTTTCTGTGAGTGAATCACAGGGTATAAGAACTTGCTGAGACTATTTATATAAAGGTTTTTATTTTTTTTGCGTGGTGACAACCTGTTTTTTACTCTCATCTCCAGTCCAAGACATATTTAAAAGATTGAAATACCACTACTACTGGTACAGTTTCTCAATGACCAGCCCTATCCTGACCAGCAGTCCTTCTCATTTAAAGATGTTAGGACACAGTAGTTTCATACACAGTAGCTTTTAAAGTTAGCCTGACCCACACAAACAAGGAGAGGATAATTCTCCTCCTTCTCCTCATAGTTTGCCATGCCATCATATAAAAAGGCAGACATATGGAAGCTGCCATTGCCATTAATATTGATTTAAGTCACTGACAGACATTAAAAAAGAAGAAAGCAGGGGTGTTACCTGTGTTAGAGGAGGACAGTCAGTGGGAAGATGCCATGGAAGGGAGGTCAGTATTACAGGCAATAAGTCAAACTCAAGAGTGACCCACTGCTTAAGGGAACTGTGATGGAATCAATTTAGTACCCTGCTAAATAGTGCCTTGAAAAAGTATTCATACCCCTTAAAATTTTCCACATTTTGTCATGTTACATCAAAAACGTAAATGTATTTTATTGTGATTTTATGTGATAGACCAACACAGAGTGGCGCATAATTATGAAGTGAAAGTATAATATAATAAACATTTTTTTTACAAATAAATATCTGAAAAGGCATTGTATATCGTACCTGAGTCTATCCGAGGATTTAGGCCAAATACATTTAAATAGTGAAGACTGTGCCAATCTAAAGAATGAATGTGGGACTTGAATCGGATCATTTGAAAAATATAGAGAAATCTTGGGAGGATGTCCATCTTAAAAAGGGACATCCGTCCCAACCATGAATGTCGCATTGGTGACCATCTCTGGAGGCGTTGTTGCATAGAATGCAAAAGCGGGTGGTAGTTTAACTTGTATAATTTATGGAGTTGCCCAGGTATCTGGATCCCAAGATATTTAATAAACTGCTGGGCCAATTGGAAATAAAATTTATTAGCAAGAGAAACTTGGGTCCTTGCAGAAAGAGAAATATTTAAGCAATGTGATTTGGCTGCATTGATTTTGATTTTGTCTACTCCGCCGAATACTCAATCGGTGGCCATCTTGCCTGTAACTTCTCTGCCCTCAGCGTCAGTGGGGATACAGACATACTCCCTGATGGCGGCTTGCGTGGCTTCAAACCTGGCTGGCCCTTCATCCATGCCTCAGGCTGACCCAGGGCTGCAAGAAGAACACTCTACTTTTGTGATCCGAGCAGCCATCACTGCAAGTAAGTCCTCTGTGGAGGGGAAGATAGATACCCTGACCATTGAATGTGGCCTGATTAGGCAGGACATGAATAAGTTCAGGGGCTGCCTTACTGAAGCAGAGCAGTGCATCTCAGTACTAGAAGATGCCTCTGCGTCCACTACACAAACTGTGGCGGAACTCCAGCATCAAGTTAAGATCCTTATGGACCGCTCAGAAGATGCTGAAAACCATCTCAAACGCAATAATGTCCAGGTGGTTGGCCCTGATTCTGTAGTGTTTGCCGAATCCTTTTTTAAATGGCTCCTGGGACTGCAACGCTTGTCCCCAGTATATATTGTGGAACATACACACTGGGTCCCCATGGGTTGGAGGCCTGCTGGTGCATGGCTGCGCGCTTTTCTGGTTTGTCTGCTTAATTTCAGGGATAGAGATCTAATCCTGGCCGAGGCTCGTAAGCACCCTGACCTAAAGTATAAAAATGCTGTGATACATCTATACCCTGACTTCCAAGACCTGCAGAAAAATGACGTTCCTTCACTGATGTCCGCAGACGCCTGAGAGAGAAAGGCCTGGTGTATAATATGTATCATAGTCGCCTGTTAGTTATTCATAATGGATCTGCAAAAATTTTTTAATCCCCTGCAGATGCAGTAGATTGGTTGGATTTCATTGCATGAAGATAAGGTTGGGCTTCCCGTGCTGCCAGCCTTGTGCCTATGGTCTCTGGGCAACTGTCTACTTACCTTTTGCTATGGCAATCCTGAAAGTTATTGTTCATGTTGTTGCAGTTCTCCGTTAAGAATCTTGTTTCTCTGTTACAGTGGTGTTCCCTGAATAGATGAACTGTGTTAAGGAATCCGGAATCATCCATCTACTGCGGGAATCCAAGGTACTGTTTCTGGACCCTTTGACTTATCTGTTCATCTCAATTACCCCCTTTATGAGCGGATGAACTCTTGTAACACTCCGCTGATGTTTTTCACATTTTTGGGACTAAAGTTTCTCCGGGAGTTTTCTTCTGTTTCCCCAGTGCAAACAGAGACTTGGGTCTTCCTACTGTTCATTTTTCTGCAATTCTGTATTTTTTTCACTTTTCTTTGTTTTTTTAAAAATTTTTCCTTTTTGTTGTGTATTGCCCAGAGGGATCGCACTGATGGGCCTTATGTCTGCGTAGTACAATATGCAATGTCTATATGCTATAATATTGAGGTGTGTGGTTCTCTGCATCTGGGTGCCCATCCTTGGCCTCCTCCCCTGCATGGTTCTTATCCTGTCTTCATGCTAAACAACACTTTTCCTTATGAGTGACCTCAAACATATTTCATGGAATGTCCATGGCCTGAATTCCAAATTCAGGAGAGCACTGGTCCTTCGATATCTAAAATCCCAAGATCCTCATATTGTCCTCTTGCAAGAGACACATTTGATGGGTAGTAAAGTGCTCTCCTTGAACAGGGCCTGGATGCAGAGGGCCATACATTCAACACATTCATCATATGCTAGGGGGGTAGCTATCCTAATCCACAAGGAGCTGGCCTGTTCCATAGAACATGTTGTAACAGACCCTCATGGGCAGTATGCCATAGTGGTGTTAACAGTCAAATCCCAACTATTGGCGATAGTAAACTTGTATGTTCCACCCCCTTTCAAACACCAGGTACTATATAAGGTGTTAGAGAAGGTGGCCACCTTTGGCCCATTGAAGTTGTTGGGTTATTTCAACAACATAATGGATTATGCCCTGGATACCTCTAACCTCTAACCCGACTCATGTGCGTAATCTGGATCTTGGCCATTAGACTGACTCGGCGGCTCTGGAGAAGATATGGCGATGGAAACACCCTGTGTTACTCCTGTGTTACTCCTACCTTTCCCCCGTTAGTGCCTCCTCCCTTATCGATTTGGCCTTTTCCAACCCAGCTCTGTTGCCCCAGGTTACGGAGGCCTGCTACCTGGCTGGGGGATCTCCGATCATGCTCCCTTACAAGTTACATTGAGTCTAACAGTGCACAGACAGGCTGGAATCTGGAGGCTGCATCCAGGTTGGGTGACTGAGTCTTTGGTAGAGTCTTCGGTCACATAGCTCATGCAGGAGTACTGGGAACATAACAAGGGCACAGCAGAACGTCCGGTAGTGTGGGATGCCTTTAAGGCCTCCACTAGGGGACTGTATGTGTTGGCCATTAAAGCTGCCAGAGTAGAAAGTTATTCTATTTCTGAGGAACTCCAGTCTCATGAAATACAATGTGCCCAGCCCCACACTGATACACCTTCCTCCTCCTCCTTGGCTGATCTACAGATGGCTAGGAGGGCATTACTGGTTCACTTCCAAATCTCACCCAGTGCAAATTAAAAACCAGAGCTGAGGAATTGTTCGAGAAGGGTGACAAAAATGGGAAACTACTGACTTATCTGACTGCAGATGCTCGGGTGCACACTGCGATCCCTTGCATTTCTTTATCAGAGGGTACAGTTGTGAGAGATAGAGAGGGTATCATGTAAGCATTTGTCTCTTACTACTCAGATTTATACTCTGCCAGTGCCACCCTATGAACACCAGGTTCTAAAGGATCTGCTGGTTTCCCTTTCGATCCTGGTGCTGCCAGAAGAGGTGGCGACCAGGCTGGATGCACCCTTCACGGACAAGGAACTGGCGACCGCTATCGCTTCTTTTCCTATTGGTAAGTTGGCTACAGACATTAACCTTTGGAGGGTTTACACCCATTAGATACAGAGAGATAATCTGGGGGGCTCTGGTGTTTTTTGAGCTGGAAAAGGTGTTCGACTCCATGGACTGGGGGTATATAACTCAGGTATTACAACATATGGGGTTTGGCCCCACATTTCTCAAGTGGCTATCACTGCTGTATGATCACCCGGTAGCGGCCCTCCGTCTTAATGGTGGGGTGTCCAGAGTCACTAGACAGGGGTGCCCTCTTTCCACAGGGTTATTCACCTTAGTAATGGAAACCTCTCAAATACATGGGATTTCTGTAGGTATGTTAACAGAAACAACGGCTCTATATGCAGATGACCTGATTCATTTTCTTAGCGACACTGGTCCTTCCCTACAGGCTGCACTGTCACTTATGGGTAGGTTTACGGTAGTCTCTGGCCTCAAAGTCAACTGGACTAAGTCCAAGATACTTCCTCTACGTTCCCATTCCGCACCGAGTCAACCCAATCCAAATAACCCCTTACAATGGGTCACGCAAATTAAGTATTTGGGGCATTTCATTACAAACTCTGTGACTGACTTTATTAACCTTAATGTCTCCCAGCTGCTTGTCATTCTAACTAGGAAGTTCCACGCTTGGCAAAACCTTCCCTTATCCCTCATTGTTAAAATAAATCTAATTAAAATGAAAATCCTGCCTCTACTGCTATATATATTCAGAAATTCTCAGCTCATCTCCTCCTTTCTGTGGCAGGGGGAACTCCTCGCCTTAAACTCTCCATACTGCAACAGCCATGGGGGGAGGGAGGCCTAGTGGTACCAAGTTTCTATAAATACTTTCTGGCGGGCCAACTAACAATAGCCCACCGCTGGCTAACTACTCCTCCAGATGACTCCTCTCTGTCCCTGGAGGCTGCCTCTGTGGGCTCTTATGAAGCACTCTCACATCTGGTCTATAGTGGCTTGAGATCTCTCTATTTACTTACTGCTTCTATGCGGTCAGTGATTAGAGCATGGTCTGTGACCCAGGGGTAGGGATGAGCCGAACACCCCCCCCGGTTCGGTTCGCACCAGAACCTTCGAACGGACCAAAAATATGCGTGAACTTTAGAACCCCATTGAAGTCTATGGGAATCGGACATTCGAAATCAAAAGTGCTAATTTTAAAGGCTAATTTGCATGGTATTGTCCTAAAAAGGATTTGGGGACCCGGGTCCTGCCCCAGGGGACATGCATCAATGCAAAAAAAAGTTTTAAAAAAAGCTGTTTTTTCGGGAGCAGTGATTTTATTGAAAAAAAAAAGTGAAATATTCATTTAAATATCGTACCTGGGGGTGTCTATAGTATGCCTGTAAAGTGGTGCTTTTTTCCCGTGCTTAGAACAGTCCCTGCACAAAATGACATTTTTGAAGGAATGAAAGTCATTTAAAACTGCTTACGGCTTTAATGTAATGTCCGGTCCCGGTAATATGGATGAAAATCAGTGAGACAAATGGCATGAGTACCCCCCCCAGTCCATTACCAGGCCCTTTGGGTCTTGTATGGATATTAAGGGGAACCCCGCACCCAAATTAAAAAAAGGAAAGGCGTGGGGCCCCAGGCCCTCTGAACAGCAGTATACAGGTGGTGCAAACAAGACAGGGACTGTAGGTTTGTTGTTAAGTAGAATCTGTTTGTAATTTTGAACTGGTACATTTTTAAAGTGTAGCTCCAGCCAAAAAAAATCGATTTTTAAGCTTTTTGGAAAACATAGGGAAGGTTTATCACCCCTGTGACATTTGTTTTGCTGTCTTCAGAAGATTTTACCTCACTTTCTGTCCCAATGACAAATGTTTTTTGACAATTTGGGGTTTTTAGTGAAACAAGGATTGGTGATAAAGCATCAGTGGAAAGGAGACATGTTTTTCCCATATTAAATCTTACAGGAGAGAATTTTTCTTCCTAGGGGTAGATTTCATCTCACTTCCTGTTGTCTCCTTCCGTTTGCAAGTATGAGTCGTTTGTAAGTTGGATGTTTGAAAGTAGGGGCCTGCCCTATATACTCTGCAGAAATTGGGGCCTTAGGTGTTGGTGTTGCCACAACACTGTAAGCCCTCACAGTTACTCTTGGTGGGCGCAGGAACGGGCTCTGCTGTGAAATATTAGATCAAGAATTGTAATTACATGTCCCTGTTGAACAGGGTCAAAAAATTGGGCCTTTGGTGGTGGTGGTGCTGGTGCCACAACACTGTAAGTCCTCACAGTTACTCTTGATGGGCGCAGAAATGGGCCCTGCTGTGAAATATTAGATCAAGAATTGTAATTACATGTCTCTGTTGAACATTTCAGAAAAAATTATTCGGTTACATCAGCATCAGGTGCTTGGTAGCTGGTGGTGATCCAAGACTGATTCATTTTTATGAAGGTCAGTCGGTCGACCGAGTCGGTGGACAGGCGCACCCTGTGATCGGTTACAAAACCTCCAGCCGCACTGAATGTGCTTCCAAAAGAACGCTGGATGCAGGACAGGCCAGTAGCTCAATTGCATACTGTGCAAACTCTGGCCAGTGATCCATCCTCAAGACCCAGTAACCCAGATGATTTTCGGTGGGAAAGGTGTCCAAGTCAGATCTTGCCCCTTGGTATTCCTGCACCATGTAAAACAGACGCTGGCGATGGTTGCTGGAACCGATCATACCTTGGGGCTGCGGACTAAAAAATTGTCTGAACGCATCGGTCAGAAGGTCACCTTCTCCACCGCTCCTTCTTTAACTGACCAAAGCCTCAGCAGCACGTTGTCCAGGAACAGGAGTTTGTAACCTCCCAGTCTCTGGGAACGCGTTGCACAGACCTTTCTGCAAGGCCTCCCGAAGATGTTTCATCCTCTGCTCTCTCTGCGATGGCAAGATAAGGTCCGCAACCTTACCCTTGTAACGTGAATCAAGGAGGGTTGCCAGCCAGTATTGATCCCTCTCCTTGATACCACGAATACGAGGATCCTTCCGCAGGCTTTGCAGGATCAGGGAGACCATGCAGCGTAGGTTTGCTGAAGCATTTGGTTCAGAGTCCTCTGGGTCACTAAGGACGACATGATCCGCAGCCACCTCATTCCAGCCACGTACAAGTCCATGGGTTTCTTGGGACTGTAAATGATCCCTTAAAGACTGCTGCTGATGCTGAGTGCCAGGTTCCACCTCCATGCTGACACAATCTCTTCCTCCTCCTCGTCCTCTTCCTGTGTGATCGGCGGGCACACAGGAACACTGTCTGGATAAAGGGGGCCTTGAGAGCTAAGGAAGTCCTCCTCTTCCTGCCTCTGTTCTGCCTCAAGTGCCCTGTCCATTAATCCACGCAGCGTGTGCTCCAACAGGTGGACAAGGGGGACAGTGTCACTGATGCATGCACTGTCGCTGCTCTCCATTCTCATGGCCTCCTCAAATGGTGACAGGACAGTGCATGCATCCCTGATCATGGCGCACTGGCGTGGGAAAAAAAACAAGCTCTCCTGACCCTGTCCTGGTGCCATAGTCGCACAGGTACTCATTGATGGCCCTCTGCTGCGTGTGCAGCTGCTGCAGCATGGCCAATGTTTAGTTCCACCTGGTGGGCATGTCACAGATTAGACGGTTCTTGGGCAGGTTAAATTCCTTTTGGAGGTCAGCCAGCCGAGCACTGGCATTATATGACCGGCGGAAATGCACACAGACTTTCCTGGCCTGCCTCAGGACATCCTGTAAGCCCGGGTACCTGCCCAAGAACCGCTACACCACTAAGTTAAGGACATGAGCCAAACAGGGCACATGGGTCATTTGTCCCTCTCAGAGGGCGGAGAGGAGGTTGGTGCCATTGTCGCAAACCACCATTCCTGCCTTAAGTTGGCATGGCGTGAACCACCACTGAACCTGCCCCTGCAGAGCTGACAGAACCTCTGCCCCAGTGTGGCTCCTGTCCCCCAAGCACACCAGCTCAAGCACCGCATGACATCTATTGGCCTGCGTAGTTGTGTAGCCCCTTGAACGCCTACGGAGCACCGCTGGTTCCGAGGACAAAGCACAGGAAGAGGCCATGGAGGAAGAAGAAGAAGAGAGGGTGGAGGAGAGAGGTGTGTCAGAATAACCAGTAGTAGCATTTTGGAGGCGTGTTGGCGGAACACCCTCCAACACTACTGCACCTTGTCCTGCATCCTTCCCAGCTGCCAGCAGAGTCACCCAATGCACCGTGAAACTTAGGTAACATCCCTGTGCATGCCTGCTGGACCATGAGTCAGCGGTAATATGCACCTTACCGCTGACCGCCCTGTCCAGCGAGGCACATGCCGGTAGAGAGCCAGAATCGCCTTCCGTGAGTAAAAGTGGCGTTTGGGTACCTGCCACTGAGGAACCGCACATTCCACAAACTCGCGGAAGGGGGCAGAGTCTACCAACTGAAAAGGTAGCAGTTGAAGTGCTAGCAATTTTGCCAAGCTAGCATTCAACCACTGGGCATGTGGATGGTACAATCTGACGTTGGTGTACCGATAGCAGATTGCCCACAAGTACTTGGCTGTGACACACCTAATTCTACACCTTCATTGCTCTCAGTGCAGGTCTCAGAGAGGACAGAAAGTATAGTGGGGTTGGAGATCTCAGCTGATGAGGAGCAAGGAGAGGTCCTCTTTGTTCTTTGGTGTGGGTCTTTTAGGTACGCTTGCCAACGAACTGCATGGCAGGTCAACATATGTCTGGTCAAGCATGTGGTGCCCAAGCGGGAGATGTTTTGGCCACGGGAGATACGCTTGAGACATATGTTGCAAATAGCAGCGGTGTGATCTGATGCACTCGTCTCAAAAAAGGCCCACACCAAAGAACTTTTGGAATAACGCGCAGAGACAGCAGCGCCCTGCACATGCGGAGGTTTGCGGTGTGATGCAGCCAGTCTGCTGCCCTTAAGCTGGCCCCTGGAGAGCATCCTGCCTCGTTGGTGATGTGCCTCCTCCTCTCTCCTACCAGGCACCCACGTGGAGTCAGTGACCCCATCATCCCCTCCCTCCTCATCACTGGAGCAAACCTGGCAACATGACTGCCAGATTGCTGTCCTTCTTGGGCACCCCCTCTGTCTGGGCTCACGTTACTGCCTTCCTCTAGCTGACTACCATCATCGGAGCCTTCAAAACGCTGGGCCTCCTGGAGCATGTACCCAACACTGTGGTCAAACAGTTCAAAGGACTCCTCAGGAGGACATGGTGGGGCTAGGGAAGGAGTCACTGATGACATTGAGCCGAGGGAAGAGGCCGCTGCTTTGCCAGACAAAGTACCCTGAGCATGGGTGAGAGAGGATGAGGAGGATGAGGACGGCTTGGTCATCCACTCGACCAAGTCTTCCACATGTTGCGGGTCAACACGGCCAGCTGCCGAAAAAAAGGCCAAGCGTGTCCCACGGCCACGTGCTGATGAGGATGCACCGTCTCCACGACCAGCACTGTTGCCTCTAGACACAGAGCCTGCTTGCCCTCTTTTATTGGCTTGTGACTGTCTGCCTCTCCTTGTTGGCCTTCCAGACATACTAATGGCCTGCAGTGAGAGATGTAGCTGCACTAAGCTGGGATATATATATATATATATATATATATATATATATATATACTGATACTGCAGCTAGCAAAATCAACTGCTTGCCTGTAGTATTATTAGTATGAGAACACCACCAACCTTCTACAGGTAGCTTTAGCTGAACACTGTGCAGAGGATGCACTACACTAAAGTTTAAATAATGTAGCTGCCTGTGGTAGTGATAGGATCAGGAAAACACCACCAACCTTCTACAGGTAGCTTTAGCTGAACACTGTGCAGAGGTCACACTACACTAACGTTTAAATAATGTAGCTGCCTGTGGTAGTGATAGGATCTGGAAAACACCACCAACCTTCTACAGGTAGCTTTAGCTGAACACTGTGCAGAGGACGCACTACACTAACGTTTAAATAATGTAGCTGCCTGCGGTAGTGATAGGATCAGGAAAACACCACCAACCTTCTACAGGTAGCTTTAGCTGAACACTGTGCAGAGGACGCACTACACTAACGTTTAAATAATGTAGCTGCCTGTGGTAGTGATAGGATCAGGAAAACACCACCAACCTTCTACAGGCAGCTTTAGCTGAACACTGTGCAGAGGACGCACTACACTAACGTTTAAATAATGTAGCTGCCTGCGGTAGTGATAGGATCAGGAAAACACCACCAACCTTCTACAGGTAGCTTTAGCTGAACACTGTGCAGAGGACCCACTACACTAACGTTTAAATAATGTAGCTGCCTGCGGTAGTGATAGGATCAGGAAAACACCACCAACCTTCTACAGGTATCTTTAGCTGAACACTGTGCAGAGGTCGCACTACACTAACGTGTAAATAATGTAGCTGTCTGCGGTAGTGATAGGATCAGAAAAACACCACCAATCTTTTACAGGTAGCTTTAGCTGAACACTGTGCAGAGGTCGCACTACACAAACTTGTAGCTTTAGCTGAACACTGTGCAGAGGTCACATTACACTAACTTGTAGCTTTAGCTGAACACTGTGCAGAGGTCGCACTAAACTAATGTTTAAATAATGTAGCTGCCTGCGGTAGTGATAACATGAGGAAAACACCACCAACCTTCTACAGGTAGCTTTAGCTGAACACTGTGCAGAGGTCGCACTACACAAACTTGTAGCTTTAGCTGAACACTGTGCAGAGGTCGCACTAAACTAATGTTTAAATAATGTAGCTGCCTGCGGTAGTGATAACATGAGGAAAACACCACCAACCTTCTACAGGTAGCTTTAGCTGAACACTGTGCAGAGGTCGCACTACACAAACTTGTAGCTTTAGCTGAACACTGTGCAGAGGTCACATTACACTAACTTGTAGCTTTAGCTGAACACTGTGCAGCGGTCACACTACACTAACTTGTAGCTTTAGCTGAACACTGTGCAGAGGTCGCACTACACTAACGTTTAAATAATGTAGCTGCCTGCGGTAGTGATAGGATCAGGAAAACACCACCAACCTTCTACAGGTAGCTTTAGCTGAACACTGTGCAGAGGACGCACTACACTAATGTTTAAATAATGTAGCTGCCTGCGGTAGTGATAAGATCAGGAAAACACCACCAACCTTCTACAGGTAGCTTTAGCTGAACACTGTGCAGAGGACGCACTACACTAATGTTTAAATAATGTAGCTGCCTGCGGTAGTGATAAGATCAGGAAAACACCACCAATGTTCTACAGGTAGCTTTAGATGAACACTGTGCAGATGTCGCACTACACTAACTTGTAGCTTTAGCTGAACACTGTGCAGAGGTCACACTACACTAACTTGTAGCTTTAGCTGAACACTGTGCAGAGGTCGCACTACACTAACGTTTAAATAATGTAGCTGCCTGCGGTAGTGATAGGATCAGGAAAACACCACCAACCTTCTACAGGTAGCTTTAGCTGAACACTGTGCAGAGGACGCACTACACTAACGTTTAAATAATGTAGCTGCCTGCGGTAGTGATAGGATCAGAAAAACACCACTAATCTTCTACAGGTAGCTTTAGCTGAACACTGTGCAGAAGTCGCACTACACTAACTTGTAGCTTTAGCTGAACACTGTGCAGAGGTTGCACTACACTAACTTGTAAATAATGTAGCTTCCTGCGGTAGTGATAGGATCAGAAAAACACCACCAATCTTCTACAGGTAGCTTTAGCTGAACATTGTGCAGAGGACGCACTACACTATCGGTAAATACTGTAGCTGCCTGACTGTGGTACTAATATTATCAGAAGAACACCACCAATTTTCTTCAGGTAGCTGTAAATACTGTAACACCTGCCTGCCTGTCAGTAGGAAGAGAATAACAAGAACAGATCTAGCTAAACTGAATACAGTATGTATATATATATATATATATATATATATATATATATATATATAATTTATATATATACAACACCTGGGATGCATATATATACACAATAACAATAACACAAGTGCAGCTAACTGACTGACTGTCCTGCCTAATCCAACTTAAATCAAATGACACTGTCTCTCTGTCTCTGTCTCTCAACACCAGAAAACACTACACAGGGCCGACGTGCAGGCAGCCTTATATAGTGTGGGGCGTGTACTAAACCCCCTGAGCCATGATTGGCCAAAGCCACCCTGGCTTTGGCCAATTACAGCTCTCTGTACAGACAGCGCTGTGGCTGATGATTGGTCAAGCATGCACTATAACCCGCATGCTTGGCCAATCATCAGCCAGCAATGCACTGTGATGCCGCAGTGAATTATGGGCCGTGACGCGCCACTCAAACTTGGTGCAAACGGCCCATATATCGTTTGCAATTCGGCGAACGACCAAACAGACGATGTTCTAGTCGAACACGAAGCTCATCCCTATCCAGGGGATGTGGCAGTTACAGGCCCAAATCAGTTTTCCCCTAATCTACCGTTATGGAGAAATCCAAGTTTCCCACAGTTCTTTAGTTACCCAGACCCGGTGGTGTGGACCAAGCATGGTATAAAGACTCTACACCATATCGTGCAGAACAGCGATCTAATGTCATTCAATGAATTAAAAATACCCTATGACTTACCCAACTCACATTTTTTTAGGTATATCCAACTGAGACATGCATTTTACTCTCAATTTGGCAAGGAATCTCTTGTTCTTGAACTCAGCGACCTGGAGCTTCTGACACGCAGCGACTCCTTGACTAAACCACTCTGGAGTTTATACAAAGAACTTTTTCAGGAGAAGACTGTACTGATGCAGACCTGTAGACTGGCCTGGGAGACAGTGGCCCTGGGGATAGACAGAGATGACTGGGACGATATGTGGGGGACTGCATTTTAATGCCTAGTCTCTACTAGGGATCATCTGATCCATTATAAATTCCTGCATAGAACATACCTTACCCCAGCCAGGTTGGCCAGGATGTTTGGGAATCAACATTCTCTCTGTTGGAGATGCTTGGCACCCATTGCAAACTCTATACATATATTTTGGGATTGTCCCTGGATTGGCAAGCTGTGGCTCAATGTTTTCAATCGGTCACCTCCATCTCGATTCCCCTGTCAATTGAATTGTGCTTATTGCATTTGGTTGAACCTCTGGCCACTTTGAGGGCTATACAAACTCTTCTCACCCTCCTATTGTTTTATGCTAAAAAGAGGATTATCCTGTCATGGAAGAGCTCTTCAGCCCCAACTCTGGCATCTTGGAAATCACTGATCAATAAAGCAGTACCTTTCTACAAAGCAACATACTTGAATAAGGGGGCCATGACCAAGTTTGACAAGGTTTGGGGAGGCTGGATGGCATCGGTGGATATGGGCTCGGATTAACTCACGGGCTTGGTAGTTACATTTGCATTCAGGCGGTAGTAAGGATTTCTTTGGCCTTTTGATTCTCTAGACCTTAATCTCATGGGGAGGGGGGCTGAGCAGCTACAATGTAGGTATTGTTGGAGTACAAACAGAGTCCATGCCTTATATCACAATGCACTTCCTGGGAAGTTTGGATTGTGTACTGTATATCTGTCTTTGCAAGTGTTGTATTACTTTCTTTTGTTTATATTTTACCCCTTTTTCTTTTTCTTTTTTTACTTTTCTGTGTTTATGTTACTGCTACACACCAGAATTTTATTGCAACCAGTGACTGTTGCCCGCAACTGTGGCTGAAGTTGTATGTATATTATAAATCTCAATAAAAAGTATTTTACAAGGAATGTCCAATCCAAAAGATCAAACACTTTTTTAGCATCTAATGAAAGGAGACAGAGAGGGACCTTCCGTGACTGACAGTATAAGATAAGGGATAATATTTTAATAGTGTTGTACCCAGGGACAAAGCCCACCTGTTCTAAACTAATGATAGAGGGGATAACCGACTGAAGTCTAACGGCTATCCGCTAACCGATAGATTGAACATCAAGTGGGATCCTTCTGGCCTTTATGAATAAGGGTAATGTGGGCTTCCTGGGATTGACAGGGGAAGGAACATGCATCAGAAATAGAGTTCAATGTAGTGTCTAGAATATGGGCTAGAGCATCGTGAAATTGTTTGTAAAAAACAGTTATGAAACTGTCAGGCCTAGACTCTTGCCGACGGGAGTGCCTTATTGGTTTGAAAAATTTTCTCTATAGTGTAGGGAGTGCTCAATGAATCAGCAGCACCCTGGTCTAGCCTTGGGCTGTATTCCAGATGTATTGAGCAATCCTTTCATGTCTCTGTGTGTTGGTAGGCTCTGTAAGATGATTGGGAATATTATAAAGTGCCTTATAGTACTCTTGAATAGGGATGAGCTTTGAGTTCGAGTCAAAATCATGTTAGACTCAAACATCGGCTGTTCGCCAGTTCGCCGAACAGCGAACAATTTGGGGTGTTCGCGGCAAATTCAAAAGCCACGGAACACCCTTTAAAAGTCTATGGGAGAAATCAAAAGTGATAATTCTAAAGGCTTATATGCAAGGTATTGTCATAAAAAGTGTTTGGGGACCTGGGTCCTGCCCCAGGGGACATGTATCAATGCAAATTTTTTTTAAAAATGGCCGTTTTTTTGGGAGCAGTGATTTTTATAATGCTTAAAGTGAAACAATAAAAGTGTAATGCCTGTAAGGGGACACATGTTTCCCGTGTTTAGAACAGTCTGACAGCAAAATTACATTTCAAAGGAAAAAAAGTCATTTAAAACTACTCGCAGCTATTAACCACTTTCCTACTAGGCACTTAAACCCCCCTCCTGCCCAGACCAATTTTCAGCTTTCAGCGCTCTCACACTTTGAATTACAATACTCAGTCATGTAATACTGTACCTAATGAATTTTTTGTCCTTTTTTTCATACAAATAGAGATTTCTTTTGGTGGTATTTGATCACCTCTGGGTTTTTTATTTTTTGTGCTATAAATGAAAAAAGACCGAAAATTCTGAAAAAAATGCATTTTTCTCAGTTTCTGTGATAAAATTTTGCAAATTATTAATTTTTCTTCAATTTTGTCCACAATTTATACTGCTATATCTCTTTGGTAAAAATAACCCAAATTAGTGGATATTATTTGGTCTTTGTGAAAGTTATAGAGTCTACAAGCTATAGTGCAAATCATAAAAAATTGATCACACCTGATGTACTGACGCCTATCTCATTTCTTGCCACCCGAACAAGCCAGGAAAGTACAAATACCCCCCAAATGACCCCTCTTTTGAAAGTAGACATTCCAAGGTATTTAGTAAGATGCATGGTGAGCTTTTTGATGTTGTCATTTTTTCCCACAATTCTTTGCAAAATGAAGTTTCCCCCCCCCCCCACAAAATTGTCATTGTAATAGGTTATTTCTCTCATGGCATGTGTATACCACAAATGACGCCCCAAAATACATTCTGCTACTCCTCCTGAGTATTACAATACCACATGTGTGGGACTTTTTCACAGCCTAGCCACAAAGAGAGGCCCAACATGCAGGGAGCACCATCACATGTTCTAGGAGCATAAATTACACATCTAACTTGTTGTCTACCTATTACATTTTTGAAGGCCCTGGAGCACCAGGACAATGACACGTGACACTGACGTGGCACTGATGACAGATGGCACTGATACGTGGTACTGATGACACTGATGTAGCACTGATGACAGATGGCACTGATACGTGGCACTGATGACACTGATGTGGCACTGATGACAGATGGCACTAATACGTGGCACTGATGACAGATGGCACTAATATGTGGCAATGATGATAGATGGCACTAATACGTGGCACTGATGACACGTGACACTAATGACAGAATGGCACTAATATGTGGCACTGATGACACGTGGCACTAATGACAGATGGCACTGATGACAGATGGCACTAATACGTGGCACTGATGACACGTGGCACTGATGACAGATGGCACTAATACGTGACAGATGGCACTAATACGTAGCACTGATGACAGATGGCACTGATACATGGCACTGATGACAAGTGACACTGATAACAGATGGCACGTGACACTGACAGGTGGCACTGATGACAGATGGCACTAATATGTGGCACTGATGACAGATGACAGTGGGGACCGATGACACTGACGTCACTTTTTCCGTTTTTTTTTTTTTGACTCACGCTGCAGCGGTTAGCTCTCCCTCCTCATACGCTGTCTCTGTGTGAGGAGGGAGAGCCGGCGATGAGAGATGATCTCATATGTTTACATATGAGATCATCTCTCATTGGTACCGCTGATTGCGCTGTAAACGGCAGCTGTGATTGGCCTTTTACAGCGATCTGTGACTGGCTATGTCCAGGGGACACAGACTTTAGACTTTAACGGTGTTCGCATGTTCAAACAAATTTTTTGCCTGTTCGCAAGTTCTAGTGCGAACCGAACCGGTGGGTGTTCGGCTCATCCCTGATAAAGATAATACAGAGAAATGTTGGAGATGTCTAAGGGATAAAGGAACAATGATGCATATTTGGTATGAATGTCAGGTGGTGAAGGAAATCTGTTATAAAATATTTGAAATATATAAAGTGGTATCCGGAAACAGGATGCAACCAAGTGTTAAGGTTTCGATACTGTCAATAATACCTGGATCAATGAAATCCATAAAGACAGATATTCTTCACCATATGACAAATGCAGCTAGAATGATAATAGCTTGAAAATGGAGAAAAACAATAGGTCCTACAATAATGGAATGGATATGTGAAATGAATGAAATACATGGAAGAACAGATAATGAGAGAGGGGACAGAAAAGGAGCAAAAGCCTATAATGTGGCAGCAATGGGAAAATTTTCGGATGTCGATAATGAAACAATATTTGTAGAGGGGAGTAGAATACCTTGCAAAGATCGGAATGAAAATTATCTTTTTTTTTTCTTTTTTTTGTGAAAAAAGGCAAGGGTTTTGGGGATGAGGCCCTTGTCCCCATCAACATGGGGACAAGGTGTTTTAGGGGGCTACACCAAAGCACCCTCCCAATGTTGAGGGCATGTGGCCTGGTATGGTTCAGGAAGGGGGGCACTCTCTCATCCCCCCTCTTTTCCTGTGGCCTGCCAGGTTGCGTGCTCGGATAAGGGTCTGGTATGGATTTTTGGGGGGACCCCACGCCATTTTTTTAAAAAAAAATTGGACGGGGTTCCCCTTAATATCCATACCAGACCTGAAGAGCCTGGTATGGAATTTAGGGGGATCCCATGTAATTTTTTTTTTTTTTTTTTTGGTTCGGGGTTCCCCTGTGGTGAATTCCCATGCCATTTTTATCAATGAACTTTTATGTGTATTGTCGGACCGGCAATTCATTAATAGCCGTGAGCAGTTTAAATGACTTTTTTTCCTTTGAAATGTCATTTTGCTGTCAGACTGTTCTAAACACTGGAAACATGTGCCCCTTTACCGCCATACTATAGACACCCCCCAGGTACTAAATTTAAAGGAATATTACACTTTTATTGTTTCACATTAAGCATTATTAAAATCACTGCTCCCGAAAAAACTGCCGTTTTTAAAACTTTTTTTTTGCATTGATCCATGTCCCCTAGGGCAGGACCCAGGTCCCCAAACACTTTTTATGACAATAACTTGCATATAAGCATTTAAAATTAGCACTTTTGATTATTCATGTTCGTGTCCCATAGACTTTAACGGTGTTTGCGTGTTCGAACAAATTTTTTGCCTGTTCGCAAGTTCTGGTGCAAACCGAACAGGGGGGTGTTCGGCTCATTCCTATTGCTGACTAGACCCCCTGGACCGATACTTTATATAGGGTACTTTAATACCCTATTAGACCCAGCCATGGGCCGCTTGGGAGGTGGTGGTAGATCTTTTCCATCCCTTCTGAATTGAATGCAGGTATATAATCTTACAGAGATATGGCGCTGGAAGCATCCAGACGTGAGCCAGTATTCTCGCCACTCGGATTCCTTCCACACCATGTCTCGGATTGACATGGCATTTACCACGACGGATACCCTTCCCGTTGTCACTGCAGTCTCATACCTACCCAGAGGAGTCTCAAACTGCGCTCCTCTCTCTGTGGACCTTTCTCTCCTCCCAGGTTCGGTCCCTGCTATCTGGCGTCTGAACTCTTACTGGTTAGAGGATGAGGTGGTGCAGGTAGAGTGCAGAAAGGGTATTACGGGCTATTGGAAGGACAACTTGGGAACAGTAGACCCCTCCACAGAATGGGAAGCATTTAAGTCCACATTGAGGGGCACCTTTATGTTCATCACAGGAGTCCTACGGAAAAAAACAATAGGCAACTTATGGGGGGAACTGGAAACTGCCATGGTACAAGCAGAATCTGTTTATGCCTCTAACCCAACCCCCAACACAAGAGACGAGTGGCTACAGAGACGCAGGGAGTATGAACTCCGTCTGTTAGACCTTACGCAGAAACGCTTGTTACATGCTACTCAAAAATCATTTGAGCATGGTAACAAAGTTGGACGTCTCTTGGCATACCTGACCAGACCTGATCACCCCCCCATATCCATTCCGCGTATACTTACCATACAGGGTCAAATTAGCGACACCCCTTGGGACATCATGGAAACCTTTTTAAATCTCTACAAAGACCTATATACCTCCAGAGCTGACTACAATGAAGCCCAACTAACTGAATACTTAGCCGACATACCTCTCCCCTTCCTGATGACTGAACAGAAAGATGAGCTAGAGGCACCTATCTCAGTTGAAGAAATTGCAGTAGCTCACAAATGCCTGCTCATAAAACTCCTGCTTTGGATGGCTATCCAACCGAATGGTACACACAATTTAAAGACATACTATCCCCATTTCTTTTACACACAAGGCTTTAGATATAGGAGTCCACCCCCTACTATGCGAGAAGCATTGATTATACTTTTACTAAAACCCCGCAAGGACCCACTTAAATGCGAATCATACTGCCCGATATCACTCATAAATGTGGTGTTAAGATCCTGGCCAAAGTGTTGGCAAATCGTTTAAACACTGTAGTGACGATCCTGGTACACAGTGACCAGGGGGGATTTATACCCGGAAGGTCCACCAAAATTAATATCCGCAGACTATTCCATAATCTGCAATACCCACACGACTGTCCTCCTACAAGGGCCATATTATCCCTAGATACATGTAAAGCGTTCGACAGTGTGGAATTGCCGTACCTCTTCCAGGTGTTGAAAATGTATGACTTTGGCCAAAGAATGGTGGCATGGATAAAACTCCTCTATGCTTCCCCGAGGGCCGGTATTCAGGTTAACTCTACAGTCACTTCTCAATCAATAGGGGCTCAAGACAGGGGTGTCCACTGTCCCCCCTCATCTTTGCCCTGACCATGGAGCCGCTAGCGGTACATATCCGCTCCTCTCCATCTATAAAAGGTCTCCATATTGCCACCATTGAGGAACGAATCTTGCTCTATGCAGATGACACGTTGGTGTACCTGGCAGACACCGATGTGTCACTCCAAACATTGTTATCCGAGATCAATACATTTGGAGACTACTCTGGATTCAGGGTGAATTGGGACAAATCCAGTCTTTTCCCCTTGGACCCAGACACAACTTCTCATATTCACCCAGACTCTAATCTGCAGGTGGTGTCCTCCTTTAGGTATCTAGGGGTTCTGGTTCAGACACCTCTGTCCATTTACATTGTCAATAACTTAGACCCACTACTAACTTGCTTAAAGGAGCAAACTAAACAGTGGATGGACCTGCCCCTGGATCTCATTATCATACATCTCCCAAATGCACAAGACTAGTATTTGATGCTGTATACCTATGATTACCCAAGTTTTGTTTTTGTAAAGCATATTGTTTTGTTTTTTTTTTTCTCTTTTTTTTTTGGTTCGTCTGTTTGTCATAAAACTAATAAAAATATCTTAAAAAAAAAGATATACATAAAGTCAGACAGGATTCATAAAATTTCACTTACATGTACTAAGATGGCAAACCTTTCAATATGTTCTAATTAAAAACATACGAGTGCTCTCAATTTCTTAAGCCAGAAATCCGACAGAGGTAGCGTGCCTCCGGGAAAGCGCTGGTGTCAGGCCAAGCCCAAAATGCTGACTCAGCTCCCCCACAACACACACCCCCTGGGAGGGTCGAGCCAGAGGACCTACTGAGGCCAAAAAAGGAAAAAAACCCTGCAGTTGGTACATACATACACACCACAGCTGTTTGATTTGTGACCGTTCGCTCCAGCATACAGCAATGAACTGATGCCCGTGGTTTGTAAAGACACCTGTGTGAGTTTGGGTAAAGATTGTTGTGAGATGGAGAGTAACAAGTGAAAGTGACAGAGAAAAATATATTTTACCAAAACATCAAAACATTCCACATTCTAGCATTCTTAAAAACAAAATATTTGAAGTAGAAGCAACAATGTTGCAAAGGAAAATTTATTTCAGAGAAAGATACATTTCATCTCAACATTAAAAGGATTTATTTGGGAAAGTTACAATTGTACCATTATGCCGCGTACACACGGTCGGACTTTTCAGCTACAAAAGTCCGATAGCCTGTCCTACAGACTTTCGACGGACTTTTGGCGGACTTTCAACAGACTTTCTAATGACCGGACTTGCCTACACACGATCACACCAAAGTCCGACAGATTAGTATGTGATGACGTACACTGGACTAAAATAAGGAAGTCAATAGCTGCCCTAGCGTGGGTTTTTGTCCGCCGGACTAGCATACAGACGAGAGGATTTCTGGGTCCGGCGGAGTTACGACGTAAAGATTTGAAGCATGTTCCAAATCTAAAGTCCGTCAGATTTGCAACTGGAAGCCCACACACGATCGGATTGTCCGCTGGATTTGGTTCGTCGGGGTCCGGTCGAAAAGTCTGACTGTGTGTACGCGGCATTAGAATCAATGGCTAAAACTTGCATTGGACTCTATTAGCGCAGATTTTCACTCCCAAAAAATGCTCTTTAACACAGCGCTCATTCTGTTATTTACTATAGCGCCCTGTAAAAAAGACATTGGAGCTAAAATGAGAGCTATTTGCAGGTCTGAGCATGCTCAGTTGTGTTGGCACCTAGTTGTACAAAAATGGGCAATTTATCTCTTCTCAGACCTTTAAAGATATTTCTGTGTAGAAATCCCTTTTCCCACAGTTTAAAAGCAGATTATCTTTAACCACTTCAATACCAGGCACTTAGACACGTTCCCGCCCAGCCCAATTTTCAGCTTTCAGCGCTGTCACAATTTGAATGACAATTGCGCGGTCATGCTACACTATACCCAAACAAATTTTTTATCATTTTGTTCCCACAAATAGAGCTTTCTTTTGGTGGTATTTGATCACCTCTGGGGTTTTTATTTTTTGCGCAACAAATAAAAAAAGACCGAAAATTTTGACTGACACTGACGGGCACTGATGATGGGCACTGATAGGCGGCACTGATGCGCACTGATAGGTGGCACTAATGGGCACTGATAGGTGGCACTGGTAGGTGGCACTGATGGGCACTGATAAGTGGCACGATGGGCACTGATAGGCGGCACTGATGGGCACTCGTAGGTGGCATTGATGGGAACTCGTAGGTGGCATTGATGGGTAGTTATGGGTGGCACTGATAGTTGGCACAGATAGGCACGGATGGGCACTGATAGGTGGGCACAGATGGGCACAGATGGGCACTGACAGGTGGCACCGATGGACATGATGGGTGGCACTGATGATACTGTGTGATGGCAGTGATGCCCCTAAGTGTGGCATTGCTGGGCATCACTGCAACATAATTGTGCCAGTCAGTGCCCATTTGTGGGCACTGATTGGCACAGATTTGGCACTGACTGGGCACATGTGGATGGCCATGGGGTACATACCTGGCCATCCACATGTTTCCCTTCCCTGGTGGTCCTAGTGGCGATCCCTGGTGGTCCAGTGTGGTGATCTGCGGGGGGGGTGCGCTGATAAACAATCAGCGCAGACCCCCCCTGCCAGGAGAGCCGCCGATCGGCTCTCCTCTACTTGCGTCTGTCAGACGCGAGTGAGGAAGAGCCGATCAACGGCTCTTCCTATTGACAGCGTGATCAGCCGTGATTGGACACGGCTGATCACGTGGTAAAGAGCCTCCGCCGGAGGCTCTTTACCAAGATCGGTGTAGTGGTGTGTCAGACTGACACACCGCTCCACCGATCGCCGCGATGCGCGCCCCCGGGGGCGCGCTGCGGCATGTTATCCTGAAGGACGTCATATGACGCCCAGTCAGGATAACTGAACCACCGCCCGGCCGTCAATCCGCTATAGGCCGGGCGGGAAGTGGTTAAATAATATATCGCATATTTCAGTACCATTTAGGCAATTATATCATGCTCTAAACATTATTTCCATGTGCAATTCTCCAGGTTTTGGCAGAGTAAGGTTTTGGGCACTATTTGGTTTCAGGGAACTATAGTAAACTTTAAAAGATATTTCAGTAGTCCTCATCAGCGCATGCGCTGTGAAGAAACTGACCACTGTGCCGTTTCTTCCCCCCAGCGTGTGCAGTGACTGACGGCTCCCGTGCGCATGCGCGGAAGTGATGTGACACGGCTCTGGCCAGTCACAGAGCTGGAGTCCGCGGCCCCGGAAGGAAGAGGTGAAAAGATGGACGCGGCATGCACAGGGGACAGTGAGGGCTTCGTTTGCAGGTAAGTGTCATATAATGAGCTAGTATGCGATGCATACTAGCCCATTATGCTTTTCATTTGCAGGCCTTGTGGGGAGCAAAAGAGGAAGTAAAACCCATTGGGGTTTACTCCCTCTTTAATATTTACCAGAATCTCTATTTGTTGATCCAAATGTAAGATTAAATAGTATATTCTCATCTTTTCATTGTTTTGGAATATTGATTTATTTGGTACATGAAAATTTCCTTCTGCCTTAGCAATGGCTCTGTTCTAGTTATTCCACATGTCATTGACAACAATATTTCATGCATGATAAGTGATAAATATTAGATCACTGAGCCCAATCCTGACAAATGTATGCCCAGATCCCTACAAAAGTAATTACTCAAATGACTTGATAGCAGGATCAAGGTTTATATACTTATAATAAAACTATGAGAAACCAACTGGTTTGTTGCTTTATTAGTGACTAATGCTGGCCATACACTATACAGAAAATCGGCCGAACCCCTTTTCAAAAAACGAACATTCGACCGTGACCGCAAACGATCGTGCCATCATATAATGACCGATAATCTGTTCAGTGGACATGAATAAATAATTTTGTGTTCGTTTTTTTACATATACCTAGTGCAGGCAGTTCGGACGGGAAACACATTAACCTTGCAATTTATCGTACGTTCGGCAGAAATTTTCCAAACATGCCGTTCGTTTTTTTTCCACAAAAACGTCACAAACGATTATCGATTTGTACCCACTAACTTGCCGAAAAACGAACAAAGTGTCCATACGAACGATTTTTCGGCCGATTTTTCGTATAGTGTATGGCCAGCATTATGGAGCACAAGCTTCTGGACTTCTGACACCTCATCAAGGACTGTTGTTTGTTGCATATCCTTTATTTTAGAATATTTTAATTGTATTTGTATAAAATATGTTTCCCTAAAATGTCCATATAAGTTGTACTCTGTCATATTAGCTTTTATCTAATAATATCACAGACAAATGGACCTTAGAGCAAAAGTTTATTTCATATTATTATTATTATTATTATTTTTTTTACTATGTATTGGATAGAATGGGGTATAGTAACTAGTATTTTCTTTTAAAATCCAGAGTTGTTAAAACATGGTTTAGTTTGCTGTACTCTTAGTACTTTTCCTTTTCCCTAAAGAGCAATATGTTTCCTGCTAGACTGTTAAACCTGCTGCTGCACAAGTAGAATAAAAACAACTTTAGGCACAACCAATATTTACATTCCATGTAACACAGTTTAAAAAAAAAAAAACAGGCTAAACACATTTTAACCTATTTTCTCCCATGGCCATGCTATCTCTTTGGGCCAGTTTTAATATTTTTTACTGGTACCAATAAAATACAAAAAAAATCACTATGTTTTCACTGTATGTTTTTTAGAGCAGATATTCTGCAAAACTAAAATATTGTATCTCTGGTTTTCTGCATCCCACAATACTCCTATAAAAGTTTATAGTATATACTGTACAGTATTTATTAAAAAATTACAACATAAATGCTATTAGCACACACAACAATAGTATGAGCAATAACATTCTTACCAAATATACTGTATAATAAGCTCAAACAGTGATACATGTAAAATTATAGTAACAATCCAAAAAAAAGAAAAAAGTAAAAAAATTAATAATCCAAAAATAAAAAACAACAGATTTAGGTGCAATTTGCACCTTCAATCCAGAATTCTTCCCTACAGTACTTCTTTTTCCTTAGACTGATGGTTGATAATTGAAACACTTGTCTGAGCCCAGATTGTCCTGGAACTGCTACAGCCTTTGAGTAGACTGGGCAGGCAGAAGCAGTACAGAAATTAGCTCATCTCTCTCTTTGCCATCTCCTCCTATCAGCATGTTTCTGTCAGCACTAGGGATGAGCTTCGTGTTCAAGTCGAACCCATGTTCGACTGGAACATTGGCTGTTCGATCGTTCGCTGAATTGCGAATTCGTGTGGCGCGTCACGGCCCATAATTCACTGCGGCATCACAGTGCATTGCTGGCTGATGATTGGCCAAGCATGCACTATGACCCGCATGCTTGGCCAATAACAGCGCCATCAGTAGAGAGAGCTGTAATTGGCCAAAGCCAGGGTGGCTTTGGCCAATTATGGCTCAGGGGGTTTAGTTTAGAACACGCCCCACACTACATAAGGCCGCCTGCACGGCGGCCCTGTGTAGTGTGTTCCGGCGTGCTTAGAGAGAGAGAGAGAGAGACAGTGTCATTTCATTCGAGTTAGATAGATTAGGCAGGACAGTCAGTGAGTTAGCTGCACTTACAGTGTATTGTGTATATATGCATCCCAGGTGTTGTGTATATATATATATATATATATATATATATATATATATATATATATATATATATATATATACACTGTATTCAGTTTAGCAAGGTCCGTTCCTGTTATCTTCCTACTGACAGGCAGGCTTGTCTTGTTACAGTATTTACAGCTACCTGAAGAAAATTGCCGGTGTTCTTTTGATCCTATTAGTAACACAGTCAGGCAGCTAGACTATTTACAGTTAGTGTAGTGCGCCCTCCTCACAGTGTTCAGCTAAAGCTACAAGTTAGTTTAGTGTGACCTCTGCACAGTGTTCAGCTAAAGCTACAAGTTAGGGTAGTGCGTCCTCCTCACAGTGTTCAGCTAAAGCTACAAGTTAGTGTAGTGTGACCTCTGCACAGTGTTCAGCTAAAGCTTCAAGTTAGTGTAGTGCGTCCTCTGAACAGTGTTCAGCTAAAACTACAAGTTAGTGTAGTGCGACCTCTGCACACTGTTCAGCTAAAGCTACAAGTTAGTGTAGTGCGTCCTCTAAACAGTGTTCAGCAAAAACTACAAGTTAGTGTAGTGTGACCTCTGCACAGTGTTCAGCTAAAGCTACAAGTTAGTGTAGTGCGTCCTCCTCACAGTGTTCAGCTAAAACTACAAGTTAGTGTAGTGCGACCTCTGCACAGTGTTCAGCTAAAGCTACAAGTTAGTGCAGTGCGTCCTTTTCACAGTGTTCAGATAAAGCTACAAGTTAGTGTAGTGCATCCTCTGAACAGTGTTCAGCTAAAACTACAAGTTAGTGTAGTGTGACCTCTGCACAGTGTTCAGCTAAAGCTACAAGTTAGTGTAGTGCGTCCTCTGAACAGTGTTCAGCTAAAACTACAAGTTAGTGTAGTGCGACCTCTGCACAGTGTTCAGCTAAAGCTAAAAGTTAGTGTAGTGCGTCCTCTGAACAGTGTTCAGCTAAAACTACAAGTTAGTGTAGTGTGACCTCTGCACAGTGTTCAGCTAAAGCTACAAGTTAGTGTAGTGCGACCTCTGCACAGTGTTCAACTAAAACTACAAGTTAGTGTAGTGCGACCTCTGCACAGTGTTCAGCTAAAGCTAAAAGTTAGTGTAGTGCGACCTCTGCACAGTGTTCAGCTAAAGCTACAAGTTAGTTTAGTGTGACCTCTGCACAGTGTTCAGCTAAAGCTACAAGTTAGTGTAGTGCGTCCTCCTCACAGTGTTCAGCTAAAGCTACAAGTTAGTATAGTGCAATCTCTGCACAGTGTTCAGCTAAAGCTACAAGTTAGTGTAGTGCGTCCTCCTCACAGTGTTTAGCTAAAACTACAAGCTAGTGTAGTGCGACCTCTGCAAAGTGTTCAGCTAAAGCTACAAGTTAGGGTAGTGCGTCCTCCTCACAGTGTTCAGCTAAAACTACAAGTTAGTGTAGTGCGACCTCTGCACAGTGTTCAGCTAAAGCTAAAAGTTAGTGTAGTGCGTCCTCTGAACAGTGTTCAGCTAAAACTACAAGTTAGTGTAGTGCAACCTCTGCACACTGTTCAGCTAAAGCTACAAGTTAGTGTAGTGCGTCCTCCTCACAGTGTTCAGCAAAAACTACAAGTTAGTGTAGTGTGACCTCTGCACAGTGTTCAGCTAAAGCTACAAGTTAGTGTAGTGCGTCCTCCTCACAGTGTTCAGCTAAAACTACAAGTTAGTGTAGTGCGACCTCTGCACAGTGTTCAGCTAAAGCTACAAGTTAGTGTAGTGCGTCCTCCTCACAGTGTTCAGATAAAGCTACAAGTTAGTGTAGTGCATCCTCTGAACAGTGTTCAGCTAAAACTACAAGTTAGTGTAGTGTGACCTCTGCACAGTGTTCAGCTAAAGCTACAAGTTAGGGTAGTGTGTCCTCCTCACAGTGTTCAGCTAAAGCTACAAGTTAGTGTAGTGCGTCCTCCTCACAGTGTTCAGCTAAAGCTACAAGTTAGTATAGTGCAATCTCTGCACAGTGTTCAGCTAAAGCTACAAGTTAGTGTAGTGCGTCCTCCTCACAGTGTTTAGCTAAAACTACAAGCTAGTGTAGTGCGGCCTCTGCAAAGTGTTCAGCTAAAGCTACAAGTTAGGGTAGTGCGTCCTCCTCACAGTGTTCAGCTAAAACTACAAGTTAGTGTAGTGCAACCTCTGCACAGTGTTCAGCTAAAGCTAAAAGTTAGTGTAGTGCGTCCTCTGAACAGTGTTCAGCTAAAACTACAAGTTAGTGTAGTGCGACCTCTGCACACTGTTCAGCTAAAGCTACAAGTTAGTGTAGTGCGTCCTCTGAACAGTGTTCAGCAAAAACTACAAGTTAGTGTAGTGTGACCTCTGCACAGTGTTCAGCTAAAGCTACAAGTTAGTGTAGTGCGTCCTCCTCACAGTGTTCAGCTAAAACTACAAGTTAGTGTAGTGCGACCTCTGCACAGTGTTCAGCTAAAGCTACAAGTTAGTGTAGTGCGTCCTCCTCACAGTGTTCAGATAAAGCTACAAGTTAGTGTAGTGCATCCTCTGAACAGTGTTCAGCTAAAACTACAAGTTAGTGTAATGTGACCTCTGCACAGTGTTCAGCTAAAGCTACAAGTTAGTGTAGTGCGTCCTCTGAACAGTGTTCAGCTAAAACTACAAGTTAGTGTAGTGCGACCTCTGCACAGTGTTCAGCTAAAGCTAAAAGTTAGTGTAGTGCGTCCTCTGAACAGTGTTCAGCTAAAACTACAAGTTAGTGTAGTGTGACCTCTGCACAGTGTTCAGCTAAAGCTACAAGTTAGTGTAGTGCGTCCTCCTCACAGTGTTCAACTAAAACTACAAGTTAGTGTAGTGCGACCTCTGCACAGTGTTCAGCTAAAGCTACAAGTTAGTTTAGTGTGACCTCTGCACAGTGTTCAGCTAAAGCTACAAGTTAGGGTAGTGCGTCCTCCTCACAGTGTTCAGCTAAGCTACAAGTTAGTGTAGTGCGTCCTCCTCACAGTGTTCAGCTAAAGCTACAAGTTAGTATAGTGCAATCTCTGCACAGTGTTCAGCTAAAGCTACAAGTTAGTGTAGTGCGTCCTCCTCACAGTGTTTAGCTAAAACTACAAGCTAGTGTAGTGCGACCTCTGCAAAGTGTTCAGCTAAAGCTACAAGTTAGGGTAGTGCGTCCTCCTCACAGTGTTCAGCTAAAACTACAAGTTAGTGTAGTGCGACCTCTGCACAGTGTTCAGCTAAAGCTAAAAGTTAGTGTAGTGCGTCCTCTGAGCAGTGTTCAGCTAAAACTACAAGTTAGTGTAGTGCGACCTCTGCACAGTGTTCAGCTAAAATTACAAGTTAGTGTAGTGCGTCCTCTGAACAGTGTTCAGCTAAAACTACAAGTTACTATAGTGCAACCTCTGCACAGTGTTCAGCTAAAGCTACAAGTTAGTGTAGTGCCTCCTCCTCACAGTGTTCAGCTAAAGCTAAAAAGTTAATTTAGTGTTACCTCTGCACAGTGTTCAGCTAAAGCTACAAGTTAGGGTAGTGCGTGCTCCTCACAGTGTTCAGCTAAAGCTACAAGTTAGTGTAGTGCGACCTCTGCACAGTGTTCAGCTAAAGCTACAAGTTAGTGTAGTGTGTCCTCTGAACAGTGTTCAGCTAAAGCTACAAGTTATTGTAGTGCGTCCTCCTCACAGTGTTCAGCTAAAACTACAAGTTAGTGTAGTGCGACCTCTGCACAGTGTTCAGCTAAAGCTAAAAGTTAGTGTAGTGCGTCCTCTGAACAGTGTTCAGCTAAAACTACAAGTTAGTGTAGTGCGACCTCTGCACACTGTTCAGCTAAAGCTACAAGTTAGTGTAGTGCGTCCTCTGAACAGTGTTCAGCAAAAACTACAAGTTAGTGTAGTGTGACCTCTGCACAGTGTTCAGCTAAAGCTACAAGTTAGTGTAGTGCGTCCTCCTCACAGTGTTCAGCTAAAACTACAAGTTAGTGTAGTGCGACCTCTGCACAGTGTTCAGCTAAAGCTACAAGTTAGTGTAGTGCGTCCTCCTCACAGCGTTCAGATAAAGCTACAAGTTAGTGTAGTGCATCCTCTGAACAGTGTTCAGCTAAAACTACAAGTTAGTGTAGTGTGACCTCTGCACAGTGTTCAGCTAAAGCTACAAGTTAGTGTAGTGCGTCCTCTGAACAGTGTTCAGCTAAAACTACAAGTTAGTGTAGTGCGACCTCTGCACAGTGTTCAGCTAAAGCTAAAAGTTAGTGTAGTGCGTCCTCTGAACAGTGTTCAGCTACAACTACAAGTTAGTGTAGTGTGACCTCTGCACAGTGTTCAGCTAAAGCTACAAGTTACTGTAGTGCGTCCTCTGAACAGTGTTCAACTAAAACTACAAGTTAGTGTAGTGCGACCTCTGCACAGTGTTCAGCTAAAGCTACAAGTTAGTTTAGTGTGACCTCTGCACAGTGTTCAGCTAAAGCTACAAGTTAGGGTAGTGCGTCCTCCTCACAGTGTTCAGCTAAAGCTACAAGTTAGTGTAGTGCGTCCTCCTCACAGTGTTCAGCTAAAGCTACAAGTTAGTATAGTGCAATCTCTGCACAGTGTTCAGCTAAAGCTACAAGTTAGTGTAGTGCGTCCTCCTCACAGTGTTTAGCTAAAACTACAAGCTAGTGTAGTGCGACCTCTGCACAGTGTTCAGCTAAAGCTAAAAGTTAGTGTAGTGCGTCCTCTGAACAGTGTTCAGCTAAAACTACAAGTTAGTGTAGTGCGACCTCTGCACAGTGTTCAGCTAAAATTACAAGTTAGTGTAGTGCGTCCTCTGAACAGTGTTCAGCTAAAACTACAAGTTACTATAGTGCAACCTCTGCACAGTGTTCAGCTAAAGCTACAAGTTAGTGTAGTGCCCCCTCCTCACAGTGTTCAGCTAAAGCTAAAAAGTTAATTTAGTGTTACCTCTGCACAGTGTTCAGCTAAAGCTACAAGTTAGGGTAGTGCGTGCTCCTCACAGTGTTCAGCTAAAGCTACAAGTTAGTGTGGTGCGACCTCTGCACAGTGTTCAGCTAAAGCTACAAGTTAGTGTAGTGTGTCCTCTGAACAGTGTTCAGCTAAAGCTACAAGTTATTGTAGTGCGTCCTCCTCACAGTGTTCAGCTAAAAAAAAGTTATTTTTTTGCAAGCTCTGCACAGTATTCACCTAAAGCTACCTGTAGAAAGTTGGTGGTGTTTTCCAGATCCTATCACTACCGCAGGCAGCTAAATAAGCTACAAGTTATTTTTTTGCGAGCTCTGCACAGTGTTCACCTAAAGCTACCTGTAGAAAGTTGGTGGTGTTTTCCTGATCCTATCACTACCGCAGGCAGCTAAATAAGCTACAAGTTAGTTTTTTGCAAGCTCTGCACAGTGTTTACCTAAAGCTACCTGTAGAAGGTTGGTGGTGTTTTTCTGATCCTATCACTACCGCAGGCAGCTAAATAAGCTACAAGTTAGTTTTTTGCAAGCTCTGCACAGTGTTCAGCTAAAAATACAAGTTAGTGTAGTGCGAGCTCTGCACAGTGTTCAGCTAAAGCTACCTGTAGAAGGTTGGTGGTGTTTTCCTGATCCTATCACTACCGCAGGCAGCTAAATAAGCTACAAGTTAGTTTTTTGCGAGCTCTGCACAGTGTCAACCTAAAGCTACCTGTACAAGGTTGGTGGCGTTTTCCTGATCCTATCACTACCACAGGCAGCTAAATAGGCTACAAGTTAGTTTTTTGCGAGCTCTGCACATTGTTCACCTAAAGCTACTTGTAGAATGTTGGTGGTGTTTTCCTGATCCTATCACTACCGCAGGCAGCTAAATAAGCTACAAGTTAGTTTTTTGCGAGCTCTGCACAGTGTTCAGCTAAAAATACAAGTTAGTGTAGTGCGAGCTCTGCACAGTGTTCAGCTAAAGCTACCTGTAGAAGGTTGGTGGTGTTTTCCTGATCCTATCACTACCGCAGGCAGCTAAATAAGCTACAAGTTAGTTTTTTGCGAGCTCTGCACAGTGTCAACCTAAAGCTACCTGTACAAGGTTGGTGGCGTTTTCCTGATCCTATCACTACCACAGGCAGCTAAATAGGCTACAAGTTAGTTTTTTGCGAGCTCTGCACATTGTTCACCTAAAGCTACTTGTAGAATGTTGGTGGTGTTTTCCTGATCCTATCACTACCGCAGGCAGCTAAATAAGCTACAAGTTAGTTTTTTGCGAGCTCTGAACAGTGTTCAGCTAAAGCTACCTGTAGAAGGTTGGTGGTGTTCTCATACTACAGGCAGGCAGTTGATTTTGCTAGCTGCAGTATCAGTATATATATATATATATATCCCAGCTTAGTGCAGCTACAGGCCATTAGTATGTCTGGAAGGCCAACAAGGAGAGGCAGACAGTCACAAGCCAATAAAAGAGGGCAAGCAGGCTCTGTGTCTACAGTGCTGGTCGTGGAGACGGTGCATCCTCATCAGCACGTGGCCGTGGGACACGCTTGGCCTTTTTTTTGGCAGCTGGCCGTGTTGAGCCGCAACATGCGGAAGACTTGGTTGAGTGGATGACCAAGCCATCCTCATCCTCTTCATCCTCTCTCACCCATGCTCAGGGTACTTTGTCTGGCAAAGCAGCTGCCAAAGCAGCCTCTTCCCTCGGCTCAATGGCATCAGTGACTCCTTCCCTAGCCCCACCATATCCTCCTGAGGAGTCCCTCGAACTGTTTGACCACAGTGTTGGGTACATGCTCCAGGAGGATGCCCAGCGTTTAGAAGGCTCTGATGATGATACTGAGCTAGATGAAGGCAGTAACGTGAGCACAGACAGAGGGGGTGCCCAAGTAGGACAGCAATCTGGCAGTCATGCTCCCCCTGCTGCAGCATACTGCCAGGTTTGCTCCAGTGATGAGGAGGGAGGGGATGATGAGGTCACTGACTCAACGTGTTTGCCTGATAGGAGAGAGGAGGAGTAGGAGGCACATCACCAACGAGGCAGGATGCCCTTCAGGGGCCAGCCTAAGGGCAGCACACTGACTGCATCACACCCCAAAGCTCCGCATGTGCAGGGCGCCGCTGTCTCTGCGTGTTATTCCAAAAGTTCTTTGGTGTGGGCCTTTTTTGAGATGAGTGCATCAGATCGCACCGCTGCTATTTGGAACATATGTCTCAAGCGTATCTCGCAAGGCCAAAACATCTCCCGCTTGGGCACCACATGCTTGACCAGACATATGTTGACCTGCCATGTAGTTCGTTGGCAAGCATATCTAAAAGACCCATACCAAAGAACAAAGAGGACCTCTCCTTGCTCCTCATCAGCTGAGATCTCCAACCCCACTATACCTTCAGTCCTCTCTGAGACCTGCACTGAGAGGAATGAAGGTGTAGAAATAGGTGTGTCACAGCCAAGTACTTGTGGGCAATCTGCTTTCGGTACACCGACGTCAGATTGTACCAGGCAAATTTCCCTGCCCCAGCTGCTGCACCGCCAAAAGAAGTTCGCTCCCAGCCATCCACATGCCCAGCTTTTGAATGCTAGCTTGGCAAAATTGCTAGCACTTCAACTGCTGCCTTTTCAGTTGGTAGACTCTGCCCCCTTCCGTGAGTTTGTGGAATGTGCGGTTCCTCAGTGGCAGGTACCCAAATGCCACTTTTTCTCACGGAAGGCGATTCCGGCTCTCTACCAGCATGTGGAAGGCAATGTCTTGGCCTCGCTGGACAGGGCGGTCAGCGGTAAGTTGCATATTACCGCTGACTCATGGTCCAGCAGGCATGGACAGGAACGTTACCTAAGTTTCACTGCGCATTGGGTGACTCTGTTGGCAGCTGGGAAGGATGCAGGACAAGGTGCAGTAGTGTTGGAGGTTGTTCCGCTACCACGCCTCTAAAATGCCACTACTAATGATTGTGACACACCTCTCTCCTCCACCCCCTCCTCTTCTTCTTCCTCCATGGCCTCTTTCTGTGCTTCGGAACCAGCGGTGCTCCTTAGCCATTCAAGGGGCTACGCAAGTATGCAGGCCAAAAGATGCCATGCGGTGCTTGAGCTGGTGTGCTTGGGGGACAGGAGCCACACTGGGGCAGAGGTTCCATCAGCTCTGTGGGGGCAGGTTCAGAGGTGATTGACGCCATGGCAACTTAAGGCAGGAATGGTGGTTTGAGACAATGGCACCAACTTCCTCTCTGCCCTCCGACAGGGACAAATGACCCATGTGCCCTGTTTGGCTCACGTCCTTAACGTGGTGGTGCAGCGGTTCTTGGGCAGGTACCCGGGCTTACAGGATGTCCTGAGGCAGGCCAGGAAGGTCTGTGTGCATTTCCGCCAGTCATATAATGCCATTGCTCGGCTGGCAGACCTCCTAAAGGAGTTTAACCTGCCCAAGAACCGCCTAATCTGTGACATGCCCACCAGGTGGAACTCAACTTTGGCCATGCTGCAGCGGCTGCACATGCAGCAGAGGGCCATCAATGAGTACCTGTGCGACTATGGCACCAGGACAGGGTCAGGGGAGCTTGTTTTTTTTTCCCCACGCCAGTGGGCCATGATCAGGATGCATGCACTGTCCTGTCACCATTTGAGGAGGCCACGAGGATGGTGAGCAGTGACAGTGCATGCATCAGTGACACTGTCCCCCTTGTCCAACAGTTGGAGCACACGCTGCATGGAATAATGGACAGGGCACTTGAGGCAGAACAGAGGCAGGAAGAGGAGGACTTCCTTAGCTCTCAAGGCCCCCTTTATCCAGACAGTGTTCCTGCATGCCCGCCGATCACACAGGAAGAGGACGAGGAGGAGGAGGATTGTGTCAGTATGGTGGTGGAGCCTGGCACTCAGCATCAGCAGCAGTCTTTAGGGGATCAGTCCCAAGAAACACATGGACTTGTACGTGGCTGGGAGGAGGTGGCTGCGGACCATGTCGTCCTTAGTGACCCAGAGGACTCCGGACCGAATGCCTCAGCAAACCTAGGCTGCATGGCCTCCCTGATCCTGCAAAGCCTGCGTAAGGATCCTCGTACTCGTGATATCAAGGAGAAGGACTAATACTGGCTGGCAACCCTCCTTGATCCACATTACAAGGGTAAGGTTGCGGACCTTATCTTACCGTCGCAGAGGGAGCAGAGGATGAAACATCTTCGGGAGGCCTTGCAGAAAGGTCTGTGCAACGCATTTCCAGAGACTGGGAGGTTACAAACTCCTGTTTCTGGACAACGTGTTGCTGAAGCTTCGGTCAGTCAAAGAAGGAGCGGTGGAGAAGGTGGCCATTAGGGATGAGCTTCGTGTTCGAGTCGAACCCATGTTCGACTCGAACATTGGCTGTTCGGTCGTTCGCCGAATTGCGAACGATATGGGCCGTTCGCGCCAAATTCGTGTGGCGCGTCACGGCCCATAATTCACTGCGGCATCGCAGTGCATTGCTTGCTGATGATTGGCCAAGCATGCACTATGACCCACATGCTTGGCCAATCACAGCGCCGCCTGAACAGAGAGCCGTAATTGGCCAAAGCCAAGGAGGCTTTGGCCAATTATGGCTCAGGGGATTTAGTAGACGCCCCACACTATATAAGGCCGCCTGCACGGCGGCCCTGTGCAGTGTGTTCTGGTGTGCTTAGAGAGAGAGAGAGACAGTGTCATTTCATTTGAGTTAGCTAGATTAGGCAGGACAGTCAGTCAGTTAGCTGCACTTAAAGTGTATTGTGTATATATATGCATCCCAGGTGTTGCATATATATATATATATACACTGTATTCAGTTTAGCTAGATCTGTTCCTGTTATCTTCTAGACTATTTACATTTAGTGCAGTGCGTCCTGCTCACAGTGTTCAGCTAGATCCGTTCCTGTTATCTTCCTACTGACAGGCAGGCTTGTCTTGTTACAGTATTTACAGCTACCTAAAGAAAATTACTGGTGTTCTTTTGATCCTATTAGTACCACGGTCAGGCAGCTAGACTATTTACATTTAGTACAGTGTGTCCTGCTCACAGTGTTCAGCTAGATCCGTTCCTGTTATCTTCCTACTGACAGGCAGGCTTGTCTTGTTACAGTATATAAAGCTACCTGAAGAAAATTACTGGTGTTCTTTTGATCCTATTAGTACCACGGTCAGGCAGCTAGACTATTTACATTTAGTGCAGTGCGTCCTGCTCACAGTGTTCAGCTAGATCCGTTCCTGTTATCTTCCTACTGACAGGCAGGCTTGTCTTGTTACAGTATATAAAGCTACCTGAAGAAAATTACTGGTGTTCTTTTGATCCTATTAGTACCACGGTCAGGCAGCTAGACTATTTACAGTTAGTGCAGTGCATCCTGCTCACAGTGTTCAGCTAAACCTACAAGTTAGTGGGGTGCGTCCACCTCACAGTGTTCAGCTAAAGCTACCTGTAGAAGGTTGGTGGTGTTCTCATACTACAGGCAGGCAGTTGATTTTGCTAGCTGCAGTATCAGTACATATATATATATATCCCAGCTTAGTGCAGCTACAGGCCATTAGTATGTCTGGAAGGCCAAGAAGGAGAGGCAGACAGTCACAAGCCAATAAGAGAGGGCAAGCAGGCTCTGTGTCTAGTGCTGGTCGTGGAGACGGTGCATCCTCATCAGCACGTGGCCAGGGATACTCTTTTTTTGGCTTGGATACAGTAGTGATTGCTTAGAACCACTGTCAGGTTTTATTGATGTCTGTTCCCCTGTTAGGGAGATATGCTTTGGCTATCCGTCCTGATCACCAATGTACTCAGGAATAAAAGTGAGACTAATTCCAAAGTTTTTAGTCACCACCAAGACAGAAATAGAGGGGAATTTCTAATAGGGACATCTTATTCATGGCAACTGTCTAATGCCCCTAACACACGGTCGATTTTCCGACGGAAAATGTGCGATTGGAGCTTGTTGTCGGGAAATTCTGACTGTGTGTGGGCTCCATCGGACTTTTTCCATCGGAATTTCCGACATACAAAGTTTGAGAGCAGGCTATAAAATTTTCTGACAACAAAATCCGATCGCGTCAATTCCGACCGTGTGTGGCCAATTCTGATGCACAAAGGGCCACGCATGCTCAGAATAAATTCCGAGACGGGACTGCTCAGTCTGGTAAAATTAGCGTTCAGAATGGATATAGTTCTTTCGTCATGCTGCAATGTTTTAAATTGTTTAATGCAGCGCACTCTCTTCTTCTTTTTAATGCTAGAAGAATGAAGTTGTTTTGCTGCTCATATTTACACAGAGTTCTCACAAACTTCTTTCTTTATTATTCATCGTGATTTCATCAATATAATATTTTGATTTGTCACATCTACCGAAATTTTTTTTTTTTTTATGTTTTTGAATTAAAAATTTTTCTTTAGGATTTTTTAAAATCCTGATCTTGTTTTAAATTTTATTATTTTTTTTATAACTCCAGAATAGTTTTGGGTGTGTTTTGTGTGTCAAGTTACCACAACACCATTACTTTCTTGTATTATTTAATCTCAAGGAGGCTGCTTGGCGTTGGTGTCTCTTGTTAATTTCACATTGTATTTTTGAAATGTACCTGCCACCTCACAAACAAACTGTCCTTTTTGAATGAAAACACACATAGGCAAGTATAATAGAAAAAAAAAAATACCTTAGGAGGCGCATGCGCGGCAGCTCCAAAGATGGCCGCTGGCTACTAGAGCTCCGCTCCACCACGGCCCTGTAACAGCCACCGGAGCGTTCTGAGCGCTCCCCCAAGCATATAGCCGGAACACACTAGCGGGGGAGACCCCCGGGAATCACCGGATAAAAACGGCGCACGTCAGGAGGAACTTGGAGGGTCAGATGAAGGCGGCTGGCGTTCCGGCCAGTTATGCCAAGATGGCGGTGGCTCCACGAGGCCCGCTCAGCACAGAGGGAGCTGAAGACTCCATAGCTGACCAGGACACTCAGCCTCCTCAGTCCCCAGGTATGGACTTTCCTCCCCTGCCCCTGGCCACCTCTCCTTCATCCACTGAGTCCCTCTTGGGCAGGATGTGCCCTGGCCTCCCATCTACTCCTATGATGGATCCCCACACAGGACTTTTACTGTCTGTAACAGAGACATCTGCTGCCATCCCTGTGCCCTCAGACTTCCCCTTAATGATGGATGCCTTCTCCCAGCTGCTCTCTAAAAGCCTGGCCCTAAATGCAGCCCAAATTACAGCATCCATCCATGCGGATCTGCAGCAAATAGGGCAAAGAATGGACATGATTGAAAAGAAAGCTGACCAAGCTGTGTCACGCATTAATCAAAACTCAGCAAGGATTCAGGATATGCAGGAACAACTGGAAACAGCATTTGCGAAAATCGATGACCTCGAGAATAGATCGAGACGCTATAACTTTCGCATCCGCGGACTCCCCGAATCAGAAAAAGGGGATCATAATTGTGTGAAAACCCTGCTGCGGAACCTCATTCCTGATATCACTGAGCACCACTTGGAGCTCGATAGAGCACACAGGGCCCTGCAACCCCCTCGCTCGGATGGTCTCCCCAGAGACATTATTGTTAAGCCACATTTCTACTCTGTGAAGGAGGAAGTAATGAGGAGATCTAGGGGTGCAGACAACATCAAATTGCTGGGACACAGGATCCAGATCTTTGCAGATTTGTCGCCATACACGGTACAAAAAAGGCGCGCCCTCAAACCTTTGCTTCAACTTCTGCTGGAAAAGGAAATCTCGTATCGGTGGTCATTCCCCCTGCATCTGAATTTTTCCTGCAGAAACAAACACTACAGCTTTTCTTCCTTCGCAGAGGGAGAACACCTGCTTCTCCAGTTGGGCCTGATTCCCCTGGATCCATCGCCCTCCCAGAACAGCAGGAGCTGTCCACAAAAAGGCCTCCGCCTGCAAGTCCGCTACAACCTACCTGGCTGAAGCAAAGCTCTAAACGTTCGAAAGAAAATCTTCCCCCATGATGTCCTGCAATAGCCAAGGATCAGGGCGCTGATCCGGAACTCTTTCTGCCATTTTCAGAACTTCAGAGTTTCTCCCAGTTCTCTACAGGTCCCACATCTGAGATCTCCCACATTAAGAGTATGACTTCTTCATTACAAGTTACTGTCCATGCTTCTGCTCCCGGATTTCCCCGGTCCGATAATAGCAGCCCCTACAACTCCATTGGCCTGGGTCAGAGACAGGGGGGTAATTTGGCCTACATACCTCTGGATTATGTTAGAGGGGTTATTTATGTTCAATTTAACATCTCTGGGAGCTAACCTTCACTCTATGTGATCTCACAATATCTTATACCATGTAGACAGTTTTTGGGTATCCTATCTCGTTTTAAGCAAGGGTTAGGCTTGTTACCCTATCTCACGGATTACACTGGACCGCCGTGGAGGCCCAGGGCCCAGGCGATGCAGTGTCATCTCCCACTTTCTCTTTAAGGTTTGTGGACCTAACGGTCCTTTAATCTATGGTCACCCCGATGTTATGTGTTTTCAGGCCCTCCCGGGCTCCAGGGTTTGGCGGGGGGTTCCGGGAAGGGGGTGGGATTTCTTGTTCTTGTGAGGTGGGGACGCTCAGTTCTTTTAATAAATGTTAGACTATTTTAAGGTCTTCAGTTATGTTACTCTTTAGGTGGCGGGGCCGTGGTGATTCCAATGCACCTCAAGTAGAAACCAAGTACAGTGATAGTGCCTTGGGTTTCTTGTCCGGTAGTCCTACTGTTTGGACTCCGAACTTCTCAGGATTAGGGTACGGCATGGCTAAACCATCCTACCCCGGGGTATGGGGGGGGTCTGGGGACCCCCGTTTCATTATAATACGTTTATTTTACATGCAGGAATGTTTAATGATTCAGATTTATGCAATCATTGTTCTCTCTTCTCTTCTCTCTCTCATCCCTCTCCACTCCCTCTCTCTTTCTCTCCACATGAGCTGGTCCGGACTCCGCTTCCGCCTCTGGCCTTCCCTCCCAGGTCTCGCGTTCTCGGCATTCTCCAACCTCTGGAACCTGAAGGTGACTTCCTCTCATAAGTCAGGTAAGATCCCTCACACAAATAGGGGTTCACACTACCCACTTTATGCCTGAACACCTAACCATCTCCCCCACCCTCAAAATTATATCACATAACACCCAGGGTTTGAACTCCCCCATCAAAAGGAGAAAACTATTCCAACTCTACCAGTCATGCAAGCGGATATCCTCCTCTTGCAAGAGACCCACTTTCCCATTTCCTACAATACCACATTCCTTCACCGACATTTTCCCCAATTCTTTTTATCGTCTGCACCCAATAAAACGAAAGGGGTCGCAATCTGTTTTGCTAAACATATTAACCTATCTCAACCTGAGACGGTTGTAGACCCCCATGGTCTTAATATATTGATCTCGGGGAATATAGATGGGGAATTATACACTTTTATTTCCTATTACTCACCTAACAAGGGCCAGAGGGCATTCTTTGAATCCGTACTCCACAAACTTGGACCTCACCTAAAGGGCACAACATTTTTGGGGGGGGACTCTAATATAGCATTCGACTTCTCCCTGGACAAAGTGTCCGAATAGCGAAGCTAATACATGGGGCGGGCTTGGTAGACATTTGGAGGGAAATCAACCCTCGGGCAAGTGACTACACGCATTTTTCGGCACCCCATGGATCCTATGCCAGGATAGACCACATCTTTACGCGCTCCAATTCGATCCCTTTACTTGTAAAATCCCGGATTGTGCATACCCCTTTATCCGACCACTCTATGGTCACTTTGACAGCCCTCAGACCTTCGGGACATAGAGACCGCACGCGCTGGCGCCTTCAGGAATCTATTCTTAGTGACCCCATACAAGCCTCTATCATACAGGAAGCAATTAAGGAATACTTTGACCTAAACACTACGACGGATGTTTCTCCAACGACGGTGTGGGCGGCACATAAGTCTGTGATCAGGGGGAAACTAATTCAATTGTCAGCTAAACTTAAAGCAGAACATAGAGCAGATACGGTAAAATTGAAGGCAGAATTTCAATCACTCGCAAAAGCCCACAAACTCCATCCCACTCCTGATTCATTGGCTAACCTGGACAAAGCTCAGGCCCTTCTCAATTTGTCCTTAACTACAGCAGCTGAAAAGCACCTCAGGTGGACCGGGGCGCGTTTCTACTCTCAGAAGGATAGGATAGGTTCGAAGCTGACGGTTAAACTTAGCCCTAAACCTCGCCAACTAGCCTTCCCCAAAATCAAGTGGGAGACCTAATACAGCACCCTACAAAAATTATGGAGGAATTCCATCGGTTCTATTCGGATCTCTACAAACCTCAATGTCCCTCATCAGGGCAGTCTCAAAGCAGTTTCCTTGATTCATTAAGTTTACCTGCAGTGTCTAAAGAACATAAGGATCTGTTGGACAGCCCGTTCTCACCATCAGAAGTCCTTGATACAATCAAATCTTTGAAAGTAGGTTCCTCTCCTGGTCCAGACGGGTTCTCCACCGGGTATTATAAAAAATTCGGTATTACCTTGGCACCTCATCTCTCTAAGTCTTTTAACTTTCTCCGGAAAGGTTCCCCCTTGGGGACAGATTTAAACACAGAATATGTCTCGGTGATTCCCAAATCGGGGAAAGACACGAGCGAAGTAGGGAACTATCGGCCTATCTCGTTAATTAACAATGACATCAATGACATCGACCAGATTAGACGGTCCATAGATGTAATCTCTCTCTTTAAATCACAATGGGACGGTAGTTCCCCACAAACAGGCTTCCTATTGTCGATTGACCTACACAAGGCTTTTGACACCATAGATTGGGGCTACCTGTCAGAGATTCTGAGAAGATGGGGCTTTGGCCCTCATTTCATGAACCTAATCCACTCCATGTACTCCAAACCTTCTGCTCAGGTGAGACTAATGGGTAGATACTCAGAATCATTTCCCATTGGTAGGGGGACCAGACAGGGGTGTCCTCTTTCCCCCCTTCTCTTCGCCATGGCCATTGAAACCCTAGCTATAGCTATTAGAACAAATCCTGATATTAAGGGGGTGACCTGCGGCGACAGGGAACACAAATGCGCCCTGTACGCAGATGACCTCTTGCTTTACATAATGTCTCCTCTAATTACTACGCCAGTCATACATAGGGTGCTAAACTCATTCAGTAGAATATCAGGTTTGAAGGTCAATATGTCCAAATCCACGGCCTTAAATGTCACGGTCCCGCCCAAACTACTATCACAACTCACTAATAATTTCACGTTTTCCTGGGCTCCTAAGGCCATCCCCTATTTGGGGATACACTTGACCCCGGATGTTAAAGATCTATTTAAAGCCAACTATCCCCCAATGATCAACAAATGTAGAGGGGATCTTCAACGATGGTCGAGATGTGGTCTGTCCTGGTTGGGAAGGGTGCATGCCATAAAGAAGACTCTCCTGCCTTGCCTTTTATACTTATTCCGATCGCTGCCAATCCCGCTCCCGAAGAGCTTTGTGGGGAAATTCCAATCTGAGATAATCCGCTTTGTCTGGGGAAACAAGGGGTATAGATGTCCGTCCAAAATACTTCTCCGCCTGAAGTCCCAAGGTGGCTTGGGCCTGCCGGACCTCTGGGGATACTACCAGGCGGCACAATTATCACAAATCTCGATGATTTTTTCTAAAGGGCCGAAGCCGGAATGGCTTTCTATGGAAAGGTGGGCAACACCCCTCAACACCATCGACTTCTTCCTATGGTGTGACTCCAAACAAAGACCGGCTATAATGGTCCCTACCCTTTCACACTCTATCTCTTTAAGCACTAAGCTATTCAAACATACCTCTATCATATCCCCCCTAAAACCATTATCACACATCTTCCATAACCCTAAATTCCCCCAGGGATTAAATATTCAGGCTTTCCGTTGGTGGACAGACAAAGGTCTCTACTGGATAGGCCACTTCCTTTCCCAAACTGGCCCTCTTACCTTATCCCACTGTAAACGTAAGTTAGACATGCCCAATTCAGAACAATTTAGATTCACACAAATCTCACACTTCCTAAACACTATTTGGGTCACCAAACCGGCACCTCCCGCAATTACCCCCTATGAGCATTGGTGCTCAGATCAAAAGGGAGGAATTTCACTAATATCCATCACATTACAGACGAATCTGGGCAAGCCGAGCTATGCGAAGGCCTGGGAGGAGGACACGGGCGGAACGTGGCCGCCAACAGAATGGTTCCGGGCCTGGATACGCTCCTTCAGAGGTATATGTAACATCTCCCTTATCGAGGCTAATGTAAAAGTTCTGTCCAGGTGGTACTATGTCCCCTCTAGACTAGCTTTGCTCTATACTGGGACCTCACCTCTTTGCTTTAGGGGTTGCAGAGGGTTCTATGCTACATACCTGGTGGACCTGTCCCCGCATTAAAACCTTTTGGCGGAAAATCTTCCACACTATAAGTAAATTAGTAAAGGTTTCAATAGGCCCCAGCCCCTACATTGCCTTGTTCAACCACACCATCCCTGAAATACCTAAACATTTACAGGCTCTCTCTTTCTTTGTCCTTTTGGGGGCGAAAATCACTATAGCTAAAGCCTGGAAGAAAACCATGGTAGCTTTCCAGTCTTGCAAAAGAAAGGTGTCTTGGATCATGTCCCAGGAACAAATAGTCGCTAAGCTAAATGATAAAATGGAGAAGTTTTATGCTATATGGGAACCTTGGGCCATGTTCTGTAATATAACTCTCATACCGGGTAGGGATGAGCCGAACACCCCCCTGTTCGGTTCGCACCAGAACATGCGAACAGGAAAAAAGTTTGTTTCGAACACGCGATAACCGTTAAAGTCTATGGGACACGAACATGAATAATCAAAAGTGCTAATTTTAAAGGCTAATATGCAAGATATTGTCATAAAAAGTGTTTGGGGACCTGGGTCCTGCCCCAGGGGACATGGATCAATGCAAAAAAAGTTTTAAAAACGGACGTTTTTTCAGGAGCAGTGATTTTAATAATGCTTAAAGTCAAACAATAAAAGTGTAATATCCCTTTAAATTTCGTAGCTGGGGGGTGTCTATAGTATGCCTGTAAAGGGGCGCATGTTTCCTGTGTTTAGAACAGTCTGACAGCAAAATGACATTTTGAAGGAAAAAACTCATTTAAAACTACCCGCGGCTATTGCATTGCCGACAATACACATAGAAGTTCATTGATAAAAACGGCATGGGAATTCCCCAAAGGGGAACCCGGAACCCAAAGGAAGGAACCAAAATTTTAAAAAAAATGACGTGGGAGTCCCCCTAAATTCCATACCAGGCCCTTCAGGTCTGGTATGGATTTTAAGGGGAACCCCGCACCAAAAAAAAAAAAAAAAACGGCGTGGAGTCCCCCCAAAAATCCATACCAGACCCTTATCCGAGCACGCAACCTGGCAGGCCATAGGAAAAGAGGGGGGACGAGAGTGCGCCCCCCCTTCTGAACTGTACCAGGCCACATGCTCTCGACAGTGGGAGGGTGCTTTGGGGTAGCCCCCCAAAACACCTTGTCCCCATGTTGATGAGGACAAGGGCCTCATCCCCACAACCCTGGCCGGTGGTTGTGGGGGTCTGCGGGCGGGGGGCTTATCGGAATCTGGAAGCCCCCTTTAACAAGGGGACCCCCAGATCCCGGCCCCCCCTTGTGTGAAATGGTAAGGGGGTACTTACCCCTACCATTTCACTAAAAAACTGTCAAAAATGTTAAAAATGACAAGAGACAGTTTTTGACAATTCCTTTATTTAAATGCTTCTTCTTTCTTCTATCTTTCTTCATCTTCTGGTTCTTCTGGTTCTTCTGGCTCTTCTGGCTCTTCTGGTTCTTCCTCCGGCGTTCTCGTCCAGCATCTCCTCCGCGGCGTCTTCTATCTTCTTCTCCTCGGGCCGCTCCGCACCCATGGCATGGGGGGAGGCTCCCGCTCTTCTCTTCTTCTTTTCTTCTCTTCTTCTCTTCTTCATTTTCTTCTCCGGGCCGCTCCGCAACCATGCTGGCATGAGTTCGAACATGAGTTCGACATGAGTCGAACATGAGTTCGACTCGAACTCGAAGCTCATCCCTAATACCGGGGTTGGAGCCTAGTTCCGGACCTGCTCATGCTCTAAGCTAATCAACTCCCTACCCTTCTTCTCCTCTATCCTCCCTTCTCCCACATTCTCTCTCCCTACTCACTAGATCTTCTTAGCCTCTTAGGCTCTTTTGAAGTACTAAGAAATTTTTACCCCTTTGGCGGGGGAAATATTGGAGACGGTTGGTTGAGGCGTCGGTGGGACCCCTTCACTGCTCGATAAATTTAATCTTCTCTTACATATTGGCCTAGAATTGGAGGGCACCGCCTATATAGCCCTCTCTCTTAGACCTTATATTCCTGGGGGCGGCGAGGGATGCTGGGGAGACCCTTATCAGACCTACAGGAAGATCCCATAGGGGTAATGTGTGTGGGCCCCCAGTACGTCCTGGCGTACACCCATCAGGAAAACACATTTTAACATGGTGCCCTACTCGGGCGGTGTTGCGCTCCCTCCGACTGCTCTGACCTGATCATTCTGACCGGTTGTATAGGGCCTAAACCTATTCCCCGGGAGCACTCTACCATTTACCCCAGAAGTCATCATAGTTTATTACTACCCTCATACAGCAATTAAGTACCCTCAGGCCCGCCTACAGAGGTGTTTGTCATTAATTGTTCACTCTCTGTCCACCTTATTCACCCAAGGAAAAAGTTACTGAGAGGTTTTGGTACAGAGAGGATGGCATACTACATAACTGGAAGGGTTCATAGGAAGCTCCTGAGTATATGGTAGCAATTACGATACGATTTTCTTTCACTTTTTCCTTATTCAACTCCCGCCTGGTACTTCTCTTCTCCTATTTTACCTCAACAACAGCCTTGTCATTTTTTCTTTAGATTGCTGTAAAGCTTTAGCAAGCAATTGCATGTATCTGACTCAGGAATTTACTGTATTCTGATTATACGCAACTTTATGTTTTATGTGAAATAACTCAATGAAATATTTTAAAATAAAAATACCTTTATTAAGGGGTCATAACCAAACAAAGAGGGAGGCAACACTGGATAAACTGCAGAAATTGGCAAAGCCTTTGGCCCCCAGGGCACACATCAACTATTTTACTGCAAAATTGGTGGCCTGAGGAGTCCATATATAAGGGAGTACAATCTGGTCCAGAAGTCCAAGAGATCATGAACAGCAGCAGATGACATGTATTGTCCCCAGGCTGTGGTCATACAAGAGCCTGCATCTTTTGTCAGACCAGACTGAACCCAGGGCCATCATTCTCTGGTCTTCCTTAGATGCTTCCTTCCAGGCTGTGGCTCTGGTGTTGGAGGTGTGGCAAGAGGAGGAGGAGGAGTACCTGGAGGAGAAGGAGGAGCACCATGGTTGAGCTCACAAATGTGGCTTTGGCTTGTGAGTAGGCCCCTCAACCCCTTATTTAGGACTTGGAAGATGAGATACTCACATATTAGGTGTTGGCCCTCCTCCATTTCCTGCATTTTGCAGGCTGTTATGTATGCAAAGTCCTCTTGAACACTGTGGGGGGTTCCTCAGTAGCCTAAACAATTGGCCAAAATAGGCCAAAATAGGCCAGTTGCTGCCTCCTCCAGGTTACTCCTCTTCCTGACACTTTTTTTTTGAAGGCGGAGGGGAGGGACCTGGGTATCGGGCAGGCTACTGGGCCCAGCCACATTCTGGCTGAGACTTTCCTGTGTATGAAAAAGGGACATCTTTTTAGTTTTTGGTTCATCAATCACAATCATAAATTAGTACACCAAATTAACATAGATTTAACATCATTAATTTGACCAACAGAAATATTTAGAAGAATGCTGTACCTGGCTCGAGCTGGGCTCCTCCACATGTTGCTGCCTGGAAGGCCCAGGTTGGACATCAGAAGCCTCAGTGGAGGGGGAAGGAAGCGTGAAAGGAAGAGTGGAGAGTGCTGGGTTCAGTCTGACCTTCTAGTGCTCCCTTAGATAAGTGCTCCTCATGCCACCAATTAGGGCCTTCAAATAGGTGATGTCTGCCGTGGGGATCACCGGCTTCACAAATTCCAGCAATTTATCCAGCGCTACCTTCCTCTTTCTTGATTCTTATAATGTGGGTGGTTTACCTGCCACAGACGGGGCAACTCCCTGAACAAATCAATGAATATGGGGATAAAGTCCTGATCATTCAATATATCCATTTTCTCTGCAAGACACAACACAAGACAAACCCTAATGTCAGGCTAATCCTAATATAGGCCTCAATTTCTAAGCAGTGTAGGCCCAAATGCTACTTTCGTTTTTGTGATCGGCGCTTCCTCTACCCCTTCCTCCGCTCACAGATCGTACGTACTACGCACGCATGTTACGCTTTATATACACTGCGCATGTGTGAAACTCCGCCCGCCCCTGACATTCTTTCTAGTCTATTCCCCGCCCCTTCTCATTAAGCGCAGTGGGGAAGAGCACATGGCGGAGACAGAGGAGGTGCGTGCTAATTACAGCAATGAGGAGGAGGAGAAAAGGAGCCAGAAACGTCACGATACCGGAGGAGACGATTTAAGGCCTCAAATATGTCCTTTGTTGAGATGGTGGAGATGGTCGACATACTAAAGAGGGCCGACTATGATGGGAAGTATGGACCTTACCCAAACCCAAATGTCAGAAAGGCCAAGATCATGACTAAAGTTGTGAAGAGTCTGCACCATAATTTTGGGGTACGGCGATCCAAGGATCAACTCAGGAAACGGTGGTCGGACCTCAAAATCAGGGAGCACAATCAGTATAGAAGGATCAGGAAAGTGCTGCAAAAAGGTAAGTAGTTGTCCTGTGTTCCTATTCTTTCTTTTTATTACGTTCGTGCTGCTCCATGTGCTTTTCTTTACTGTTGTACTGTTTAAAATGGCAACTTTCATGTTCATGGCATATTATTCGTTCGTAGGAAAAATTGTTGTTCGGCCAATAAAACACCATGTTTTGTCCAGATGCATTTTTTCTGGCCTACTTCTCTTAAAATAATTTTATTGTCTAGATGGGTTTGTAACTAGAATGAAATGCAAACTAGATTCTGTGTAAGGAGAGGACACTCAGCAGATGTTTACACATCTGGATGCTGGAGCACTAGTCTGGGACACAAGAACATCCTTTTTATTAGGGGGCCCGCACAGGTGCTCCAGTGTATACTATAGGGGTGACTCCATCTGTGAAGCCTGTACAAAACAGGTAAGTATTCAAGCTTGACAAAGGAAAAAAATATTTCTTCATCTTGCAACTCTGCCAAAACAGACAATTGTACTCCACTTCCAAGCAATGTTTCATCTTCCTATTTCTGCCATCAAATATCTGTGTGCTAAGTATACCTTTTTTTTCGTTTACATAGGGGCGAAAAGACTCGGAGGACACCACTTATCAGTGAAGACAACAGACCCCCCACCTCAGGAAGAAGTGGAAATCTCACAAACACAACAGGAGGAGGAGGAAGACGTTATAGAAATTGTCATCACAACAGGTGAGTGTCTGCGACCACAGGCTCAGGTAAGAGATGGATGCCGGCATATTTATAATACATGGTGTATTTTTTTTCCATATTTTTAGGTGATCATGATGTTGTGGATGAAGGTTATTTCACCAGTGAAAGTGCCCAGCTCCTGATCGGGGAGATCATGGGCTGTAATAGGGACTTGGAAAACATCAAGCAAAACATCAATGATGTTCAAAACAAAATGAAGAACATCATTGATGTTTCAGGGAGAGTTTAAAACCCCTCGAAATCCCTAACTTATTTCTGCTTGTTTTTCTGACAATTTTTTGAACATTTTTTGACATATTCTAGAAAAGCCAAATTTTGAAGATGCACACACTGGGGTTGATTTACTAAAGGCAAAAAGACTGTGGAAAGTGCAGTTGCACACAGCAAGAGCAGTTGCTCCAGAGTTTAGTAAATGAGCAGAAGCTCTGCTGACTTTCATCAACCAATCATGTGCAGGGCAAAAATGCTGTTTTTTTTTAAATTTCCTTGCATGTGATTGGGTATTCTTTGAAAAGTGAAGCTTTACCTCAGTTACTAAGCTCTGGAGCAACTGCACTTGCAGAGTGCAATTGCACTTTCCAAGGTGCACAGTCTATTGGCCTTTAGTAAATCAACCCCAACCCCAAGCCAAATTTTGAAGATGCACACAAATTGCCGAATGTCAACATATGCTATCTGCCATCACGGGAGATCAATGTACGCGTTTTGGGGGTACAACCCCTTCCTCAATAATAAAGTAACAGAGAGGAAGGGGTTGCACCCACAAAACATGTCCATTGATCCCCCATGATGGCAGCTAGCACATGTTGACATTCGGCAATTTGTGTGCATCTTCAAAATTTGGCTTTTCCAGGGGTGACTTCACCCCATCTGCTGAATGCAGTATCAAACACAGTTTATAAATAAGTAAGTTCCAGAGTTGTGTATTTCTTGTTGGTTTGAAACATGCCTGTTTTACTTTAAAAGGAAATTTGTACTTTTAATGTCACCGAAAAAATTGTTATATAACAAACATGTTGGTTTGTTTTAAAAACCTTTTATAAATGCACATGTGATTGTGCTTTGATTAAAAAGATTGAGAATCAACAATGTGTGGCTTCTTCTTTCAATGCTCAAAAGCATTTTTTTGTTGTAAAGTTGGTGTTTTCAGTGACAATGGGGGTTATTTACTAAAGGCAAAATCCACTTTGCACTACAAGTGCAGTTTCAAGTGCACTTGTAGTGCAAAGTGTATTTTCCTTTAGTAAATAACACCCAACAGTGCTTTCTAATTTTACACAATCACGCCATTTTCAGGACTCCCCAAATTTCAGTCAGGGTGAGCTAAAAGAAAGCCAAGCAGTAAATCTAAGCAAATATTTGTTCAGTTTAAATTTTTTTTTTATTTAAAAAATGTCTCAGACATTGTCTGGCATATTGATGGCCCCCCTACCCGCAAAGTATTCCATGTATCTTAGACGGACGTCGCGGGCACTCTGGGGGGGGGGGGGCAAGCCAGGACGGCCAGCTTCAAGCGCCATCAGGGTTGGTTCATTTAGATTAATTCCGGCTTCAGGCCCAACTGAGCCAGCATAGCTCAAAGAATGTCTCCTTAAAAAGTTGTGGAGAACACAGCACGCCAGGATGATGTGATTGAGTTTATATTCCGCCATGAGTATTGGTGTAAGAAATAGGCGGAACCAGCTGGCCACTATTCCAAACGTGTTCTCCACCACTCTGCTGGCTCTGGCCAGCCGGCAATTAAAAACCCTCTGGTCCGGGGTGAGGGTCCTCATAGGGAATGGCCGCATAAGATGGTTCCCCAGCGCAAATGCTTCATCCGCAACAAAGATGAATGGGAGTCCTTCCGCATTGTCTTCTGGAGGTGGCAAGTCTAAGCTGCCATTCTGGAGATGCCTGTAGAACTCCATGTGGGCGATGACTCCACCATCTGACATCCGGCCATTCTTCCCCACGTCCACATACAGGAACTCGCCACCGACACCACTGCCAACATCACAATACTATTAAATCCCTTGTAGTTGTAATAGTATGACCCCGAGTTGGGCGGTGGGATGATGGGGATGGGTTTCCCATCAATTGCCCCTCCGCAGTTAGGAAAGTCCCACCGCTGGGCAAAGTGGGAGGCCACAGTCTGCCATTCCTGTGGGTTGGAAGGAAACTGTGGAGACAAACAAGAAAAATAAATTAATCATTTTGCACATAAACATGGAAAGCAGATTAGACACAAACATTCTTGGCCAACATCAGTATAACATTTCTTTTAGGGAGTATTTAAAGACAAAAGGTATAAGGTCCACCTATCAGATCCCCCCCCATGGGCCATTTTATAAATTGTGGGGGGGGGCATGTTTTGGACAGGTAACCCTCTCCACTTCATTTAGAGATGAATGCCTACATAATGTGTATTACTTTGGCCAGCCCCTCCTTACTTACACTATTGGCAGCCCACTGGACAGGTAAGAAGTGTCATAATACAAAGATATAAAAACACACTGTACACATTTTAGCACATGTTTACACTCTGATATTACCTATCAAGATAATAATAGGATACAAAAACTTTGAACATTACCATTTGAAAGTATTCAGGCAGGCCCTTGCACTACATTCTTTGGGGAATTCACCCATAAATATGACCACAAAAGAGGTGGGTATAGTGTGTGGGTTTGGCAAAGTCAGCAGATAGAGGATTGAGGATAGATAGAGGATTGGTATCAGCTGAGTTAGCCGTTGGGGGAGGGAGGGTTCCAAATGATTTTGGGACCCAAAAAAAAATCCTCTGTCACTCTGCCTGAATTGAAAGCACAAATCACATTTTACACATTTTAGGGGGTGTTTAGGGTAAAGCACTACTATGGAGCTGACAAAATACATTGTTAATTGAGTAGATGAGGTGGATATAGGCCCAGGAGAGCATGCTGGGGAGGTAAGTGAAGGCAAATGTGTATGAAGGACCAAAAAAAAAATTCCAAAAAAATACAGCATGCATGAGGACAAAGGGGACATTCACAGCATATTACAATCATGGTAATTAGGGAATGAGGAAAGAAATACAATATATTAACAAACATTAAATACAATAACATGTGATGTTAAAGGATAAAAATCTTACCTTCATATACTCCTTCTGCAGGACCTGGATGATGGCAGAACAGGTCTCTGGGATAATGTTCCCCAAAGCCTGGGGGGGAGATGCCTGTTGAGAACTTGAGGTCCTGCAGGCTTCTCCCCGTCGCCAAGTACCGCAGGGTGGCGACTAGCCTCTGCTCCGGAGTGATGGCTTGCCTCATGCAGGTATCCTGCCTGCTAATATAAGGTGTCAGCAAAGCCAACAAACAGTGAAATACGGGGTCCGTCATCCAGAGAAAATTCCTGAAATCATCAAGATTATTCTCACGGATCTCACGGAGCAAAGGCATGTGACAGAATTGGTCACGCTGGAGCAACCAATTCTTGGTCCATGAACTCCTCCTCGCCCTGACTGGGCTTGTGTCAAAGTAAGGACCCCAACACCAAGCCCCCGCACAGCACGAACTCTACGATGAGTATGTACACGCAACATGGCTAGAAAACGGTCGGCTGCTCAGAACGAAATAACAGAACGCACTGAAGAACAGCAAGGCCTCTGAGGAGTGACCTGAAAATCAGTAATGAACGGACAAGAACACAATGATAAATCAATGGTGCACGCACTGAAGACCAGATACAAACCCACAAGCACAAACTGAACAGCAGAAATGCGATCTGAAAACCACGAGTCTGAAAAAGTGCGAATCGTCTCTCACCAAACTTTTACTAACACGAGACTAGCAAAAGGAGCCCAAAGCGTGCCGCGCTTGGTACTGAACTGTCCTTTTATAGTCTGTCATATACGGTGTATGTCACCTCGTTTTTAGCGTTCAGAAATTCCGACAACTTTGTGCAACCGTGTGTATGCAAGACAAGTTTGAGCCAACATCCATCGGAAAAAATCCATGGATTTTGTTGTTGGAATGTCTGATCAATGTCCGACCGTGTGTACAGGGCATAAGAGGGAATTCCACTCATATTGGAAAGATATCTTCTTACATCCTTTTGGGTCCACAGGACAGAAATTGAAGGGCAATCTCTATAATAAGATATAGATGACAAAAAAAAAACTGACAGTGGTTTTAACTGTTCCCTACTTTCACTGTCCCACCATTTCATCCAGCAGCTACTGAAATCCTAGTTCACACAAGTCTGTGCTGTTTCAACCACTGCTGTCATGTAGAGGGATTTACTTTTCCCTTAATTACCAAAGCCTGGGTTTGATTTAAAGTGACCCTAACACCACAAGGTCACTTATAAAAAAAGACCAGCCCAAGTAACAGAAGAGGCACTATACTTACCTTCTCCATGGTCTGTGTCTTGAAATGCTCCTATTTTACTATACTGTGCGTTTACCTGCTAGTCCCACCTCACACATTGGTTCCTCCTGTTGGCTCATACATCATTACAGAATGTATGCGGGCAGAAAGAATTTTATAGAGCAGGGGAGCAAGTACTCACTTCATCCAACTGGTTTAGATTACTGTAAATACATGTCTGTGCACTTTTTTTGCAGTTTATAGCAGGTCTTAGACACCAGTCATTGTGTAGTTTTTAGAGTCATGTGGGTTTCCTGGAGGGCTAAGGAGAACAAGATAATAGTTTTTGTTCCTCAGGAGAATCTCAGGACTTGAGAAGTTTGCCTCACATGTATCCCCATGCCAATGTGGCAAATAAAGTCCCTTTTTGTGTATTTTTTTTTACAAATGTGGAGTTGTGTGGTCTTTCAAATACATTTAGCATGTGACTTGTACAATATATGACCACATAACTCCACAGTAATAGCTTTATAAAATAGGGGAAATGTCTGTTTTTTGTAACTGCCCTTACATGGCATTTTAACATGAAATAACATTAATGCAATTTTATTACTAGTTATTTTTTAACTGGTATCATTATAATCACGGTCTATGAGGGTTAAAGAGCATTGTCTTTTATTGCAATGTTAAAGTAGAAAGTTTGGTGTGCATGTCATATAACATGAGTGTCACTTAACAGAACACATTTTAGGACAAGGCATCATATCTCTTATGCCTAAAATAAGCAGTCTTGCATAATAGATATTTTCTTTTCAATAAAATTGAGATGGCAGCCTTTACTTGACATGTTTCTAAAAGCACTTTGAAAATTTGACACATCTGAACTGAAACAGAACCATTTAGTTTCTGGATAAGACAGTAACAGTTTAATATGTGATATAACTTACTTGTCAAGACTTACCTAAAGAATAACACTACTCGTATTGCAACATTATTGTTGAAGAGAAGTTGATATCACTAAATATAATTATTTAACCCCCTTTAACCTCTTTCCCTGCATAGAGGGAACAGCTGAATGGACATGCTGAATACAAAGTAAGGGATATTTCTACTACACAATGGGAATCTGCCACATCTTTGGAAGCGTAGATCTACAGTGGGGACAGAAAGTATTCAGACCCCCTTAAATTTTCACTTTGTTATATTGCAGCCATTTGCTAAAATCATTTAAGTTAATTTGTTTTCCTCATTAATGTACACACAGCACCCCATATTGACAGAAAAACACAGACTTGTTGACATTTTTGCAGTTTTATTAAAAAAGGAAAACTAAAATATCACATGGTCCTAAGTATTCAGACCCTTTGCTCAGTATTTAGTAGAAGCACCCTTTTGATCTAATACAGCCATAAGTCTTTTTGGGAAAGACGCAACAAGTTTTCACACCTGGATTTGGGGATCCTCTGCCATTCCTCCTTGCAGATGCTCTCCAGTTCTGTCAGGTTGGATGGTAAACGTTGGTGGACAGCCATTTTTAGGTCTCTCCAGAGATGCTCAATTGGGTTTAAGTCAGGGCTCTGACTGGGCCATTCAAGAACTGTCACTGAGTTGTTGTGAAGCCACTCCTTCGTTATTTGAGCTATGTGCTTTGGGTTATTGTCTAGTTGGAAGGTAAACCTTCGGCCCAGTCTGAGGTCCTGAGCACTCTGGAGAAGGTTTTCGTCCAGGATATGCCTGTACTTGGCTGCATTCATCTTTCCCTCGATTGCAACCAGTCGTCCTGTCCCTGCAGCTGAAAAACACCCCCACAGCATGATGCTGCCACCACCATGCTTCACTGTTGGGACTGTATTGGACAGGTGATGAGCAGTACCTGGTTTTCTCCACATATACCACATAGAATAAAGGCCAAAATGTTCTATCTTGGTCTCATCAGACCAGAGGAGAGGCTTTTGATTGGACCACTCTGCCATAAGGCCCCAACTGGTGGAGGGCTGCAGTGATCGTTGACTTTCTACAACTTTCTCCCATCTCCCGACTGCATCTCTGGAGCTCAGCCACAGTGATCTTTGGGTTGTTCTTTGCCTCTCTCACCAAGGCTCTTCTCCCCCGACAGCTCAGTTTGGCTGGACAGCCAGCTCTAGGAAGGGTTCTGGTCATCCCAAATGTCTTCCATTTAAGGATTATGGAGGCCACTGTGCTCTTAGGAACCTCAAGTGCAGTAGAATTTTTTTTGTAACCTTGGCCAGATCTGTGCCTTGCCACAATTCTGTGAGCGCTTCAGGCAGTTCTTTTGACCTCATGATTCTCATTTGCTCTGCACTGTGAGCTGTAAGGTCTTATATAGACAGGTGTGTGGCTTTCCTAATCAAGTCCAATCAGTATAATCAAACACAGCTGGACTCAAATGAAGGTGTAGAACCATCTCAAGGATGATCAGAAGAAATGGACAGCACCTGAGTTAAATATATGAGTGTCACAGCAAAGGGTCTGAATACTTAGGACCATGTGATATTTCAGTTTTTCTTTTTTAATAAATCTGCAAAAATGTCAATAATTCTGTGTTTTTCTGTCAATATGGGGTGCTGTGTGTACATTAATTAGGAAAAAAAAGAACTTAAATGATTTTAGCAAATGGCTGCAAAATAACAGTATTAATTTTATTAATATATATAATATATTATTAATTTTAATACTTTCCGTCCCCACTGTATATCCTAATTTAATTATATTTTGTTTAACAAAGCACTGTATAAAAAAAAAATGTTGAGTTTTTTTTCCATAAAATATTGTTTTCACATTCTTATCATTTTAGTGCTGATGATCTTTTAAAGCCTCTTTTAATAATTTCCTTTTTACATGTACTCATTTAGTTTTGGCTGCATATCATCACTCTGGGCCAGATTTGAGATAATGTCAATGGTGGACCATGCTTCCCTAATGTGTGTCAGCATGGCTACTTGTAGACTTTACCAGGCACGCATGACAGAGTGACAATTAGGGATGAGGTTTGGGTCCACTGCAACTGTGGTTTCAAGGCAAATCTTGTCAGTTCAAGATTCTGGTGGCTTTTAGTTAGGCAGTCCCCTCACTCCATAAGAGACTCACAGAGAAGCTGTAATGTCAGTGAATTAGAAGCTGCTGTAGAATAAAGATATGAAAAGCCATCCAACTGGTTAAAAATCTGCAGCATTTGGGAAGCAGTGGTGTTTCAAGGGACTGGCAATCAAAAAGGACAGTGCCTCTTCTTTTACAGGGCTGGTCTTTTTTTTTTTCTTTTTTTTTTTAACAGTGTCACTTTATGGTCTACTGGTTGTTCTGAGAGCACTTTAGTAAACTGCATTCATAAATTTAAATTAGATTAAATAGAATAGGGAGGACATTTCTTAAGGTATACTGGGCCTGGGCACCAATTTTGGAGTCTGCAGTTGATTTGGACCTGTTGTAGGCACCAGTCATTGTGCAGCTGTAAGAGTCACATTGATTTCCTAGATAGCTATAAAGAGCAAAATGATAGTTTTCCCAAGAGAATCTTAAGACTCAGGCAGTTTCCTTCACATGTATCTCCATATCAAAGTGGCAAATGAAGCCCCTTGTGTGATCTTTAAAATTAATGCAGTATGTGGCTTGTAGAATATATGATCACAGAGCTCCACGGTGAAATTAAATAGCTTCATAAGGTAGGGGCATGTTACTTAAATAATTTGTGTATATTCAATGTTGCCCTCACATGAAAGAACCCTCTTCCCACTGTACAGTAGTTAAAAAAATATTCTTGCAAAAAAATCTTTTTGCATTGGTCCCCCCATGGCTATACCCAGGTTTTCATGGCTTTTATGCCAGTAGTTTACCTATTAGTCCTAAAAATAGCCAGAATTCAACACCATGATGCATCTTCTATAGACTTTGAATTTTGTCCATCACTATTGACAATGCAGGAGCACAGTTTGGGGACAGTTGTCACCTAATTGGTGCTTAAACAAGGACCTTTAAGGCAGGATTAACAAGTATTTGTTTATCATGTGCCTTCCATTAAAATTGAAGGTCTGCTTTACTGTCAGTCCACATGCCCAAAACAGAGTTTGAGAAAATCTGTAAAAATAAAGCAAAAAAAAAAATCCTCAGCTGAGCTTTTAATGCTTCTGAGAGGTGCGCGTGAACGCATAATGCTTCAACCACTGCCCCCAGAGAAAGCTAGGCATTCAGCATTCAGAATCCCAGAAGGATATGTAACAGCTCACTTCGTGAGCACATTCATATGAGGTTTCAAGAAAAAAAGATTGCAGGTATTTTTCAAGCTGTTTGTGTTTGGGGGTGGGCAATTTACACTAAAGCAGACCTTCCTGGAAAGTTTACTAATGAAAGCGACATATTAAAAAGAGTTAAAACGATGTTTGGAACTCCATTTATACGTTAAAACTTGTATGAGACTTTAAAGTAGATGTAAACCCTCACATATACCCAGTGAAGTAAACAGCCTCAGATGATAGGCAGAGATGAAAAAAAATCTCCCTACATAAGTTTTAAATGCATATCCGCTGTCTTCAGCTTCCTAGACTCTTTAGAATGTGCACATTGTGTTATAAAATGTTCTTCCTGTTTCAGCAGTGGGAGGGTAGTCTGGGCATATACTGCGTGTGAGCTGATTGGAGAAAAGGCACCCCCCCTCCACATAGGCAGAGGAACAAAGAAACTTGCAGAGCTGAGCTGTGAATAGACCTGCCCTCTGCTTATCTGTCTCTAAGTTACCCCCCCAACACAAATTTTAGGCTGCTTGTATCTCCTGTGTCGGAGAGCTCGTCAGAAGTTATCATGCTGATAACATGAGGAACAAAGCAGCAGAAAGACAGGGGACATAGGACTTTGGAGAGAGATAAGAAAACACAACGGATATATGTGCCCAGGTCAGATTTCATGAATTGGTTTTACATCCACTTTAACCTTTGGGTTTAGAACTACTTTAACTTTCTCACGACCCAGTGTTAGAGGCAAACAGCACATAAGGAGCCCTACAGAGAGGACCGGGCTTCTTAAAAAACTTGTAGTGAGGTCAAATCACGTTCAGAAGCAAATATCCCCCATCAGAGTTCTATAAAAGAGATATCATGAAATATGTAGGGGAAAGAAAGCTGGGGTGAGTGTAATGTATTATGTTAATTGCACTTGCCTTTATGCTATCCTTTCCAAGTTACAGCTCTCTGAAAACTATGCTCAGAATGCAATGATATTCAATGCTTCTGGTCCATGTGCTCTGTACTTTCTGCCCTGATATTTTATGAGTAAAATAAGTCTCTGCAAATGTTAACTCCATATTCTTCCATTTATAGTGACTGATTCCATTCATGAAAAAACAGGGATCGAAAGTAGAAAGCAGACAGGCCAGATGCATTAAGCTAATGGGGATGTTGTTCTTCACAATTTTAAAAGATTTGTATCTGGGAAAGGACAGCACAAAGATAAGTGTAATGAATGCATTACACTTATCACCTGCCATCCCTTCCAAAGATGTAAAGAGATCTTCTTAAAGGCAAAAGTCTCAATGTAGTCTATACAGATTGCTAAAGTATGCCATGTGCAGTTTCCTCTTAGACATGTTTGAATAAAATTCCCAGCATCTTTAAAGGGAAATGAGCTGGAACCATTTTTCTTCCAGCCTGTCCTAGCAGCAATGTCTTCCTTATGGGGGGGTTCTACTCCCTAGAATGTTCATTCAACTTCTGATCCATTAATGTTGAATGTATAGCAAGTCTAATGCCGCGTACACACGATCAAACTTTCTGACGGGAAATGTTCGATGTGAGCTTGTTGTCGGAAAGTCCAACCGTGTGTATGCTCCATCGAACATTTGCTGTCGGAATTTCCACACACAAATGTTTGAGAGCAGGTTCTCAAATTTTCCAACAACAAAACTTGTTGTCGGAAATTCCGAGCGTGTGTACACAAGTTCGTCGCACAAAAGTTCACGCATGCTCTGAATCAAGCAGAAGGAGCCCCACTGGCTATTGAACTTCCTTTTTCTCGGCTCTTCGTACGTGTTATACATCACCGTGTTCTCACGTTCTGAATTTTTGGCCAACATTTGTGTGACCGTATGTATGCAAGACAAGTTTGAGCCAACATCCATCTGAAAAAAATTAACGGTTTTGTTGTTGGAAAATCTGATCGCGTGTACGGGGTATTGCAGTTGTTACATTGGCAGAAGGCTTCCTCCTTTGTTAGTGAGGTTAACCTAACTGTTAAGTCGTATTCTGATGTTACAGATGTTTATTCCTGATTCAATGTCCTATTCTGTAATCTTTTTTGGTTACCTCAATAAAAAAAACTTGAAAGTAAAATTCCTAGCATCTATTGTACTTTCAATGAAGATTAGAATAAACTGACAATGAGAGTACCTGCAATATTTCCTGGGCATAACTTTAGTGGTGTATCATTACATGCACTTTGTTGATCTGGCATTAGATATAATTTTTTCATGGGAAGTGCATGTATGCTAACTAATGTGCTAGTGTAATGCTCACAGGCATTTTACCCTTCAGTAAGTTTGTAGCACTCCTGAGAGTTCTTTTTTCCTTCTCCAGACAACACCATCTTTGTACAGGTTTCTTCCAGGGCCAGCAGTTACTTTTCGGACTCAGAAGCTGGCCCATAGATGGCAATCATTTAAACCCTGATGTCTGTGCAGTTCTTGGCTGTGTTTACAAATGTTTCACACAGATCAGTCTCTGATGTGGTACAGTATGATCACCAGAGAAGAGGCCACGAGGAATGCTTTCTCCTGTTTGCAGCAGATTGATCACATCTCCTTAACCTAAGCAACATAACTTGACTTGAGCATCGGAACAGTTTTTTAATACTAGAAGGGTGAGCTTTAAAGATTATGTATATTGTGATATATTAGGGATGTATTCCTGCAGACTTGTAAAGCTACAGAAAGAAAACCTTTAAACAGCACAAAACACCTAAAGGGGTTGTAAAGTCAGATTTTTTTTGTCTTAATGCATTCTATGCATTAAGATAAAAAGACTTCTGTGTGCAGCAGCTTCCCTCAGCCCCTCTAATATTCACCTGAGCTTCATCTCTGTCCAGCGATGTCCACAAGTGTCTCAGACATCTCCCTCCTGAAAGGGCTGAGACAGCAGCAACGCCATTGGCTCCCGCTGCTGTCAAGTCGGCTAGCCAATCAGGAGAAAGAGGGGGCGGGGTTGGGCCAAACCATGGCTCTGTGTCTGAATGGACACAGAGAGCTGTGACTCGGCTCAGGTGCCCCCATAACAAGACTTTACAATCATAGTGTTCACATGCTCAGAAAGCAGCCAAGACTGCCTAGAGCATGGATGCCCAACTTACGGCCCTCCAGCTGTGGCAGAACTACAGGACCCATGTGGCATTGCAAGGAAAGTCCCATGAGACATTACAAGGCTGACAGTTGCAATCATGACTCCCAAAGACAGAGACATGATGGGACTTGTAGTTCTACAACAGCTGGAGGGCCGCAGTTTGGACACCCATGGCCTAGAGAAATAACTGATCAACAGTAAAATAAACTTGAGGCACTGAACTCATATTTAGATTTAATCAAATAGTGAATAATAGTAGCTTGGTTTAGCTAAAAAAAACCACAAAGGATGGTTAATTACAACAGGTGTGGGACACCCAACAGGGCAGACAGCTTACACACAGAGCCTGCAAGAGCCCTGCATTACACCTATGATCAGGATTGTTTAGTTTAATGGGACATGCACAAACATAGGAACTCCTGTCATTACATAGCTAATGAGTTCACATTGGACAATAATAATCAAATGTTGACCACTTCCCATTTCACTTACAGTAAGTACGGGAAGACATGGCACATCTATTATCTTGTGGCTAGAATGATTTGAAATTACCTGCAGCTGATGTCAATTACAAGAATTGACCAAGCTACTGCTGAAGGTCACCAGAAGTACCAAACATCTTTGGGACACAATTTAAAATGTTTTATGTACCCAATGGCTTTGTGTGGAGCTTTTCCTAAAGTATTTATTCTCTAGTATTCCTGAATGAAACTAAACACAAAATCTGAGCAACACAGAAAACGCAATAAGAATTTAAAAAGTATTGTGCTGTATTTATATATTGTATTATATGAAAGAAAAATATTACTCTATTCAACTAGTTTCATGCTTGAGCTTCTTCAGTCACATCTGGAAGTTTTTTTGTTTTTTTTATAGATTGTCCATGCATTTTTCAGGTGTTTTTAGGCTTGGGGTTTTTTTAGCCAATGGAAAGCTATTTACCAGGAGAAGGAGAGGCAAGAAATTGCACAAAAATGAGCACATACTGCATGCGTTTTCAGATGTTTTTCAGGAGCTCCTATTGAAGTTCATAGGGACCCAAAATGCACGATTCTGCCCTAAAGAAGCTTATGCACTGTTGTATCTTTGAATATAAAGCTTTAATAGACAGTGTTCAGGGTCCCAAAGGATAAAATGAGAATTCTCATGTCAAGCACAGAAGCACTTCTAGAAATCGCTTAGGTTTGCACCAGGGTTAAAACTGTAAAAAAAAACAAAGAAAAAAAACAGTCCCTCTCTAACAGTATGAATTCTGTGTATTTTATAATAGTGAATAAACCCTATAAAACATTTTTTGAAAATGCTGTGCAAATAACTGAGAAGTAAACATATAAGTGGGAGACTTACAGTAGACTATACTATATGGTTGGCAAAACTGGTTCCAAAATGTAACCATAGATGTAGCAACTGTTCTATTATCCCAATAAGTGTAAGTCTTAAATCTTATCACAGAGCAGCAGCGCCATTGGCTGTCAATCAACGACAGTCAGCCAACCAGGGGAGAGAGGGGGCAGGGCCAGGTTGGGGCTCCTTGTCTGATATAAACAAGGCCAAGGATAAATCCAAGGAAAGATTATTCACCGACCAGCCTGCTGACAACCAAATCAACCTACCTAACAGTATGCGTTAAAACAAGGGTTTAGTCTGCACACATTTGCAAATATATGCGTAAGCCACAGAGCCTCATTACGGCACCCTGGTATCTGTGGTCCTATCACTAGCTTATGAGTGACTCCACAATGGAAGCACATGCATTCTGATGGAAGGCAGATGGACTGAAGGGAGCCCACCCCTTCTTAAAGGTACAGGGGCACACTGAACACCCAGAAAATCACACAATGGCTGAAAAGGTGTCAGTACATTGCTTGACCAATATAACAGTAATACAAAAAAGGTGTCCATTACCCCCACCTATAACTGGCCATTGCAGCAAGTAGCATTGGAAGGCAACATATAATATAAACAAGGCCAAGGATAAATCCAAGGAAACATCCAAGCTTACTCACCGACCAGCCCACTGACAACCGAATCAACCTATCTAACAGTATGCATTAAAACAGGGGTTTAGTCTGCACACATTTGCAAATATATGCATAAGCCACAGAGCCTCGTCATGGAACCCTGGTATTTGTGGTCCTATCACTAGCTTATGAGCGCCACCTGTCCCCTGGACCCTGTCCCCTCACAAATACTGTGACCACCTTCCGGCTCTATCCTAAACTCCCCAACCCACATCTTCAACCGCTCCCTTTCCTCCGGCACCTTTCCTTCCCCACTCAAATATACACTGGTTACCTCCATACTTAAAAAACCCTCACAGCTTCCGGTTCCGGCGCTGCATGGATTAGCTGCTCCTCTCCTCGGCTCCCAAAATCTGCCTGAAAATCCTCCCTGAGCTGCCCCACACTCCTACAGCCTCCTCCGGGTGATATCTGCCACACATGGATCGGTTTGTGGAAAAAAAAGGCACCCGATCCCAAACGGCCATGTCGGCGCAGCCGGCCCAGCCGCAAATCGAGGCCCCGGTCTCGGCCTACCCGGATCTGTCTGCAGACACGCTGACTCCAGACATGGAGGTAAGCGGCTGCTCGACCACCCCCTACTCTCTACATGCCTTCTTACCACAGCCCAGTGGAGACCACAGCACAGAGCGTATAGTGCAGGCTGTAGCGGCTCTCTTGTCTCCCATGATAGCTGCATCTGTAGAAAAAGCAGTTAATGCAGAGATGAAACAAATCAAGGCCCAGCTGGGGGAACATACCACTAGACTGAATGATTTAGAACATCTAGCGTGGAAGAGGAGCTTTATCAGGCACAGGCCACAGAACAGGCTCAGGATAAAACTAATCAATATATCATAAAAAAACTGGACGATTTAGAGAAAAGGTCTAGAAGGAGAAACTTGCGATTTGTGGGCTTCCCCGAATCCTTACAATCACCTGCTCTATCAGAATTCTGCACCAGTCAGAAGCACTAGGTCCTCCAGGCCCCTGCACAGTGGAACGGGCCCACTGCATGGGATCATTCAACACTGAGCGCAAAACACCCCGACCAATAATCACCAAATACCTGAACTACTCTGACAAGGCCCTTATTTTGCAGAAGTTCATACAATTTCTCTCTAAATTTATGGTACAAGGATCCTGATTTTTGCAGACTACTCCATTGAAGTTTCAAAAAAAGGAAATCATTCCAACAGGTCTGCATGGAACTTTACAAACAACAAATCAAATTCACTCTGGCCTTTCCGGCCACCCTCCGCCTCAAGACCCCTAATGGCGAACAATTATATTTTCAAGACCCTTCTATAGCAGAAGCCTTCCTAGGTCCCTCCATGCAGGCCCGCACCCCAACACCCCATCCAAAGCCGCACCAGTCAACCGCTCCCTGGACTAAAGGAGCCCGCAAAAAGACTCCCCAAAACGATTCAGGCCCTCGGGCCCGGATCACCACCGTCCGACTCCTCGCTGAGACGGAAGTCACAACTCCTGTACGTGTCTCTTCTTCCCTCAAGGCCGCATACAATGCAGTGCCTCAGGTTAACTTAGGTTGAATTTTGCACATCAACATTCTTCCTTCATTCTTCCAGTTTTAATGCTACAGCCACCTCCGTTATGGTAGGCCACGTCTCTACCGAGGTGATTTGTGCTATATTGTTATGCTAGTGTTATTTTTCTTGAAATGTTTTCTAATGCCTTATGCTACCCCTCCTGGCCTCACTGTTTCCAGCCTCTCATTCTCCCCATATACGACCCGAGCTAGCCACACAAAATCATTTCTCTAGAAATGGGCTCTCATACGCCACAACACTTGGGTCCTGTACTGGGAGCCAGCTTACACAGTGACTCCATGCGGAAAAAAGTGAAGTTCTTTTGATTTGATGTATTGTTTTTATTTTAGGTTTCCCCTCCCCTCCCCTCTCCTCTCACCTCCCCTCCCCTCTCCTCTCACCTCCCCTCTCACCTACCCCCTACTGCTACCCCAGGGCAATAAACAGCACCAGGCACCCAAACGCCACATACCTATTGAGAGAACAGTATCTTACCCCGTACCACAGTGACAACTCCACACTATAAACCACATCACGACAAATCTACAACACCATCCCAAATCTTCTTTTCAACCCCCCCACTATGAAAATAGTTTCCTGGAACGTAAAAGGTCTTAGATCCTCTAACAAGAGAATGCTCCGACATCTCAAAAGACTCAAAACTGACATTGCCCTACTTCAGGAAACCCACATATCTACCCCTAACTTCCACCATATAAAAAAGCTCTGGGTGGGTGCAGTCCTAGGTTCAGATGCTATTGGGCGCAAAGCAAGAGTTCTCCTGATGATACACAAAAACCTCCCCTGCTTGGTTATATCTGAACAATCAGATAGCCAGGGAAGATTCCTATCAGTCCATATCCAAATGGGGTCCAGGGAACTAGTGATATCAAATATTTACACTCCCAACTGCCCCGGCAAATAGTTCTTTAGTGATTTATCTACATGGTTACTCCGTAACACTCACCTCCCACATATAATTGGAGGGGATTTCAATGACATCCTACTCCAGACTGATGACAGATTCTCCCCCAAACGCCCCAGGTCGGGATTCGACCCTACCATCCCTACGCACTTTGCTTCCACTATGGAATCCCTCCACCTCCAAGACTTATGGCGCTTACTTCACCCAGCTGACAGAGAATTCACCTTCTACTCCAACCCACACAATGTCTTCACCAGAATCGACAACCTTTTCGGCTCTGACAACTTAATCCCCATGTTATCTGGTGCAGACATCCATGACATTGCCATATCTGATCACGCTCCAATCTCGGCAACATTTGAAAATCTTGACTTGCATCCAAACCCCAAAATTTAGGGCTTTCTATCATACCTCTACAATAACTCTGACTTCCAACAATACATGGAAAAAGCATGGGCTGAGTACTCGACGGCCAATGCACCACACTCCGATGACCCAAACCTCTTCTGGGATGCCGGCAAAGCATACCTTAGGGGACGGATCATCTCCTATGCAACTTCTTTAAAAAGGAATACTTTAGCAAACTACAAAATAGCAAAACTACATCAGGCACAACACTTCTTACACACCGTAGACTCTCCTGACAATAGAAGTGAATGGCAGGCAGCCAAGAGGGCTTTTAAAGCCTGGGTAGACACTCTTGAACTAACTAAAAAGGCACAGCTGAATGCCACCCTCCAAAAGTTCAGTAACAAAGCAGGCAAACTATTAGCCAGGCTCTGTAAGGGATCCTTCCACCCAACCCATATTACCTCTTTGTGAGATACCACCGGCAACATCAATACCACACCACAATCAATAAACAGAGCCATACTACAATACTACTCCTCACTATGCGTTCCAGATCCCATAGACAAGCAGACAGCATGCTTCTTTCTTGAGAAAATAGATATACCTAAGCTCACACCCCCACAACTAGAGGCCCTTAATGCACCTATTTCTCTTCCTGAAATATAAACCACCATCCGCAACTTAACCCCCACCAAGGCCCCAGGCCCTGATGGATTCACTAGTGATTTCTACAAAACCCTACAAAATATCGCAGAACCCACCCTCCACAAGTTTTACAATGGCATATGGTCCGGAGGCCCATGCCTACACAAGGGAAATCAGGCCATTATTAAACTTCTTCCTGAGGAGGGTAAAGACCCTCAGGACCCAGCCTATTACAGACCCATCTCACTACTAAACCTGGATGTCAAAATCCTATCCAAAATCATTGCCATTAGGCTTGCTGCCATCATCCCCTCTCTGATACATCCCGCCCAATCAGGCTTTGTGAAAGGCAGAACAGCCACCCTGAATATTTGCAATTTTATGTTAGCCCTGGAACATGCCAAACACAACCCAGGTGAAGACCACAACATCATCACGTTAGATGTGGAGAACGCCTTCAATAATGTCAGCTATGTGGCTGTTTGTTACCAATTGTCTAATGTGTCTTTGGCATATCTGTCACTAATATCTGTGTGTTTCAAGGCACACCGGTCAGCTCGAATTGTACCCCCTACTGTTCAGTGATCCCAGCGCCTCCGTGCTGCATTGGTTTTTTTTTGCCTGTTGGCCAGTTGTGTCTGGTAGCAGCAGTTCCTCGACCTGGATACACATTATGCAATTTTTGTTGTTCAGTTTCCTCTAGAATTACCTTCAGATGTGTAGTATGAGGGCATGCCTGATTACATAAGTTGAGAGTGTATAGGTCTGGCCTCATATTATATGGTGTTGGGTGAGTCTGGAGAAGAGTTGTATGCAATCACGTGTATGTCAATTGTAACCATATCTCCGGTTTGCATTAACTATCTTTGTAGACTGGCAACACTGTATTTGTAACATCACTATGCTATATTTGGTAATCTCTGATTATTCTAACGTTTCTTTTCTGTATAAATACATGTTATTGTTATCCTTTTTGTACAGTTATCATTCTTTATTAATTCTATCCATAATAGCTGCAACTGCATGGGTTGATTCTTATATAGATAAAATGTTTTAATCACTTGTTTTATGTATAATTAATAATATAAGTGAGGTAGGTAAACATCGCCATAACACTTATTACCTCCTCTCATGCTCGCCTTCGGGACTTCTCCAGAGCCTATCCCATTCTCTGGAACTCCCTGCCCCGGTATATCCGATCAGCCCCTACCCTCCCACCTTTAGGAGATCCCTGAAAACTCACTTATTCAGGGAAGCCTATCCCACACCCACCTAACAACTGTCCCCGAGCCACCCCCATCAAATCATTCCCAGTTTCTATTACCTTTTGTACCACCACCCCTCCCTTTCGAACGTAAGCTCTATGAGCAGGGCTCTCCTGTCCCTTCTGTATTGAACTGTACTGTAATTGTGATGTCCCCCCTCTACATTGTAAAGCGTTGCGTAAACTGTTGGTGCTATATAAATTGTGTAGAAAAATAATAATAATAATAATAATGAGTGACTCCACAATGAAAGCACATGCATTCTGATGGATAGGTGGAGGGCAGGTGGACTGAAGGGAGCTCACCCCTTCTTAAAGTTATATGGGCACACTAAACACCCAGAAAATCGCACAATGGCTGCAAAGGTGTTAGTGTGTTGCCTGACCAATATAACAGTAATACAAAAAAGGTGTCCACTGCCCCCACCCATAACTGGCCATTGCAGTAAGCAGCATTGGAAGGCAACATATGATATAAACAAGGCCAAGGATAAATCCAGAGAAAGATCCAAGCTTACTCACCGACCATCCCGCTAACAACCGAATCAACCTATCTAACAGTATACGCTATAACAGGGGTTTAGTCTGCACACATTTGCAAATACATGCGTAAGCCACAGAGCCTCATCACCCTGGTATCTGTGGTCCTATCACTAGCTTCTGAGTGACTCCACAATGGAAGCACATGCATTCTGATGGTTGGGTGAAGGGCAGGTGGACTGAAGGGAGACCACCCCTTCTTAAAGGTACAGGGGCACAATGAACACCAAGCAAATCGCACAATGGCTGCAAAGGTGTCAGTGCATTACCTGAACAATATTACAGTTACACTGCCCCCACCCATAACTGGCCATTGCAGCAAGCAGCATTGGAAGGCAACATATGATATAAACAAGGCCAAGGATAAATCCAAGGAAAGATCCAAGCTTACTCACCGACCAGCCTGGGGTTTAGTCTGCGGGGTTCCGTGTCTGAATGGAAACACAGAGCTCTGACTTGGCTTGGGTGCCCCTTGTAGCAAGCTGCTGGCTGAGGGGCATTCAAAGGAGGGAGGGACTAGGAGCAGCGAAGAGGGGCTGGAGAAGAAAAAGGATCCAGGCTGCTCTGTGCAAAACCAACTGCACAGAGGAGGTAAGTATACCATGTTTGTTATTTTAAAAAAAACGAGCCTTTACAATCACCTTAAATAATTTTGATCTTCTCTATTTGGGATTTGATATTAACCATGTTGTGCTATGTTTTTACTACATGTTATGCTTTATTACTACTACTATAGTTATATGTTTTTATTTTTGTAATGACATGCAACAATAAATAGTCAAAGATTAAATGAATGTTACAAGAGATGGTTAAAAACTACATATATGCTACAGGGGATGATAATGCAAGCTAGAGGAGTTGTTGAAGTATGTTGGGCACATGCTTCAGGAGACAGTTGAAGACAGCTAATTTTAGTAAGAGTTATTTTCTGTGTGTTCTCAATCTGCTGCCATTACTTCCATGGTTTCAAGCACTAATTATCCAAAATGCATTATGCTCTCCTGCTATCCACACAAAGCCTCTAACTGCAAAATGGACAACTAAACAATTTCATTGTCAACAACGTCTTGTTAATACTCTAATATATAAAAGACATTTAGGTATATTTTATGTTAAAAATTTAAGTGCTACAAACAGAAAAAATAATATCAGTAGCTCTGTAGATAAACTAAATGTATACATTAATTAACAATTTAAAAAAATCACAACAAAAAGAGGTAAAATAATGCATCATTATCCACCACAAAGCTAATGCAATTACAAGTATGATGTACTGTATGCCTTTGTTACAATTTGGAAAAATCAATAATTAGATTGATGAAAATTTCTTTCAAAGCACTTCATTTAGAGCAGCAACAGCAGAGATGGCAAACATGAAAAAGTGACAGGTAAAGTCGCGATCCTTGTAAGACATTAATTGTGTCCTCTCTGAATAATTGAAGGAAAATTCATGCAAAGCTTATAGCTGCACAGTTCAGAAATCAACATCCAGAACTTTAAACCATGAACTTTATCCATATAAAGAGCTGGAGTAATAAAAGTTTTCCACGACAATTCCCAATAAATGCTTAGTAATTTAAAGTGGTTGTAAACCCCCCCCCCCCAAAAAAAAAAATCTGCAAGACAGGCATAATGAGCATATATATATGCATAGCATACTAGCTCATTATGAAATACTCACCTTAGATTGAAGCCCCCGCAGCGGTCCAGGCACACTGCTCTGCTCAGCGGCATCTCTCCCGAGGTTATTTCTGGGTATCGCGGCTACTGTGATTGGCTGGAGCCGCGATGATATTACTCCCACGCATGCAACGGCACATCAGCTGAAGCAATGGCACGAGCGAGCTGTTACTTCAGTGCGCCTGTGCAGATGACATCCGCACGTGCTGATACAGGGGATATCTCCTAAACCGTGCAGGTTTAGGAGATATCCACGGTAGCTACAGGTAAGCCTTATTATAGGCTTACCTGTAGTGAAAAGTGGTCTGTAAGAGTGAACAGTGATCTGTAATGCCCCATACACACGGTCGGATTTTCCAATGGAAAATGTCCGATCGGAGCGTGTTGTCGGACATTCCGACCATGTGTGGGCTCCATCGGACTTTTTCCATCGGATTTTCCGAAACACAAAGTTTGAGAGCAGGCTATAAAATTTTCCAACAACAAAATCCGATTGCGTCAATTCCGATCGTGTGTGGCCAGTTTCGACGCACAAAGTGCCACGCATGCTCAGAAGAAATTCCGAGACGGAACAGCTCCGTCTGGTAAAATTAGCGTTCGGAATGGATACAGCACTTTCATCACGCTGCAATGTTTTCAATAATTTAATACAGCGCACTCTCTTCTTTATAATGTGAGAAGAATGAAGTAGTTTTGCTACTCATATTCACACAGATTTCTCACAAACTTCTTTCTTTATTATTTATTGTGATTCCCTCAATATATTTAGATTTGTCACATCTGACCAAATTTCTTTTTTTTTGTTTTGAAATATTTTTTTTTTTTTTGTCAAGGCTGTTTTTGTATTTTTTTGGTGTTTGTATTTTTTTCAAGGCTGTTTTTTTATTTGTGTTTTTTTATGTTTTACTCCATAATATTTTTTGTGTGTGTTTTGTGTGTGAAGTTACCACAACACCATTGATATCTTGTATTATTTAATCTCAAGGAGGTTGCTTGGTGTTGGTGTCTCTTGGTAATTTCACATTGTATTTTTGAAATGTACATGCCTCCTCACAAACAAACTGTCCTTTTTAAAGGAAAACACACATAGGCGAGTATAATTGAATCCAAAAATTCCTTTATTAAGGGCTCAGAACCAAACAAAGAGGGAGGCAACGCTGGAGAAACAGCAGAAATTGGCGAAGCCTTTGGCCCCCAGGGCAGACATCAATTATTTTACTGCAAAATTGGTGGCCTGAGGAGTCCATATCTAAGGGAGTGCAGTCTGGTCCAGAAGTCCTAGAGACCTGGAAAGCAGCAGATGACATCTGTGTCCCCAGGCTGTGGTCATACAAGAGACTGCAGCTTTTGTCAGACCAGACTGAACCCAGGTCATCACTCCCTGGTTTTCCTTCCACGCTTCCTTCCACGCTGTGGCTGTGGTGGTGTAGTTGTGGCAGGAGGAGGATGGTCCAACTCAATCACGTCGGTATTGGGTGTGATTTCGCCATTCACCCCCTTAGTTAGGACTTTATAAGGAAGTTTCTCACACATGAGGCGTTGACACTCCTGCATGCCCTTCAGTTTTGTGGCAGCCATGCAGGCAAAGGCCTCTTCAGGAGTGGGTAAGGCTCTGAGGGACGCAGAAGCCTCCTGAATGAGCCTGAGTGCTGAATCCTGCATGTGAGTCCCCTTCCTCAGTCTTTTGTATGGAAGGCGGAGGGGAGGAACCTGCGATTCTGTCAGGCTGTGACTGGTCCCAGGCTTCTCCTGGCTGCCACTTAGCCCCGCCTCCTCCTGGCTGCCACTAATCCCCGCCTCCTCCTGGCTGCCACATTCCACAGCCTCCTCCTGTGTACCACATTCCAGAGCCTCATCCTGGCTGAGGTCTTCCTGTGTATGAAAAAAGGACATCGTTTTAATTTTTTATTCATCAATCACACACAATTTTCATCTCATGACTGTTGCAAATTGAATGTTAACAAATATAACAGACTATCATTCTGAGCCCAGCATTTTTCTTTCTTGTCCGAATTTTTGGTGCCCACTACTATCTATTGATATGTAAAACACTTTATTCAATCAGCAATTAGTGATCAATACTAACATCTAGTAAACATCATTTATTTATTGACCAGAAATCTGTAGAACAATGCTATACCTGACTCCATCTGGGCTCCTCCACTTCCTCCTGGCTGGAAGTCCCAGGTTGGACATCGGAAGCCTCAGCTGGGGTGGAAGGAAGAGTAGAAGGAAGGGTTGAGAGGGATTCCCTGACTCCAGTCTGGTCTGACAGAAATCGCAGTCTCTCATAGTACCACAGCCTGGGGACATAAACGTCATCTGCTGCAGCTCCGGATCTCTGGGAATCTGTGACCTTCTTGCGCTCCCTAAGATAAGTGCTCCTCAGGCCACCAATTTTGGTTTTTAAATAGGGGATGGTTGCTGTGGGCACCACCGGCTTCACCAACTCCAGCAGTTTCTCCAGCGCTGTCTGCCTCTTTTGTTTATTATTGTAATGTGGATGTTTCACCTGCCACAGACAGGGCATCTCCCTGTATTTGTCTATGAACAGGGGGAGGAAATTGTGGTCACTTTAGCCATCCATTTTCTCTGCAAGACACAACACAAGACAAACCCTAATGTCAGGCAAAACTCTCCTAATATAGTTACAATATAGGCCTCAATTTAGAAGCAGTATAGGCCCAAGTTTAGATCTTACCTTCGTTTTCACGATCGGCTCCTCCGATATTACTTCCTCCGCTCACAGATCGTATGTACTACGCACGCGTGTTACGCTTTATATACACTGCGCATGCGTGTAACTCCGCCGCCCCTGACGTTCTTTCTATTCTATTCCCTGCCCCTTCTCGTTCGGCGCAGTGGGGAAAGAGCACATGGCGGAGACACAGCAGGTGCGTGCTAATTACACCAACGAGTAGGAGGAGGAGGAAAGCCCGGAGCCTGAAACGTCACGATCCAGAAGGAGATGATTTAAGGCATTAAATATGTCCTTTGGGGAGATGTTGGAGATGGTCGACATCCTGAAGAGGGCCGACTATGATGGGAAGTATGGACCTTACCCCAACCCCAATGTCCGAAAGGCCAAGATAATGGCGAAAGTGGTCAAGAGTCTGCACCAGAATTTCGGGATACGACAATCGAAAGATCAGCTCAGGAAGCGGTGGTCGGACCTCAAATTAAGAGAGCACGAGCAGTACCGAAAGATCCGGAGAGTGCTGCAAAAAAGTAAGTAGTTGTCCTGCGTTCCTATTATTTTTATTTTTATTACGTTTGTGCTGCTCCATGTGCTTTTCTTAACTGTTATCCAGTTTAAAATGTCAACTTTCATGTTCATGGGCACATTATTCGTTCGTATAAAAAATTGTTCGTTCGGCCTAGAAAACACCATTGTTTTTGCCATATGCATTTCCCCACATTTTTTACGGCCTACTTGTCTGAAACTAATTTGGTTGTGTAGATGGGTTTGTTACTAGAATTAAATGCCAACTAGATTCTGTGGAAGGAGAAGAGACTCAGCAGCAGTTTTCACATCTGGACAATGGAGCACTAGTGTGGGACACAAGAACACCTTTTTTATTAGGGGGCCCCACACAGGTGCTCTAGTGTATACTATAGGGGTGTCTCCATCTGTGAAGCTTGTACAAGACAGGTAAAGTATTCAAGCTTGACAAAGGACAAGACAAATGCAACATCTTTGAACTCCGCCAAAACAGACAATTGTACCCCACTTCTAAGCAATGTTTCATATTCCTATTTCTGCCATCAAATATCTTTGTGCTAAGTATACCTATTGTTTTGTAGATAGGGGATAAAAGACTCGGAGGACACCCCTCATTCGTTGAGACCACAGACCCCCCCACCTCTGGAAGAAGGGGGAATACACCGAAGACCAGCAGAGCAGGAGGAGGAAGACATGGTGGAAATTGGCACCACAACAGGTGAGTGTCTGCGACCACAGGCTCAGGTAAGAGATGGATGCCATATTTATAATACATGGTGTGTTTTTGTTTCTATCTTTTTAGGTGATCGTGATGTTGTGGATCCAGATCCATTCACCTCGGAAAGTGCCCAGATCCTGATTGGGGAGATCATGGGGTGTAATAGGGACTTGCAAAACATCCTGAAAAACATCAATGGTGTTCAGCAAAAAATGAAGAACATCATTGATGTTTTAGGGAGAGTTTAAAACCGCTCGAAATCCCTTGGGTTTTTGTTGTGGTCAAACTCATTTTCATTTTTGTGTAAATTTTTAGCAAAGCCAAATTTGGAAGAGGCACACAGTGTGTCAACATGTGCTATCTGCCATCACGGGAGATCAATGGACGCGTTTTGGGGGTGTAACCCCTTCCTCAATAATAAAGTAGCTGTGAGGAAGGGGTTGCACCCCCAAAACACGTCCCTTGATCCCCCGTGATGGCAGGTAGCACATGTTGACATTCTGAAATTTGTGTGCATCTTCCAAATTTGGCTTTTCCTGGGGTGCCTTCACCCCATCTGAATGCAATATCAAACACAGTTTGTAAATACTAATATCTGATATTGCCTTCAAGTTCTACCAAATGTCAACTTTGTAAGTTCAAAATTTGTGTCTCTTTTTGTTTTTTAACATGCCTGTTTTATCTTAAATGGACATTTCAACTTTTTCTAATGTGACCCCAAAAATTGTTATACAACAAACATGTTGGTTTGTTTTAAAAACCTTTTGTAAATGCACATGTGGTTGTGCTGGTATTACAAAGATTGTTAATCAAGATTGTGTGGATTATTGTCTCAATGCTACAACACTTTTGTGGTGCTCGAATTGGTGTTTGCTGTGACAATGGGGGTTATTTCCTAAGGGAAAATCCACTTTGCACTACAAGTGCACTTGAAACACACCACATTTCTGTCAGGGTCAGCTAAAACAAACACAAGCAGTAAATGTCACCAAAAATTTGAGTATTTTTTGGGGTTTTTTTTATTTGAAAAAGGTTTTAGACATTGTCTGGCATATTGATAGCCCCCCTACCCGCAAAGAATGCAAGGTATCTTAGCCGGACATCACGGGCACTCAGGGAGGGCAAGCCAGGACGGCCACTTTCAAGTGCCGTCAGGGTTGGTTCATTTGTAATTGCAGCCTCAGGCCCAACTGAGCCAGCATAGTGGGCAGAATGTTTCCATAAAAAGTTGTGTAGAACACAGCACGCCAGGATAATATGATTCAGTTTATACTCCGCCATATGTATGGATGTAAGAAATAGGCGGAACCGGCTGGCCATGATTCCAAACGTGTTCGCCACCACTCTTCTGGCTATGGCCAGCCAGTAATTAAAAACCCTCTGGTCCGGGGTGAGGGTCCTCATCGGGAATGGCCGCATAAGATGGTCCCCCAGCGCAAATGCTTCATCCGCAACAAAGACGAATGGGAGTCCTTCCACATTGTCTTCTGGAGGTGGCAAGTCCAAGCTGCCATTCTGGAGACGCCTGTAGAACTCCGTCTGGGTGATGACTCCACCATCGGACATCCGGCCATTCTTCCCCACGTCCACATACAGAAATTCATAAGTAGCCGACACCACCGCCAACATCACAATACTATTGAACCCCTTATAATTATAATAGTATGACCCCGAGTTGGGTGGTGGGACGATGTGGACGTGTTTCCCATCAATTGCCCCTCCGCAGTTAGGAAAGTCCCACCTCTGGGCAAAGTGGGAGGCCACAGTCTGCCATTCCTGTGGCGTGGAAGGAAACTGTGGAGTAAAATAAAAAAGAATAATTAGTCTTTGTGCACATAAACATGGAAAGCAGATAAGACACAAACATTGTTGGCCAAGATCAAGATACCATTTATTAGAGGTAATTTTTAAACACCAAAGTATAAGGTACACCTATCAGATTCCCCCTCCCCCCTCTCATGGGCCATTTCTAACATTATAGGGGGGGGACTCTTGGACAGGTAACTCTCTACACTTCATTGCGAGATGAATGCCTATATAATGTGTATTACTTTGAACAGCCCCTCCTTAGTTACACTATTGGCAGCCCACTGGACAGGTAAGAAGTGTCATAATACAAAGATATAAATACACACTGTACACATTTGAGCACATTTGGACATTCTGCTATTACCTATCAAGATAATAATAGGATACAAAAACTTGAAACGGTACCATTTGAAAGTATACCGGCAGGCCCTTGCACTACATGCTTTGGGGAATTCATCCATAAATCTGGCCACAAAAGAGGTAGGTATAGTGTGTATGGGTTTGGCAAAGTCAGCAGATAGATGATTGAGGATAGATAGAGAATTGTTATCAGCTGACTTAGCAGTTGGGGGATGGAGGGTTCCAAATGATTTGGGGACCCCCAAAAAAAAGCCTCTGGCACTCTGCCTAAATTTAAAGCACAAATCACATTAAGTGACTACATGAGGTGAATATAGGGCCAGGAGAGCATGCTGGGGAGGTAAGTGATGGCAAATATGTATGAAGGACAAAAAAATAATTACAAAAATATCAAGCATGCATGAGGACAAAGGGGACATTCACAGCATATTACAATCACGGTAATTAGGGAATGAGGAAAGAAATACAATATATTAGCAAACATTAAATACAATAAAATGTGATGTCAAAGGATAAAAATCTTACCTTAATATACTCCTTCTGCAGGACCTGAATGATGGCAGAACAGGTCTCTGGGATAATGATCCCCAGAGCCTGGGGGGAGATGCCTGTCGAGAACTTCAAGTCCTGCAGGCTTCTCCCTGTTGCCAAGTACCGCAGGGTGGCGACGAGCCTCTGTTCCGGAGTGATGGCTTGCCTCATGCAGGTATCCTGCCTGCTAATATAAGGGGTCAGCAAAGCCAATAAACGGTGAAATACAGGGTCCGTCATCCGAAGAAAGTTCCTGAAATCATCAGAAGTAACAGAACGCACTGAAGAACAGCAAGGCCTGTGAAGGGCGACCTGAAAAACAGTAACGAACGAACGAACAAGAACAGAATGACAAGAGTCACACGTCACTTGCTGCACACACTGAAGAGCAGCATTGGTCCATGAACTCCTCCTCGCCCTGACTGGGCTTGTGTCAAAGTAAGGACCCCAACACCAAGCCCCCGCACAGCACGAACTCTACGATGAGTATGTACACGCAACATGGCTAGAAAACGGTCGGCTGCTCAGAACGAAGTAACAGAACGCACTGAAGAACAGCAAGGCCTCTGAGGAGTGACCTGAAAATCAGTAATGAACGGACAAGAACACAATGATAAATCAATGGTGCACGCACTGAAGACCAGATACAAACCCACAAGCACAAACTGAACAGCAGAAAACGATCTGAAAACCACGAGTCTGAAAAAGCGCAAATCGTCTCTCACCAAACTTTTACTAACACGAGATTAGCAAAAGGAGCCCAAAGGGTGCCGCGCTTAGTTCTGAACTGGCCTTTTCTAGTCTCGTCATACGTGGTGTACGTCACCGCGTTCTTGGCGATCGGAAATTCCGACAACTTTGTGCGACCGTGTGTACCCAAAACAAGTTTGAGCCAACATCCATCGGAAAAAATCCATGGATTTTGTTGTCGGAATGTCCGATCAATGTCCGATCGTGTGTATGGGGCATAAGAGTTTACAGGTCATCTGGGTTTTTGGCGGTCAGACACTAAAAAAAGCATCTAGCTGTACTTACCAACATTCACTACATGCAACTGCATGCTTTAAATTGTTGATGTTAAAATGTTCATATTCACCAGTAGAGAGGCATGGATTTCTTAAAATTTCCATTAGTTGTGGTTTGATCAAAATTTTGTAGAATTTGCAAATCTTTGAAAGCAGAATCTAAAAATTATATTACATAGCAGCAAATGATGCAAAAATGTATAGAATGGTTTGGAAGGCTCCTTTAGTCCCTGCATGATGATAACAGGGCCTAAAACTAGTCTGAGCCTTTAATAATCCTGCCAAGAATATGATTATAGAAAAGCAGGAGCTAGTGGCATTGGTAGGCGACTTAAGGATGTCCTAGTAACAACAGATACTGTATATGGCATAAAAAGACTTGGCTTTGAAGCAGGTTTAGGTCCTTTTCTCTCAGAGGCCATTTGGGAATCTGAACTGCCCAAAATAACACTGAAATTTGCATTTGGCTTGATACTTCTGAATTAATGAAAAATGGTTTAAAGCTAATGTCATTGTTTTTCATTAGTGAGAAAGTTGCCAATTTCAAATTTTATAAATGGTATGCAGCATAGGGGGGATGTTTTTAACAAGACTTATATTTTGCCTTTATTTCCACTTTAAGCCCAACTCCATGTTTTGCTAAATATATTTAGCAGAATAGTTTTGCAAAAGGTAAAATAAAAACACAGCTCTGGCTGCAGTATTTACCTCCTCCCTGGTGGTCTACCCTGCAGATTCAACCAGTATTACCCACCCACTTACTGTAAGTCCAGGGTGTAAAAGATACACTTTACAGGGTACTACTGTGGATAATAGTGCCATGTCCTTAGATTGCCCATTTGCTGAAGCATTCAGGACATCCCTCCACCATAAAAAGGAAGAGGGGGAGGAGTTGTGATGTCATGCAACCAAGAAGGTATGTAAAAAGATGAGGTTGCTCCAAGAGGAGAATGAGCAGGAAAAGGAGGGGAAGCTGGTGTTGGTCTTAAAGGTTGATAATTTAGATAAAAATTTCAGTGTCAGGGCCTGGACCTCTGCTGTGTCTGGCAATGTACCTTCTTTCTGAGCCTCCTGGAATGCTGGACAGTTTCCTGGACAACTCCTTCAATGATCCTGCCTTAAACCTTGCTTGTCTTGAACAATAAAATCTTTGCTCCTCCCATGAACATCCGGATGGACTTCATGGCTCCGTTCCTGCTGACAAAGTCTTGCCTACAGGTGCAAAGCATATACAGGTGATACTCGAAAAATTAGAATATCGTGCAAATGTTAATTTATTTCACTAATGCAACTTAAAAGGTAAAACTAATATATGAGATAGATTCATTACATGCAAAGCAAGGTAGTTCAAGCCGTGATTTGTCGTAATTGTGATGATTATGGCTTACAGCTCATGAAAACCCCAAATCCACAATCTCAGAAAATTGGAATATTGTGAATTATTGTGCAATATTCTAGGCTCAAAGTGTCCCACGCTAATCAGCTAATTAAGCCATAACACCTGCAAAGGGTTCCTGAGCCTTTAAATGGTCTCTCAGTCTGGTTCAGTAGGAATCACAATCATGGGAAAGACTGCTGACCTGACAGTTGTGCAGAAAACCATCATTGACACCCTCCATAAGGAGGGAAAGCCTCAAAAGGTAATTGCAAAAAAAGTTGGATGTTCCCAAAGTGCTACATCAAAGCACATTAATAGAAAGTAATGCGGAAGGGGAAAGTGTGGTGGAAAAAGGCGCACAAGCAGCAGGGATGACCGCAACCTGGAGAGGATTGTCAGGAAAAGGCCATTCAAAAGTGTTGGGGACTTTCACAGGGAGTGGACTGAGGCTGGAGTCAGTGCATCAAGAGCCACCACACACAGATGGATCCTGGACATGGGCTTCAAATGTTGTATTCCTCTTGTCAAGCCACTCCTGAACAACAAACAACGTCAGAAGCGTCTTACCTGGACTAAAGAAAAACAGACCTGTTGCTCAGTGGTCCAAAGTCCTCTTTTCTGATGAGAGCAAATTTTGCATCTCATTTGGAAACCAAGGACCCAGAGTATGGAGGAAGAATGGAGAGGCACACACTGCAAGATGCTTCAAGTACAGTGTGAAGTTTCCACAGTCTGTGTTGATTTGGGGAGCCATGTCATCTGCTGGTGTTGGTCCACTGTGCTTCATTAAGTTCAGGGTCAACGCAGCCGTCTTCCAGGAGATTTTGGAGCACTTCATGCTTCCTTCCACAGACGAGCTCTATGGGGATGCTGACTTCATTTTCCAGCAGGACTTGGCACCTGCCCACACTGCCAAAAGCACCAAAACCTTGTTCAATGTCTGTGAGCTTGATTGGGCAGCCAACTCGCCTGACCTGAACCTCATAGCAAATCTATGGGGCATTGCCAAGAGAAAGATGAGAGACATGAGACCAAACAGTTCAGAAGAGCTAAAGGCCGCTATTGAAGCATCTTGGTCTTCCATAACACCTCAGCAGTGCCACAGGCTGATAACTTCCATGCCACGCCGCATTGAGGCAGTAATTATTGCAAAAGGGGCCCAAACCAAGTACTGAGTACATATGCATGCTTATACTTTTTAGAGGTCCAATATTGTTCTATGTACAATCCTTGTTTTATTGATTGCATGTAATATTCTAATTTTCTGAGACTGTGGATTTGGGGTTTTCATGAGCTGTAAGCCATAATCATCACAATTATGACAAATCACGTCTTGAACTATCTTGCTTTGCATGTAATGAGTCTATCTCATATATTAGTTTCACCTTTTAAGTTGCATTAGTGAAATAAATGAACTTTTGCACGATATTCAAATTTTTTGAGTATCACCTGTATATGCCCTGTGGATTGATCAACATTGGCGCCGTTGACTGATTATCGGAGGATTTATCCCCACATTGTGGGGAAGTGCATTTTGACCATCTTGGTCTGATTGAGGAGGTTAGAGGCTGCTTATGTATTTGGTGGATGGGCTGGACTCACTCTGACACCTGCATGTCTTTCATTGGACACTTAGCCTTTAACCACTTGACGACCGCCTCACGCCGATGTACGTCGGCAAAGTGGCACGGACAGGCAAAATCACGTACAGTGTACGTGATTTGCCTTCCGCGGGTGGGGGGTCCGATCGGACCCCCCCCCGGTGCCCGAGGCGGTCGTCTTTTGTCCAGCGGCGATCGGTGATGAGGGGGAGACCATCCGTTCGTGGCCCCCCCCTCGCGATCGCCGCCGGCCAATGAGAATCTTCCTTTGCTGCTGTATGCTAAACAGCAGCAAAGGAAATGATGTCATCTCCCCTCGGGTCGGTATTTTCCGTTCCGGCCCGAGGAGAGAAGACATCAATGTGAGTGCACCAACACACACACACACAGTAGAACATGCCAGGCACACAAAACACCCCGATCCCCCCCCCGATCGCCCCCCGATCCCCCCCCAATCACCCCCCCCCCCCTGTCACAAACTGACACCAGCAGTTTTTTTTTTTTTTTTTTTTTTTTTTTTCTGATTACTGCATGGTGTCAGTTTGTGACAGTTACAGTGTTGGGACAGATACTGTTACCCCCCTGTAGGTCTAGGGTACCCCCCTAACCCCCCCTAATAAAGTTTTAACCCCTTGATCACCCCCCCTCACCAGTGTCACTAAGCGATCATTTTTCTGATCGCTGTATTAGTGTCGCTGGTGACGCTAGTTAGTGAGGTAAATATTTAGGTTCGCCGTCAGCGTTTTATAGCGTCAGGGACCCCCCTATACTATCTGATAAATGTTTTAACCCCTTGATTGCCCCCTAGTTAACCCTTTCACCACTGATCACCGTATAACCGTTACGGTTGACGCTGGTTAGTTTGTTTATTTTTTATAGTGTCAGGGCACCCGCCGTTTATTACCGAATAAAGGTTTAGCCCCCCGATCGCCCGGCGGTGATATGCGTCGCCCCAGGCAGCGTCAGATTAGCGCCAGTACCGCTAACACCCACGCACGCAGCATGCGCCTCCCTTAGTGGTATAGTATCTGATCGGATCAATATCTGATCCGATCAGATACTATACTAGCGTCCCCAGCAGTTTAGGGTTCCCAAAAACGCAGTGTTAGCGGGATCAGCCCAGATACCTGCTAGCACCTGCGTTTTGCGCCTCCGCCCAGCCCACCCAAGTGCAGTATCGATCGATCACTGTCACTTACAAAACACTAAACGCATAACTGCAGCGTTCGCAGAGTCAGGCCTGATCCCTGCGATCGCTAACAGTTTTTTTGGTAGCATTTTGGTGAACTGGCAAGCACCAGCCCCAGGCGTCAGGTTAGCGCCAGTACCGCTAACACCCACGCACGCAGCATACGCCTCCCTTAGTGGTATAGTATCTGAACGGATCAATATCTGATCCGATCAGATCTATACTAGCGTCCCCAGCAGTTTAGGGTTCCCAAAAACGCAGTGTTAGCGGGATCAGCCCAGATACCTGCTAGCACCTGCGTTTTGCGCCTCCGCCCGGCCCAGCCCACCCAAGTGCAGTATCGATCGATCACTGACACTTACAAAACACTAAACGCATAACTGCAGCGTTCACAGAGTCATGCCTGATCCCTGCGATCGCTAACAGTTTTTTTGGTAGTATTTTGGTGAACTGGCAAGCACCAGCCCCAGGCAGCGTCAGATTAGCGCCAGTACCGCTAACACCCACGCACGCACCGTACACCACCCTTAGTGGTATAGTATCTGATCGCATCAATATCTGATCCGATCAGATCTATACTAGCGTCACCAGCAGTTTAGGGTTCCCAAAAACGCAGTGTTAGCGGGATCAGCCCAGATACCTGCTAGCACCTGCGTTTTGCCCCTCCGCCCGGCCCAGCCCACCCAAGTGCAGTATCGATCGATCACTGTCACTTACAAAACACTAAAAGCATAACTGCAGCGTTCGCAGAGTCAGGCCTGATCCCTGCGATCGCTAACAGTTTTTTGGTAGCGTTTTGGTGAACTGGCAAGCGCCAGCGGCCTAGTACACCCCGGTCGTAGTCAAACCAGCACTGCAGTAACACGTGGTGACGTGGCGAGTCCCATAAGTGCAGTTCAAGCTGGCGAGATGGCAAGCACAAGTAGTGTCCCGCTGCCACCAGAAAGACAAACACAGGCCCGTCGTGCCCATAATGCCCTTCCTGCTGCATTCGCCAATCCTAATTGGGAACCCACCACTTCTGCAGCGCCCGTACTTCCCCCATTCACATCCCCAACCAAATGCAGTCGGCTGCATGAGAGGCATTTTTATGTCCTCCCGAGTACCCCTACCCAGCGAACCCCCCAAAAAAGATGTTGTGTCTGCAGCAAGCGCGGATATAGGCGTGACACCCGCTATTATTGTCCCTTCTGTCCTGACAATCCTGGTCTTTGCATTGGTGAATGTTTTGAACGCTACCATTCACTAGTTGAGTATTAGCGTAGGGTACAGCATTGCACAGACTAGGCGCACTTTCACAGGGTCTCCCAAAATGCCATCGCATTTTGAGAGACCCGAACCTGGAACCGGGTACCGTTATAAAAGTTAGTTACAAAAAAAGTGTAAAAAAAAAAAAAAATATGAAATAAAAAAAAATAGTTGTTTTATTGTTCTCTCTCTCTCTATTCTCTCTCTCTATTGTTCTGCTCTTTTTTACTGTATTCTATTCTGCAATGTTTTATTGTTATTGTTATTATGTTTTATCATGTTTGTTTTTCAGGTGTGTAATTATTTACACTTTACTGTGCTTTATTGTTAACCATTGTTAACCATTTTTTTGTCTTCAGGTACGCCATTCACGACTTTGAGTGGTTATACCAGAATGATGCCTGCAGGTTTAGGTATCATCTTGGTATCATTCTTTTCAGCCAGCGGTCGGCTTTCATGTAAAAGCAATCCTAGCGGCTAATTAGCCTCTAGACTGCTTTTACAAGCCGTGGGAGGGAATGCCCCCCCCCACCGTCTTTCGTGTTTTTCTCTGGCTCTCCTGTCTCAACAGGGAACCTGAGAATGCAGCCGGTGATTCAGCCAGCTGACCATAGAGCTGATCAGAGACCAGAGTGGCTCCAAACATCTCTATGGCCTAAGAAACCGGAAGCTACGAGTATTTCATGACTTAGATTTCGCCGGATGTAAATAGCGCCATTGGGAAATTGGGGAAGCATTTTATCACACCGATCTTGGTGTGGTCAGATGCTTTGAGGGCAGAGGAGAGATCTAGGGTCTAATAGACCACAATTTTTTCAAAAAAGAGTACCTGTCACTACCTATTGCTATCATAGGGGATATTTACATTCCCCGAGATAACAATAAAAATGATTAAAAAAAAAAAATATGAAAGGAACAGTTTAAAAGTAAGATTAAAAAAGCAAAAAAATAATAAAGAAAAAAAAAAAAAAAAAAAAAAAACACCCCTGTCGCCCCCTGCTCTCGCGCTAAGGCGAACGCAAGCGGCGGTCTGTCGTCAAACGTAAACAGCAATTGCACCATGCATGTGAGGTATCACCGCGAAGGCCAGATCGAGTGCAGTAATTTTTCCAGTAGACCTCCTCTGTAAATCTAAAGTGGTAACCTGTAAAGGCTTTTGAAGGCTTTTAAACATGTATTTATTTTGTTGCCACTGCACGTTTGTGCGCAATTTTAAAGCATGTCATGTTTGGTATCCATGTACTCGGCCTAAGATCATCTTTTTTATTTCATCAAACATTTGGGCAATATAGCGTGTTTTAGTGCATTAAAATTAAAAAAAGTGTGTTTTTTCCCCAAAAAATGCGTTTGAAAAATCGCTGCGCAATTACTGTGTGAAAAAAAAAAATGAAACACCCACCATTTTAATCTGTAGGGCATTTGCTTTAAAAAAATATATAATGTTTGGGGGTTCAAAGTAATTTTTTTGCAAAAAAAAAAAACTTTTTCATGTAAACAATAAGTGTCAGAAAGGGCTTTGTCTTCAAGTGGTTAGAAGAGTGGGTGATGTGTGACATAAGCTTCTAAATGTTGTGCATAAAATGCCAGGACAGTTCAAAACCCCCCCAAATGACCCCATTTTGGAAAGTAGACACCCCAAGCTATTTGCTGAGAGGCATGTCGAGTCCATGGAATATTTTATATTGCGACACAAGTTGCGGGAAAGAGACAAATTTTTTTTTTTTTTTTTTTTTTTTTGCACAAAGTTGTCACTAAATGATATATTGCTCAAACATGCCATGGAAATATGTGAAATTACACCCCAAAATACATTCTGCTGCTTCTCCTGAGTACGGGGATACCACATGCGTGAGACTTTTTGGGAGCCTAGCCGCGTACGGGACCCCGAAAACCAAGCACCGCCTTCAGGCTTTCTAAGGGCGTGAATTTTTGATTTCACTCTTCACTGCCTATCACAGTTTCGGAGGCCATGGAATGCCCAGGTGGCACAAAACCCCCCCAAATGACCCCATTTTGGAAAGTAGACACCCCAAGCTATTTGCTGAGAGGTATAGTGAGTATTTTGCAGACCTCACTTTTTGTCACAAAGTTTTGAAAATTGAAAAAAGAAAAAAAAAAATGTTTTTTCTTGTCTTTCTTCATTTTCAAAAACAAATGAGAGCTGCAAAATACTCACCATGCCTTTCAGCAAATAGCTTGAGGTGTCTACTTTCCAAAATGGGGTCATTTGGGGGGGTTTTGTGCCACCTGGGCATTCCATGGCCTCCGAAACTGTGATAGGCAGTAAAGAGTGAAATCAAAAATTTTCACCCTTAGAAATCCTGAAGGCAGTGATTGGTTTTCGGGGTCCAGTACGCGGCTAGGCTCCCAAAAAGTCCCACACATGTGGTATCCCCATACTCAGGAGAAGCAGCTAAATGTATTTTGGGGTGCAATTCCACATATGCCCATGGCCTGTGTGAGCAATATATCATTTAGTGACAACTTTATGAAAAAAAAAAAAAAAAAAAAATAAAAGTGTCACTTTCCCGCAACTTGTGTCAAAATATAAAATATTCCATGGACTCAATATGCCTCTCAGCAAATAGCTTGGGGTGTCTACTTTCCAAAATGGGGTCATTTTGGGGGGTTTTGTGCCATCTTGGCATTCCATGGCCTCCGAAACTGTGATAGGCAGTGAAGAGTGAAAGCAAAAATTTACACCCTTAGAAATCCTGAAGGCGGTGATTGGTTTTCGGGGCCCCGTACGCGGCTAGGCTCCCAAAAAGTCCCACACATGTGGTATCCCCATACTCAGGAGAAGCAGCTAAATGTATTTTGGGGTGCAATTCCACATAGGCCCATGGCCTGTGTGAGCAATATATCATTTAGTGACCACTTTTTGTAAATATTTTTTTTTTTTTTTTTTTTGTCATTTTTCAATCACTTGGGACAAAAAAAATAAATATTCAATGGGTTCAACATGCCTCTCAGCAATTTACTTGGGGTGTCTACTTTCCAAAATGGGGTCATTTGGGGGGCTTTTGTACTGCCCTGCCATTTTAGCACCTCAAGAAATGACATAGGCAGTCATAAACTAAAAGCTGTGTAAATTCCAGAAAATGTACCCTAGTTTGTAGACGCTATAACTTTTGCGCAAACCAATAAATATACGCTTATTGACTTTTTTTTTACCAAAGACATGTGGCCGAATACATTTTGGCCTAAATGTATGACTAAAATTTAGTTTATTGGATTTTTTTTAGAACAAAAAGTAGAAAATATCATTTTTTTTCAAAATTTTCGGTCTTTTTCCGTTTATAGCGCAAAAAATAAAAACCGCAGAGGTGATCAAATACCATCAAAAGAAAGCTCTATTTGTGGGAAGAAAAGGACGCAAATTTCGTTTGGGTACAGCATTGCATGACCGCGCAATTAGCAGTTAAAGCGACGCAGTGCCAAATTGGAAAAAGACCTCTGGTCCTTAGGCAGCATAAAGGTCCGGGGCTCAAGTGGTTAATGGACTTTAATTGTTTGATATTAATTGGCCTTTTGCATTGCACTGATTTGTGTTATTTAATAGAGCATTGATCAAGACACAAGAGGTGGACTTTTTGAGGAAATAAGAAAGGACGTTATATTAGAAAAGTTCATTATAGAGTTGAGTTATTCACACAATTATTTATTGAAGATTTGTTCATTATTTACTTCCATTTATTTATGCTTTTATTTTATGTTTATGCATTTATGCACATTTTTATGGGTAATTGTGGTAGTAACCATTCGGCTTGTACACACGGTCGGATTTTCTGACGGAAAATGTGTGATAGGACCTTGTTGTCGGAAATTCCGACCATGTGTAGGCTCTATCACACATTTTCCATAGGAATGTCACACACAAAGTTTGAGAGCAGGCTATAAAATTTTCCGACAACAAAATCCGATCGGTTAAATTCCGATCGTGTGTACACAAATCCGACGCACAAAGTGCCATGCATGCTCAGAATAAAATTAAGAGACGAAACCTATTGGCTACTGCCCCATTTATAGTCCTGGCGTACGTGTTTTACGTCACCATGTTCAGAACGATCGGATTTTCCGACAACTTTGTGTGACCGTGTGTATGCAAGACAAGTTTGAGCAACATCCGTCGGAAAAAATCCATGGATTTTGTTGTCAGAATGTCCGATTAATGTCCGACCGTGTGTACAGAGCATAAATGTACATGGGACGTTTTTACAATGTCTTCTGAACGATTTAACTTGACAGATAGTAACCCATGTTTAAAATGTCAGTTTTGCCGCATTTAGCCGCGTTTGCGTTTAGAAGTGTTTGAAAAAATATATATATTTTTTTTCAAAATGGGCAAAAATGAAAAATGCCTGTAAACGAAATGTGGTTAAACGTGAGTTACCGCGTTTAGATGCATTTAGAAGTGCTTGGCGAAATGCCTCTAAACTCAGCATCTGAACTCATTTTTTTGCTTTCCAAAAAAGGCCTCTAATCTCAACTGCTTAAAAACGACATTAACCTAACCTGTGTACATGTACACATAAGATAACATTGGGTGAGTTCAGGGGCAGCTGAAAAAAGTAGCCAACTGCCTCTGAACGTCTGTTTACCAGCAGCAGTGTACATGAGGCCTTACTGGGGTAGGAGCAGCATAAGTCACGCACTGTTTACGAGTTCCCTGGCTGTCATGTAGATCCAAAAATTTTAGTAGTTTTTAAGTCACTAATTTGAAACAGCGTTTAGGATTTCTATGTCCACTATGATCCTGATCGGCATGACCTATCTAGGTGAGTGGGGATTGATTTACTAAATGCCCCACATTTGCAGTATGTAAAAAAAAACTGCTTTTAATACTTTTGAAACATATCTATATTTTTACATAAAATTGACAATTGTTCTTTATCAGGTGGACGTGTAGAGCAAGTAATAAACACACTCTGATTACTTACTGAATTTCCTTCAGCAAGATTCCTCAAACTATATTTTGAGCAGATAAAGTGGTGCTTAGAGAACTAAAGCACACACATAAACTCTGAAGACTCAGGTGGTTTAAAATGAGTGCAAACTCTATTCCTTATCCCCAAACAAACCACAGCAATCTTTTCTATTGTCATAAAAAATACATATCTCCCATGATAACACGACTTATTATACTTTCATGCCCTGCTCCTTTTCATTGTTACTGCAGAGGCTTCAGTTAGCGCTTTGTGTGTCACAGTACTTTATCTCCTATCCTGGGGTTTGTTAAAATTACACAGTGCTTTAACTGAGAAACACAACCTTTTAAACCTCTGTTTGCTCATAATCAACTTTAAAAGACCTAAGAGTGCAGTAATGATAATGTCAGTCTATCAGCAGTTTTCTGAAAATGAAAGCATTACAAATGAACACAAATACAGATTTTCAATTCCAATGCAATTAGGACATCCATAAATAATTAAAATTTTGTACTTATTGCAAAAAATTCAGATGCATACATATTTGTTATATATTTTTTTAAAAACAGATTGACTTATGAACACTTTTAAAACAGAAGAAGGGGTTTCCATTTTTTTAGCTTTCTCCTATTTGATGTGAGCTTCTAACACAATAAAAAATATTTCTATCCCTCTGAGAAGTGCACCCTTTCTGTAAAAATCAAGGTTAATACCTGGAAGAGGGTCTACAATCTTATCTGGATTTATATGCCGACAATCTTGTCGGGATCCATCCCATTTTCTTCTCCTCTGTTTGAATGATGTTAGCTCTGGGCTGTCTGCTCTCCCCCTCCTCTTACACAGCACACAACTCAGACCTCTTCTCTTACAGACAGCCTCTATCAACACACTATGTAGCTGTTTGATATGCTGTACTTCTGACCTGTGAAGTTCCCAGACAAAAATAGCTACACAGTTTGCAGATAGTGGCTGTCTGTAAGAGAATGGATCTGAGCTGTGTGAGGGCCTCTTGACCCCCCCTAGGGAAAGAGAGCCTTGACTGATGGGGGCATGGCCAGGTGCAGGACAAGATGGATGAGTGGTCACCAGGGATTGGTGGTTATGGAGGATGGGCTGGGCCTGAGCTCAGAAAAGTTTTGTTCCCAGGGAATTCTGGGTCTTTCGAGGAACGTGGCTGGAAGAGCTGAAGAGACCCTGTCCCTCCATCGTGGGTACCGAAGTCCTGCTGGCCAGGGTCCACGAACTGGCCCTGCAAGGTCAGGTAGACTGGCTGTTTGCCCTCCTCTCCCCTGCGGTGCCTCCCCCCCTCCTGGGGTCCCAGCATCGGGGCCCCCGGCTCCCGGAGGCGAACCCGCCTTCCATCCCGTTTAGCCCCAGTCCTTCCAGGGCCACTTGCACGCTTGCCTTTCCTCCCCGCTCCCCCAACGCCACTGCTTGTCCGGGTGACGGCTCTTCCCCGCCTAGGAGGCTACATACACCTGCCCGCCGCCACTGGAGTTTCGCCTGGTGGGCTCCCTCCCAGCCAGTGTCCTCTGCAGCCCCGATCTCTGAGAGTTATCCCCACTCCCGGAGCCCCAGAGCCGGAATGCGGCCTGCCCGGGCTCCTCCAGCGTTTTCCTGTGTCTGGACAGACAGGTGCTGCGGTGCTCCCTGCCCCCATCCCTCACTCAAGTGTGCCCACAGCTGCCATACCTGGTGCTGGCCCCGCTCCCCCGGCACGCGGGGGGCTGCCGGGGCGCCACGCAGATCCGCGCGCGTGTCTTCTGCCAGGACAGCCCATCCAATGGCTCACTATCTGGGAGTCTCTGCTGGGTCCCCGCAGGCCGCCCGCTCGCATCTCCATGTGGGCAGTACTTCGGCTCTCCTGGCATCTGTGCTGCTGCCCCTAGTGGCTCATTCTCTCCCTGTGTCCAGCAGGAGACTTGAATGTGCCAGCTCTCTTCTCAACCTATGCTGCTTGATCTGCATCTCCCTGCACCCGGCTGGGTGGGAGATCCCACTGCATCCCATGCTGCCCACTCACTGCTCATGTCTCCTGACTGCACAGATCCCCTTGCACCTGGCTGGGCGGGGGACGGCCGATCCACTCATGGCACCCACCCCTACCAGCTGACGCATGTACACCAAAGTCTCCCTGTGCCCAGCTGGGTGGGAAACGGTCAAGCTGCTCCGGCTGTCCTCGCGGACCCCTGCATACCCGCACCTCCCTGCGCCTGGCTGGGCGGGAGATTCCCATGGGCCGCCCGGCACCACAGCCCAGCCTTAGTCTGCTGCATGTTCTTCTCTCCCTGCGCCCAGCAGGGTGGGAGATTCCTGCTCCAAGTCCTGGGATGTCGAATACCCCTGCCACGGGTCCTCTGACGGGAGTCCGCAGTTGTTCCTGTGGCGGCTCTGCTGCGGTCCTTGGCCACCCAGGCTCCTCAGGGTCGGTGTTTGGACCCACGCCCCTGGACCTCTCCTTCGGTCATCACCCTCCTGCCTCACCAGGCACCACCGTTCCTCTCAGAGATGCCCATCGCCGGCCCTTGCCACAGACGATGCTGCACCGAATGTTCCGCCTGGATCTGTTGCTGGTCGCCCTTCTTCAGCTCTGCCTCCACGCATCTGTGAGTATTACTGTGACTTAATTTGGGGTAGGTCTAGTGATGCTTCCGTATCGGGCCCACCAGACGAACACAGCTACGGTCGCAAAATCGGTTTTGTCCCGCATGGGGGTTTCGGGTCCGGCGGTCGGTTCAGGTTCTGTCTCTGGTGGAGCTCTGTGGGCGGTCTCGCCTACTGGCACGCACCTAGCGTTGTGCATTTATTGATTTCCTCGCGCTTGTCCCTCCCGACCGGGAGACGATCCACAAATCTTGTCACGTTGACGTCACGGCGCAGGGCGACAAATCCAATCAGCTTCCTCGTACATTCGAGAAATGGCTTCAAGGGTTCTGGCACTTACGCCTGAATGCTTTGTGAGCGGTTCCCGGAGTTGGCTGCATCTCTCTTTTGCTACTTAGACCCATATTTGGGGTTCCTATAAGGTTTACGGGGGCCAGTGTTGGTTTCACTACGACACCCAGTTTCGCCAAAAAATAAATAAATAAATAAAATGGCAACACGTAAGGAGTTTCATTTTGACTGCCTTCCTCCTTTCAGTCCCCGACCAGCGCTCCCTCTGGAGCGTCGGTTGCCCCCCAAAAGAAAAAAAAAAGCTGGCTGTTCAATGAGAGCCACTGCAAATGGTGGTACACCGCGTGCCTTTGTAAGCACGAATTCTCCATTTGCGGGGGCGCTCACCCCTGCCGGCAGATGTTTCCGGAAGGAAAGCCCCTGCTTTCCAGGCCAGGAGCCAAGCCTGACCTTTCAAAACTGGAGGACGCCAGTGAACGTCTTAGAGATGCTTCCCTGGCTAGACCAGTACCCCCCCTTCGTAGGGAGGCTTTGATCTTGTGGGACGGTTTGGACCGTGGTTTTTGGATACCCTTCACTCCTTCCGATGTGCCTACCATGGCGTCTAATTTGAAATCCTCTGTGCAATTTGAGTCCAAAACCTCCAGATGTCCCCCCTCGGTGTGGTCCCAAAAAAGGCGGAAGGAAAATATTGTCTTATCCACTACCTGTCCTACCCTTCTGGCTCCTCGGTCAATGATGGCATCTACAAGGAGGAATCCAGGGTTCACTACGCCTCTTTCGACAGGGTGCTTCACTTTTTCAGGGATGCCGGTCACTCAGCTTTTCTGTCCAAGGCAGACATTGCATCTGCCTTCTGCCTCCTCCCGGTCCACCCGGAGTGCTTCCACCTACTGGGCTGTTACTTTCAAGGATGCTACTTTTTTGACATGTGCCTTCCCATGGGCTGCACCATTTCATGTTATTTTTTCGAGCTCTTCAGGAGCTTCCTTGAATAGGTAGTTGTCCAGGGGGCTGGTTCCTATTCCGTGTTGCACTACTTAGACGACTTCCTTTTTGTAGGCCCAGCAGGCAGCGGTCATTGTCAGCAGCTCCTATCTGTTTTCAGGACACCTGCGAACAGTGTTTCTATTCTGCTGTCAGCTGACAAGGCTGAGGGTCCTGTGGCGGGTTTCAACCTTTTGGGCATAGCAATAGACACGGTGGCGATGGTCTTTCAGCAGCCCAGTGTCAAGCTGGCCAGGCTCCGCTCCCTGGTCCGCTTAGCAAAAGGGCCAACAAAAAAAAAAAACCTACAGTTGAAACAGCTCCAGTCATTGCTAGGGCACTTGGTTTTCGCCTGTAGATTCATTTGAATGGGGAGGGCCTTCTGTAGACACTTGGCGTGGGCCATGAAGGGGGTGGCTGCCCCCCACCATTATGTCCGTATCACAAAGCCCCTGCAAGACGACTTGGGGGGTATGGCTCTCCTTTCTCCAGTCCTACAATGGCTGGTTACAGGAGGAGGTGCCGAACTCGCAGCTGGAGCTATACATTGACGCGGCAGGCTCTCGTGGTTTCGGCACCCCCCCTTTTTTCCAAGGGTCTGCCGAGTGTTGGCCGGCCTCATGGGCCCGCATGGATTTGTTGCGCAACCTCACACTGCTGGAGCTCTTCCTGATCATTGTTGCCGTCGAGCTTTGGGGCGAACGTTTGTGGGATAGCCAAGTGGTTTTCTGGTTCTATCACATGACCATGGTGCCGGTGGTTAACCGACAGTCAGCTAGCTCCCCTCCGGTTGCGTTGTTTTTTTTAGTTTTAAAATGCTTGCAGTTCATCATTTGTTTTAGAGCTAGGCATGCCCCCGGGATGGCTAACGATATCGCTGATGCTCTCTCTCGCTTACAGTTCGACCGCTTCTGCTCCCTGGCCCCGTCGGCTTCCCTGGAGGTCCTCCCCTGTCCGGCCCACTTGTGGAACCTCGTTTCCGATGTTTGCTAAACCTCTTTTGAGCGTCACTGTCTCCGCAGATGTGGGCATTATACTGTCGGGTGTGGAACAAATTGGTCCAAGTATTGAGCGGTGAGTTCTTATTTTCGCCTCAACATGACAGGCTCATGGCTTTGTTTTCTTACCTTGTTCATTTGCTTCATAAAGGTTCTTCGGGTTTCCATGGTCTCGTCATCCATGTCTGCATTGTCCTTTTGTTTTCAGCTTTTTGGGTGGGAAGACTTTTAAAAAAGCATTTCCTGTCTGATGGGTCCTGCAGGGCTGGAGGCGTGCTACCATTTCCCCTGATTCTCGGCGCCCGGTATTCTTTCCCTTTTGCCATCTGTGCCTCCTGTTTTAAAATGTTTCAGATTGTTACCCGGCTCCGATCTGGATAGTTGGAGATTCCTTCATCTACTGGGCCGCTCTTCGATCGGAAGTTCGGAGCTATGGGAAGAATTTGGGATTCACCCATGATCTTGCCAGGATCCGCTGGCTTGGGCGCCTTGGGTTATGCTGGCATCAGATTCTTCTGGAGTGTTTGCGCCTTCGTGCACATGTTTCTGGCCCCATTGTCTTGATACTTCATGCTGGAGGGAATGACATGGGTTATATACGTTCTGTGGATTTGATCTCCACTATCAAGCGAGACATCGCCCAGAGTTATTCAGCATATACTAATTTGATTCTCATTTGGTCGGAAATCGTGCCTCGCTTGTTATGGGCCTGGGTGTTTCTGGGCCTCCACCTGGAACGCTTTCGTCACAAGGTTAACGCCCAGGTCGCCAAGTTTGTTCGGCAAATTGGGGGGTTTGTGATCCGGCACACGGATTTGGAGGGTGCTAATGATTATCTGCTGAGATCGGATGGTGGTCACCTTAATGATATTGGTTTTGTATATCTTTAACCTTGGCCTTCAGCGTGGTGTAGAAAAGGCGCTGGCTGCGGTGGGGCGCCCGTCAGTTATTCACTGACAGGCGGGTGGCGGTTTCTTGACCTTGCCAGCATAAAAGTGGCTGTAATGGGCTATGCCCTTGATGGAAATCGGAAGTAGGTGGTCTGTCCAGCACTTATGGTAAGGACAGGCCCCCCTCCTTTGGAATTGTGTGCTCACAGTACAACTGTGACTGGCACTGATTTAAAGTGTTAACATGTTATGTGTTGGATTTTATTAAAGCTGTGGCCTTGCCCTTTCCAACCTAATGGTTTTAAGTGTGTTGATTTAATGGGGTGAAGGGGCAAGGGTGAAGGTTTCTATACATTATGGTACATTTAATTTGTACCGGGCCCATTGCACCTCAGCAGTCATGAGGGCCTCTTGACCCCCCCTAGGGAAAGAGAGCCTTGACTCATGGGGGCATGGCCAGGTGCAGGACAAGATGGATGAGTGGTCACCAGGGATTGGTGGTTATGGGGGATGGGCTGGGCCTGAGCCCAGAAAAGTTTTGTTCCCAGGGAATTCTGCGTCTTTCGAGGAACGTGGCTGGAAGAGCTGCCCACCCTCCCACCCCTTTTTTCTATGGTATGTCACAGCTTGCTGCGGTTTCTTGACCTTGCCAGCATAAAAGTGGTTGTAATGGGCTATGCCCTTGATGGAAATCGGAAGTAGGCGGTCTGTCCAGCACTTATGGTAAGGACAGGCCCCCCTCCTTTGGAATTGTGTGCTCACAGTACAACTGTGACTGGCACTGGTTTAAAGTGTTAACATGTTATGTGTTGGATTTTAATAAAGCTGTGGCCTTGACCTTCCCAACCTAATGGTTGTAAGTGTGTTCATTTAATGGGGTGAAGGGGCAAGGGTGAAGGTTTCTATACATTATGTTACATTTAATTTGTACTGGGCCCATTGCGCCTCAGCAGTCATGCTATCTATGTGAGAGTAGGAGGGAGGGGGAGAGGAGCGGTGCTGCCTGTGCTCAGACTGTATGCAGTACGGGGATGTGAGAAAGAAACCAATGAGCACAGCTTCTATGGAGGATGGGGGGGCACAACTGAATTTTGGGGGGTTCCCTTCCCCAATACCTCCCTCTAGATCCAACCATGTCTTTACCACATATGTATTTTCCACTATGCACAGGAATAGCACAGTACCTGAACTTGTGAGGTGAGGCTACATCTCCCAGTGGAGGTGGAACAGAAAGAGGGGTGGATTGCTGAAGTTGTAGCTGAGCCCTCTAAGCTTTCAAACAGAAAATTAACCATTACAGGGACCTACACTAAAGATGAAGTGCCCCTGGTGGAAAAACAAAAGGAGGGAAGAAAGAAAAACAGCTGATTTATAATTATGGCAATATTTGTTAATTATTTAGTCTATCCCATACTTCTCCTTTAAGCTCACCAAAAATCACAATTAACTCACAATGCCAGAGAGTAAACCATTTGAAATATATGTTTATCCATTTGCATCATATACGGTAAATGGTACAGTATGTATTTACTACGTAATCATAATGCCCACTAAGAGCATTATGTTCCTACGTGTAATTAGAAAAAAAGCTCCAGGTTTGAGCCAACCATGAGTTAGGCCTGAACTCTAGCTGTGTGGAGATCAAGAAAACAGCCAAATATTATGATTGTTCGCAGCCATAGCAATCATTAGGGATGAGCCAAACACCCCCCTGTTCGGTTCGCACCAGAACATGCGAACAGGAAAAAAGTTTGTTCGAACACGCGAACACCGTTAAAGTTTATGGGACACGAACATGAATAATCAAAAGTGCTAATTTTAAAGGCTTATAGGCAAGTTATTGTCATAAAAAGTGTTAGGGGACCTGGGTCCTGCCCCAGGGGACATGGATCAATGCAAAAAAGTTTTAAAAACGGCCGTTTTTTCAGGAGCAGTGATTTTAATAATGCTTAAAGTCAAAAAATAAAAGTGTAATATCCCTTTAAATTTCATAGCTGGGAGGTGTCTATAGTATGCCTGTAAAGGGGCACATGTTTCCCGTGTTTAGAACAGCCTGACAGCAAAATGACATTTGGAAGGAAAAAACCCATTTAAAACTACCCGCGGCTATTGCATTGCCGACAATACACATAGAAGTTCATTGATAAAAACGGCATGGAAATTCCCCACAGGGCAACCCCGAACCAAAATAAAAAAAAAAAAAATGACGTGGGAGTCCCCCTAAATTCCATACAAGGCCCTTCAGGTCTGGTGTGGATATTAAGGGGAACCCCGGGCCAAATTTTTTTAAAAAAATGACGTGGGGTTCCCCCTAAATTCTATACCAGACCCTTCAGATCTGGTATGGATTTTAAGGGGAACCCCGCGCCAAAAAAAAAAAAATGGCGTGGGGTCCCCCCAAAAATCCATACCAGACCCTTATCAGAGCACGCAACCTGGCAGGCCGCAAGAAAAGAGGGGGGGACGAGAGTGCGGCCCCCCCTCCTGAACCGTACCAGGCCACATGCCCTCAACATTGGGAGGGTGCTTTGGGGTAGCCCCCCAAAACACCTTGTCCCCATGTTGATGAGGACAAGGGCCTCATCCCCACAACCCTGGCCGGTGGTTGTGGGGGTCTGCGGGTGGGGGGCTTATTGGAATCTGGAAGCCCCCTTTAACAAGGGGACCCCCAGATCCCGGCCCCCCCTGTGTGAAATGGTAAGGGGGTACTTACCCCTACCATTTTTCACTAAAAAACTGTCAAAAATGTTAAAAATGACAAGAGACAGTTTTTGACAATTCCTTTATTTAAATGCTTCTTCTTTCTTCTATCTTCCTTCATCTTCTTCTTCTGGTTCTTCTGGCTCTTCTGGTTCTTCCTCCGGCGTTCTCGTCCAGCATCTCCTCCGCGGCGTCTTCTATCTTCTTCTCCCCAGGCCGCTCCGCACCCATGGCATGGGGGGAGGCTCCCGCTCTTCTCTTCATCTTCTTCTCTTCTTCTCTTCTTCATTGTCTTCTCCGGGCCGCTCCGCACCCATGCTGGCATGGAGGGAGGCTCCCGCTGTGTGACAGCGTCTCTTCGTCTGACGGTTCTTAAATAACGGGGGCGGGGCCACTCGGTGACCCCGCCCCCCTCTGATGCACGGTGACTTGACGGGACTTCCCTGTGACGTCATGGGGAATGCCACAGGGGAGTCCCGTCACGTCCCGTGCCCTGTTATTTAAGAACCGTCAGACGAGGAGATGCCGTCACACAGCGGGAGCCTCCCTCCATGCCAGCATGGGTGCGGAGCGGCCCGGAGAAGAAAATGAAGAAGAGAAGGAGAGAAGAAGAGAAGAAAAGAAGAGAAGAAGATGAAGAGAAGAGCGGGAGCCTCCCCCCATGCCATGGGTGCGGAGCGGCCCGAGGAGAAGAAGATAGAAGACGCCGTGGAGGAGATGCTGGACGAGAACGCCGGAGGAAGAACCAGAAGAACCAGAAGATGAAGGAAGATAGAAGAAAGAAGAAGCATTTAAATAAAGGAATTGTCAAAAACTGTCTCTTGTCATTTTTAACATTTTTGACAGTTTTTTAGTGAAATGGTAGGGGTAAGTACCCCCTTACCTTTTCACACAGGGGGGGGGCAGGATCTGGGGGTCCCCTTGTTAAAGGGGGCTTCCAGTTTCCGATAAGCCCCCCCCGCAGACCCCCACAACCACCGGCCAGGGTTGTGGGGATGAGGCCCTTGTCCTCATCAACATGGGGACAAGGTGTTTTGGGGGGCTACCCCAAAGCACCCTCCCAATGTTGAGGGCATGTGGCCTGGTACGGTTCAGGAGGGGGGGCGCACTCTCATCCCCCCCTCTTTTCCTGTGGCCTGCCAGGTTGCGTGCTCGGATAAGGGTCTGGTATGGATTCTTGGGGGGACCCCACGCTGTTTTTTTTGGGTTTTTTTTGCGCGGGGTTCCCCTTAAAATCCATACCAGACCTGAAGGGCCTTGTATGGAATTTAGGGGGACTCCCACATCATTTTTTTTTTCATTTTGGTCGGGATTGCCCTGTGGGGAATTCCCATGCCGTTTTTATCAATGAACTTCTATGTGTATTGTCGGCAATGCAATAGCCGCGGGTAGTTTTAAATGGGTTTTTTCCTTCCAAATGTCATTTTGCTGTCAGGCTGTTCTAAGCACGGGAAACATGCGCCCCTTTACAGGCATACTATAGACACCCCCCAGCTACGAAATTTAAAGGGATATTACACTTTTATTGTTTGACTTTAAGCATTATTAAAATCACTTCTCCTGAAAAAACGGCTGTTTTTAAAACTTTTTTTTGCATTGATCCATGTCCCCTGGGGCAGGACCCAGGTCCCCAAACACTTTTTTTGACAATAACTTGCATATAAGCCTTTAAAATTAGCACTTTTGATTTCTCCCATAGACTTTTAAAGGGTGTTCCGCGGCATTCGAATTTGCCGCGAACACCCCAAATTGTTCGCTGTTCGGCGAACTTGCGAACAGCCAATGTTCGAGTCGAACATGAGTTCGACTCGAACTCGAAGCTCATCCCTAGCAATCATTACCATGTATGCACTTTCTGGCTATGAACTGCAGTCAGGTGACTTGGAAGGAACAGTCAAATAAGATTTTCATTTTGCCAGCCCCTTCCCTATGAACAGATATTGAGTAGTTAGGGAACATTCACAGTCAGGGAAAACTAGCTGTTCATGCTTGTGCTTTATGCACATTGCTGAATAAATGTCTCCCTATTTTTACATGCAGTCACAGACACAAACTATGCATTGTGCAGTTGTCTAGCAGATTAGGGAAAGATGTGAGTGTTTTACCAGCGAGAGTTAGAAGCAGATGGTGATTATTGCAGAAAACTGAAATGTTTAGGTCCCATTCACATTTACAAATAGGGTCATACAGATTACATGTGCAAAACCCAGCAGGTATTCCCAATGATTAGCTGTGGGCGGTAGCCCCATTGAAAGCAATGGGAGGTTGACAGCTTTTTTTTTTTGAAAAGCCCGTGGCCTGTGAAACACACCCAAAAACTGCCAAAAAAGTGCACATGCATAAAGAGTGACACAAAGTGTGCAACAGGTGTTACACTGGTCCTCCCTAGGAAGGACCTTACCCTGATCCCCGGGGCATTAGGCTCCAGACGGGGACTGAGGTACTTCACTTGGGTCGATCTGGCCGAAACCAGATGGACCCCGTTTCTCTGGAAGGTCTGCCGAAACAGACCCACCCAAGTACTAAGTGGGACTCCCCGAAGTGAGACCCCATGAGAGAGGGCGACCCAAGCCAAAAGGCCTATGTCCACCCCCATCCCAAGATGTTCAAGATAGGCCCAAGGACCCACACCCTATTAATCACACAGTGACAAACGTGTAACACATCAAACAAAATAATACAAAAAAGTGACAAACACGGGGTAAAATAAATAGGAAAGTGGGGAGAAGGAAGTGGGAGAAGTGAAAGAGTGACCATTGTGCAATACAATGGTCAGGCCCTTCGGCCAGGAATAAAAATTTCCCCTGGTCCTAGCCAAAAAGCTTGGTCCTAGAGGCAGGTGTGAAAAATGTGTGTATGGTGAAGTGACTATGGTGCCATAAATCAAAGTCACCCTCACTCACGGTGATTGTACGGCACCCCTGAAGTTCACCACAGACTTTTTGTTCCAACCCTGCCCAGCAGCCCCCACCCCAGCCAGGAAGGCCTGAAGTTCTGGAAGCTTGGGGAAAGCCCTTACCCCAAATGCTCAACCGTCGCTCCCATCACTCCTACCTAATCATATTCAGGAAATACTAACCACTCCCCCCTACAAAGAGGAGCCGGTGTTCTCTCCTGAACAACTGACCAGAGCTAGGACTACACCAATCTAGGCCAGAAGGCCAGGGACCTGACCCTCTGGCCAGACGCAGTGCAGCACCCATCCTCACCAGGAGCACCCTTCCAGACAGCTTCAGACGCAACAATTGACCAGTCTCCAGTTTCTGTCAGGCAACCTGGTGTAGTCCCTGCTGAAACCGCCCTTCCAGGCACAATTACGCCATTAGATTTGCATAGCCCTCCCCTGTGGGAGCAGTACAGCGCCTCCTTTGGCAACTGATAAGAACATATACCACACTTGATCTCAGCCAAAAGGCAGAGAAGCGACAGCTTTTTTTTTTTTCCACTCAGAAATCTCAAATCTCAAATCTTCAGTTTTTAAAAACTTAAGTCTTTAAAATTGAAATGCACATCATCATGGAAAAGTTTATATATATATATTTTTTTTCTTTAAATTTTCATTACTCTGTTCCAATTTTTAACTTTCCAAAATTTCTTTGCTTGCTCAACTCCAAAATCTTTTTTATCTTTCAAAAAATATGTATATAAATAACTTAAACCTAGTCTAATACATCCATTAACTGAAATTTCTTTCTTCTTGAACAGGTATATATTTCTGATCTTCCATAGAGCAAGTTTCATTGAACATATAAGTAACCATATTCTTTTAAATTCTTCTTTTCTTATTCCAATACCATACATTAATAGTTTATAATGTATATTTTTTAAAGTACTTAATTCTTTCTCCAACATTTTTGAGCAAAATTACAGTTCCAAAGGATATGCATTACCATCTCATCTGAACCACAGAACTCCCTTACACATTTATACCCCGTACACACGATCGGACATTGATCGGACCTTGATCGGACATTCCGACAACAAAATCCATGAATTTTTTCCGACGAATGTTGGCTCAAACTTGTTTTGCATACACACGGTCACACAAAGTTGTCGGAATTTCCGATCGCCAAGAACACGGTCACGTACACCACGTACGACGAGACTATAAAAGGGCAGTTCAGAACCAAGCGCGGCACCCTTTGGGCCCCTTTTGCTAATCTCTTGTTAGTAAAAGTTTGGTGAGAGACGATGCATGCTTTTTCAGACTCTGGGATTTCAGATTGTTTTCTGCTGTTCAGTTTGTGCTTGTGGGTTTGTATCTGGTCTTCAGTGCGCGCAGCGAGTACAATTGACTTGTCATTGTGTTAGTTTGTTACTGATTTTCAGGTCACTCTTCACAGGCCTTGCTGTTCTTCAGTGCATTCTGTTACTTCATTCTGAGCAGCCGACCATTTTCTAGCCATGTTGCGTATACGTACTCCTCGTAGAGTTCATGCTGTACGGGGGCTTGGTGTTGGGGTCCTTACCTTGACATAAGCCCAGTCCATGAACAGGGTGGGGAGGAGTTCATGGACCAAGAATTGGTTGCTCCAGCATGACCAATTTTGTCACATGCCTTTGCTCCGTGAGATCCGTGAGAATAATCCTGACGATTTCAGGAACTTTCTCCGGATGACGGACCCCGTATTTCACCGTTTGTTGGCTTTGCTGACCCCCTATATCAGCAGCCAGGATACTTGCATGAGGCAAGCCATCACTCCGGAGCAGAGGCTAGTCGCCACTCGGCGGTACTTGGCGACAGGGAGAAGCCTGCAGGACCTCAAGTTCTCGACAGGCATCTCCCCCCAGGCTCTGGGGATCATTATCCCGGAGACCTGTTCTGCCATCATCCAGGTCCTGCAGAAGGAGTATATGAAGGTAAGATTTATCCTTTAACATCACATTTTATTGTATTTAATGTTTGATAATATATTGTATTTCTTTCCTCATTCCCTAATTACCATGATTGTATTATGCTGTGAATGTCCCCTTTGTCCTCATGCATGCTGGATTTTTATGTAAATTTTTTTTTGTCCTTCATACATATTTGCCTTCACTTACCTCCCCAGCATGCTCTCCTGGCCCTATATTCACCTCGTGTAGTCACTTAACAATGTATTTTGTTAGCTCCATAGTAGTGCTTTACCCTAAACACCCCCTAAAATGTGTAAAATAGTGATTTTTGCTTTAAATTCAGACAGAGTGCCAGAGGCTTTTTTTTGGTGTCCCAAAATCATTTGGAACCCTCCCTCCCCCAACTGCTAACTCAGCTGATACCAATCCTCTATCTGCTGACTTTGCCAAACCCATACACACTATACCCACCTCTTTTGTGGTCAGATTTATTGATGAATTTCCCAAAGCATGTAGTGCAAGGGCCTGCCTGACTACTTTCAAATGGTACTGTTTACATTTTTTGTATCCTATTATTATGTTGATAGGTAATAGCAGAATGTAAAAATGTTCAAAAATGTGTACAGTGTGTATTTATCTCTTTGCATTATGACACTTCTTACCTGTCCAGTGGGCTGCCAATAGTGAAAGTAAGGAGGGGCTGACCAAAGTAATACACATTATTTATGCATTCATCTCTCAATGAAGTAGAGAGGGTTACCTGTCCAAAACATCTCCCCCCCATAAAATTTTACAAATGGCCCATGAGAGGGGGGGGGGTGTGATAGGTGGACCTTATACCTTTGTCTTTAAATACTCCCTAAAATAAATGTTATACTGATGTTGGCCAAGAATGTTTGTGTCTAATCTGCTTTCCATGTTTATGTGCAAAATGATTAATATATTTTTATTGTTTGACTCCACAGTTTCCTTCGAACCCACAGGAATGGCAGACTGTGGCCTCCCACTTTGCCCAGCGGTGGGACTTTCCTAACTGCAGAGGACAATTGATTGGAAACACGTCCACATCGTCCCACCACCCAACTCGGGGTCATACTATTATAATTATAAGGGGTTCAATAGTATTGTGATGTTGGCGGTAGTGTCGGCTACTTATGAGTTCCTGTATGTTGGACATGGGGAAGAATGGCCGGATGTCGGATGGTGGAATCACCGCCCAGACGGAGTTCTACAGGCATCTCCAGAGTGGCAGCTTGGACTTGCCACCTCCAGAAGACAATGTGAAAGGACTCCCATTCATTTTCATTGCTGATGAAGCATTTGCGCTGGGGGACCATCTTATGCAGCCATTCCCTATGAGGACCCTCACCCTGGACCAGAGGGTTTTTAATTACCGGCTGGCCAGAGCCAGAAGAGTGGTGGAGAACACATTTGGAATCATGGCCAGCCAGGTCCGCCTATTTCTTACACCCATACACATGGCGGAGTATAAACTGAATCATATCATCCTGGCATGCTGTGTTCTCCACAATATTTTAAGGAGAAACTCTTACAACTATGCTGCCTCAGTTGGGCCTGAGGCTGGAATTCATGTAAATGAAGCAACCCTGACAGCGCTTGAAGCTGGCCGTCCTGGCTTGCCCCCCCTGAGTGCCCGCGAGGGCCGTCTAAGATACCTTGAATACTTTGCGGGTAGGGGGGCCATCAATATGCCAGACAATGTCTGAGACATTTTTTAAATGAAAAACTAATTTTAACTACTAAAATATTTGCTGAGATTTACTGCTTGTGTTTCTTTTAGCTGAGCCTGACTGAAATGTGGGTAGTCCTGACTGGCATGATTGTGTAACATTAGAAAGCACTGTTGGGTGTTATTTACTAAAAGTGCACTTGAGACTGCACTGAAACTGCACTTGTAGTGCAAAGTGGATTTGCCCTTAGGAAATAACACCCATTGTCACAGAAAACACCAATTTTACCACACCAAAAGTTTGGGAGCATTGAAACAATAATCCACACATTCTTGATTATCAATCTTTTTAATACCAGCACAATCACATGTGCATTTATAAAAAGTTTTTAAAACAAACCAACATGTTTGTTGTATAACAATTTTTTGGGTCACATTAACAAAAGTAAAAATGTCCATTTAAGGTAAAACAGGCATGTTTCAAACCAACAAGAAATACACAAATCTAGAACTTACAAACTTCAACTTTTGTAGAAATTGAAGGCAATATCAGACATGAGTATTTATAAACTGTGTTTGATATTGCGTTCAGATGGGGTGAAGTCACCCTGGAAAAGCCAAATTTTGAAGATGCACACAAATTGCCGAATGTCAACATGTGCTAGCTGACACCACGGGGGGATCAAGGGATGCGTTTTGTGGGTGCAACCCCTTCCTCTCAGCTACTTTATTATTAAGGAAGGGGTTGCACCCCCAAAACGCATACATTGATCTCCTGTGATGGCAGATAGCACATGTTGACACACTGTGTGCATCTTCAAAATTTGGCTTTTCTCAAATATGTCAAAAAATTTGAAAAAAATTTAGATGCAAAAAACCACAAAAAAGTAAGTGATTTGTAGGTGTTTTAAACTTTCCCTAAAACATCAATGATGTTCTTCATTTTGTTTTGAACATCATTAATGTTTTTCTGGATGTTTTCCAAGTCCCTATTACAAGAAACAAGAAAGAACAAGAAACAAGCAATAAGAAAAAAAGAAGTCCCTATTACACCCCATGATCTCCCCGATCAGGATCTGTGCACTTTCACTGGTGAAATGACCTGGATCCACAACATCACGATCACCTAAAAATATAGAAACAAAAACATGCCATGTATTATAAATATTGGGGCATCCATCTCTTACCTCAGACTGTGGTCGCAGACACTCACCTGATGTGGTGACTATTTCCACCATGTCTCCCTCTTCCTTTTCTGCTTGTCTTTGGTGGATTTCAACTTCCTCATGAGGTGGGGGGTCTGTGGTCTCCTCAGATGAGTGTTGTCCTCCGAGTCTTTTTTTAGCCCCTATGTGAAATAAAATAGGTATACTTAGCACACAGATATTTGATGGCAGAAATAGGAACATGAAACATTGCTTTGAAGTGGGGTACAATTGTCTGATTTGGCAGAGTTGCAAGATGAAGAAATATTTTTGTCACTTTGTCAAGCTTGAATACTTACCTGTTTTGTACAAGCTTCACAGATGGAGACACCCCTATAGTACACACTGGAGCACCTGTGTGGGGCCCCTAATAAAAAGGGTGTTCTGGTGTCCCACACTAGTGCTCCAGCGTCCAGATGTGTAAACAGCTGCTGAGTGTCCTCTCCTGACACAGAATCTAGTTTGCATTTCATTCTAGTTACAAACCCATCTAGACACCAAAATTTAGTTAACAGAAGTATGCATGTTTAGAACTGCATCTGGACAAAACATGGTGTTTTCTATGCCGAATGAATGAATAATGTGCCCATGAACATGAAAGTTGCCATTTTAAACTGTACAACAGTTGAGAAAAGCACATGGAGCAGCACAAACGTAGTAAAAATAATGAATAGGAACACAGCACAACTACTTACTTTTTTGCAGCACTTTCCTGATCCTTCTATACTGATCGTGCCCACTTAATTAGAGTTGATCCTTGGATCGTTGTACCTCAAAATTCTTCTGCAGACTCTTGACTACTTTCGCCATGATCTTGGCCTTTCTGACATTGGGGTTGGGGTAAGGTCCATACTTCCCATCATAGTCGGTCCTCTCCAAGATGTCGACCATCTCCAACATCTCCCCACAGGACATATTTGAGGCCTTAAATAGTCTCCTCCGGGATCGGGACGTTTCTGGCTCCGGGCTTTCCTCCTCCTCCTCGTTGGTGTAATTATCAGACACCTGCTGTGTTTCCACCATGTGCTCTTACCCAGGGGCGGGGAATAGACTAGAAAGAATGTCAGGGGCGGGCAGAGTTGCATGCATGCGCAGTGTATATAAAGCGTAACACGCACGATCTGTGAGCGGAGGAAGGAGTATCGGAGGTGCCGATCGTGATAACAAAGGTAAGATTTAACATTGGGCCAATACTGCTTCTAAATTGAGGCATCTATTGGGACAAGATTAGGAGACTTAAGCCTGACATTAGGGTTTGTCTTGTGTTGTGTCTTGCACAGAAAATGGATATCTTGAAGGATCAGGAGTTTATGAGCATATTCATAGATATGTTCAGGGAGCTGCCTTGTCTGTGGCAGGTAAACCACCCTGATTATAAGAACCAAACAAAGAGGAAGGCAGCGCTGGATCAATTGCTGCAATTTGTGAAGCCGGTGATCCCCACGGCAGACATCACCTATTTGAAGATCCTAATCGGTGCCATGAGGAGTACTTATCTAAGTGAGCGCAAGAAGGTCCAGGATTCCCAGAGGTCAGGAGCAGCAGATGACATTTATCTCCCCAGGCTGTGGTACTATGACAGGCTGCATTTTCTGGCAGGTCAGACTGAACCCAGGCCAGCACTCTCCACTCTTCCTTCCATGCTTCCTTCCCCCTCAGCTGAGGCTTCTGACATCCAACCTGGGCCTTCCAGGCAGCAACATGTGGAGGAGCCCAGGTATAGCATTCTTCAAAATATTTCTGGTTGTCTAATTAATGATGTTAAATAGATGTTATTTTGGATTCCTAATTTCTGATTGTGATTGATCAACCAAAAACGAAAACAATGTCCCTTTTTCATACACAGGGAAGTCTCAGCCAGGAGGTGGCCGGGCCAAGTAGGCTGCCCGATACCCAGGTCCCTCCCCTCTGCCTTCAAAGAAAAAGTGGCAGGAAGAGGAGTAACCTGGAGGAGTCTGCAATAGGCCTATTTTGGAAGGCTACTGAGGCCCTCAGAACCCCCCACAGTGTGGAAGAGGATTTTGCTGCCATAACAGCCTGCAAAATGCTGCAAATGGAGGAGGGCCAACGCCTCTTATGTGAGTGTGTCATTTTAGAAGCTCTACATAAGGGGTTGAGGGGACAACTCACATGCGAAAGCCACATTTGTCAGCTCACCCATGGTCCTCCTCCTCCTCCTACTCCTCCAGGTCCTACTCCTCCTCCTGCCACACCTCCAACACCAGAGCCACAGCCGGGAAGGAAGCGTGTAAGGAAGACCAGAGAGTGATGACCTGGGTTCAGTCTGGTCTGGCAAAAGATGCAGGCTCTTGTATGACCACAGCCTGGGGACAATACATGTCATCTGCTGCTTTCATGATCTCTTGGACTTCTGGACCAGACTGTACTCCCTTATATATGGTCTCCTCAGGCCACCAGCTTTGCAGTAAAATAATTGATGTGTGCCCTGGGGGCCAAAGGCTTCGTCAATGTCTGCTGTATATCCAGCATGGTCAACAAGATCAGGCTTGAAAAAAATACAAACAAAAAAAAGATATATCTTTTTTGTCAGATGTGACAAATCAAAATATATTGATGAAATCATGATAAATAATAAAGAAAGAAGTTTGTGAGAAGTCTGTGTGAATATGAGCAGCAAAACTACTTCATTCTTCTAGCATTATAAAGAAGAAGAGAGTGCGCTGCATTAAACAATTTAAAACATTGCAGCCTGACGAAAGTGCTATATCCATTCTGAACGCTAATTTTACCAGACAGAGCAGTTCCATCTCGGAATTTATTCTGAGCATGCGTGGCACTTTGTGCGTCGGAATTGTTCACACACGGTCGGAATTGACGGGATCAGATTTTGTTGTAGGAAAATTTTATAGCCTGCTCTCAAACTTTGTGGGGCTGATTTATGAACATGTTGGCGCATTTGCGTGAGCAGGAATAGTTTTTGCGACATGGCGCATACTTAAAGGAATAGAAACCAGCTGGTGACTTGCGCCGGATGCGCGGAATCGTTGCGCGCATGGGCGCAGACACATTCTTAAATACAAAACAGACATTGGGCACTTGCTCATTGTAATGCTGATCATGTTAATGAGCTTTTCCTTTTCATATGGAGAATATTGCTTCCAGTTTTATTCCATTCATTAATTTCTGTTTGAAACAACTCAATAATTATTCTAGAGATCTTCCTCCTATCAACAACTGTACGGATATTCCCTGGACTTGGATGTGAATAGTCATAATTGTCAAAATGTAATTGTGTGCATTTTATGGTGATAATCTATAATCATTGGTGGACCTGAAACTTCCATGAAAACATCTTAATACATGTCTGTGTATTATGCATTCTGGACAACTCATTTCCCCATACACTGTGATTGGATAACATATAAATCTACTCATCTATCTGAGCAAGTCTTTCCCCATACACACTGCAATGTGTAAAGGGTTAATACTCAAAAAGAGAAAGCAGCTTGTGTCTGGTGGTGTAGCTGATTAGTAACTCCTATTCAGAATGTATCAGCACAAAACCAGATGCAGTTCTGTGCGTTTTTTTTCTGCCCTGAGGCTGGATTCACACCTATGCATTTTTAGTGCTTTTTGCATTTTGCAGATTTGCACTACAGAACATGTTCCATAGGAAACAATGTTAAGTGGACTGTACTGCAAATCTGCAAAATGCACTAAAACTGCATAGGTGTGATTCAGCCTCAGGGCCAGTTCACACCAGCTGCAGTTCCATGCAGTTCAATTTTTTCTGTACCAATACAGTCAGTTTCTGCACTAGAAACTCACTGCATGCTGTGAACTAGAGCCATTGGAATACATGGAAACACTGTGCATGCATTTTTAGTGCAGAAAAAAAGCACACGGAAATGCGTCTGGTGTGAACTAGCACTAAAAATGCATGCAGTGTTGTCCATGTATTCCAATGGCTCTAGTTCACACCATGCAGTCAGTTTCTAGTCAGTGCCGGTGCAGAAAAAAAGCGCTCAGACCTGCATCTGGTGTGAATTGGCCCTCAGAACTTTAGTTCTTAAAGAAACCAAAGGTAGTATTGTTGTAACCCCTGTTTTTGAACAAGCGTGAAAAATGTATTGCTCACAAAGAGGGGAGTATTTCCAGCATATTATCTGTGTGATTATGTGTGTGTCTATATATATTATAATAAATCTATATAAAAAAAAAAACACACACAGCATACATTAAGGCCCGGTTCACACTTGTGCGATGCCAGACATTGCATGTAATTCGCAGTGCCGTTTACATTACATGATATCTATTGTACTCTGCTAAAAATATATATAATGTTTGAGGGTTCTAATTCATTTTCAAGCAAAAAAATACAGATTTTAACTTGTAAATAGAAATAGGCTTGGTCCTTAAGGCCCGGTTCACACTTGTGCGATGCCAGACATCGCATGTAATTTGCAGCGCACTGCCTTTCACATTACATGCGATGTCTGTGCGGTGCGATATCAGCCATACAGGTAGTATGGCTGATATCGCACCGCATTCGGTGCAAACACGCACAGGACCCTTTTTTCTGTTCGGACCAGAATCATATCGCAGATGTGTTCACACACACACGATCTGATTCATGTCCGAACTGTCAGTTCGCAGTGCGATATGCAAACTGAACTGGGGGCGTCGTTATTGTATTGACACTCCCCAGCGATTCGCATATGGCAGTGTGAATTGACATGCTAGTTGGTGCGATGATTTTGACCATAAATTTTGTAATGTGTCTAGCCACAGAAAAAAGGGGCCTGTGCATGTTTGCTCTGAATGCGTTGCGATATCAGCCATACTATCTGTGAATTACTGCAAATTACATGTGATGTCTGGCATCGCACAAGTGTGAACCGGCCCTAAGGACCAAGCCTATTTCTATTTACAAGTTAAAATCTGTATTTTTTGGCTTGAAAATTAATTAGAACCCTCAAACATTATATATATTTTTAGCAGAGTACAATGGATATCATTGCAATTATTTTTTCACACTGAGGCTTTTTGCAGGCGCTAAAAATAGAAAGAGCGGCTCCATTCACTCCAATATGAAAGCCCCAAGGGCTTTCACACTGGAGACACAGCAGCGGCTGTTTCAGGGCGCTTTGCAAGCACTATTTTTAGCGCTTGCAAAATGCCTTAGGGGGAAAGGAGTCTTCATGTACAATCTGTGGCATGTAAACTCCCCCTCAATGTAAACCCAAGATAACAAAAAACAGGGAAAGTCTTTGGGGTTGATTTACTAAAGGTAAATCCACTTTGCACTACAAGTGCAGTTGGTGGAGATCCAAGGGGGACATGCAAGGAAAATAAAAAACAGCATCTTTGCTTCCACATGATTGGATGTTAAAATCACCAGTGCCTCCTTTCAGATTTTCAGCGACTACACTTGTATTGCAGAGTAGATTTGCCTTTAATAAACCCCAAAATACCTAGGAATTAATTAAACATTAGTCAACATCTTGAGAACGTTTTTGAAAAATAATGCAGCACAGACAATTAAATCAAAGTGAACAACCTACAAACGACACACATTGACATCAAATATATTTCAAGGGAAAATATCACCCACCCAAATAATACAATAAACCAAAGTAAAACTTTCTCGAAAACACATCTGTTTTGCAAAGACATAAACAAAATACACACACACACACACACACACACACACACACACACACACACACACACACACACACACACACACACACACACACACACACACACACACACACACACACACACACACACACACACACACACACACACACACACACACACACACACACACACACACACACACACACACACACACACACACACACACACACACACACACACACACACACACACACACACACACACACACACACACACACACACACACACACACACACACACACACACACACACACCTCTTTTCAGGGCAAAGTAAAGATTGCTATCTGCAAGCTTTATATAACATAGGTTTGTGTGCTAATGAGGCAATTGCAAACACATGGACAGTCCATGAAACACACAAAATGCAAGTTCACCCAATGTAGAGAGAACTTCAAAGTGGGTACACCGGTTAAGGATGTCCTTGAATTACTAACCCAAAAAACACACCCTGAGCATGCCCAGAAACATCCAAGTGCTGTTCACACACAAAAAAAAACTAAAGTCCCGGGGCATGCCCAGACCAACCCAAATGCAACTAACACCAAATAAGCCACCCCCTGTCCAAAATTAAACACATCATCCAGCATGTTCTTAATTAAGGTTAAGAAAAAAGAAGGTTGAGAAAAGTCAAAAACGCACCAAAAACGTATCATAAATGCACTGGATCGCATCAAAAACGCACATGCATCTGGACTGCCTTTCTATGGAGTGAACTAGCCCTAAAGTTAGTAACTGGGGGGGGGGGGGGCTTACTCTGCCTGTAAAGTGGTGCATCTGTAGCATGTATCCAAAATGCTGCTTCAAAGATGTACGGCTTTAGAGAAAACATCCAAATCGACATTGCAGCTGCAAGATTTTAGCACAAACCTAAAAATAGCCTGCCCCCCTAATACATACAAGGCCATTTGGGGCTGTAAAGGCTTAAAATGAGAACCCCCACGTGAAAAAAACCACCTCAAAATCTAAAAATATTGTGCCCCTCCCACGCACTAACAAACCCCTAGCCAAACACACAGCAAGCCAACCCATGAAAGGGGGGTGGGTGCTTAGGGGCAGGAGGGGCTCGGGCACCCCAAAAGTCAACCACCTTGTCCCCATATTCAGGGGGACCAGGGCCTCTTCCACACAACCCTAGGTTGGGGTTGTGGGGGGCTGCAGACAGGGGGGCTTTACAGAATGTGGAAAGCCCCTTTAAACTATTGGGTACAAGGTGCTTTGTGGTTGGTATTGGGCTGAGCCCAACATGCCCCAAAGGCAGCCAGCTATGTTGAGTGCATGTGGCCTTGTATGGTTCGGGAGGGAGTTGGGCGATCGCTCTTCTTGCCCCTTTCCTAGCTGGCCCTGTTGTTTGCTCTGAAAAAGGATGTGGTTTTTGATTGGTGAAGGCAGCTCACAGCCTTTGGAGATTGGAGAATGGAGTGTGGAGTTCCCCTTTAAAAGCAAAAGCTAACCCAAGGAAATCATATGTATTAGAGGGGGAAGGTTAAATGCCCTTTTAGGACGAGCTAGAGGAGCGAGAGTCTTTTTACATAATTTTAACAAGGTACATGTCACATGTTGGCAATGTAACACGCTAACATGACCTGTGTGCAAATATCCGACAAAAAAACAGTTAAAAGTGAACCAGCGTAAAAAAAAAAAAGTCAAGTTTAGAGGTGCGCCCGTTCAACCCACGCAAATGCATTTACGTTACTTGACATTTACTAACATTTTGGCTGCGCAGTGAACCAACGTATTAGAATGAGCGCAAATGCTGCTTGAGCATGCGCAGTGCTTAAATTGACCTCACGCAGTTCTAAACGTACTTGCAGGCACAGCAAACTTGTTCAGAAAAAGTTACTTTCTCATTCTATTTTGGGCATATTTGTTACTTGGGCAGTTATTATTATACTTCTTCACATCACCCCCATAATATTGGCACTTTTCATTTTGAGTTGAAGATGTCCTGTGCCATGTCCATAGTGGCGCACTGATCGCCTCCTCCCATGCGCCGAGATTACTGTAGTAAATGGGGAATAGCGCTGTGTTAGGCTCTATTCACACTAATGCGTTTTTTGATGCATTTTGCATTTTGCAGAAATGCATGGGAATTTTTTAACATGAGTTCCTATGGAACATGTTCACATCAACGCATTTTTGTGCCTCTGCATTTTTTTTCATACAAAAAGCAGCGTTTTGCATGTAATAGAATTCAATGGACCCGCATCCAAAATGCAAGTACCGTGTTTTTACAGCAGTTTTGCCGCGTTTTGCATTTTTTTCTTTCTTTTTTTTTACACTGTATACAGTATAAAAAAAAACACTGTAAAAAAAAAACACAAAACGCCACAAAAACGCCGCAAAAATGCGGCAAGCACCGCAAAAAGCACTGCAGAAACGCTCAAAAGCAACATGCATAGATGTGAATTGAGCCTTACCGGCGCAAACATAAATACCAAAACGTACCTTGCATCTCAGCATGCACCTCAACTCATGGCGCAAATGGTTCGTAAATCAGCCCCCATGTATTGGGAAATGAATTGCTCAGACAAATGAGTGTATTTAAAAGTCATCCAATCAGATTGCACAGTGTATGGGGAAATTAATTGTCCAGAATGCACAATACATAGACATGTATTGAAAAGATGTTTTCATGGAAGTTTCGGCTCCACAAATGATTATAGATTATCACCATAAAATGCACAATTACAAGTCCAGGGAACATCCGCACAGTTGTTGATAGGAGGAAGATCTCTAGAATGAATATTGAGTTGTTTCAAAAAGAAGTGAATGAATGGAATAAAACTGGAAGCAATATTTTCCATGTGATAAGGAAAAGCTCATTAACATGATTAGAACTATAATGAGCAAGTGCCCAATGTATAAGCAGTTGTGCACACTGGAGAACGCAGATGCGCCTGTGTGCAACACACATATTTAACAAGCTAAAACGTGTGTGCCCTGTCAGGCGAGGATGAAATGGTGAGCTTTGACAATGAGCGTGTGCAGTTGAGTAAGCTGAAAGAAGGGTGTAAAAAGACTTGATTAGTTGTAAGACAGATCTACATGTTCTGGGCATAATTTGTGCATTTAAACAATATTATATACATACTTTTTAGCTTGGTAACAGAAGATGGTAAACTGTAGTAAAGTTATCCACAGTATTCAGACAAAAATGTAGAAGATTACATTGGCTGCGCTTGCTAATGGTAGGCGCGAAGGATTGCGCAAGTGCGCAATAGCGCTTCCTATGTAAATATGGTTTGGTGCATATAAGTGCACCATAATTTTTGATAAATGTCTTGAGTCCCGTTTTTTGTGCAATTGCTCCAATTTCTCCACTGCACCACAGGCGCATGTCTTTAGTAAATCAGCCCCCGTGTGTCGGAAAATCCGATGGAAAAAGCCCGATGGAGCCCACACACGGTCGGAATCTCCGACAACACGCTCCGATCGCACATTTTCCACCGGAAAATCCAACCGTGTGTACAAGGCATTAGGGTTTCTTACTAGACTCCGTCCATACTGAAAGTTTCTAGTAGGTAAGCATTCTCTCACACTGTTCCAGTTTAAATCTTTTTGTTCATTTGTTAATGCTGTATAGGATACAGCCTCCCATATTCCTTTTGTTGCTTTATATGTATAATTTTTAATTGGACTCATTATTATTTTATCTTCTACTACTTTTTTAATTTGCATTTGTTTAGTTGGTTTTGTACGGTTCTGATCCACCCACCTGTATTTTTTTGAAAAAAAGCCCAACTGATATCTCAAAAAATCATTAATCCGTGATTCTATGTCCAGTAATTTGTTTATAATAAAAGAAAAATATTTTAAACTTAGAAATTTTTTAATATCTGGGAAATTTTTCCTCCTTTACATTTAGGATTGTAGATTTCTTCTCTCTTCATCCTCTCCATCTTGAATCCCCAGAAAAAATGAAAACAATATTTGATCATCTTTTTTAGAATCATAAGTGGTGGAAAAAAAATAATTGAGACGTACAATATGATAAGCAAGATCACCTGCTTTACAATTAATATTTTACCCTCCATAGTTAGCATCCTTAAACCCCAGAAGTCTAGTTTTTTTTTCCAGAAGTTCCACCCAATTTTTCCTGTTACTGCAATTTTCTGAGAACCAAATTCCTAAAATGTTTACATCTGTTACTACAGGTATTTTAATGTCAGGTTCTACATAAAAATTTCCAACCGTAAAGACTCCTGATTTGTCAAGGTTTATTTTAAAACCAGTCCACAATCCTTATAGCTCTTTTTAGGCTTCTTGAATTTTTAACAATGAGGGTAACATCATCCATGTAGGCTATTGTTTTAATTTGTTTTCCTTCATTTCCAGGGACAAAAAAGCCTTCTACAACTTTATCCTTTCTGACCGCACGCAGCAAGGGCTCTATAGTGCAAATAAAAAGAATTGGTGAAAGCGGGCACCCTTGTTTCACCCCGCTCAAAAGTCTGACTTTCTCAGATAAAAAAACATTAACTGAAATTTGACTGAAGGCATCTAGATATAGGCTTTGTATTTGTTTTACCAGCTTATCTGGACATCCCATTCTTCTAAGAACTTGAAATAAAAAATCGTGAGAAACTCTATCATATGCCTTCTCAAAATCAAGAGTTATTAAGGCAATTTTTTGACGTCTATCACCGACATCCCAAATAATGTCTCTAACTAAAAGTAAGGATTCTGTGATAACTCTGCCTGGCACAGCACAGGTCTGATCTTCTTCAATGATTGAACTTATACATTGTTTCATTCTGTTTGCCAGAAGTTTAGCGTAGATCTTGTAGTCGCTATTCAGAAGTGTTATTGGCCTCCAATTTTTAATTAATTCTTTGTCTCCTTTTTTAAAGATCAATACAATTACTCCTTCACTCCAGGAGGTTGGTATTTTAAGATTATTTGCAACTCTTGTGATAAGTTCCACAAGGTCATCTTTTAATATGTCCCAGAAGAATTTATAAAATTCAATAGGTAAGTCATCTTTCCCAGGGGTTTTATTACTGTCAAAACTATGAATAACTGAAAATATTTCTTCTTGGTCAAAGTCCTATAACATAAAATCTTGCTCAATTTTATTCAGAGCCTTATCTATATTTCCCAAAAAAATTCTGTCAGAGATTCAACCGTCTCTTTCCTACAAAATAAATCTTCATAAAAATTTTTATTTTTTTCCAATTTTTCTTCAGTTGTGGATTCTCCTTCCATTTCCTTGATTTCGTGTTTTTTATTAATAATTTTCTTAAAAAAATATTTAGAACATTTTTCATCCTCTTCTAAATCTTTAACCCTGGCATTAAATATTATTTGTTTACCTCTTTCTTCTAGGATTCTTTTAATCTCTTCTTTTGTTCTTTCTATTTCAGCATCCAACTCCACACCGTCCTTGGAGAACCGAAAAAGAACTTGCAACCTGGCATTCAACTTTTGATACAAATCTTTCTTCCTTTGGACTTCTTCATTACTTTTTTTAATGAAAAAATCTCTAAAGACCTTTTTTCCTTTATCCCACCACAAAAAAATATTATTATATTTTCTTTTTTCTTTTCTCCATTTTTTATACACATTTTCAAATTCCTTTCTTATTTTTTCATCCTTTAATAAAGACGTGTTGAGTTTCCAATATGGAGCTTTTTTACTTGTTCCACCTTCCATTTTCAGTTCACACCAGACCAATTTATGATCTGATAAGCATGCATCTTCGGTGTCGTTTTTTTTGCAAAAATATTCTCTGATATAAAAATGTAATCAATTCTCGATTCTGATTGCTTGTTTTTCCATGTTTGTTTCTTTTTAGGATCAGATCCGCAAGCTTTCCAGGCATCTTTGAGATTCCCCAATGACATCACATCTTTTAAAAGTCCAACAGAACTGTCATTTTTTTGATCACCATTGATAGAACAATTAAAATCACCTCCAATATTTATTGGTTCTACTCCCAAAATAAACAGTTGCAAAATTACGAATAATTATTTTCTTTCTTCTTTTATATTTGAAGCATATATACTAAACACTTTTATTTTTTGTTCTCCTTTTTGTATTTTGACCATTAGGAGTCTACCAGGGTAAAGGTCTTCAACACCTACTATCTCCCATTCAGCAGATGTAAGTACTCCGACACCCACGCACTTGTTGTCATTTCCACCTGAGAATTTGGCGTTACCCTTCCAATGCTTCTTAATATTTTCATAACATAATCTTTTTTCTAAATTGCATTCTTGCACAAATATTATATCTGCTTTTTGTAAATCCAAGAACTCATAGAGGGTGGCCCTTCTTCTAGGGTTTCTCAGACTCCTTACATTTAAAGATACGACTTTAATCATTTGCGAAGCTGACAAATTGCAGGGCTTACCCCTCCGCCCTCATCCATTTCAGATGGATACTCTTTAATCACTAAATTTTCATCCTCAACTTCACTAGAGGAAATGTCCTCCAGGATGTCTTCTTTTTTACGGCTTTTCTTTTCTTTTGCTTTAATTACTTCTTCTATTTCATCCTCCCTTTCTTCTGGGGTTCTTTTCAAAGATCTTTCATCTACCTGCATACCTACAGGTTCCTCCACCCCATCTCTTGTCTCCACTACAATAGTTTCTTCTTGAATTTACATTTCTTTTTCTTCCACCTTATCCTCAGGTCTCCTATTCTCCTCCGTTTCTTCTACCACCTGAGTTTCTTCCCTAGGCTTCTCCTGTTGTTCTAGAGCTAACCTCAGGGTCTCTTCTTGGTTCTCTTTTTTCTTCTTCTCCACTTCTTTCTTCTTCTTTTCTTCTTCTTGATTTGGGCAATCTTTTTTTTTTGTGAGGTTCTCCTGTACACTCCTCACATTTCATACAGCCACCATTTTCATAACCATATTGTCCACATTTCTTGCAGAAAGTCGGCATCCCAGAGAAGAAAAGGTAGCCTCTGCTCCGATTTATGAACACCACAGGTGGTGGTCTAACCACGTCTCCGTCCGCATCTTTTTTAAAGGAAACTAAAAATCTTCTCTTCCCATTCCAAACTTCAAAAGAGGTTTGGCCATTCCCCTTAAAGGTCACTTTCTCACAGTACCTATAAAGGAAATTCTCTACATCCAGCTGCGAGATGAACGGGTTATACATGTGTACTGTGACTAATTTTGTCTCAAACTGAAAAAGAGGAATCACTTTTATGCCCTCCAGGATAGGATTATCCCTTCTGGACCTCTACAAAGAATAGGCTTTTTCACATGCACCGTGACTTTCCAGCGTCACGTCTGCTGTGCCTCTAGAAAAAAAGTCCTGAACACAAAAATACTCTTCAAACGAAATCTCCATAATCGGACCAAAAACATGCTTGTAAAGGAAATGTAAATCTTTCTCACCCCGATGTTGTGGAGCGATGATAAAACGGATTGTATCCTTCATCTCAAACGAAGCAGAAGGATCCAGTTGGTCATCTTCAGCGCTTTCTCCTCCTTTCCTCGAATCTGCCATTTTCACCAGGTTGAAATCCAAAGCAAAATCCAGAAATGAAATCCAAAATGAATATGCAAATCCAATATGCAAATCTCCGAAATTCCTCTCCGTAAGTTAGCTATGGGAATAGCTCGATCGAAGCCCGTCTCGCTTTCCGGCTCTCCTCCAATAGCAGCAACAACATGCAAATAATATGCAAATTGAAGGCCGAAGGTACAGCATTCCAGCTCAGTATCCTTTCAAGCTTTCAGACTCACCCCCAAAAGCAGTAGTGAACTTGGTTCAAAGGCCAAGGACACAGTCGTCGGGCTCTTCTGGATAGCCAGTTGGTAAGATAGTTTACACCTGATCTTAGCCAAAAGGCAGAGAAGCGACAGCTTTTTTTTTTTTTTTTTTTAATTGAAAGCTAATGCCATGCATAACACACCCAAAAAACTTCACCCAGTGACAAAAAAAGTGCACACACATAAAGAGTGAACACAAAAAAGTGCAACGGGTACAAAGACGTGCCAGTTCCCTGATTCCCCCGTGGCGTTAGGCCCCAGATGGGGACAAGGGTACTTACAATAGTCCATCTGACAGAAACCAGACGGACCCCGTTCTCTGGAGGGCCTGCCGAAAGAGACCCCACCCAAGTACTAGGTAAGGCTCCCCCGAAGGGAGACCCCATGAGAGAGGGCGAACTAAGCTAAAAGGCCCTGTCCACCCCTTCCCAAGACTTTCAGGGCTGGCCCGAGGACCCGCATCCCTACTCATCACACAGTGCAACAAACCGTGTACAAACATAAAAAGACAAAAAGTGAAAAACATAAGCATCAATTAAATAAAAGAAAGTGGGGAAGGAAAAGTGAAGAGGGGAGTGAAAAAGGTGGCCATTGTGTAAAACAATGACCAGGCCCTCCGGCCAGGAATAAAAAATTCCTCTGGTCCCAGCCAAAAGGTAAGGCCCAAGAGGCAGGTGCTTAAAAAAGCATGTTTTATGGTGCAGTGACCGCAGTGCCTCAAATCAAAGTGACTGCCACTCACAGTGATTTTTTGGCACCCCTGGCCTGCCACCCCAGGGGCACATCCTCCATAGGCTTTCAAACCCAACCCTGACCAGCAGCCCCCACTCCAGGCAGAAAGGCATAAAGTTCAGGCAGCTTGGTGATAGCCCTTTACCATCAGGCTCCACTGTCGCTCCCAACACTCCTTCCTAATTACATTCAGGTAGATACTAACCACTCCCCCCCTCCCAAAGGAGGAGTAAGCGTTCTCTCCTGAATAACTGTCCGTAGCTAGAGCTACCCCAATCTAGGCCAGAAGGCCAGGTACCCGACCCTCCAGCCAGACCCATGCGCAGAACCCATCCTTACCAGGAGGTTCCTTCTAGACAGGTTGGGTCGGCCCGCAGGAGCCCTCATGGGCATCCAGACGCTGACTTTTCTTCAACCGTCTGTCCAGGTCCAATTACACCATTGGATTTGCATGTGCCCTTCCCTCTATGGTCGGTACAACATTGCCTCCTCTGACAACTGATAAGAACAGATTTTTTTTTAAATTCTTTTATTTAAAATTTCACAAGTAAAATACATAGAAAACATAAATCCAAAATAATATGTTTAAAGTAAATAAATAAATAAAATAACATAACATAACATTTATACAAAATATAGTTTTGGAATTACATTTTCAAACAAATTTTTTTTACAATATTTACATAACCCTCCCACCTCCCTCCCAAAAACCCACCCCCACACCCAAAAACCCAAAAACCCAAAAAGTATATAACAACAATAAAGATAAAAAGAACATTTCAAAACAATCAACAATAAAGAAAACAAAACTATTTACAAAAGACTCATTCCCACCCTTTATTAATGAAAAAACAACAAGCTATCCCTATTATATACTATCCCTCCACCCTATCCCTACACAAACAAAAAACACTCCTTTATACTTTATCCACACTGTCCCTTTGTCACCACCTGCACTCACCCTGACAAACAAAAATAAAAAGGTTAATCATTCAAAAAATAAACATCAATAACATAATCCCAATTATTACATTATATACATGATTGTTTCCAATTTCCATAACTTTCTTGCATTATTCTCTCCTAACTTCTTGTAGTCATAATATGCATAATTATAAATCTTTCCTCAGACCATGGCCATGCACTCTTTCAATTTAACCACTTCCTGCCTAAAAATCAAAATATTCCGGACATCCCACAAACACTCTTTAATACAATTCACAACAATCCATAACAACCTCTCCTCATTCCTCCCTAAATCACACAAACCATATAACACCATCTCATATGTTACACTATTCACACCAGTCAATCCCTTAACCATTTTCTCCATCCTTTTCCATATTTTCTTCGCATAGCGACACTCCCAAAACACATTTACCACCCTTTCAACCCCCCCCCCCACACCCCAGTCTCGGGCACACCTCACTATCCACAAATCTTCTCCTCCACTGAAACTGCCTTGTAGGCAGACACCCATGCACCCCCACAACAATCCATAACAACCTCTCCTCATTCCTCCCTAAATCACACAAACCATATAACACCATCTCATATGTTACACTATTCACAACAGTCAATCCCTTAACCATTTTCTCCATCCTTTTCCATATTTTCTTCGCATAGCGACACTCCCAAAACACATTTACCACCCTTTCAACCCCCCCCCACACCCCAGTCTCGGGCACACCTCACTATCCACAAATCTTCTCCTCCACTGAAACTGCCTTGTAGGCAGACACCCATGCACCCCCATCCACGTAATATCCTTCTGTCTATTATCCACTCCTTTACAGCACACATTCTTCCAGACTTTCTTACATTCAGCTACTCTTAAACCACCTATTACTTTCACCTCCTCCCTTTCTTTCAGTATCTGCATTACCTTCTTACTCTCACACCATTTATCTCGCATCACATCTTGCAACCCATACCTCCTCATACACCTTTCAATCCTCAAATAAAACCAAGGCGCAACAAAACATACAGGTTTCCTCAAATCAACTTCACACAACTTATATTTCCGTAACACACTCCCACACGCATATTTTACCATACACCCTGCAACATTCTCTTTCTCACTTAATCTCATATACATACTTACATACTTCACCACCAGAAATTTCTCAATACTCACCATACCTTTCCCGCCATTCATTACCCCTTTAATTACTTTCTCCCTCTTCAACTTCTCCAACTTAGATGACCAAAAAAAGGAAAAACACACTCTCACAATTTGTTTCATCACTCTATCTGGAGCTGGAAACACATAATATAAAAATAACAAAATCGGCATCACAACAGCCTCCACAATCAACACCTTCTCTTCCAACGATAAGGTCCTTAAAGACCAAAATTCTACTTTCTTTTTCACTTTCACTAACACATCCTGCCAACTCTCTCTCCCATATAAATCAGAATCAAACTTGACACCTAAAATTCTCACTCCTCCCACGCAAAACTTCCAACCACATTGTTCAATCCCCCTCCATACACCAAACAATTTACACTCACTTTTCCCCATATTCACACAAAAACCACTCATCATACAAAAAATCTCAATCAACAATTTCACTCTTTTTAGCCCTGCCATATCTCTACAAATCACTGTAACATCATCCATATATCCTATCACTTTCAAAACCCTGCCACCACTCCCTGGCACCTCCACCCCTCTCACACACTTATCGTTCATCAACATCCTCAACAAGGGTTCAATCACACAAAAAAGCAATACGGGTGATAACGGCAACCCTGTCTCACTCCCGACCTAATGCTTATATTACTCGTCATCCACCCATTCACCAACACCTTACTTACCATACCTCTATACAAACACTTAATTCACCCAATCAAAACCTCAGGTAACCCCATCCTCCTCAATACTTTAAAATAAAATCATGTGACACTCTGTCATACGCTTTTTCAAAATCCACAGCCAATACTGCCACTTCCTGCTTCCTCTCCTTACAAAACCATAACACATCCTTCAAGCTCACCAAACTTTCTGCAATAGACCTCCCAGGCACCGCACACGCTTGCTCCTCTCCCACCAATTTCTCCACCACCGCACGTAACCTATTTGCCAACACCTTCGCCACCACCTTATAATCTACATTCAACAATGATATAGGCCTCCAATTTTTCAACTCTCGCTTGTCACCTTTTTTATACAATAAAAAAATCACGCTTTTTAACATAGATTCAGGCATCCTCCCCTCTTCCAAAACTTTCATCACCATCTCATACACGCAATCACCATTCACCTCCCAAAACATACAATAAAACTCAACTGGCAAACCATTTACCACTTACCTTTCTTCATACTTCCAAGACATTCATCATCTTCACCTTTACTCACTTTCTCCCCTAACATATTCTTATCCTCCATATCCAGACACATCTCCACCTGCTCCAACACTTCCTCCTCAACCCTCTCATCCCTCTTTTTTTCCATATACAAATCGGAATAAAACTTCCAAATTTCCTCTCCCAACCTCTCCTTTCCACTTACAACCTGTCCATTCTCATCCAACACACTTCACAAATCCATCTTCCCACCATATATCTTTTTAAAGAAAAACCGAGTACATTTCTCATCTTTCTCCTTCACTACCATCCTAGCTTGCGACATAATCTCTCTCCTCTCTGCTCCATAAAAACTCTCAACTTTCCTCTTGCTTCCACTAATTCACACCCCGCATTCTCTCCCCATTCCCTCAGTTCTTCTAAATATTCCAATCTCTTCAGTAGGGATGAGCTTTGTGTTCGAGTCGAACCCATGTTCGACTCGAACCCATGTTCGACTCGAACATCGGCTGTTCGACCGTCCGTCGAATTGCGAACGATATGGGCCGTTCGCGCCAAATTCGTGTGGCGCGTCACGGCCCATAATTCACTGCGGCATCGCAGTGCATTGCTGGCTGATGATTGGCCAAGCATGCACTATGACCCGCATGCTTGGCCAATCACAGCGCCGTCAGTAGAGAGAGCTGTAATTGGCCAAAGCCAGGATGGCTTTGGCCAATTATGGCTCAGGGGATTTAGTACACGCCCCACACTATATAAGGCCGCCTGAACGGCGGCCCTGTGTAGTGTGTGTTCCGGTGTGCTGAGAGATAGAGAGAGAGAGAGACAGTGTCATTTGATTTGAGTTAGATAGATTAGGCAGAACAGTCAGTCAGTTAGCTGCACTTACAGTGTATTGTGTATATATATGCATCCCAGGTGTTGCATATATATATATACACTGTATTCAGTTTAGCTAGATCCGTTGCTGTTATCTTCTATCTAGACTATTTACATTTAGTGCAGTGCGTCCTGCTCACAGTGTTCAGCTAGATCCGTTCCTGTTATCTTCTAGACTATTTACATTTAGTGCAGTGCGTCCAGCTCACAGTGTTCAGCTAGATCCGTTCCTGCTATTTACATTTAGTGCAGTGCGTCCTGCTCACAGTGTTCAGCTAGATCCGTTCCTGCTATTTACATTTAGTGCAGTGCGTCCAGCTCACAGTGTTCAGCTAGATCCGTTCCTGCTATTTACATTTAGTGCAGTGCGTCCTGCTCACAGTGTTCAGCTAGATCCGTTCCTGCTATTTACATTTAGTGCAGTGCGTCCTGCTCACAGTGTTCAGCTAGATCCGTTCCTGTTATTTACATTTAGTGCAGTGCGTCCTGCTCACAGTGTTCAGCTAGATCCGTTCCTGCTATTTACATTTAGTGCAGTGCGTCCTGCTCACAGTGTTCAGCTAGATCCGTTCCTGCTATTTACATTTAGTGCAGTGCGTCCTGCTCACAGTGTTCAGCTAGATCCGTTCCTGCTATTTACATTTAGTGCAGTGCGTCCTGCTCACAGTGTTCAGCTAGATCTGTTCCTGCTATTTACATTTAGTGCAGTGCGTCCTGCTCACAGTGTTCAGCTAGATCCGTTCCTGTTATCTTCTAGACTATTTACATTTAGTGCAGTGCGTCCTGCTCACAGTGTTCAGCTAGATCCGTTCCTGTTATCTTCTAGACTATTTACATTTAGTGCAGTGCGTCCTGCTCACAGTGTTCAGCTAGATCCGTTCCTGTTATCTTCTAGACTATTTACATTTAGTGCAGTGCGTCCTGCTCACAGTGTTCAGCTAGATCCGTTCCTGTTATCTTCTAGACTATTTACATTGATTGCAGTGCGTCCTGCTCACAGTGTTCAGCTAGATCCGTTCCTGTTATCTTCCTACTGACAGGCAGGCTTGTCTGGTTACAGTATATAAAGCTACCTGAAGAAAATTACAGGTGTTCTATTTGATCCTATTAGTACCACGGTCAGGCAGCTAGACTATTTACATTTAGTGCAGTGCGTCCTGCTCACAGTGTTCAGCTAGATCCGTTCCTGTTATCTTCCTACTGACAGGCAGGCTTGTCTGGTTACAGTATATAAAGCTACCTGAAGAAAATTACAGGTGTTCTATTTGATCCTATTAGTACCACGGTCAGGCAGCTAGACTATTTACATTTAGTACAGTGCGTCCTGCTCACAGTGTTCAGCTAGATCCATTCCTGTTATCTTCCTACTGACAGGCAGGCTTGTCTGGTTACAGTATATAAAGCTACCTGAAGAAAATTACAGGTGTTCTATTTGATCCTATTAGTACCACGGTCAGGCAGCTAGACTATTTACATTTAGTACAGTGCGTCCTGCTCACAGTGTTCAGCTAGATCCGTTCCTGTTATCTTCCTACTGACAGGCAGGCTTGTCTGGTTACAGTATATAAAGCTACCTGAAGAAAATTACAGGTGTTCTATTTGATCCTATTAGTACCACGGTCAGGCAGCTAGACTATTTACATTTAGTACAGTGCGTCCTGCTCACAGTGTTCAGCTAGATCCGTTCCTGTTATCTTCCTACTGACAGGCAGGCTTGTCTGGTTACAGTATATAAAGCTACCTGAAGAAAATTACAGGTGTTCTATTTGATCCTATTAGTACCACGGTCAGGCAGCTAGACTATTTACATTTAGTACAGTGTGTCCTGCTCACAGTGTTCAGCTAGATCCGTTCCTGTTATCTTCCTACTGACAGGCAGGCTTGTCTGGTTACAGTATATAAAGCTACCTGAAGAAAATTACAGGTGTTCTATTTGATCCTATTAGTACCACGGTCAGGCAGCTAGACTATTTACATTTAGTACAGTGCATCCTGCTCACAGTGTTCAGCTAGATCCGTTCCTGTTATCTTCCTACTGACAGGCAGGCTTGTCTGGTTACAGTATATAAAGCTACCTGAAGAAAATTACAGGTGTTCTATCCCAGCTTAGTGCAGCTACAGGCCATTAGTATGTCTGGAAGGCCAAGAAGGAGAGGCAGACAGTCACAAGCCAATAAGAGAGGGCAAGCAGGCTCTGTGTCTAGTGCTGGTCGTGGAGACGGTGCATCCTCATCAGCACGTGGCCATGGGACACGCTTGGCCTTTTTTTCGGCAGCTGGCCGTGTTGAGCCGCAACATGCGGAAGACTTGGTCGAGTGGATGACCAAGCCGTCCTCATCCTCCTCATCCTCTCTCACCCATGCCCAGGGTGCTTTGTCTGGCAAAGCAGCGGCCTCTTCCCTCAGCTCAATGTCATCAGTGACTCCTTCCCTAGCTCCACCATGTCCTCCTGAGGATTCCCTCGAACTGTTTGACCACAGTGTTGGGTACATGCTCCAGGAGGATGCCCAGCGTTTGGAAGGCTCTGATGATGATACTGAGCTCGATGAAGGCAGTAACATGAGCACGGACAGAGGGGGTGCCCAAGAAGGACAGCAATCTGGCAGTCATGCTCCCCCTGCTGCAGCATACTGCCAGGTTTGCTCCAGTGATGAGGAGGGAGGGGATGATGAGGTCACTGACTCAACGTGGGTGCCTGATAGGAGAGAGGAGGAGGTGGAGGAGGAAGAGGAGGAGGAGGCGGCACATCACCAACGAGGCAGGATGCCCTCCAGGGGCCAGCCTAAGGGCAGCACATTGACTGAATCACACCCCAAAGCTCCACATGTGCAGGGCGCTGCAGTCTCTGCGCGTTATTCAAAAAGTTCTTTGGTGTGGGCCTTTTTTGAGACGAGTGCATCAGATCGCACCGCTGCTATTTGCAACATATGTCTCAAGCGTATCTCGCGTGGCCAAAACATCTCCCGCTTGGGTACCACATGCTTGACCAGACATATGTTGACCTGCCATGCAGTTCGTTGGCAAGCGTATCTAAAAGACCCACACCAAAGAACAAAGAGGATCTCTCCTTGCTCCTCATCAGCTGAGATTTCCAACCCCACTAGACCTTCAGTCCTCTCTGAGACCTGCAGTGAGAGGAATGAAGGTGTAGAATTAGGTGTGTCACAGCCAAGTACTTGTGGGCAATCTGCTTTTGGTACACCGACGTCAGATTGTACCAGGCAAATTTCCCTGCCCCAGCTGCTGCACCGCCGAAAGAAGTTTGCTCCCAGCCATCCACATGCCCAGTGGTTGAATGCTAGCTTGGCAAAATTGCTAGCACTTCAACTGCTGCCTTTTCAGTTGGTAGACTCTGCCCCCTTCCGTGAGTTTGTGGAATGTGCGGTTCCTCAGTGGCAGGTACCCAAACGCCACTTTTTCTCACGGAAGGCGATTCCGGCTCTCTACCGGCATGTGGAAGGCAATGTCCATGCCTCGCTGGACAGGGCGGTCAGCGGTAAGGTGCATATTACCGCTGACTCATGGTCCAGCAGGCATGGACAGGGACGTTACCTAAGTTTCACGGCGCATTGGGTGACTCTGCTGGCAGCTGGGAAGGATGCAGGACAAGGTGCAGTAGTGTTGGAGGTTGTTCCGCCACCACGCCTCCAAAATGCTGATTGTGACACACCTCTCTCCTCCACCCCCTCCTCTTCTTCTTCCTCCATGGCCTCTTCCTCGGAACCAGCGGTGCTCCGTAGGCGTTCAAGGGGCTACGCAAGTACGCAGGCCAAAAGATGCCATGCGGTGCTTGAGCTGGTGTGCTTGGGGGACAGGAGCCACACTGGGGCAGAGGTTCTGTCAGCTCTGCAGGGGCAGGTTCAGAGGTGGTTGACGCCACGCCAACTTAAGGCAGGAATGGTGGTTTGCGACAATGGCACCAACCTCCTCTCTGCCCTCCGACAGGGACAAATGACCCATGTGCCCTGTTTGGCTCACGTCCTTAACTTGGTGGTGCAGCGGTTCTTGGGCAGGTACCCGGGCTTACAGGATGTCCTCAGGCAGGCCAAGAAAGTCTGTGTGCATTTCCGCCGGTCATATAATGCCAGTGCTTGGCTGACGGACCTCCAAAAGGAGTTTAACCTGCCCAAGAACCGCCTAATCTGTGACATGCCCACCAGGTGGAACTCAACGTTGGCCATGCTGCAGCGGCTGCACACGCAGCAGAGGGCCATCAATGAGTACCTGTGCGACTATGGCACCAGGACAGGGTCAGGGGAGCTTGGTTTTTTTTCCCCACGCCAGTGGGCCATGATCAGGGATGCATGCACTGTCCTGTCACCATTCGAGGAGGCCACGAGGATGGTGAGCACTGACAGTGCATGCATCAGTGACACTGTCCCCCTTGTCCACCTGTTGGAGCACACGCTGCGTGGAATAATGGACAGGGCACTTGAGGCAGAACAGAGGCAGGAAGAGGAGGACTTCCTTAGCTCTCAAGGCCCCCTTTATCCAGACAGTGTTCCTGCGTGCCCGCCGATCACACAGGAAGAGGACGAGGAGGAGGAGGAGGAGGAGGAAGATTGTGTCAGTATGGAGGTGGAGCCTGGCACTCAGCATCAGCAGCAGTCTTTAAGGGATCAGTCCCAAGGAACACATGGACTTGTACGTGGCTGGGAGGAGGTGGCTGCGGACGTTGTTGTCCTTAGTGACCCAGAGGACTCCGGACCGAATGCCTCAGCAAACCTACGCTGCATGGCCTCCCTGATCCTGCAAAGCCTGCGTAAGGATCCTCGTATTCGTGGTATCAAGGAGAAGGACCAATACTGGCTGGCAACCCTCCTTGATCCACGTTACAAGGGTAAGGTTGCGGACCTTATCTTGCCATCGCAGAGGGAGCAGAGGATGAAACATCTTCGGGAGGCCTTGCAGAAAGGTCTGTGCAACGCGTTCCCAGAGACTGGGAGGTTACAAACTCCTGTTTCTGGACAACGTGTTGCTGAGGCTTCGGTCAGTCAAAGAAGGAGCGGTGGAGAAGGTGGCCGTCTGACCGATGCGTTCAGACAATTTTTTGGTCCGCAGCCCCAAGGTATGATCGGTTCCAGCAACCATCGCCAGCGTCTGTTTTACATGGTGCAGGAATACCTAGGGGCAAGATCAGACTTGGACACCTTTCCCACCGAAAATCCTCTGGGTTACTGGGTCTTGAGGATGGATCACTGGCCAGAGCTTGCACAGTATGCAATTGAGCTACTGGCCTGTCCTGCATCCAGCGTTCTTTCGGAACGCACATTCAGTGCTGCTGGAGGCGTGGTAACCGATCACAGGGTGCGTCTGTCCACCGACTCGGTCGATCGGCTGACCTTCATAAAAATGAATCAGTCTTGGATCACCACCAGCTACCAAGCACCTGATGCTGATGTAACCGAATAATTTTTTTTGAAATCTCAGATCCCTTCAAAGACTGCCTATGCTGATGCTGAGTGACTATCCCTGAGTAATTATCCTCTTCCTCCTCAATCATCACGCTGATAGCTTGTAAGAACATTTTTGGTTCTGGGCGCCACCACCAGTGCCTAAGGCACAATTTTTCAGCCCCTGTTTAACAGGGGCGTGTAATTACAATTTTTGATGTAATACTTTGCAGCAGGGCTCGTTCCTGCATTCCAACTAGAGTGTCTGTGAGGGGTTGCAGTGTTGTGGCACCAGTGCCTAAGGCCCAATTTTTCTGCCCCTGTCTAACAGGGGCGTGTAATTACAATTTTTGATGCAATACTTTGCAGCAGGGCTCGTTCCTGCGTTCCAACTAGAGTGTCTGTGAGGGGTTGCAGTGTTGTGGCACCAGCACCAGTGCCTAAGGCCCAATTTTTCTGCCCCTGTCTAACAGGGGCGTGTAATTACAATTTTTGATGCAATACTTTGCAGCAGGGCTCGTTCCTGCGTTCCAACTAGAGTGTCTGTGAGGGGTTGCAGTGTTGTGGCACCAGCACCAGTGCCTAAGGCCCAATTTTTCTGCCCCTGTCTAACAGGGGCGTGTAATTACAATTTTTGAAGCAATACTTTGCAGCAGGGCTCGTTCCTGCGTTCCAACTAGAGTGTCTGTGAGGGGTTGCAGTGTTGTGGCACCAGCACCAGTACCTAAGGCCTAATTTTTCAGCTCCTGTTCAACAGGGGCATGTAATTACAATTCTTGATCTAATATTTCACAGCAGGGCCCTGTGAGGGCTTACAGTGTTGTGGCCACAGCAACACCTAAGGCCCAAATTTCTGCTGAGTATATAGGGCAGGACCCTACTTTCAAACATCTAACTTACAAACGACTCCTACTTGCAAACGGAAGGAGACAACAGGAAGTGAGATGAAATCTACCCCTAGGAAGGGAAATTCTCTCCTGTAAGAGTTAATATGGGAAAACAATTTCTCCTTTCCACTGATGCTTTCCATTCCTTGTTCCACAAAAAAACCCAAATTTTCAAAAAACATTTTTCATTGGGACAAAAAAGTGAGGTGAAATCTTCTGAAGAGGAGGAAAGACAGCAAAACAAATGTCACAGGGGTGATAACCCTTCCCTATGTTTTCCAAAAAGCTTAGAAAAGATTTTTTGGCTGGAGCTAAACACGTTAAAAATGTTCAAAATTACAAACAGATTCTACTTAACAACAAACCTACAGTCCCTGTCTTGTTTGCACCGCCTGTATACTGCTGTTCAGAGTATATAGGGCCTGGTGGCCCCACACCTTTCCTTATTTTAATTTGGGTGCGGGGTTCCCCTTAATATCCATACAAGACCCAAAGGGCCTGGTAATGGACTGGGGGGTACCCATGCCGTTTGTCTCACTGATTTTCATCCATATTGCCATGACCCGACATGACATTAAACCCGCAAGCAGTTTTAAATGAGATTTTTTCCTTTAAAAATGACATTTGGTGCAGGGACTGTTCTAAACATGGGAAACACGCGTCACTTTACAGGCATACTATAGACACCCCCCAGGTACGATATTTAAAGGAATATTTCACTTTTTTTTTTTTTACTTTAAGCATCATTAAAATCACTGCTCCCGAAAAAACGGCCGTTTTTAAAAGTTTTTTTTGCATTGATACATGTCCCCTGGGGTAGGACCCGGGTCCCCAAACCCTTTTTAGGACAATACCATGCAAATTAGCCTTTAAAATTAGCACTTTTGATTTCGAACGTTCGAGTCCCATAGACGTCAATGGGGTTCTAACGTTCGTGCGAACTTTCCGACAACAGATTCTGTTGTCGGAAAATTTTATATCTTGCTCTCAAACTTTGTGTGTTGAAAAATCCAATGGAAAATGTGTGATGGAGCCTACAAACGGTCAGAATTTCCGACAGCAAGGTCCTATCACACATTTTCCATCTGAAAATCCGACCGTGTGTACGGGGCATTAGTCTGACCTTTCACCCACTCCCACCACTCAATCACACTTATAAAATCATTCCTCCTCATTTTAAGTTTCCCAAAAAACTCCACATACTCTCTTTTCACACCCTCATCTTCCAACAATTCCACATTCAACTTCCACACACCTTTACCATACATTACCTCCGATTCCATACTCACAACACACTCGATCCGACCATGGTCCGAGAAAGGCTCCCGCTGAATGGTAAAGGATTCCTGCTGTAAATTTTTTGAAATAAAACAAAAATCAATCCTAGATTGCACAGTACCCTTATCACTAAAATAAGAAAAACGACCACCTTCGCCCACATCCCTTAACCCAAATAACCGTAAAATCTCACCCAACTCCTTCCCAGATTTATCAACATCCCCACTACCACCTCCACCCCTACACCTATCCCCACTACGTAAAATACAATTAAAATCCCCCAACACAATAATAGGATCCCTCCCACCCAGAAAAAACTTCATCTTATCAAACAGATCCAATCTCCCCTTTCTATCAACTGGTGCATACACACAAAATAACTTAAAACAAACACCCCCATACTACAAAGTAACAAATAAACATCGTCCCACCTCCACCTTACTTAAAATCCTTATTATATATATATTTTTTTTTTCAACTTTAAGATTTTTATTAAACGTTTTTTGTACAAATACAAATATAGCAGGTATACAAAGATGTTCATATTTTCAAGAAAGAAATAGTGTAAGCACATCTGAGTAGATTAGGTTCTTGAGGTAAAACAAAAAACAACTGTGGAGTCTTTAATCTGAGTTGTAGTGCCTGGAGAGTTCGGTTAGGAAGATAAAATTAACATCAAGAGCCCGTCACCCCTACCGGGAACACACTGTGAGCAGACTATATGTATGCCCTTCCAGGACTGGTGAATGCGACCCAGAATATGGTCGCCTCGAATTGGTCACAAATCGATAACAACAAAAATATTTGAACCTAAAGCCATTGATAACAATACCAACATCAATTAGAATATAGTAGTTGTAACAGCTTTGTATACACATTAAATGTTTAATCAAACCCAAATTAAACATATAACCAAACATAACTATTCAGTATTGATAAAATGTAATTTCCTGCACTGGATGTAATGCAACACCAATAGAAGTGGTCTTTTTCCAATTACCAATTAATTTTAGGTTCATCAACGCAAGACGGGATTGTGCTTTGATAGCCAGTTATCCCAGAATTTATGGTCGGCATGTGCTCGACCCACCTTGTATGCCAGCATACGTTCCATGAGGCTTTGTGAATTCACCCTGGCAATAACTTCCTTTATATCTGGTGGGGTAGTGGATTTCCATTTCGCTGCTATGGATATACGAGCTGCAAATAGTATATGTACCACCACTTTTCTGTGTGTATATGGGAAGAAGTCTATCCCCAGGCACAGTAGTGCTAATTCTGGAGAGGGAGTACATTGGGAATTGGTTGTGTCTGAGATTAGAGAGAATATGTCTGTCCAATATTTTTTCAGAACCTTACAGTGCCACATGACGTGTAATAGGTTTCCATTATTATGACAATTCCTCCAGCATAGTGGGGATAAAGAGGAGTTCATAGTGTGTAGACGCATGGGAGTTATGTACCAGCTATGAAGAATTGTATGGGAGTTGTCCCAGTGGTCCACACACGCTGAAGATGTACTTTTGTATTTAATAGCTCTGAGCCATTGTGGCAGTGTAAAGGACTTTTGCAGTTCTATTTCCCACTTATGCATGGTTGGGAGCTTGGTTCATGTAGTGTGGAGGTTGCAGTATCTAAAGCACAGCGATATACCCTTAGCAGGTTTGTGCTTGTTCATTAGAAAATTCCATATAGTTAATGGAATTTTCGTGGTAGTGGTTGGGTATTTTTTATTATATTGTTTAATTTGCTGAATCATAAAGGTGTCCACTGCTGTAGGGTTCACTAGATCTGCAGTGTCGTAGTGGATGCCTTTTTGTTTCCAGTGGTGAGTTGAAAAGTTTGGTATGAGGTATGCATAGGCTGTGAGAGGTAAGTGCAGTGTGTGGGATGGTTCATCTGTAAAATTATTTTTAGTCAGGAGGAACCAAGCCTCGAGTGATGCTTGTACCATTGGGTAGGCCGGTATTGCGGGTTTATGATGAATGGTGGATGCCATAAGAAGCGCTGTAAGGTCATGACCTGGCGTGATATGTTGTTCTATGTGGGACCATAGGTTGTCCTCTCGACAGGAGAACCAAAACTTAAGTTGGTCCAATAAGGAAGCTTGATGGTAGGCATAAGCATTTGGCAGTCCCCCTCCTCCGATTGTTCTCGGTTTATATAGACTCGTCAGTGCAATTCTGGGTTTTTTGTGTTGCCTGATAAATTTGTTCAAGAGCGACGCCAAATCAGAGAAAAATTTTTGTGGAATTGGGATAGGGATGGTTCTGAAGAGGTAGAGTAGTTTGGGAAGTATTTGCATTTTATATGCAGCTATACGTCCAACCCAGGTTAGGTGAAATTTAGAGATTTGGGAGAATTCCGTCTGTATGTGTGCTAGAAGGGGTGGGAAGTTGGCAGTGTATAATTTAGATATAGGGTGAGTCAATTGGATGCCTAGATAGTTGATAGAGGGTGAGTCCCAATTGCAGAGGAATATTTCTTTAAGATTGTCTTTACTGTTCTCAGTTATATTTAGAGGTAGGGCATAGCATTTGGAAGTGTTCAGTTTGTAGTACGTTATTTCCCCAAAGTGATGTAAGAGTTCTGTGGCTTTGGGTAGGGAGTACTCAGGGTTGGTCAGAGTAAGGATTATATCGTCTGCAAAGAGCCCTGTTTTGTGTTCTTTAAGACCTACCTGGAGTCCTTTAATTTCAACAGTATTTCTGATAAGTTCTGCTAAGGGTTCTATGGCTAGGGAGAATACTATAGGGGATAGGGGGCAACCTTGACGGGTACCATTGGTAAGGTTGAAAGAGTCAGAAAGTATTCCTGATGCATATACTCTGGCGGAGGGTTTCGAGTAAAGTGACATGATGGCTGAGTGTAAGAATCCGTTTAGGCCAAATTTGGAGAGCGTGTGAGATAGGTATGTCCAATGGACTCGATCAAACGCTTTTTCTGCGTCTAGGGTTACGAATATACTGGGTTTACGTGTGATTTCTGCGTATCTTAGTAAGTTAATCATTCTTCTAGTACTATCCGAGGCCTGCCTTCCTTTGACAAATCCCACCTGCTCCAGTCCTATAAGGGTGGGGGTTATATTCAATAATCTGTTTGCTAGTACTTTGGCGAAGATTTTTAGATCAGAAGTTAGTAATGAGATGGGTCTGTAATTATGTGGTAAGGAGGGGTCTTTTCCTGGTTTTGGTATAGTCACTATAATAGCTTGAAGCATTTCACTTGGAAATGTACCAGTATTTGCAGCTATGTTGAAGAGGTCTACTAGTTTGGGGGCGAGCGTTGATGAGAACGCTTGATAGTATTCGGCTGAAAAGCCGTCTGCTCCAGGGGCTTTATGTTTAGGTAAATGTTTAATCACTTCATGAACTTCAGCCGCAGTAAAAGGTTTGTTTAATAGTTGTAGTAAATTTGTGTCTATGGAGGGGAGGTCAATCTTTCTGAGGAACTCATTAATTTCAGTCTCAGTGGGTTGGTGAATATTCTTGTCTAGTTTGAGATTATATAAAGATTCATAATAATCTTTGAAGGTATTGGCAATATCTTTAGGATTGTGATATGAATGATTATTATTGTGGTGTTTAATCACCGAGAGGTTTGTGCGGTTGTGCCTCTTCTTTAGTTGAGAGGCTAGTAGTTTCCCTGCCCTATTGTTCTGGGAATAATATGAAAGTTTGAGCCTTTTAAAGTAGAGGTCATAGTCAGATTTCAATGTTTGTTTTAGTTCTTCCCGACAGGAATTTAGCTGCTGTAATAGAGAGTGGTCATTGTGTGTTTTGTGTTTATTCTCTAAGTCAGCGATTTGTTCATGAAGTTTCGATATAAGGCATTTTTTTATTTTTTTCCCTGGCTGCTATTTGAATCAGTAAGCCTCTAGAGAAGGCTTTGTGGGCGCACCAAACTGTAGTCGGATGGATTCCCGGTTGCTCATTAAATGTAAAATATTCTTCAAGTTGTTTATTGACTTCTTTTTGAATTCGGGGTTGGGAGAGGAGGTAAGTATTATTGCGCCATAGAGGTGTAAAAGTAGTCTTGGCTGTGTCTAGTAATTTGATCGTAATGGGGGCGTGGTCGGACCAGGTAATATTGTGGATATCTGCCTTTGTCACCTTTTGTAATGTGTATTTGTCTGTAAGAAAGAAATCTATCCTGGAATAATTTCTATGGACTGGTGAGAAATAAGTGTAATCCCGCTCTGTGGTGCGGAGACATCGCCAAGGATCGTATAATTCTTCTTCTAGGCAATAGTTACCCAGGGATGGCCTGCGTCTTCGCCCCACAGAGGAGGAGTCAAGTACATCATTTAAAATTAAATTAAAATCTCCACATATCAACAGGTTACCCTTTGTCAACCTTTTAGCTTTTTGTAGAGTTTGACGGAGAAACTTCATCGTTTTCTTGTTAGGGGCATACAGATTTACTAATGTATAAAGATTGTTATTGATTTCAGCTATTAAGATAATATACCTACCATGGCTATCTAGCTGTTTATCTATTAATTTAAAGGTAACAGAATCCTTAATGGCTATAAGGACACCATTATGTTTACCAGAGTCATTTGCTGTGAAGACATGTGAAAATTTGTTGTGGGAGCATCGAGGGGGGTTCTGATCCAGGAAATGTGTTTCTTGCACACAAAGAATGTCACAGTTCATTTCTAAGGCCATCTTCCATAGCATACAACATTTAAATGGGCTGTTGAGACCTCTTGCGTTGATGGACATCACTTTGATTGACATTGTTAACTTCAATAGTGCTCTGGCGACATCTAGTGGTGCATGGAGGTATTTGATGTGATCTAGGAATTGATTCCAGTGCAGTGGAGTGGGCTAGTACACTTATGTGAATGTTCCACAAGAATGTAGGAGTGACTAACAAAAAAATAAAAACGAGAAACAGAAAAAAGGAATACAAAACATTCAACTTCAATTGGATGGATTCGGGAATATCCCAAAAACAATAGTGGGGTAAAATCATGAAGATAATTTCCAGTGCAGCCGAACATCAGGCGACTTGTATGGTAGAATATATATGCGTGTTTTCAATTGGTGAACCATGGGGAAATTCTTTCAAAATGTTTCCAGGTAGTTGGCCTCATATGTTGAGCACGGTGGTGGTTAGCCGTCACGGTACCCTTTAGTGTTGCGGTATGAATTAGAGCCTGATCTGGAAGTCGCAGGATCCGAGGGTTCTGGGTAGGCTTCACGGGGAAGGAGTCCCCATTTGCTCATCAGTTCCAAGCCCTTTTCCAGGGAGGAAATGGTATACCATTCGTTATCTTTTTCCAGCATGAGCTTAGTGGGGAAGCCCCATCTGTAAAGTATTTTATGATTCCTCAGCAGTTTTGTGATAGGAATCAGGTTGTTCCTGGCCTTCATGGTGGCTTGGGAGAGGTCAGCATATATTGTGATCCCTGCATAGGGGTCTGGAAGTGTATTATTTTGTCTGGAGAATCTCATGAGTTGGTCTTTGATGTGGAAGAAATGTATTCTAGCAATGACGTCTCTAGGGACCTTCTCAGGGAGATGAGGTGGTTTATGCAGTCTGTGGGCTCTGTCAATAATGAAATCTGCATGTGTAAGGGACGGCATAGCTGTTATCATCAGTTGTTGGAGGAAAGTGCGAAATTCAGATGGTTTTACCGATTCGGGGATCCCCCTAAATTTCATGTTATTTCTGCGTGAGCGGTCCTCGAGGTCTGTGACTTTTAGGTGGAGAGCTGTGAACTTGTCTGCTAGTTCCATGTGAGCATCCACAAGTTCATTGTGAGCTTCATAGAAATCACTCATTTTATTCTCTACATAGTTAACCCTGTCCCCCAGAGCTGTCAGATCTCTATTTGTGGAGCGTGTAAGTTTAGTAATATACTGCTGGATTGCTCCTCTCAGGGTAAGGATCATCTCCTTCATCATAGTATCAGTCAGAGGCAGACCAGAGGCAGGCAGGGTGTCCAGCTTTTGTGAATACATGTCAATTTGCTCCATGTCCTGTACCTCTGTGTCTAGCTGATTTGTGTCATCAGTGGGAGAGCTGAGTCTCCTTTTTTGTTTAAGGGGACTGTTTGAGGCAGATGGGGGTGATAGAGGAGTAGTGCAAAATTGATTAAATATATACACTGCGCTATACAAACTAAAAATAAATAAATAAGGAGCAGCTACATACAGGGTGACAACAACCATAAAGATACTGTGAAAAGAAATGTAGCGCATACACTGTGAAAAGAACCCCCAGTCAGTGGAAATACTTAATAAATGGTGTCTACATCAACAAATTAACTCATAAGTCTCTCAACATGGATAAATAAAGTCCAATGAGTGAGTAACAAAAATATATAAAAAGTGTCCCACTGAGAAAGGTGAGTGAGTGTATAAAGCAGCAGATGTTCAAACACAGGCAAATCTTTGGATCTCCCAGGAAAACTGCATCCAACAGCTGCATAAATCTTGGTAGAAATGGTGTGTAAGAAACTCTTACCAGATACATTGGACTCCCTTGTCAGCGACAGGGAATCACTAGAGCAGATTGCCCCTCAGGGCCTGGAAGCGGACATCACGACTCTGGAAACCTTCTGGATCGAAAACTGATTGTATGAAGTGGCAATCAGACATTCCCATTGGTTGGATGGGATCACATGATCTCACCTGGCTGAACCAGGTGAAAATCGTCCCTCCATGCCCATTGGTAGTGTGTAATTAACCCGTTCAGAAATATTAAGCAGACATCCCACTGAACTATGCATCGCTAATGGAGGCATCGCATTAACCAGAAAGCAACCATGCAAAAGGGGTGGACTAAGAACTGAAATATCGCACTCAGTTCTCACATTGCTGACACTTCTATGGTGACATAAGGCTGCGGATGGATCTGGGCCAATCAGAGGCGGCATGTACGTGGACGGGCGGAACCGGTGACCAATAGCTTAAGAGACAGGAAGTCTCCGTCCGAGCCGCCCGACATCCACGAGACAAACAAAGGGAAATGACGTCAGGCTAAGCTGCGCGCCTGACGTCCTTACCCTGTCACGTGGTGTATCTACGGGAGCATCAAAGGGACAAAGGAGCAAGAGAGACGTGCGTCAAACTGAACGCTCCTGACGTCAACTCAAACACTCCTCCCCCGTCTCCTCGGTGGTCTCATTGAATCAAAAATAATGGTTACATGATCCCCACAAATAGTGAGAAGCAAATGAGCAACACATGCAGATTCAGATATTAGTAATGCCGCCCAGTCTAAGGCGGAACATAGAAGGGGGAAGTGTGACTCAGAAGGGCCGCCTCATGATAGGGCAGAACTCAGGCTCAATCCTGTCAATCAGAATCTCCCAGAGGGGGAGAGACAGACCTTATTGAAATAAAATCCTCATAATTGGGTATAGCTACATTCTGATTGGGAAACACTTCAGCTCCAATAGAATAAACAGAATGGAGTGGTCCCATCATGGAAACAAATATAGTATTCTCAGGAAAAATTTAGGTAAAATAAAACTGAGATGATAACTGCTGAAACAAACAGGAATTATACAGTATAAACAGCAGACAAAGTACTGGTGTGTATACCGATCTGGGATCCCCAAAACGAGGGGAACTCCTCGTGAATCTCCATGTGAGCGCACCCCTCAGAAATGCACTAACATAAAAGAAACCTGTGCCAAAAAATATATTCAAGCCCTAAAACATGCATCATATGCTTCAATCGATGTACTTAATAGAAAAAAGTAAAAAATGTTCAAAGAACGTAAGGAAAACAAAAAAGATAAAGGAGTAGTGCCTGACACAGGTAACTCACCAGTGTCAGTACAGGCTGTTTCATTGGGAGGACGGCTGTGCTGAGGAGAGACGTCACCCGCGCCGGCGCCATCTTGAGAGACTCTGCCTGGGACTGTGGTGTAGAAGTCTGTCAGTTTCCTGGGTCCTTCTCTCTCCTTGCGTTTGGCCATCATTAGGATCGGTATCCCCTTGTGTTCCGCCGCCTGAGGGGCCGGTTTTCGGGTGTCACACACCGCTGTTAGTTGCTGAAAGTCTCCTGGTGTGACGGAGCTCTCCTCACACTACACCATCAGCTCCGGCCGCCGACTCCGCCTATTATATTATTTTTAATAAGCACCCCCACACCACTACTCCTGATCTGGCCCAACGACCACACCGCATCCCCCTGGGTCCATCTTGCAGTATGTGGTTCCTCCCTCATGTTGCAGTCCTGCAAGCAAAAGATATCGGCAGCATACCCTGACAAGATTTTAAAAATTGCTGCCCGCCTACATGCCATCCCAATGCTTCTGCAGTTGAGGAAAGATACCCGTAAGAGCATAGAAAATTAGGAAGGGATCACATTCCTGTCATGATTTTTTCTTCTTTATTCCTGCTTATCACTGGCCCTAGTCCTAGGTCCCACCCCTGACCCAGGACTTACCCCCCTGTTTTTTTCTTTGCCTTCTCCTTCAGTACCCTGCAGTACCCCATAACCTCCTGCAGCTTGGACACCTGACCAGTACTTATATGGGATGGCGCCTGCAAGGAGTCGGAGTCAATCACCACTTCCGATGCCCCAGGGTCCGGAGAGTCCAGGAAGGAGCCTATGACCTGGGAGGACTCTGCAACCTCCATCTTTCTTTTTAGGGAAAGCTGCCACACCTCCATCTCCTCCTCCTCCTCTGATTCCTCCGATTCCTCACTGCTCCCTTCTGACTCCCCCTCGGCCATGAGGTGCCCAAGGACACTCTCCTCTGGTACAGAAGAGGCCCCCTTCCTCCCTCACGGCGTCAACAGGGGAGGGACCTGGCTCACCCTCCATAGGTGGACAGACATCAGCCCGCACCACCACTTCCTCAGGCAGCACTGCGGCCTGCTTCATGGAGTTCATTGCGGCAATCGTCACGGAACCCAGTCTGGCCACATCTGCGTAGGATAACACCTTTTGCCCACCTCCGCCCTCCATTGCTTTCTATGCCACAACTACTGGAGTGGGCTCATATGTCCTTTTTACCTTCGGGCACTGTCTCGCAAGGTGCATCCCACTTCCGCAGATGTGGCAGCTCTTCTTCTCCAGACACTGACCGGCTCCGTGACCCCTGCTTAAAACAATTGAGGCATGTTAACCCGGCCTTGCACTGGTCTTTGGTGTGTCCAAATGCAAAGCACTGTCTGCAGAAGAGGGGCTGGTCAGGGTACCACAGATAGCCACGGTTCCTCCCAATGTAGAAGGACTGAGGGGAGAGCCTGACGCCACCTATACCCTCCTGATCCACCTTAAAAATCACCCAAAATTTACGCTGCCCATTAAAAGGTACCTAGCACATTTGTCAGTTTTACGCCCGCAGAAACTGACTTGCAGTACCTGAATAAAAAGGCAGTGATCTCCCCATCCTGTACAAAAGGATTGTACATATGCACAGTGATGGGGACCCGCACTTTCGTTTCACTAGACAGGAATGTGATCCCTTCCAGCATCTCGTCGCCCTCTTTCTCGCCCTTACGTAGCATACATGTCTGCAGATCTTCCTTTTTCCAGAAATTAACATCATACATTCCAGTGGTAGGCAAGCACTGCATGCAAAAAATGGTTTCGCTCGGCATCCCAAAAAGCTCTTTAATCAATTGCTTTTGAATGAAGTACAATCCAACATTGTTCCTTCTACGCTTGGCCACGACCAGCCTCAAAGTATTTGGTGCACTCAGCGGCCCCACCATACCTATGCCCACCAATCCCACAGCCAACACATGGATGGTAGGGAAAGGCGATCACTCTCGTACACTCCCAGGGGCGTCCCCCCCAATAGCAGCATGGGATGCACCCAAAGGAAACACCCCAAGGCTAAGAGGGACTGGCACCGGTCATTACCTAAAGGCCAGACCAAGGCAGAAACTACACTTGATCTTAGCCAAAAGGCCAGAGAAGCGACAGCTCCTGCAGCTTTTTGGAGCCACTTGCAAAGACTCATGGGGCTATTATCTGCAATGATCAGCCCTGAATGCTGGCTGCCTGCGTCTGAGGCTGATCATGGAGAGATTACCTGAAATGATTAGCCCTAGATGCAGTCCGTCTGTGATTATATGCGAGTGGCCATGATTAAGTGTTGGAGCTGTTGGCCTCCAATTGCTTTCAATGGGACTGCCTAAAAGCAAAAATACTATTTACTTTGAAAGGGAACTTGCACATTGAAAATTAATTTTCCACAGAGCTTAGTGAATAAGGTGAGGCTCCACTGAGAAATTCCCATGAAAGGGCAACTTCCCTTGCAAAATAAACAGACTATTTCCTCATTCCTCATTCAACCAAAGCAAAAAGAAGATATTAACACAAACATCACGCAACCACCGAAATTTTCTTTGTCCCCTATCACCGCTGACACGACTATAAACATCATCAGAAGCCTTCGAGACAGCAAATCCCCAAACGACATCATCTCCACAAAACTCCTTAAAGAATGTTCCGACATCTTGGCCCCTACTCTTACACACCTCATAAATCAATCATTCAAAGAAGGGACTGTACCAACCTCCCTCAAGCAAGGCATCATCAAACCTCTGCTGAAGAAACCCAATCTTGACCCTAAGGACCCCAACTGCCGCAGACCGATAACAAGCCTCAACACCATCTCCAAGATTATGGAGAAAGCAGTAGTACTGCAACTACAACGCCACCTGGACACACATCAACTCCTGGACCCACTGCAATCAGGCTTCCGCCCGGGCCATGGCACAGAAACAGCACTCCTCAAAATATGGGACGACGCCCTTGAAGCAGCAGATGACGGAAAATCTAGTCTCCTGGTACTGTTGGACCTCAGCGCAGCATTTGATACAGTGAACCACAATACTTTACTTGTCCGCCTCTCAGAAGTGGCAGGAGCCACAGGTCTGGTGCTAAAATGGCTTGCATCCTTCCTAGAGAATCTCTCTCAGACAGTGAAACTAGGAACATTCACCTCAGAAACCCGGGCAGTCTCCTGCAGAGTTCCCAAGGGCTCACCCCTGTCACCAGTGCTATTCAACATCTACATCCGCCCACTTCTCAATATCATCAGGAAAACGGACCTCTGTTTCCACTCATATGCCGATGACACCCAACTCTACTTTCGCATCACCGGACAAAAAAACCATCATCAACAATTAGAAGAATGCCTCAATTCAATTGATGATTGGATGACCATCAGCTCCCTCAAACTTAACGGTTCAAAAACAGAACTTCTTCTCCTACATGCCAACAAAAATTCCAAAATGAAGACACCGTGGACACCCCCCACCATCCTCGGACAGACCATCACTCCAAGCCTCAAAGCCAAGAGTCTCGGAGTCATCTTTGACTCAGGAATGACAATGGATGCTCAAATAGGATCAGTGGTGAGCGGATCCCACCATCTCCTCCACCTCCTACGCAGACTGATCCCCTTCATCCCAGAAGAAGACAAACCGGCAGTTGTGGGAACAATCATCAACTCCCGACTCGACTATGCAAATTCGCTCTACATAGGACTACCCCAAAATCAGCTTGTGCGCTTACAACTCATTCAAAACACGGCGGCAAGACTGTTAACAGGAAAAAAAACCTGGGAATCCATTCCCCCCCCCCCTAAAGAGCCTACACTGGCTAACCGTAAAGAATCGGATCAAATTCAAGACCCTCTGCCTCACCCACAAATTTATACAAGGAAATGCTCCGCTATATCTTCAGGAGAAAATAAAACACTACACACCCAATCGCAGCCTTCGATCAGCTAACCAAAACCTCCTCATCATTCCAAAATATCGCTACAAAGCAAAGGGAGAACGAAGATTCGCAGTCCAAGGACCTTGACTATGGAACGCTCTTCCAACCCACATCCGCATGGAAGAAAACCATCAAGCCTTCAGGAAAAAACTAAAGACCTTCCTTTTCTAAGAAGCTGGAAACAGAGAACGCATTCTAGCGCCTTGAGGCGATTTAGTTCGCATTTGCAGCGCTCTACAAATCCTTCATTCATTCATTCATTCATTTAGTAAGTCAACCCCAGATTTGTAAACTCCTATAGCAGATTTTGGAGATATACCATAATATTATTGCAGACAGATACACAGTACCTTGCTGTGTGTATGACAGCAACAACTTTCAGTGGTTATTATTTTAATTAGGTTAAGAAAAGGGGACTTATATAAAATATGCTGAGATGCTGTTTGCTGTTTATAAAAGAACATTATATTGCTTCATGTTTTTAAAATAAATGTTGGCTTGTTTGTATCCTGTTGAAAAAGTTTAAAAAAAAAGTTTAAACGACAGTGCATTTACTCACTACAATTTTTTTTGCATTTCAAATTTTGTATTGGTTTAACCACTTCAGCTCTGGAAGAATTGGCTGCTCAATGACCAGGCCATTTTTTGCGATACTGTACTGTGTTGGTTTAACTGACAACTGCACGGTCATGAGACGCTGTACCCAAAAAATTGAAGTCCTCTTCTTTCCCACAAATAGAGCTTTCTTTTGGTGGTATTTGATCATCTTTGTGTTTTTTTTTTTTTTGCGCTATAAACAAAAACGAGCGACAATTTTGAAAAAATGCAATATTTTGTACTTTTTGCTGTAATAAATAGCCCCAATTTAAAAAATATATATATTTTTTTTTCCTCGGTTTAGGCCGATATGTATCCTTCTACATATTTTTGGTAATACAAATCTTAAAAAGCATATATTGATTGGTTTGCGCAAAAGTTATAGCGTCTACAAGATAGGGGATAGATTTACAGCATTTTTATTATTATTATTTTTTTTACTAGTAATGGCGGTGATCTGCAATTTTTATTAAGACTTCGACATTATGGCAGACACATCTGACACTTTTGACATGTTTTTGGGTCGATTGACAATTATACAGCGATCAGTGCTATAAAAATGCACTGATTACTGTATAAATGTCACTGGCAGGGAAGGGGTTAACACTAGGGGGCAATTAAGGGGTTAAGTGCGGATGCAAGGCCCTCGCGCTACTATGATAAAAGTGTGCAAAATACAGTGATAAATAAAGTGTTCAAACCCTAAAGTGCCTAAAATGCATAAGTGTTGATATAAAGTAAACGTGCCTGCCTGCAGCAGAACCTAAAGTGTATCACAATCCACTCACAGTAATATTAAAACAAGTGATTCTGCGCTACAGTAAATTCAGATAAAAATAAATATAAATAAAAAAGGTGATCACAAAGTGCATCCAATCAATAGGGCATAAAGACCTTACAAGAGGAATAAATAATCTATCAAATATTAAATATGACTGGGATAATAGTAAAAGTGTAGTCTCTGAAATAGCCTCAGCAAGAAGGAAAATAAACTGGAGTTGTGTCCTAAAACCATCTATAAACTAGTGCTAAGCAAGAGGTAGACACAGAGCTCTCACCTTTATAAAATGTCCAAAGGGTAAATATATCCAAAGGGTAAATAAATAAGTGATCTAAATCCGTAATAAAAGTTAATAAATTATCCACCACTAGGGGGTGTTCTGTGTCGACAACGATGCAGTAAAAACTCAATCCAAAATGTCAGCAATTAGCCATAAGTATAAAGATGTCTTTCGTTGATATTTGTTTCCACCACTAGGGGGTCCTCTCCTTCATCCACAAAGTCTCCCAGTCAGTGCTGCACTTCCAAGCCTCTTCATATACCTCGTAACCTCCGTAAAACAGTGGGGGGGGGGAGGGGGGGCAGCAGCAGACAGAGGTGAGAGAGAAGGGGAGAGAGAGACAAAAAAATCCCAATGGTGTAGTATGATTAAAGTAACAATGGCTTTAATAAAGAAAGCTAAAATGGACTCTTACAATGAAAAACAAGGAAATAGGCATAGACAGTAGATAAGGCGTCTGAACGCCGCTCTCACTTCACTTCCTGGTATCGCTCAGTCTCTATCGGCCGGAGAGACTGAGCGATACCAGGAAGTGAAGTGAGAGCGGCGTTCAGACGCCTTATCTACTGTCTATGCCTATTTCCTTGTTTTTCATTGTAAGAGTCCATTTTAGCTTTCTTTATTAAAGCCATTGTTACTTTAATCATACTACACCATTGGGATTTTTTTGTCTCTCTCTCCCCTTCTCTCTCACCTCTGTCTGCTGCTGCCCCCCCCCTCCCCCCCCACTGTTTTACGGAGGTTACGAGGTATATGAAGAGGCTTGGAAGTGCAGCACTGACTGGGAGACTTTGTGGATGAAGGAGAGGACCCCCTAGTGGTGGAAACAAATATCAACGAAAGACATCTTTATACTTCTGGCTAATTGCTGACATTTTGGATTGAGTTTTTACTGCATCGTTGTCGACACAGAACACCCCCTAGTGGTGGATAATTTATTAACTTTTATTACGGATTTAGATCACTTATTTATTTACCCTTTGGATATATTTACCCTTTGGACATTTATAAAGGTGAGAGCTCTGTGTCTACCTCTTGCTTAGCACTAGTTTATAGATGGTTTTAGGACACAACTCCAGTTTATTTTCCTTCTTGCTGAGGCTATTTCAGAGACTACACTTTTCTATTATCCCAGTCACATTTAATATTTGATAGATTATTTATTCCTCTTGTGAGGTCTTTATTGATTGGATGCACTTTGTGATCACCTTTTTTATTTATATTTATTTTTATCTGAATTTACTGTAGCGCAGAATCACTTGTTTTAATACAATTAAGGGGTTAACTGTGTTCCCTATGTGTGTGTTCTAAATGTGGGGGATGGGACTGACTATAGGAGATGAGAGATCGTGGTTCCCAGCTTGTAGGAACTTACGATCTCTCTCCCCTCTCCTCACAGAACTGGGATGCAAGGTATTGGCCATAAAAAGTGTATGCTGGCCCGGGTACTTCCCTGGGGGACAAATATCAATGCAAACACTTTTTTAAAAAAAATATATAATTTTTAAAAGAGCAGTGATTTTAATGATGCTTATAGTGAAAGAATGAAAATAAAAAAATAGATTAAATGTAGTGTCTGGGGGGTCCCCTTAGCCTGCCAGTAAAGTGGGGCATCTGTAGCATGTATAGAACCTGCTGCAGCAAAACTGACATATATTTAAGGCTGCAAGCTTTCTTGAAAAATGTGATAAAAATGGTGTGGGGGTCCCCCCAATCCATACTAGGCCCTTTGGGTCTTTAATGGATTTTATAGGGAACCCAAAGCCATAAAAAAATGGTGTGGGGTCCTCTGCAAAATCCATACCAAACCCTTATCTGAGCATGCAGTCTGGCAGGCTAGGAAAGGGGGGGTGAGCACCCCCCTCCTGAACCATACCAGGCCACATGCCCTCAACATATTAATGGGGACAAGGGCCTCTTCCCCACAACCCTGGGTGGTGGTTGTGGGGGTCTGCAGGCAGGGGGCTTATCGGAATCTGGATGCCCCCATGTGAATGGGTAGGGGTACATTGTACCCCTATTCATTCATCAAAAAAAAAGTAAAACACAGTGTTTGACAATGTCTTTATAAAAAATAAAAAAACAATGTCCCCCAATGTATCCATCGACAATTACGCTTATACTTGTTGCACGGCCGGACCCCCCAAAAAAGCTCCTCCGCAACGAAGGCTAACCACCGACTGCCTGCTCCTGCATTTAAAATTTCTAAAATAGGTAAGGGACGGAGCACCTGGTGGCACTGCCCCCTTGTGACTTCACCGACTGATGCATGCTGAATCGGTGACGTCACATGGGGTGGGGCCACCAGGTGATGCAGCCAGGTGGCCCCACCCCTTACCTATTTAAGCAAAAGATAAATGGAGAGGGCACCAGATCTCCAAAGACCCCAGATCTCTACATAAAGAGTACCTGTTACATGCTTATTGCTGTTACAAAGGATTTAAAGTGCCCCGTCACTCCGTGCAAGTGCGCAAAGGCGGACGCACGTGTTGGTCCCGCACACATGCAAACTGTGATTGTCCCACACATGTGATATATCGCTGCAAAAATCAGATCATGGGCAGTAATTCTAGCACTAGACCTCCTCTGTAAATCTAAAGTGTTAACCTGTAAAGGCTTTTAAAGCATCGCTTATGGATAGTAAAATTTACGTTGTTTGTTGCCAGTGTTTGTTGCCATTGCATGGGTGTGTGCAATTTTAAATTATGACATATTTGGTATCTAGTTACTCTGTGTAACATCATATTTTATATTTTACAAAACAATTGGGTTATATATTGTGTTTTTGTGCATTAAAATTAAAAAAAAGTGTTCTTTTTCCCAAAAGAATTTTGAAAAGCGCTTGAAAATGCCGTGTGTAATATATATATACTGTATAAATACATATATATATGTTTAAGGGTTCAAACTAATTTTCTAGCAAAAAATAGATTTTTACAGTGCCTCGGAAAAATATTCATACCCCTTGAAATTTTACACATTTTGTCATATTACAACCAAAAACATAAATGTATTTTATTGAGATTTTATGTCATAGACCAACACTAAGTGGGACATAATTGTGATGAAAAATAATACATTGTTTTCAACATTTTACAAATAAATATGTAAAAAAAGTGTGGTGTGCATTTGTATTCAGCCCCCACTGAGTAAATACATTTTAGAACCACCTTTCGATGCAATTGAAGCTGCAAGTCTTTGGGGATGTCTCTACCAGCTTTGCACATCTAGAGAGCGGAATTTTTGCCCATCCTTCTTTGCAAAATAGCTCAAGCTATGTCAGATTGGATGGAGAGTGTCCGAGAACAGCAATTTTCAAGTCTTGCCACAGATTATACATTGGATTTAGGTCTGGAATTTGACTGGGTCATTCTAACACAAGATTATGCTTTGATCTAAACCATTCCATTGTAGCTCTGGCTGTATGTTTAGGGTTGTTGCCATTTTGGAAGGTAAACCTCCACCCCAGTCTCAAGTCTTTTGCAGACTCTAACAGGTTTTCTTCTAAGATTGCGCTGTATTTGGCTCCATCTATCTTCCAATCAACACTGACCAACTTCCGTGTCCCTGCTGGAAAAAAAAACATCCCCACAACATGATGCTGTGTTCAGGGTGGTGTGCAGTGTTACTTTTCCGCCACACATTTTTCTTTTAGGTCAAAAAGTTAAATTTTGGTCTCATTTGACCAAAGCACCTTCTTCCTAATGTTTGCTGTGTCCCCCACATGGCTTCTTGCAAACTGCAAACGGGACTTCTTATGGCTTTCTTTCAACAATGGCTTTCTACTTGTCACTCTTCCATGAAGGCCAGATTTCTGGAGTGGACCACTAATAGTTGTCCTGTGGACAGATTCTCTCACCTGAGCTGTGGATCTCCTGCAGCCCCTCCAGAGTTACCATGGGCCTCTTGGCTGCTTCTCTGATTAATGCTCCTCTTGTCTGGCCTGTCAGTTTAGGTGCGCGGCCATGTTTTGGTAGGTTTGCAGTTGTGCCATACTGTTTCCATTGAACAGTGCTCTGTGAGATGTTCAAAGCTTTGGATATTTTTTTATAACCTAACCCTGCTTTAACCACTTCAGCCTCAGAAGGATTTACCCCCTTAATGACCAGGCCATTTTTTGCGATACGGCACTGCGTCAATTTAACTGACAATTGCACGGTTGTGCGACACTTTACCAAAACAATTACTGCCCTTTATTTCCTACAAATAGAGCTTTCTTTTGGTGGTATTTGATAACCTCTCCAGGTTTTTTTTGAGCTATAAACAAAAAAAGGCTGACAATTTTGAAAAAAAAAAAAACAATATTTTTACTTTCTGCTATAAAACATATCCCAAAAAATATATAAAAAACAAACGTATTCATCAATTTAGGCCAATATGTATTCTGGGACATATTTTTGGTAAAGGAAAAATTGCAATAAGTGTATATTGATCGGATTGCGCAAGAGTTATAGTATCTACAAAATAGGGGATAGATTTAGGGACTTTTAATTTGTTTTATTGTTTTTACTAGTAATGTCGGCTATCTGCGATTTTTATCGGGACTGAGACATTGCGGCAGACAAAACTGACCCCAAGTGACACTTTTTGGGGACCAGTGACATTATTACAGTGATCAGTGCTAAAAAAATGCACTGATCAATGTATAAATGACACTGGTAGGGGGCATTCAAGGGGTTAACTGTGCTCCCTGGGTGTGTTCTAATTGTGTGGGGATGGGATTGCTTGGACAACACAGAGATCGCTGTTCCTGATCACTAGGAACAGCAGATTTCTGAGTTGTCCCCTGTCAGAACGGGTATCCGCTTTGTTTACATATGCAGATCTCTGTTCTGTCTCTCTTCACCGTGATCACGGGTGGCCGGCGGCCATCAAGTCTGCTGGGCCCGCAGGTACGTCGGTTTGTGAAGCTGAGCCACCTTGCCACATTATATATGTGAAAGGCGGCCGGCAAGTGATTAAACTTCTCTACAACTTTATCCCTGACCTGTGTGGTGAGTTCCCTAGCCTTCATGATGCTGTTTGTTCACTAAAGTTCTCTAACACACCTCTGAGGGCTTCACAGAACAGCTGCATTTATACTGAGATTAAATTACACACAGGTTGACTCTATTTACTAATTAGGTGACTTCTGAAGGCACTTAATTCCACTAGATCTTAGTTAGGGGTATCAGAGTAAAGGGGGCTGAGTACAAATGCATGCTACACTTTTCAGATATTTATTTGTAAAAAATGTTGAAAACCATTTATCATTTTCCTTCCACTTCACAAATATGTGCCACTTTGTGTTGGTCTATCATATAAAATCCCAATAAAATACATTTCCTTTTTTGGTTGTGACATGACAAAATGTGGAAAACTTCAAGGGGTATGAATACTTTTTCAAGGCACTGTACATGTAAACAAAAGTGTCAAAAAAAGCCTGGAGCTGAAGTGGTTTAAAGCAGGGTCAAGTACAAATTATTAAATACTGGGCACATTTTTATGGCAACGTTTTCTGCAAGAAACGATTTACAGATTTTACAGTGGATGGCCTCTTCAAAATAAGGCCAAGTAGAAATGATTAAACACGGGGTATGTAAGAACAATAACAATGTGTAGGCTTTTTTTCTGCAAATAAATGACACTCTAATGCTGATTTCTAGACTTTACAGTAAGTGGTGGTAGTCCTGTTCAAAGTTGGACCTAGTACAAATGATGAATGAATATTGGCCACAACAATATTTTCTTGAAGAAAAATTATATTTATAGGTAATAGATTGTAAAATGACTGGGGTTTTTCTTAGAGGAAAAAAAAATAAAAAATCCTGTAGCATCCGCCCCTGAAGAAGTGTATTCACAGAAACGCGTCGGGCACCAAGGATGCAGCCACTGGGCTTTTAATTGGATCTGATATTGATCAATTTTTTGATGTACCTCATCATTTTATTATTTTTTATTTTTCATACTCACCTTTTACATCATGTGTTTTGTGCACCCCAGTATATATCTATGCATCTATTGTACAGTGTATATTTGCTACAGTTTTATATGGTTAGATACACTTTCTTTGATTGTTTGTCTACACAAGCATTCATGTAGGCTATGGTCTGTGCGCATGCACACGTAACCCTTACATGTGTTGTATACCCAGAATTTTTTACCAATAAACTTGTACACATTTTTGACCTTACTCCAACCTGTCTGCTGCCTCATTTAAAGTCCCATTTGGCCTCCGGCCTCCCCCCCTTTTTTTTTTCTCTTGCATTCGGGATGGAGGCACAGCCCCATGCCTCATTTAAAGTCCCAACCGTTCCATTAAATTTCAATAGGGATGGAGGCAGTAGACAGTTTGCTAAGCAGTTATCCCCTGCTGGCCATTGTTGGGGTTGATTTATGTGTGGCAGTGTACCTCAATGGTCCGCACACATAGTTGTGTGCAACTACATGTTGCTCCAACTTTGAGCACACCTTGCACGATCCAGTGTGGTGGCTGGGTTCTTGGCCTTGGGTTGTTCCTCTCCCGGAGCTGCGATGCGTTCTGCGTGCCCTCCCCATCCCCCCCACATCCGCCCCCTTGTTTTAGGGCTGGTTTGGTGTGGGGGATCGGGTGGGTGCCCACACCGCATCGGCGCCACACAATGCTCGCGCGCATGACGTCACTAGCTGGCGCCGTTGTGCGGGCGCATTGTTTTTCCATCTGGTGCCGACGTAGCTGTACGCAATTGCGTCAGCCTGGGCGGGTCCCTGCCGCCGAGCAGGGGCCCCGCCCCACGCACTGTCGGCCCGCAGCGTGACGTCGGTGGCAATCACCGGCGCGGCCGGGACACATATCAGGCGTCGCCCCGGGCACATTCCCCTCTCCTTCCTACACCAATGCAGACGCCACAGTCGTGGTCAGCTCTGGTTTCAAGCATTTCTAAGGTAATACTCTATGACTATATTACGATTTCTTACTCCCCTTACTTTTAAGTGCCAGTACTTTGATCATCTTCATGGATCTATTTACTCACTTTAGATCCTTGTCCACCCCCCTGACCCATGATTGGCCTTGTTGTGGAGATGATGGTTGTGCTTTGGGGATGATGCCGGTGTGCGCCTGTCCTGCGCTTGAGTGCCTGCCACCCCAGCTCCGGGGGAGAGCATATTACTTGCCCAGTCCTTGCCCTGTACCACAGTCTGGCTACATCGTGAGTACCCAGAAATTGACATATTGTCCTTTCTGGTTGTATTTATTATTTTTATTTTTGATTTTTTGATGGCTTCATATTTTGTAATTTCAGAAATCCTGTAGCATCCGCCCCTGAAGAAGTGTATTCACAGAAACGCATCGGGCACTAAGGATGCAGCCACTGGGCTTTTAATTGGATCTGATATTGATCAATTTTTTGATGTACCTCATCATTTTATTATTTTTTATTTTTCATACTCACCTTTTACATCATGTGTTTTGTGCACCCCAGTATATATCTATGCATCTATTGTACCGTGTATATTTGCTACAGTTTTATATGGTTAGATACACTTTCTTTGATTGTTTGTCTACACAAGCATTCATGTAGGCTATGGTCTGTGCGCATGCACACGTAACCCTTACATGTGTTGTATACCCAGAATTTTTTACCAATAAACTTGTACACATTTTTGACCTTACTCCAACCTGTCTGCTGCCTCATTAAAAAGTCCCATTTGGCCTCCGGCCCCCCCCCTTTTTTTTTTTTCTCTTGCATTCGGGATGGAGGCACAGCCCCATGCCTCATTTAAAGTCCCAACCGTTCCATTAAAAAAGGGGTTTTTCTTAGGGGGTAAGTGTTCAGTGAAATAAATACACTGTATTGTTTGATTCAAAGTTGGATGATGTGTGCCCTGTTCAAAATGCTACCTTGTGAAAGTGCAATAATATTGTGCAAAGAGTCACAACTATATTTTATTGGCTTTTTTCATCTAAATAAATACACATTATTGTTAATTTTTTGGTTACAATATGGCCGGTGTCTCTCCGGATTAAGTTCAGCCTAGTAAACACTGTGCATTGAGTCACATGAAATACATGAAATAATATACTATCATTTAGATTTATTGATTAAAACCTCCCCGGTAAAGCTGCTTAGATTGTCTGTGCAATATTTGTGATATTTGTAAAACAATACACTCAAATTTATAATTTATATACGGTATATATATATATATATATATATATATATATATATATATATATATATATATATATATATATATATATATTGGAGCAAAAAGTTTTTTGTCCATATATATATATAAAAATGTATACCTGCCTGGTCTGTTCCTCATAAACCGATTCCTGCTTAAGTTGTTCACATAGTATGCATCAAGTCTGCCCAGTCTGCATAATTTTTGTGTCATTTTTCTTTAACATAATGCATTCTAATTTGGAATGCATTCTAATTTGGATGTTTTGATTAAAACCTGCCTGCTGACTCCCAAAGAAACCGCAGCCTAGTGAAAGTGCACACTAGTGAAATACACACTGTGCATGAAGTCAGTATAATACTTCTGGCTTTATTTCTCTGAAATAAATCTGTAAATTATATTTTTTGATTTTAAATATGTCTGTTATTTCCCTGTTAAACCGAAGCCTACTAAAGCAACTCACATAGTGGCCTTGTAATGAACAGTCTTTCAGTCTTTTTTCTGTGAAATATTACTCTCTAATTTTGATTTCTTGATTAAAACCTAGAGTGAGGGTTGGTGCTGCTCTGTTCATAGATAATTCAAATAGAGAGAGAGAATTGTGCTGCTAAAGGTAGCAATAGACATAAAGAAAATGCAAATTCATACAAATAATAAATGGCAAATGTGACTGGTATCAAACTGCACAGTGCATGATAAATTACTACTGAGACTGATATCAAAGTACAAGGTGCATAATAAATGCTAAGAGTGCAATATTACTTCTGTATCTTAGATATGTGCAAGAAAAATATATAAAAAACAACATCAACTGTGCAAAGTTGCAAAGTCACAAAGTCAACTATGCAAAAATATGCAAATCATTTCTTGTGCAAAGTGCAAATATCTTGTGCAAAATCCAACAGAATGTGCAAAATATATAAAAAAAAAAAATCAAGTCCAATGCTGTCCAAAAATGCAATAATACTGTGTGCAATACAATAAAGTCCAATTGGACTATGCAAATTGCAATAGATTTCTTTCTTCTTTGTACAATAAATATTCAAATGTGCCAAACACAGGGTGCTGAGGAATGTATGTCTCCTCTTCATGCAAAAATACACACTAGTGAGAGTGGCCTCTTACCTTGTGGTAATGAGGTAACCGCATATATGTATAGATCAGTAATTGCTGCTTCTCCCTTATGTTCCTGGATAGGTCAGGCTCTGTAAACTGTCTTTGTCTCTTGGTGGTAGCACGGAGAGGTAATAAGAGAAGAAAGAGGGGGTCCCAGATAGTGTAGAATGTTTAAACAACGTAGTTTTATTAATAAACAAACTCAGGGTACTCACATAACAAATAGATTAAAAGGACCTTGCTCCACGAGCAGCAAGCTCGTTTGCCAGCATCAGCCTGAGTGCTTATCCTTCCCTACGCATGGCGTCACTGTCACGTGACTTCATCAAGGGGATGATCCTTATGAAAATAATCGTTATCGCTATGATAATGAGGCAATTCCTATAAATGTGACTTCTGTACAGAAAATTAACACTATATGCACTAAGACGTGTGTTTCATGCTGTTTGCTTGTCTGTTTTCCATTTTTTAATCTTTTCGTCTCACTAGTCTTCACACTTGAAGGAATGGTGGTTTCTTTTATCTCTAGTACCTGCTTGAGAAACCCCTACCATCAACTGCTCTTTTCTTGCTTATTTTTGCCCAATTTTGGCAAATGTTTGGCAACATGTTAGCAATAACATGTTGCACATTTGTTTACAAATGATAGCATTTACAAATGAGTATATTGCTATTTTAATGTCCTTGCCTTTCAATAAGATTTATGTGAGCCTCATTATCTATGCCAGATTTTTTTGTCTTTTTTTCTGAGAAGTTGTAGACTCATTTATGTATGTTTACACAACTACTTGCTCGATTTAGTGGAACATTGGAGCATCGAGATTGTACCCTTTTCCAGAGGTTTGCACCTCCCAGTAACCCCCCTTTGGTAGGTTAGTTTATATTTAGACTATATTTAGACTACCTCATAGTTACAATTTGACTCACCTTTCGGTAGGGCTCATATACTCTTTGCAATTTACTAGCATACCCTCAGACTATACCTAGCCAGTGTCACCTTTAGCACCATTGGCCATTGGCCTACTCTACACTGGGGAAAAAACAATCCTAGAGGTCTGAACATGACAGAGAAGAGAACTCTGCTCTTAAGGAAACTAAAAAAGGCTATAGACCAGGGATATGCAATTAGTGGACCTCCAGCTGTTGCAAAACTACAAGTCCCATCATGCCTCTGCTGTTCCTGAGTTCCTGCCTGCTACAGTGCTTCACCTCACAGCCAGTGGTTCCAGTGTTCCTGCCAGAGTTCCGGTGCATCTTCTTACAGTCTGCTGTTCCAGTGCTCCAGTTGAACTACAGAACACCTGCCAGGCACTTGTGGCCCCCTGTGCTCTCGAGTCCCTGTTTCCTCTATCAGGGGTTCTTGAGCCAGAGGCACAGGAGAGGCCACTCCCTGCACTCTGGGCTCCGCCATCAGGTACGTGACAGTACCGGACAGCCATGTCCGAGCCCACGCAGGGAGCCTCTCCCATGGACGAGCTCTGCCGTCATCTTGCTGGACTTACCCAAGCAGTAAAAAGCCTACAAGAGGCCTATACTCAACTGGAAGGCCGAATCCAAGCTTTAGCAGCATCCACACCCCCTGCTTCCGGGACTTCTGCTGCACCCTCAGTGGTGATGATGCCGCCTGAACCCAGGGTCCCCACGCCTGAAAGATTTTCGGGCAACCGGAGTAAATTCAGGACTTTCCGTAATTCATGTGAACTCTTTTTTGCTCTTCAGCCAAGGACTTTCTCCCTGGAGGCTACTAAAGTGGGGTTTGTGATCTCGCTGTTGTCAGGCGAGCCCCAGTCCTGGGCCCATCATCTTCTAGAGAAGAAGGATGTTTCACTTGATACCTTAAACGACTTCTTTCAGGCCATGTCATTGCTATATGAGGATCCTCAATTAACTGCCACTGCAGAGGCGGCTTTGCATGCTCTACAACAAGGCCGCAGGCCTGTGGAGGACTACGTGTCGGAATTCAGACGTTGGATTTCCAACACGAACTGGAATAATGCTGCCTTACGGTACCTGTTCCGTATGGGCCTTTCAGAATCTTTAAAGGACGAACTGGCCCGAGTGGGCATTCCAGAGACTCTAGAGGGTCTCATAGACCTCTCTATCCAGATAGACAGACGCTTGAGAGAACGGCGTACAGAGCGATCCTCTGGTCCTTCTCGTCCTGTCTGGATGTTGCCCCATGTGCCTAGTTCTTCCCACTCTGCTTCTCCAGCTTCAACCACCGTTGCTTCAGATACTCCAGAACCAATGCAGTTGGGCCTCTTACGCCCTTCACTTACTCCTGAAGAGCGTCAACGCCGTCGGGCTGGTAACCTGTGCCTGTACTGCGGGGAATCTGGACATTTTGTACAGACATGCCCGGCAAAGCTTCGTAAGTGCTTTTCTATTTCCCCTGCTCTTACCCCTGCTGTACTGAATGACGTTTCTCATCTGGCTGTTCCGAATCTCTTACAGCTCCCAGGAGGAAATTTACCAACCAGCGCTATCATTGATTCCGGGGCCTGCAGCGGTTTCATAGACTTGTCCTTCGCTTCCAGACATCACATTCCCCTTCGGCCCAGAGTGAAAGGACTTTCAGTATATTTGGCCGATGGCTCTACCCTCAGATCAGGGCCAGTAACCCAGGAGACTGTACCTCTGCATACCACCATTGCCGGCACTCGTCAAGAGCTATTTTGTCTAGATGTCATTGAGTCTCCTCTATTTCCCATCATACTAGGCATGCCGTTGCTGAAGGCCCATAATCCGCAAATTGATTGGACCTCGGGGAAGATTGAGTTTGTATCCTCTTACTGCCATCAACACTGTCTACCAGAAGTCACAGATGCCCCTTCTTCCCTACTATGCATGGAAACTGACACCAAAACCTGTCGCCTACCACAGCTTTCTGGACATTTTGAGTCAAAAGGGGGCTGAGATTCTTCCTCCCCACCTGCCATACGATTGCCCAATTAAACTTCTTCCAGGGTCAGAGATTCCTTTTGGGAGGATTTTCCCTTTGTCAGAACTAGAACTAGGGGCATTAAAGACTTATATTGATGACAATCTGGACCTTTGGACTTTGTAATGCTCCTGCTACATTTCAACACTTTGTGAATAACATCTTCAGAGACTATCTTGATCTGTTTGTTATTATCTATTTAGATGATATCCTGATTTTTTCTTCTTCTTTAGCTGAGCATCGTGAACATGCCAGAAATGTTTTGACTCGACTTCGGCTGCATGGCCTCTAAGCCAAACCTGAGAAATGTGTCTTTGAACAAGAGAGTATCCAGTTCCTTGGTCTAATTATCTCTGTAGAGGGTTTTAAGATGGACCCTCAGAAGGTCTCCACTATTCTGGACTGGCCCACTCCTACTGACAAGAAGGGAATCCAACAATTTGTAGGTTTTGTGAATTTCTACAGGAAATTCATCAAAGGATTCTCCACCATCATTTCTTCCATTACAAGGTTAACCAAGCAGGGCCTTAAGTTCCATTGGTCTACTGAAGCCCAGGCGGCCTTCACAACGCTAAAGGATCTGTTTGTTTCAGCCTCAGTCTTAAAGCACCCTGATTCCACATTACCATACATTTTGGAGGTGGACGCCTCGGAAATAGCGGTTGGTGCAGTGCTTTCCCAGAGACAGGGGCCTAGGGCTCTTTTGCACCCAGTCGCTTTTTTTTCTCTCAAATTATCTGAAGCAGAGAGAAATTATGATGTGGGCGATCGAGAGTTGTTGGCGATTAAAGCCGCGCTTAGGGAGTGGCGATATCTCCTGGAGGGAGCAGCTCATCCAATTCTTGTTTATACAGATCACAAGAATCTGGAATATTTAAATACTGCCAAGAGATTAAGACCACGACAGGCCAGGTGGGCACTTTTCTTTACCAGATTTCCATTCCACATAACCTATCGCCCCGGATGAAAGAACACCAAGCCTGACGCACTGTCACGAATGTACAATGGACCTGAAGCATCTCCATCTCCAGACACCATCTTGTCCTCAGGAAACTTTCTGTTGCTCCACGGGGATCTACTCTCACAGATCAAGCAAGCCTCTAGGGATGCCTCTGCTCCACTTGATTTAGCCCCACAGGACAGAGATGAGCTTATTTGGTTCAAGGATAGGACCTTTGTACCCCAGGAGATGCGAGCGGCAGTTCTTATTTCCTGTCATGACCATATGTTGGCCGGCCATTTCGGCATGCACAAGACATCTGAACTCCTTCAACGCATGTTCTGGTGGCCGCAGTTAAGGAAAGATTGCAAGGACTATGTGGAAGCATGTGCCACTTGCATTCAAAACAAGGGCAGCAAGTGTAAGGCTTGGGGTCTGTTGAAGCCACTACCCATCCCGGAGAAGCCATGGAGGATGACCTCCATGGATTTTATTGTCGAGCTGCCACCATCTGAAGGCTACACTACAATCTTTGTAGTGGTGGATAGATTATCAAAAATGGCTCCTTTCTTACCAATGAAAGGCACACCTACTGCTGCTGAGACTGCAAGGACATTTATCAGGGAAGTGGTGAGGCTTCATGGCATTCCTGCAAATATTACTTCAGATCGGGGGTGCAATTTACTTCCAAGTTTTGGAGGGCGCTTTGTGGATCTCTGAAAATTGACCTTTCCTTCTCCTCTGCCTATCACCCCCAAACAAATGGCCAGACGGAAAGAACAAATCAGACGCTGGAGCAGTATCTGCGCTGTTTTTCTTCTTTCTCCCAGGATGATTGGGCTCCGCTTCTACCTCTTGCCGAATTTGCTTATAATAATTCTGTCCATTCTGCCACAAAGCAATCACGGTTTTTTGCAAATTATGGTTTCCATCCTCTGTTCCTGTCCAGTAACATCCCAGAGTGCCCAGTACCAGCTGTCTAGGAGAATAATAAACTTCTGCAGGAGACTATGGCAAGGACTCAGAACTACAATAAAGAGGTGTTTGACAAGAAGAGAAGGGGGGAGCTTGACCTCAAGCCCGGGGATCAGGTCTGGTTGTCTACGTTGAATTTAAGATTGGCACGTCCTTCCAAGAAATTGGGCCCTAAATTTGTGGGTCCTTTCCCAGTTCTAAGGAAGATTAATAATGTGGCCTATGAACTGAAGTTACCAGAGTCATTCCGGATCCACCCGGTCTTTCACGTGGCCCTACTCAAACCCATGGTTCCTCATCCTTTTGTCAACCGGAAGGTCGATCCCCCTGAACCTGTGATCATTGATGGAGAAACTGAATATGAGGTTGAGTCCATTCTGGATTGCAGGAAGAGACGTAACCAAGTCCAGTTTTTGGTAAAGTGGAAGGGGTACGGGCCTGAGAAGAACTCCTGGGAGCCGGAATCCAACATCCATGCGAGGAGGTTGATTCTTGCCTTTAAAAGGTCTCATCCAAGTAAGATGGCACAGTTGGGCATCCGGAGGCTGCCCCTGGGGGGGGGGCAATGTCATGAAAGGCGTCCTGCTAGCACAGCCATCAGCGGAAGATCGGTTAACAGAACCACTGTTGATAGAGCCAGAGGACGCGTGCGGAGGCGCATTGGCGTGAACTGACGCATGTGGGTGTGCGCTAGTACGAACGGGTGTTCGGGGCATTACAGTCTGCTGTTCCAGTGCTCCAGTTGAACTACAGAAAACCTGCCACCTGCCAGACACTTGTGGCCCCCTGTGCTCTCGAGTCCCTGTTTCCTCTATCAGGGGTTCTTGAGCCAGAGGCACATGAGAGGCCACTCCCTGCACTCTGGGCTCCGCCATCAGGTACGTGACACTCTGCCTCTGGGTGTCATGCTTGTGGCTGTCAGAGTATTGCTATGCCTCATGGGAATTGTAGTTCTGCAACAGCTGGAGGTCCGCTAATTGCATATCCCTGCTATAGACCACAATTTTTGATCTTAGTAGAAACCCATTTTAAAGCACAACACATCCCAGCCCTCACTAATAATTACTTTACGAGAAGCAAATTTTTTAATAATGCAGCAGCTGACTGACCTGGAAGGGAGGTATCTTTTCCTTAAAGGCACCTTAGCAGGCAAACCTATCATGTCCTCAAATGTTTACTTTCCTAATGTGGCCCACATTTCATTCTTTCAACATATCATTGACAAATTGAAATGGTTTGCTATGGACTGCGTAATTCTCAGTGGCAACTTTAATGTCCATCAGAATCCAATACAGAACACATCTTCTGGTAAAACCTGCATTGTGTACAAGGCCCTTAACCACTTCTCGACCTGCCCACCGTCAAACCATTCCGATGGCGGAATTGTTTGGCTCTTGTTCTGGGACAATGTCATATGACGGCGCCCCAGAACGGGCACGCAGCGCAGCGATCATGGCCACTCCAAGTTTCTAGGACAGTATGACCCCAATCTCTGTAAAGAGCTGATGACACGGCTCTTTACGCATGTGATCAGCTGCGTCACATGTAAATGCAGAAGTGCCGTTTATCCACTCTCCTCTCCTCGCCTCACACTGACAGAGTGTGTAGCGAGGAGAGATGATCAATGGCATCTCATCACAGGGGAGACCAGTACAGGTAATCAGGGCACTGATCATCAGTGCCCTGATTACAGTAAATCCCCAGCAGGGCCCATCAGTGACACCTATCAGTGACACCAATCACTGCTCATCAGTGACCCCAATCAGTGCAAAATTAGTGATGCCAGTCAGTGCCCATCAGTGCCTGCTCATCAATGCTGCCCATCAGTGCCCATCAGTGCCACCTATCAGTGCCCACCAGTGCCACCTCTCAGTGCCACATATCAGTGCAGCATATTAGTGCCTCCTCATCAGTGCCACCTAATCAGTGCCCTTTAGTGCCATCTCATTAGTGACGCCTATCAGTGTCCATCAGTGCTGCCTCATCAGTGCACATCAGTGAAGAAAAAAAATATTTATTTCCAAAAATTACTGACAGAAACTAAGAAAAAGTTTAGTAAAAAATACAAAACACATCTGTGATTAAATACCACCAAAAGAAAGCTCTATTTGTGTGGAAAAAAATGATAAACATCTAAAACATGGGAAAGACACATATGGGGAGAGATGAAATTGCTTTTTGTATGTGAATAAAAACTTTTACAATAACACCACAATATTTCTTTCAAATTATTGTATTCATCTACCTCGCTACCTAAAAACCCCTTTTGGGGAAACCTTCCCATAATATGATAAAAATCTAATTTGGGTACAGAGTTACATGACCATGCAATTGTCATTCAAAGTGTGAGAGCGCTAAAAGCTGAAAATTGGCCTGGGTAGGAAGGGGATGAAAGTGGCCAGTAGACAAGTGGTTAAATCACTTAAAGCTCCACTGTGTTTATTGATGTTAGTTGACTCTTGGAAAACTGCACACTCCCTCAGGAAGAGACTACGCATTTTACTTGATACACCATGATTGATGCTTATACATCAACTATCTGTGTATCTCACAGAATCTTCCCAATTTGAAAGGGGCAGACTTAGGCATTCAGTCTAGCGCTGATCATGCTCCCAAATCCTTTTCTTTAGAAATTCCCGAAGCTCCAAACAAGACATATAACTGGAGGTTGAACTACTCACTGTTGACAGACCCCAGTGTTCACAAACTCATCTCAGAAGCTATAAATATATACTGCACTTTACCATGAATTTATTTGAAGATCTTCCACCCTTAACAATTTGGGATGCCCACAAGTATGTCCTAAGGGAAAATTAATTAGATGGGGAGCTAAACATAAACAGGACAAATAACACACCATATCAGACCTTTCAGGTAAAATTATGCATCTAATAATGCAGCAAAAATACTCTTTATCTAACCAGTCAGCAACAGAGTTGCTAGAGGCCTGTAAAGCCCTACAACAAATCCTATATTTAAAAACTAAACTCACTCTTTTCTTTAAAAAACAAATTTACTACCAACATGGGGAAAAAAGTTTTACAATCTCCCTCCACAACATAAACCTACAGGTCTGCAAGGAGATACAGAAAGTGTACTTAAAGAGGATTTGATACAGAGTGAATTAACAATTTTGACTTTCACAGACATGAAAACTTAAGAACAACCAATCACTGAGGAAGAATTATTACATGCCATTAGATGTTTGAAACCAGATAAAAGACCAGTTCCAGATGGACTAACATCCCAATATTATAAAACTTTTGCTAACTCTCCTATTCACACTGAATTTGCTTAGTATTTAAAGAAAGATCACTTTCCTCCTGGCTCATTTAACTGTATTACCAAAGCCTAATAGGGGCCCCACTAAATGTTCTACAGTAATTATAAGCCAATTGCACTACTTAACATTGATCTGAAACTTTTGGCCAAACTCTTGGCAAATCCCCTATGACCTCTAATAAACAAATTCAGCTGCTCCAGGTATGTAAGTAGGGCTCCAAGTTTAACAGCTTGTAGGTAGGGGTGCACACCCTGTCACTGCAACAGAAACTTGTGTGAAGAAATGGAGGATGGCAGCAATCCCATACACAATGCAATTTAGGATTTATTTGAAGAGTAAAAACATCAGCACACAATGATACATAAGCAGGGGGGCTCGGGTGACACGTTTCACAAGGCTTGTGTGCTTTGTCAGACCCTTACATGACCTCTACTAACAAAAGTGATCTGACCCGAACAAGTGGGATTCATGCCAGGCAGAGAGGCCAGAGATAACACCACAAAGGCCCTCAAATTAATTCACAGAATCTGTTTAGATAAGATGAAAGACCTTTTCCTTTCTACTGGTTCGGTGAAGACGTTAGATAGGGTGGCATGGGACTTCATGTTCGTGAAATGCTCCCATATCAGCTTGAGAACCAAGATGCTATGGTGACTCTCCACTCTTTACCAAGGCAAGGCAGTCACTAATAAAAATGGCACAAAACAGGGATGCCCTCTGTTGCCACTGCTACTCATTTTGACTCCGGAACCGTTTATTAGAACCATCAACCTTCATAGCTCTATACAGGGTTTCAAAGTGGAATGGAGGGACTATAAATCCACAGCTCATGCTGATGATTTATTATTCTTCATAACTTAACTTCATACATCTATTTCAAATCTCATGATAGCATTCCAACACCTTGGCTATATATCCAATCTGAAAATAAACTAATAAATCTCAAGCTCTTAACCTCTCCCTTAATACAGAAACTTTGACTGCCACCCACCACAACTGCTCATTCAAATGGGAACCTAAGGCATTAAAATATTTAGGGTTATGACTTACCCCTAATTTAGACTCCCTCTATGATCCACAATGTCCCCCCTTACTGAAAGGCATAGAGAAGAATTTCAAAACCTGGAATGGCAAAAAATTTTCATGGTTTGGTAGAGCCATGATTCTTAAGATGAGGATCCTACCCAGACTCTGATATTGAATGCATGCCCTTCCAGTCAAATAACCCACCAGTTTTTTTAAAGTTCCTTACAATCATTGCAATGCAACTTTAATGGGATCAGCAAAAAACAAATTAAACTCTATATTATTCACTAGACCTAAAGAACAGGGAGGTATGAGGTTTCCCAGACTTTAGAAATGACCATTATGCCACACACCATGCTGGAATAATTGACTGTTGAGCCTTGTACACACAATCAGATTTTCTGACGGGAATTGTGTGAGGACAGGCTGTTGGCAGAAAATCCGACCATTTGTACACTCCATCGGACAATTGTTGGGTTTTCTGCGGACAAATGTTGGATGTCAGGCTTTAAAATTTTCTGCAGACAAATGCCTGTTGTCGGATTTTCCGAGCGTGTGAACACAAGTCCGTCGGACAAAAGTCCAAAGTACAAACACGCATGCTCAGAAGCAAGGACGAGCCAGAAGCGGTCAATCTTGTAAACTAGCATTTGTAATGGAGAATTAACATTCGTGACGTGGCAAATTATGAAATCTCGAAATGCAGCGCACATTCTCTTCTTCTTTAATGGGATAATAATGAAGCTGCTTTGCTGGTGATACTGATGGAGTTATTGCAAACTAATTTCCAAAGGCTTTTTTTTCTAGTAATATCAAGAATAATATTATTATGCTTGTTATTTTTTTTTGGTGCAAGTTACTACAACACCATTATCCCGTAGTTTTTAAGATCAAAGATACAACTATGTTGGCGTCCCTTGTTAATTTTACATTGTATTTTTTAAAATGTAACTGCCTACTCCCAAACTGTCATTTGAAGTAAAACACATATCCAAGTATTATTCTCCACAATTTTTTTATTGTGCATTAAAAAAAGAAAATAAAATTAGACATGGTATCTGCCAAAAGAACTTAACCAAAAAGTGCATTCTATGCATTCAAAAATATAGAAAATATACAAGTCAAATCATTATTCAACCAAAAAATAAAATAAAAGCCTCATTCATGTGTCCTGCTTCCTAATATAGGGGGTCAACAATGCCAAGAGTTGTTGAAAGCAGGGGTCCGTCATCCAGAGATAATTCCAAAAATCATCTGGATTATTCTCCTGGAGCTCCCGCCAATGGTGTCCCTAGGGGGGGCAGAGGGGGCCCTGACACCCCCCCCCCAATATTATGCTGTGCCCCACCATGTGGCCCCCCAATTTACAAAAAGGCAATGTCTAAAAGGGAGAGCATCCCCAGTCAGCTCCTGTGGGTGATTCCTCCCCCCTCCCTCTGCTCGCTGACACTGCATAATGGGAGCGTTTACACAACCACGGGCTGCCCAATCTGCTCCTTCCCCTGCATCCTCATTGGCAGGGAGAAGAGCGAGTTGCAGGAAGGACTCCACCAGGACTCTCAGTTACTGAAAAAACAGACTGATTTCTCCCGTCCTTAGGACAGGAGAACCAGCCTGTAAATTCCAAGAGATGCCAGACCAGCGCTGTCAATAGCAGGGGCAGGACAGCAAGAGGAGGCTGGGGAACCCCACAGTGGCAGAACACCAGGGCCCGGTGGCAAGATAACCTTTGCAACCCTGATAGTTCTCCCACTGCTTTGGACCCTTATATTTTCTTGGTATGCTGGTGACATATATCTCTTGTTTTCTGCCAACCTGGGGGGGCCCAATACAGTAGGAAGGGAGCTCACTGCAGAACATGTGAAAGGGCCATTGTGGGATCGTAGTAAAGGGCCCCAGAATATATATATATATATATATATATATATATATATATACACATATATAATTGCATTTTATAGTTGCCCCCCTACTTTTGTCCCTGCCCCCCCATGTGCCCCCCCTAAATATGAAAGCTGGAGATGCCACTGGCTCCCGCATATGAAATATTTGGTCACGATTAATAAAGCAACCAATTTTTGGTCCAATCCTCCTCCTCCTGTTCCTGGACTGGACTTGGGTCAAAGCAATAACTCCAAGGCCAATAATAAATAACACGTTATCTCCTCCGATTCTGTTCAGAAACTAACTGAAAAGCGCAAAATGAAAAGTGCAAACTGAAGCGAAATGAAAAGTGTGAAATGAAAAGCACGAATCAACACTCACCAAACTTCTAACACAAAATTAGCAGAAGGAGCCCAAAAGGGTGGCGCTAAAGAGCTGAAAAAACACGTAGTACGTCAATACGTTTGTGTTTATTGGCTGACAATTGTGTGCCGTTTGTATGCAAGACAAGTTTGGGGCCAACGCCCTTTGGACAAAAGTCTGAGCTTTTGTCTGTGGAAAATCCAATTATGTGTACGAGGCTTAACTGTAACGAAAACAATAAAAATTGGATCACGTTGGAATAATCTTGCGTTCACCACCTACTTAAGTACTTATGCCCCGTACACACGATCGAACATTGATCGGACATTCCGACAACAAAATCCATGGATTTTTTCCGACGGATGTTGGCTCAAACTTGTTTTGCATACACACGGTCGCACAAAGTTGTCGGAATTTCCGATCGCCAAGAACGCGGTGATGTACACCACGTACGACGAGACTAGAAAAGGCCAGTTCAGAACCAAGCTCGGCACCCTTTGGGCTCCTTTTGCTAATCTCATGTTAGTAAAAGTTTGGTGAGAGACGATTTGCGCTTTTTCAGACTCGTGGTTTTCAGATAGTTTTCTGCTGTTCAGTTTGTGCTTGTGGGTTTGTATCTGCTCTTGAGTGCGTGCAGCAAGTGACGCGTGACTCTTGTCATTCTGTTTTTGTTCGTTCGTTACTGTTTTTCAGGTCGCCCTTCACAGGCCTTGCTGTTCTTCAGTGCGTTCTGTTACTTCGTTCTGAGCAGCCGACCGTTTTCTTGCCATGTTGCGCATACGTACTCCTCGTAGAGTTCGTGCTGTGCGGGGGCTTGGTGGTGGGGTCCTTACCTTGACAAAAGTCCAGTTAATGAACAAGGTGGGGAGGAGTTCATGGACCAAGAATTGGTTGCTTCAGCGTGACCAGTTCTGTCATATGCCTTTGCTCTGTGAGATCCGTGAGAATAATCCTGATGATTTCAGGACTTTCTCCGGATGACGGACCCCGTATTTCACCGTTTGTTGACTTTGCTGACCCCTTATATTAGCAGGCAGGATACCTGCATGAGGCAAGCCATCACTCCGGAACAGAGGCTCATCGCCACTCTGCGGTACTTGGTGACGGGGAGAAGCCTGCAGGACTTGCAGTTCTCCACAGGCATCTCCCCCCAGGCTCTGGGGATCATTATCCCAGAGACCTGTTCTGCCATCATTCAGGTCCTGCAGAAGGAGTATATTAAAGTAACATTTGTATCCTTTAACATCACATTTTATTGTATATAATGTTTGATAATGTATTGTATTTCTTTCCTCATTCCCTAATTACCATGATTGTAATATGCTGTGAATGTCCCCTTTGTCCTCATGCATGCTGGATTTTTATGTAATTATTTTTTTCTCCTTCATACATATTTGCCTTCACTTACCTCCCCAGCATGGTCTCCTGCCCCTATATTCACCTCATGTAGTCACTTAACAATGTATTTTTTCAGCTCCATAGTAGTGCTTTACCCTAAATACCCCCTAAAATGTTTATAAATGTGATTTGGGCTTTAAATTCAGGCAGAGTGCCAGAGGCTTTTTTGGTGGGTCACCAAATCATTTGGAACCCTCCCTCCCCCAACTGCTAAGTCAGCTGATACCAATTCTCTATCTATCCTCAATCATCTATCTGCTGACTTTGCCAAACCCATACACACTATACCCATCTCTTTTGTGGTCAGATGTATGGATGAATTCCCCAAAGCATGTAGTGCAAGGGCCTGCCTGTATACTTTCAAATGGTACTGTTTAAAGTTTTTGTATACTATTATTATCTTGATAATAGCAGAATGTCCAAATGTGCTCAAATGTGCACAGTGTGTATTTATATCTTTGTATTATGACACTTCTTACCTGTCCAGTTGTCTGCCAATAGTGTAAGTAAGGAGGGGCTGTTTAAAGTAATACCCATTATTTAGGCATTTATCTCTCAATGAAGTGGAGAGGGTTACCTGTCCAAGAGATCCCCCCCCTATAATGTTAGAAATGGCCCATGAGAGGGGGGAGGGGGAATCTGATAGGTGTACTTTATACTTTGGTCTTTAAAAACTCCCTCAAATAAATGTTATCTTGATGTTGGCCAAGAATGTTTGTGTCTAATCTGCTTTCCCTGTTTATGTGCAAAATGACAATTTTTTTTTGTTTGACTCCACAGTTTCCTTCCACGCCACAGGAATGGCAGACTGTGGCCTCCCACTTTGCCCAGCGGTGGGACTTTCCTAACTGCGGAGGGGCAATTGATGGGAAACACGTCCACATCATCCCACCACCCAACTCGGGGTTGTACTATTATAATTATAAGGGGTTCAATAGTATTGTGATGTTGGCGGTGGTGTCGGCTACTTATGAGTTCCTGTATGTGGACGTGGGGAAGAATGGCCGGATGTCCGATGGTGGAGTCATTGCCCAGATGGAGTTCTACAGGCGTCTCCAGAATGGCAGCTTGGACTTGCCACCTCCAGAAGATAATGTGGAAGGACTCCCATTCGTCTTCGTTGCTGATGAAGCGTTTGCGCTGGGGGACCATCTTATGCGGCCATTCCCGATGAGGACCCTCACCCCGGACCAGAGGGTTTTTAATTACCGGCTGGCCAGAGCCAGAAGAGTGGTGGAGAACACGTTTGGAATCATGGCCAGCCAGGTTCGCCTATTTCTTCCACCTATACACATGGCGGAGTACAAACTGAATCATATTATCCTGGCGTGCTGTGTTCTACACAACTTTTTACTGCAACATTCTGCCAACTATGCTGGCTCAGTTGGGCCTGAGGCTGGACTTCAAAATGAAACCACCCTGACGGCGCTTGAAAGTGGCCGTCCTGGCTTGCCCCCCCTGAGTGCCCGTGATGTCCGGCTAAGATACCTTGAATTCTTTGCGGGTAGGGGGGCTATCAATATGCCAGACAATGTCTGAAACCTTTTTCAAATAAAAAAAACAAATAACTACTCAAATCTTTCGTGACATTTACTGCTTGTGTTTGTTTTAGCTGACCCTGACAGAAATGTGATGAGTACTGAAAATGGCGTGATTGTGTAACCTTACAAAGCACTGGTGTGTGTTATTTACTAAAGGCAAAGACACTTTGCACTACAAATGCACTTGAAACTGCACTGAATCTGCACTTGTAGTGCAAAGTGGATTTTACCTTAGGAAATAACACCCATTGTCACAGAAAACACCTATTAGAGCACCACAAAAGTGTTGGAGCGTTGAAACAATAATCCACACATTCTTGATTAACAATCTTTTTAATACCAGCACAATCACATGTGCATTTAGAAAAGGTTTTTAAAACAAACCAACATGTTTGTTGTATAACAATTTTTGGGGTCACATTAGAAAAAGTAGAAATGTCCATTTAAGATAAAACAGGCATGTTTAAAACCAACAAGAAAGACACAAATCTTGAACTTACAAAGTTCACATTTGGTAGAACTTGAAGGCAATATCAGACATGAGTATTTACAAACTGTGTTTGATATTGCGTTCAGATGGGGTGAAGTCACCCCAGGAAAAGCCAAATTTTGAAGATGCACACAAATTTACGAATGTCAACATGTGCTACCTGCCATCACGGGGAATAAAGAGACGTGTTTTTGGGGTGCAACCCCTTCTTCACAGCTACTTGATTATTGAGGAAGGGGTTGCCCCCCCAAAACGCGTCCATTGATCTCCTGTGATGGCAGATAGCACATGTTGACACACTGTGTGCATCTTCAAAATTTGGCTTTTCTCAAATTTGTCAAAAAATGTCAAAAATCTTTAGCACACAAAAAACAAAGGGATTTTGAGGGGTTTTAAACTCTCCCTAAAACATCAACGATGTTCTTCATTTTTTGAATAACATCATTGATGTTTTTCTTGATGTTTTCCAAGTCCCTATTTCACCCCATGATCTCCCCGATCAAGATCTGTGCGCTTTCCGAGAGTAAAGGATCTGGATCCACAACATCACGATCACCTAAAAAAGATAGAAACAAAAAACACCATGTATTATAAATATGCCGGCATCCATCTCTTACCTGAGCCTGTGGTCGCAGACACTCACCTGTTGTGGTGCCAATTTCCACCACGTCTTCCTCCTCCTGCTGTGTTTGTTCTGGGTGGATTTCACCTTCTTCCAGAGGTGGGGGGTCTCTGGTCTCCTCGGATGAGGGGTGTCCTCCGAGTCTTTTCTCCCCTATGTAAAAAAAAAAAAATAGGTCTACTTAGCACACAGATATTTGATGTCAGAACTATAAATATGAAACATTGCTTGGAAGTGGGGTACAATTGTCTGTTTTGGCAGAGTTCCAAGATGTTGCAATTTTCTTGTCCTTTGTGAAGCTTCAATACTTACCTGTTTTGTACAAGCTTCACAGATGGAGACACCCCTATAGTATACACCGGAGCACCTGTGTGGCCCCCTAATAAAAAGGGTGTTCTTGTGTCCCACACTAGTGCTCCAGCGTCCAGATGTGTAAACAGCTGCTGAGTGTCCTCTCCTTACACAGAATCTAGTTTGCATTTCATTCTAGTAACAAACCCATCTACACAACCAAATTAGTTTCACACAAGTAGGCCCTAAAAAATGTGGGCAAATGCATATGGCCAAAACAATGGTGTTTTATAGGCCGAAAGAAAAATGTTTGATACGAACGAAGAATGTGCCCATGAACATGAAAGTTGACATTTTAAACTGGATAACAGTTAAGAAAAGCACATGGAGCAGCACAAACATAATAAACACAAAAAGACTAGGAACACAGCACAACTACTTACTTGTTTGCAGCACTCTCTGGATCTTTCTGTACTGCTTGTGCCCTCTTAATTTTAGGTCCGACCACCGCTTCCTGAGCTGATCTTTCGATCGACGTACCCCGAAATTCCGGTGCAGACTTTTGACCACTTTCGCCATGATCTTGGCCTTTCGGACATTGGGGTTGGGGTAAGGTCCATACTTCCCGTCATAGTCGGCCTTCTTCAGGATGTTGACCATCTCCAACTTCTCCCCAAAGGACATATTTGATGCCTTAAATCATCTCCTTCTGGATCAGGACATTTCTGCCTCCGGACTTTCCTCCTCCTCGTTGGTGTAATTATCAGACTCCTGCTCTGACTCCACCATGTGCTCTTCCCCACTGCGACGAACGAGAAGGGGCAGGGAATAGACTATAAAGAACGTCAGGGGCGGGCTGAGTTTCATGCATGCGCAGTGTCTATAAAGCGTAACACGCGTGCATAGTACGTACGATCTGTGAGCGGAGGAAGGAGTAACGGAGGTGCCGATCATGATTGCGAAGGTAAGATTTAACATTGGGCCTATACTGCTTCTAGATTGAGGCCTGTATTTGCACAAGTTTAGAAGACTTTAGGCTGACATTAGGGTTTGTCTTGTGTTGTGTCTTGCAGTGAAAATGGATATCTTGAAAGATAAGGACTTATGCCAATCTTCACTGATATGTTCAGGGAGCTGCCCTGTCTGTGGCAGATAAACCACCCTGAATATAAGAACCAAACAAAGAGGAAGGCAGCGCTGAATCAATTGCTGGAATTTGTGAAGATGGTGATCTCCACGGCAGACATCACCTATTTGAAGATCCTAATTGGTGGCCTGAGGAGTACTTATCTAAGGGAGCACAAGAAGGTCCAGGATTCCCAGAGATCAGGAGCTGCAGATGACATTTATGTCCCCAGTCTGTGGTACTATGACAGGCTGCATTTTCTGGCAGGTCAGACTGAACCCAGGCCAGCACTCTCCAATCTTCCTTTCAGGCTTCCTTCCCCCCCAGCTGAGGCTTCTGAAGCCCAACCTGGGCCTTCCAGGCAGCAACATGTGGAGGAGCCCAGCTTGAGCCAGGTATAGCATTCCTCTAAATCTTCATGGTTATCCAATCAATGATGTTAACTAGATGTTAGTTTGGAGTACTAATTTATGATTGTGATTGATGATGCAAAAACTACAACCATGTCCCGTTTTCATACACAGGGAAGTCTCAGCCAGGAGGTGGCCGGGCCAAACAGGCTGCCTGATATCCAGGTCCCTCCCCTACACCTTCAAAGACAAAGTGGCAGGAAGAGGAGTAACCTGGAGGAGGCTGCCATAGGCCTCTTTTGGAAGGCAAGAGAGGCCCTGAGAAGCCCCCACAGTGTGGAGGAGGACTTTGCTGGCATAACTGCCTGCAAAATGCTGCAGATGGAGGAGGGCCAACGACTCCTGTGTGAGTCCTTAATTTTGGAAGCTCTCAATAAGGGGTTGAGGGGCCAAATAACATGTGCTACCCACATTTGTAACCTCACACATAGTCCTCCTCCTCCTCCAGGTCCTACTACTCCTCCTCCTCCTCCAGGCCCTACTCCTCCTCCTCCTCCTCCTCCAGGTCCTACTCCTCCTCCTGCCACATCTCCAACACCAGAGCCACAGCCAGGAAGGAAGCGTGGAAAGAAGACCAGAGAGTGATGACCCTGGGTCTGGTCTGGTCTGGCAAAAGATGCAGTCTCTTGTAGTACCACAGCCTGGGGATATAGATGTCATCTGCTGCTTTCATGATCTCTGGGACTTTTGGACCAGACTGCACTCCCTTAGATATGGACTCCTCAGGCCACCAATTTTGCAGTAAAAGAATTGATGTCTGCCCTGGGAGTCCACGGCTTCGCCAATTTATGATGTTTCTCCAGCGTTGCCTCCCTCTTTGTTTGGTTCTGAGCCCTCAATAAAGGATTTTTTGTTTCAATTATACTCGCCTATGTGTGTTTTCCTTAAAAAAAGGACAGTTTGTTTGTGAGGATTCAGGTAGATTTCAAAAATACAATGTGAAATTAACAAGGGACACCAACACCAAGCAATCTCCTTGAGATTAAATAATACAAGATAATAATGGTGTTGTGGTAACGTGACACACAAAACACACACAAAAATATTATGGAGAAAAAATTAAAAATAAAATAAAACAAAGATCAGCCTTGAAAAAAATACAAACCCCCCCCCCAAAAAAAAACAGCCTTGAAAAATAAATAAATAAATAAATAAAACAAAAAATAAATTTGGTCAGATGTGACAAATCAAAATATATTGAGGGAATCACGATAAATAATAAAGAAAGAAGTTTGTGAGAAGTCTGTGTGAATATGAGCAGCAAAACTACTAAATTCTTCTCACATTATAAAGAAGAAGAGAGTGCGCTATATTAAACCATTTTTTACATTGCAGCGTGACGAAAGTGCTGTATCCATTGCGAACGCTAATTTTACCAGACCGAGCTGTTCCGTCTCGGAATTTCTTCTGAGCATGCATGTGCGTTGGAATTGTACACACACGGTCGGAATTGACGCGATCGGATTTTGTTGTCGGGAAATTTTATAGCCTGCTCTCAAACTTTGTGTGTCAGAAAATCCGATGGAAAATGTCCGATGGAGCCCACACACGGTCGGAATTTCCGACAACACGCTCCGATTGCACATTTTCCGTCGGAAAATCCGACCCTGTGTACGGGGCATTACAGTGTATGCATGCTAGCCTGTGTCTATAAAACAGCATCCTCTTATTGGTGCCAGGCCTGAAGTTTTCCATAAGGTTGCTACTAATTATCACATTTTTTCCACCCCCGGTCCGCTGACACCGCTAGTGAATAACCTGGATTTCCCACCAGGTATCAACACACAAAATGACCTATTATGAAAACCAGAGCTTTATTACAGAAGAAATGCATAACTACCTTATTCACCATAAACAGAAAAAAACTTTTTTACTGATCCCTTACACTTGGAGACTAGCTGCTTCAAGAGCTCTGAAATACTAAAAAGTGATGTCTTTAGCATAATTTTGGGTGCAACAACAGAGAATTGAGGAGACAGATAAATTCAAGAGTTTTGGGGAATCTGCCATACAAACGAATATCTCAGATGAGCAAGGGACAAAAGCCAGCATCCTGGCACACAAATGCTTGATCCATGCACTGATACAATATAAGGTGCTTATGCATTGGTATGCCAATCCTACTAAAATTAATAGACGGTACCCACGGTCTTCTGACCTATGCTGGAGATGTGGACAAGACAAATGAACATTAGATTGTAAGTTTGCAGAAGCGGGGCCCTTCTTGTTCTTTTTTTTTTTTTTTTAAAAGGTTTTATTGAAAGATGTAACATACAGGGAATAACATGAAAAAGTATCAATGTATTTTGTACAAAAACAAAAACATCAGCTTGGTATGAAAGTAAAGATACAGAACAGCTGATAAAGGTAATTAGTCTAGGGAATGGGGTATTATGGTAACCTTCTATGTGAGAAAGAGGAAAAATAAACTGGATGGATCTAGGTAGGGGGGAGGGATCCCTAAGATTGCCAGAAGGATGTTACTGGATGTATCCCACATATGGTGTGGGGTGGGGAGGGAGGTGAGTGGAGGAAAGCCAGAAAAACAAAATATACAGAGAGGGGGGGGGGGTAGGGAAGTTGAGCACCAAGTTCATGTTTTGGATAAACACTGTAGCCTGTGGGTATAACGTAAAGATAAAAAAAACTATGATTTTAACAGTAATAACAGTAATAGCATTTGTAACATTTGCGGTCACCCCCTTCCTATGTGGGGGGGAAGATAGAGGTTTGATGAGCGAGAAGAGGTCTTGCACAATGTTGTAGTTATTTGGTATGAGTTGGAATCCTTGCGTTGTAGATCTTTGGTTTGGAGGAAGCACTCCATCTAAGGTGTAGGGGAGGGATCATGATATAGGAAGGAGAAAGTCTCGAGATTCACTATATCCATAGGAGTGAGTGTTGAGGCCATAAAATCTCCCCATTTGTGGTGAAAGCGAGACTTGGTCCTTTCGTGCGTTAAGTCCATGTTGCTCCTGTCTTTATAGAGTAGTTGTAGGAGATCTCTTTTGATTTGAGAGGTGTTGGGACAGGCGTTGGAGATCCAGTTTTTCAGGATGGCTCTTCTAGCGAGTAGGAGGCATATCAGGGTCCAATCTTTGCAGGAGAGGGTAGAGTTGGGTGACCAGGGTAGTAGCTGGGGGTCCCAGTGTCCGAAAATGAGAAGTAGGGGGTCTTTAGGTAATTTCAGCAGGGCCCCCTTAATATGTAATGTAGGACTTGTTCCCAGAAGGTAGAGATGATAGTACATGACCAGAAGCGATGGGTCAAAGAAGGCCTGGGGTGTTGACATAAGGGACATGTGTGGTTGGTTTGCGCTTTTTTGTTCGAGAGGAAAGGTATGTGAGCCCGATGAACGATCTTCAGTTGGGTTTCCCTCCAAGATTCATTAGGCACCAGTTTGTGAATGGTGTTAAGGCCTTGGAGTAGTTTGTTTACTAAGTCGGTGTCTGGGAAGTCTTTTGCCCAGTTGGCTGCTGATGAGGACTCCAGTGAGGGAATGACTTTCAGGAGGAGAGGCTGGTATATGTCTGAAATTTTGTAAGAGCCCTTTAAGAGAAGAGAGTCCGAGAAGGACGGTTTGAATCTTTTGCGATCCTCTCTGCACGCATTTTTGAGAAAGCTGATGCATTGACCATATTGGAAGATGTGTGACTGGGGAAGTTGGAACTTCTCAGCTAATGACTTGAAAGGGATGGGGCGACCAGACTCTAAATCACAAAGCGAGGAAAAGTCAGAGAGTCCCTTCTGTTGCCAGGTGGTATACGGCTGGCGTTCCAGACCTGGGTAGGAGTAGGAGGTTATGTTGAAAGGGCGGAGGAATGGATTTCCACTTGCAGTGAAGGAGAGCTACCAGGGAGTATGGTTGAACCATTTCAGTTTCCAAGGAGAAGTTGGAGTAACGAGACGTTTGAGCTACCCAATCCAAACTTATCCTCAAGAGGCAGGCTAAATTGTAGATCCTGACATTAGGGAGACTAATACCCCCTTCACGCCTGGGAAGGTATAACTTAGTGAGTGCAATTCGTGGTCGCTTATTTCGCCACAGAAATTTGGAGATGGCATCATTGAGAATTTTTGTGTCTTTATGCTGCAAGAGTAAGGGAATGGTTTGTAGTGGATAGAGTAGGCGGGCGAAGCTGACCATTTTCACTAGATGGCATCTTCCCAGTTGTGAAAGAGGCAGATCCATCCAGTTGACTAGTTCTTGAGAGATTTTTTTGAGTAGTGGGGGGTAGTTAAGGTGATAGAGAGAGGAGGGTAGTTTTCCTATTTTTATGCCTAAGTAGGTGATGTGGGATTGTGCTACAGAGAATATGGAGTTCTGAGTCCAAGAAGGGTTGGACATGGTGCCTAGGGGGAGGATTTCACTTTTGTTATAGTTTATGCGAAGGCCCGAGCATAGTCTAAACTGGTCAAAAATTGATTTAATCGTGAGCATGTCAGAGGAGGGGTTTGCTGAGAATATAAGGACATTGTCCGCGAAGAGTGAGGTGTGAAGCTCATGTTTGCCGATGGGAATGCCATTTAGTGGGGCTACGTGGGATAAATATCTAGACAATGGTTCTAATGCAATGTTGAAGAGAAGTGGTGATAGGGGCAACCCTGCCGAGTGCCTTTGTGGAGGCGGAATTCCTCCGAGAGGAGGCCTGCCGCTACCAGTCTAGCAGCCGGAGCAGTGTACATGGTGTTTATGAGATGAGCGAAAGGACCCGAGAATCCCATTTTAGTCATGACCAAAGAAAGCCATTCGAAACTAACATTATCAAAGGCTGTCTCCTCATCTAGGGTGATGATAGCATAATTTCCCTCTGGATTGCATTTGGCATGTTCCAGGGCCATCATCACCTTTCTGATGTTCATGGTGGCAGTTCTGCCTTTCACGAATCCTGATTGGGCAGGGTGTATCAAAGAGGGTATGATGTCGGCTAATCTAGTGGCAATAATTTTGGAAAGGATTTTGACATCCAGGTTTAGGAGTGAAATAGGTCTATATGAGCCTGGTTCTTGGGGGTCTTTACCTTTCTTGGCTAGCAGTTTGATAATGGCTTGGTTACCCGTGGGTAGGTATGAGCCCCCTGACCATATGCGTTGATAGACTTCATGGAGTGTGGGTTGCAAGAGTGATTGTAAGGACTTGTAGAATTCACCCGTGAAGCCATCAGGGCCTGGGGCTTTAGAGGGAGCTAGGTTTTTGATAGCAGTGGAAATTTCATGGAGGGAGATAGGTGCATTTAGAGCATCTAACTGTGAAGGAGAGACTTGGGAGAGGGTTATCTTTTCAAGAAAAGAGTATGCTGTCAATGCATTTATGGGGTCTGGTGCGTAAAGGGAGGAATAGTATTGTAGCATGGCTTCATTTATGTCTTTGAGTGGTTTTGATGTTACCCGAAGAGTCTCGGAGAGATGTGATATAGGTCGGGCGATAGGGTCCCCTACATAGTTTGGCCAGGAGTTTACCTGCCTTATTGCCTAATTTGCGGAGGGTAGCATCCATATAAGCTTTTTTTGTTTGTTCCAGGGTTTCGGCCCAAGTGTCAAAGGATTGCTTTGCTGACTGCCATGCCTTCCTATTATCAGTGGAGTTGTTTATGTAAAGTGATCGTTGGGCTAGGTGCAGTCGGGAGCTGGCTAGTTTGTAGTTTTTGGGTGCATTTCTCTTAAAAGATGCAGCATAAGAGATTACACGGGAGAGTCGGGTCACTAAGGAGCCATTTCGATAGTTCACTAAAAAACTGCTTAGTGGGGTTATTGGGCGCGTAAATGTTGGAGACTATCATATCTTTAGTTCCTAGTTGAATGTGGGCTGAGATGAGGCGTCCCTGAGAATCTGATTTGACAGATAGGACCTTACATTGGAGGTTTTTGTGTATGAGTATCAAGACTCCCGCTTTGCGTCCATTAGAATCTGAGCCTAGGACCGCGCCTACCCATAATTTTTTCATGCGGTGGAAGTCTGAGGCGGAGAGGTGGGTTTCTTGGAGTAGGGCAATATCAGTTTTAAGTCTTTTAAGGTGCCCGAGGATTTTCATTCTCTTATTAGGGGAACGAAGCCCTTTAACATTCCAGGAGACCAGTTTCATATTGGGGGGGTCACTGGGGGGGTATGTGCAGATATTACATGATCTTCATAGGTTAATATGTGGTGATGTGATGTGAGAGTAGGCAGGATTACGGAGGGGTTTAGGCTGTTTGACTGGGTGTTTGTACAACCACTGGGGGCGTATGTATCATATGATGGTGGTGACCAACATAGGAAGGGGTTTAGAAGGAGGGGGGTAAAAAAAAAGAAACAATAAAACATATTCAATAAACTTCGCTTGGCGTGTAGGCCAGCTCCCATCGCAAGACCCATTGACTGCTGTACTTAAAGAGGGAGTCCACCTAAACTGCCAAAAAAAAATAATATTAAAAGCCAGCAGCTACAAATACTGCAGCTGCTGACTTTTAATAAATGGCCACTTACCTGTCCCAGGGTCTAGCGATGTCGGCAGGCGACGCCGAGAACCCCCTTGGTTCTCGGCAGCTGCCGCCGCCATCCTAGGTAATGGAATCAGGAAGTGAAGCGTTGCGGCTTCACTTCCCGGTTCCCTACTGCGCATGCGCGAGTCGCGCTGCGCATCGTAAGTGGTCCCCGCTATCTCCTGGGAGCTGTGTGTTTCCCAGGAGACAGCGTGGAGGGACAGGAAGAGGCATAGACTCCCATGGGAGTCTATGCCGGAAGTGGGTGCAAATACCTGTCTTAGACAGGTATCTGCACCCCCCTCCCCCCTGAAAGGTGCCAAATGTGACACCGGAGGGGGGGGTTCCGAAAAGCGGAAGTTCCATTTTTGTGTGGAACTCCGCTTTAAACCCATAATTAAGGGGGTGATGTGTACTGGCAGCTTGGGCTGTGCATATTAAAGGAGGAGTGGGTTACACATGGGAGCCAGGGGAGAAAATCAATACCTGGGGTATAACAAAAACCAAGTTAACAAGTTAACAATATGTATAACATTAGAATACTTCTTGGCCTACCAGTAGCTGATTTGCCTGGGGAGGAAGAGAGAGCAAACTTGATGGAAAAATTTGACTTTTTAGAAAGAGACATCTCGTTGGCCGTTTAAGGCGAGGTGGTGAGAGAAACAGATTGAGACCGTGAGAGTGGTCTTCAACAGGGTGTGGAGCGATGTTGATCCGGTGCAGAGGCTCTAAACCATTTTGGAGAGTCTTTGCGTGGGCTCCTCTGGTCTAGAGCACGGTTGACAGGAGCTGCTCTGGGAGAGGGGCTGAGGTGGGGGCCCGAGCGTAGTGATCGTAGGAAGGCCTCAGCCTCGTTTGGATCATGAAAGGAGAGCTGGTCGCCATTCGGGGCTTTAAGTCGGAGGGTAGCTGGGAACGCCAAAGTAAACTTGATTTTGTTGATGATGGAGCTCCGAGCAAACCTGTTGAAAGGCTTTCCTCTTCTTGGATACCTCAATAAAGTAATCTGCGAAAATCAGGATTTTCATTCCGTCGATCTGAAGAGATCTGCCTGAATTTCTGCAAGATGGAAGCTTTGTCTGAGTAATTGAGATACTTGGCGATTATGGGTCGGGGCGATTTGCGATCTGAGTTGAAGGTCCCCATGCGGTGTGCACGTTCTACTGTGCAGGGGCCTGGAAGGCCTAGTGCTTCGGGAATGCGCCTGGCACATAATTCTGTGAGGGCTGAAGGCTGCAGCGATTCCGGAATGCCCACAAATCGCAGATTGCTCCTTCTTGATCTATTTTCCAAATCGTATAATTTGTCAAGAATGTATTTGTTAGTTTTGTCTTGAGCCTGTTCTGTGGATTGCGAGTGGTATAGTTCTTCCTCAATGTTGGCTATGCGGTGCTCAGCTTCATTCAGCCTGGAGGCATGTTCCCCTAGCTGGGCCTGGAGCTTCTGCATTCCTGTGCTGACAGCCTTCTCCACAGAGTCTGCTATCATTGGGGAAAGAAGAGCTGCCACAGCCTGAGCAATCATCTCTGTGTTGGATGTGCCTGTGTGTTGATCTGATGTGTCAGCAGGTAGGGACGGGGCCGAAGCGCCGCTTACCTCCATGGCAGGCTCAGTTTCTGTGAGGGGCTTTGTGCAGGCCAAAGCCGGGGCCTCGATTTGCGGCTGTGACGTCCGCGCCGCCGCGGCCGCATACGATCACGGTTTTTTCGACAAAACGGTCCATCTCGTGACCGGGGAGAGAGTGGGGCAAGTGCCGGTACACTTGGCGGGTTCGCAGGCTTTATATGCCATTTTTTGTGAGTCGAGCTGCGGGAGCTGATGTGGAGAGCAGCTACTCCATGCGGCGCCGGAACCGGAAGTCCCTTCTTGTTCTTAATTGTACTGTTAGTGTATTGTCTCCCTTTATATTGTAAAGCGCTGTGCAAACTGTTGGCAATATAAAAATCCTGTATAATAATAATAATAATAATAATAACATTATTCTACATTTGGTGGCAATTTCCCTTGATTGCCCACTTCTGGACACAGATTCAGGATTGGATTATCCACATTACATATATCAAATTAAACATCAACCCTGCCTGCTGCTTGCTCCACATTTCCACATATTCCTTCAAAAAATACACATGCTCTCTAACAAAGCACTTATTATCTAAAGTCATTCCATTGTACTGGAAATCAACCCAGCTCCCAATGATGAGGGATTGGCTACTCACTGTAGACAATGTCTACGTTATGGAAGAAACCCTGTTGATGACAAAATAGGTGACCTCTAGCTTCCACAAAACTTGGAGGGCTTGAGTTCTCTTTATATATTCAGACAACTACAAAACTCTTATGGGAAACCAAGTTAAGGTGAGAAGGGACTCAAACTTTGACTCCTGACTCTTTGTTCTTCCTACTCTTTTGCATCTCTCATTATTCCTGTTATTTCTCCTTTTTCCCAGAATATTACCTACAGATGTACTTCCATAGATAATGTTAAAGGTGTTCAGGTTTACATCTGATACAACATCCGATACTGTATATTTTTCTCACCTGATCATTTACATTTATCTCCTTTTGTAATGGGATTTAATTGATAATTAGTTCACGATATTGCTAGACACAATGCTTGAAGTACTGTATTTCTCTTGTATTCACCCCCAAATAGTATTTTAATGCCTCAAGACCTAGTACTTGAAAGGGATTCTTTAACCACTTTAGCCCCGGACCATTATGCTGCCTAAGGACCAGAGGACTTTTTCCAATTTGGCACTGCGTCGCTTTAACTGCTAATTGCGCGGTCATGCAATGCTGTACCCAAACTAAATTTGCGTCCTTTTCTTCCCACAAATAGAGCATTCTTTTGATGGTATTTGATCACCTCTGCCGTTTTTATTTTTTGCGCTATTAACGGAAAAAGACCGAAACTTTTGAAAAAAAAAATGATATTTTCTACTTTTTGTTATTAAAAAAATCCAATAAACTCAATTTTAGTCATACATTTAGGCCAAAATGTATTCGGCCACATGTCTTTGGTAAAAAAAAGTCAATAAGCGTATATTTATTGGTTTGCGCAAAAGTTATAGCGTCTACAAACTAGGGTACATTTTCTGGAATTTACACAGCTTTTAGTTTATGACTGCCTATGTCATTTCTTGAGGTGCTAAAATGGCAGGGCAGTACAACCCCCCCCCAAATGACCCCATTTTGGAAAGTAGACACCCCAAGGAAATTGCTGAGAGGCATGTTGAACCCATTGAATATTTATTTTTTTTGTCCCAAGTGATTGAATAATGACAAAAAAAAAAAATATTTACAAAAAGTTGTCACTAAATGATATATTGCTCACACAGGCCATGGGCCTATGTGGAATTGCACCCCAAAATACATTCAGCTGCTTCTCCTGAGTATGGGGATACCACATGTGTGGGACTTTTTGGGAGCCTAGCCGCGTACGGGGCTCCGAAAACAAATCACCGCCTTCAGGATTTCTAAGGGCGTAAATTTTTGATTTCACTCACTACCTATCACAGTTTTGAAGGCCATAAAATGCCCAGATGGCACAAAACCCCCCCAAATGACCCCATTTTGGAAAGTAGACACCCCAAACTATTTGCTGAGAGGCATGTTGAGTCCATGGAATATTTTATATTTTGACACAAGTTGCGGGAAAGTGACAATTTTTTTTTTTTTTTGCACAAAGTTGTCACTAAATGATATATTGCTCACACAGGCCATGGGCATATGTGGAATTGCACCCCAAAATACATTTAGCTGCTTCTCCTGAGTATGGGGATACCACATGTGTGGGACTTTTTGGGAGCCTAGCCGCGTACGGGGCCCCGAAAACCAATCACCGCCTTCAGGATTTCTAAGGGTGTAAATTTTTGATTTCACTCTTCACTGCCTATCACAGTTTCGGAGGCCATGGAATGCCCAGGTGGCACAAAACCCCCCCAAATGACCCCATTTTGGAAAGTAGACACCCCAAGCTATTTGTTGAGAGGCATGGTGAGTATTTTGCAGCTCTCATTTGTTTTTGAAAATGAAGAAAGACAATTCAATTTTCAAAACTTTGTGACAAAAAGTGAGGTCTGCAAAATACTCACTATACCTCTCAGAAAATAGCTTGGGGTGTCTACTTTCCAAAATGGGGTCATTTGGGGGGCTTTTGTGCCACCTGGGCATTTCATGGCCTCCGAAACTGTGATAGGCAGTGAAGAGTGAAATCAAAAATTTACGCCCTTAGAAAGCCTGAAGGCGGTGCTTGGTTTTCGGGGTCCCATACGCGGCTAGGCTCCCAAAAAGTCTCACACATGTGGTATCCCCGTACTCAGGAGAAGCAACAGAATGTATTTTGGGGTGTAATTTCACATATTCCCATGGCATGTTTGAGCAATATATCATTTAGTGACAACTTTGTGCAAAAAAAAATAAAATAAATTTTGTCTCTTTCCCGCAACTTGTGTCACAATATAAAATATTCCATGGACTCGACATGACTCTCAGCAAATAGCTTGGGGTGTCTACTTTCCAAAATGGGGTCATTTGGGGGGGTTTTGAACTGTCCTGGCATTTTATGCACAACATTTAGAAGCTTATGTCACACATCACCCACTCTTCTAACCACTTGAAGACAAAGCCCTTTCTGACACTTTTTGTTTACATGAAAAAATTGTTTTTTTTTGCAAGAAAATTACTTTGAATCCCCAAACATTATATACTTTTTTAAAGCAAATGCCCTACAGATTAAAATGGAGGGTGTTTCATTTTTTTTCACACAGTATTTGAGCAGCAATTTTTCAAACGCATTTTTTGGGGAAAAAACACACTTTTCAAAATTTTAATGCACTAAAACACACTATATTGCCCAAATGTTTGATGAAATAAAAAAAGATGATCTTAGGCCGAGTACATGGATACCAAACATGACATGCTTTAAAATTGCGCACAAACGTGCAGTGGCGACAAACTAATTACATTATTATAAGCCTTTAAAAGACTTTACAGGTTACCACTTTAGATTTACAGAGGAGGTCTACTGCTAAAATTACTGCCCTCGATCTGACGTTCGCGGTGACACCTCTCATGCATGGTGCAATTGCTGTTTACATTTGACGCCAGACCGATGCTTGCATTTGCCTTTGCGCGAGAGCAGGGGGGGACAGGGGTGCTTTTTTTTTTTTCTTTATTATTTTTTTGCTTTTTTATCTTATTTTTAAACTGTTCCTTTCATTTTTTTTTTTTTAATCGTTTTTATTGTTATCTCAGGGAATGTAAATATCCCCTATGATAGCAATAGGTAGTGACAGGTACTGTTTTTTGAAAAAATTGGGGTCTATTAGACCCTAGATCTCTCCTCTGCCCTTAAAGCATCTGACCACACCATGATCGGTGTGATAAAATGCTTTCCCAATTTCCCAATGGTTTACATCCAGCGAAATCTAAGTCATGAAATGCTTGTAGCTTCCGGTTTCTTAGGCCATAGAGATGTTTGGAGCCCCTCTGGTCTCTGATCAGCTCTATGGTGAGCTGGCTGAATCACCGGCTGCATTCTCAGGTTCCTTGTTGAGACAGGAGAGCCAGAGAAAAACACGGAAGACGGTGGGGGGGTCATTCCCTCCCACTGCTTGTAAAAGCAGTCTAGAGGCTAATTAGCCACTAGGATTGCTTTTACATGAAAGCCGACCGCTGGCTGAAAAGAATGATACCAAGATGATACCTAAACCTGCAGGCATCATTCTGGTAAAACCACTCAAAGTCGTGAATGGTGTACCTGAAGACAAAAAAATGGTTAACAATAAAACACAGTAAACGGTAAAGTATAAAAAATTGCATACCTGAAAAGCAAACATGATAAAACATAATAACAATAAAACATTGCAGAATAGAATATAGTAAAAAAGAGCAGAACAATAGAGAGAGAATAGAGAGAGAGAGAGAGAGAACAATAAAATGACAACTATTTTTTTTTATATATATATATATATATATATATATATATATATATATATATATATATATATATATATATATATATATATATATATATATATATATTTTACACTTTTTTTTGTAACTAACTTTTATAACAGTAACAAGTTCCAGGTTCGGGTCTCTCAAAATGCAATGGTATCTTGGGAGACCCTGTCAAAGTGTGTCCTAGTCTGTGCAATGCTGTACCCTACGCTAATACTCAACTAGTGAATGGTAGCGTTCAAATCATTCACCAATGCAAAGACCAGGATTGTCAGGACAGGAGGGACAATAATAGCGGGTGTCACGCCTATATCCGCGCTTGCTGCAGACACAACATCTTTTTTGGGGGGGGTTTGCTGGGTAGGGGTACTCGGGAGAACATAAAAATGCCTCTCATGCATTTGGTTGGAGATGTGAATGGGGGAAGTACAGTCGCTGCAGAAGTGGTGGGTTCCCAATTAGGATTGGCGAATGCAGCAGGAAGGGCACTATGGGCACGACGGGCCTGTGTTTGTCTTCTTCTTGGTGGCACTACTTGTGCTTGCCACCTCACCAGCTTGAACTGCACTTATGGGACTCGCCACGTCAACAAGTGTTGCTGCAGTGCTGGTTTGACTACGACCGGGGTGTACTAGGCCACTGGTGCTTGCCAGTTCACCAAAACGCTACCAAAAAAACTGTTAGCGATCGCAGGGATAGGCCTGACTCTGTGAATGCTGCAGTTATGCATTTAGTGTTTTGTAAGTGACAGTGATCGATCAATACTGCACTTGGGTGGGCTGGGCTGGGCCGGGCGGAGGGGCAAAACGCAGGTGCTAGCAGGTATCTGGGCTGATCCCGCTAACGCTGCGTTTTTGGGAACCCTAAAGTGCTGGGGACGCTAGTATAGAACTGATCAGATCAGATATTGATCCGTTCAGATACTATACCACTAAGGGAGGCATATGCTGCGTGCGTGGGTGTTAGCGGTACTGGCGCTAATCTGACGCTGCCTGGGGCGACGCATATCACCGCCGGGCGATCAGGGGGCTAAACCTTTATTCGGTAATAAACGGCGGGTGCCCTGACACTATAAAAAATAAACAAACTAACCAGCATCACCCGTAACAGTTATACGGTGATCACTGGTGAAAGGGTTAACTAGGGGGCAATCAAGGGGTTAAAACATTTATTAGGTAGTATATGGGGGTCCCTGGCGCTATAAAACGCTGACAGCGAACCTAAATATTTACCTCCCTAACTAGCGTCACCAGTGACACTAATACAGCGATCAGAAAAATGATTGCTTAGTGACACTGGCGACAGGGGGTGATCAAGGGGTTAAAACTTTATTAGGGGGGGTTAGGGGGGTACCCTAGACCTAAAGGGGGCTAACCCTAACTGCCTTAACACAGTAACTGTCACAAACTGACACCATGCAGTAATCAGAAAAATAAATAAATAATAAAATAAAAAAACTGCTTGGTGTCAGTGTGACGGGGGAGGGGGGATTAGGGGGTGATCGGGGGGGGGGGGGATCGGGGGGTAAAGGGGGGTGTTTTGTGTGCCTGGCATGTTCTACTGTGTGTGTAGTGTTGTGCACTCACATTGAAGTCTTCTCTCCTCGGCACCGGAACGGAAAATACCGAGCCGAGGAGAGATGACATCATTTCCTTTGCTGCTGTTTAGCATACAGCAGCAAAGGAATGATTTGATTGGCTGGCGGCGATCGCGAGGGGGGGCCACAAACGGATGGTCTCCCCCTCATCTCTGATCGCCGCTGGTCAGAAGCGGACCGCCTCGGGCACCGGGGGGGTCCGATCGGACCCCCCACCCGCGGAAGGCAGATCACGTATATGTACGTGATTCTGCCTGTCCGTGCCATTCTGCCGACGTACATCGGCGTGAGGCGGTCCTTAAGTGGTTAAATCGTAATTGTTTATTGATTTGCCTATTCTCTTTTTGTAACATCGAGATGAATTCTCTTCTTTTCATGGTCAAATATATAGAGCAATATGGGTTTGAAAGAGCAAACAAAAGAGGGCCTCTCCAATTAGGTCCTACCTCTTTTCAAAATTGTTTAGGACTATTGCGGTACCAAGGGGACATACACAAGGGTATAATAAAAATTCATAAATTTATTCAAAAATGGGATATTAAAAAGTCCAGCAAAGGACAACATGTAAACCGTGACATAATAACACAATCACAGAAAAATTGTTTACAGCAATGTTAACAGACAAGTTGTATTGGTAGTGCCCACACAAGAGAAAATGAAGGCACATAATATAGTACTTGAAGACGTAACCTCTACAGTTTCGCGGTCAAGCCGCTTCTTCGGGAGGCGTCTTAGTATATATTCTACAAAGTAAGAAAAGTACAAAATCAACATTACAAAACATATCTACAATGAGTAACATATCTACAGTAAGCAACATGTGTAGACATACATATACAGTATTTGTATTGGAGAAAGTAATCTTAGTTTAAAATTGCACTCACCAACCTAGGCCCACAGGGGGGCTAGAGCGACACTGTGAGACGCCCACAAGGAGGCGTTCCCCCGGGGGCGGACCAGGGGGGCATTTAAGGATGATGCTAATATAAGAAATAAGGTATAAACAGATATAAGGGCATGGTTCTTTGAACAAGGCAACCACCCATGTGTGTCAGGTCATGGTAGAAAATGGTGAGGGACCAGAAAAGGAGAGGAAAAGGGGAGGGGAAAAAAGGGAGGGAGAGAAAAAGGGAGAAGGAAAGAGAGAGAGGAAAAGGAAACAAAAAAGGGGGGAGAAGGGAAGGGGAAGGGAAGGGGAGCTAGGGAGTGGGGGGGAGAAGGGAAGGAAGGAGATGGGAGAGAAGGTGGCGGGGGACATGGATAAGAGGGAAAACAGAGGAGGGGGAGGGGGGGAGGGGGAAGGGGAAAGGAAAGAGGGGGGAGGAGAGGAAAAAGAAAAGGGGAGGGAGGGAAAGGACAAAAGGAAGGAAAGAAAAGGGGGGGAAAGGAGAGGAAAGGAAAGAAAAGGGATAGGAGAGGCAGAAGGGGGAGGGGGAGGGGAAAGAAAAAGGGGGGAAAAGGAAAAGCGAGAGGGGAGAGGAAAAATAGGGAATCCACCACCTGACCAGAATAGGTAAGAAAACTTGAGAGAGCGAGGGTATTTAACATAAAAAATGTATGTACCACCGTTGCTGTATTATTAAAAACTTATAGCAGACTCGCTGGCTATCCACACCCAGGAAAATTGATAAAGAACAGTGGCCAAGGATCAGGGCAAGTATGCCACCAAGAAACTCTGGAGACAAATAGCATGTAATGTGTATCAGTAAATTGAACATATTATATTCAGGGGGAGAAATGCCTCCAAACAGAAGTGGAGGAAGATAGACAGAAAAAGGTAGTGAGAGAGAAGGCAAAGAAACGAAAACAGGGACAACAGGAGGAGGCAAGGAAGATAGTCAAATATGTTATGCTTGTAACTACAACTTAAAAAAAATTAATAAAATGTCATTGTTTTAAAAAAAAAAAAAAGGTAGCCTGATATTATGACAACCAAAATTCTTAGGGAAAGGTATTTATAGCATTATTTGCTGAGAAAGCAGCAGAGTAATATAATCATATAACATATTAAAAATACGAGGGGGTGCTGATAAGTATTGAGCCTTACTCAGAAAAAATGTAGATATAAAGCTGTAAATTGCAGCGTGTACTGGCCAATTCATCTACATTCAATGGTGCAGAAATCAACTACCTATGATTTTAACTTCTTTCTTTTTCAGGTCCAAAGTAAACATGGCAGCACCTCCAGGAAAATTCAAATTCACAAACTTTGGGTGACAGTGGCCCCTTTATGTGCAACAGTTAAACATTGGGTTGTCAATTTTATAACTGGCTATTTTGGTTTTGCAAGTGAGAAACATAGTGGAAGGCCTGTTTCTGTCTCTGCAAATGTGAAAGCCATCCATGACATGATCACGGAGGTCCGCCGAATATCAGCCAAAAGTATTACTACATATCTGGGAATATCACGTGCGAGAGTGGATGCCATTATCCACAACGACTTGGAAATGAGAAAGCTTGCAGCAAAGTGGATCCCAAAACTTTTGACAACCGAACAAAAGAGGAAACGTGTTGAGACATCGGTGGCTGTTTTGGAAAATTTTGCAAGAAATGTGTCAGATTTTCTGAACAAACTAGTAACTGGTGATGATACAACCCAACGTTTAATTGTTGCGTATGAAGGGCCACTGTCATCCAAAGTTTGTGACATTTCATCATGGATCTGCTTCGCACCTTTCTCTTGGAGAAACAGGAACTTGATTATGGTCCTATGCTCTTCCACACTGAATTTTTATGGAGGTGCTGCCATGTTTATACTTATTAGCACCCTCTTGTATACATAACAAGAATAGGGGCAATTCTAAATTTAGAATTAATTATTCCTTAAGGCTTCAATATAGTCACTCAACTCAAATCCATTTTGCTATAAAACTACTTTTGGCCAATGTTTCTTTTCCATTGTTAATGTCACAAGTCTGTTAACAACTCCATTTTATTATTCTCTTTTACTATTATAGTCAAAAATACATATCCAAAATCACATTCTTATATCAACATTCCTTACAAAATACATTTGTTCTCCCTTTCCCCCCACCCCAAAAAGGAACCCCCTCTCCTCCTCTCTCTCCCCTCCCCTCCTTCCACTAAGCTTCTGTCTTGTTCCTCCAGCCCTCAGATTTTTTATACTCTATCCATTTTTCCCATGTTTTCCAATATATCTCTAGTGAGTCCTCTACTGTGTGAATTGTTTCCTCTATGGCTGTCACCATTTCCACTCTTGCTACCCACTCCTTTATGTTTGGCGCTTCTTGAGTTCTCCATAGACTCGGGATCAAACCTTTTGCTACATTTAGAAGATATGGGACTAAGGTATTCTTATATTGGGCCACCGTCTTTCTCGTATCATGAAATAAGCATTCCCAGGGATTGTTCTAAATCCGTTCTCCCGTTATGTGGTGGATCACTGCTATAATTCTACCCCAGTAAGGTTGTATCTTTGTACAGTCCCACCACAGGTGTGCAAAGGTTCCTGGGGCATTACATCCCCTCCAACAAGTTGGGGGCCCTTCTGCCCCAAACCTATGCGCCCTCTGTGGGGTTAAGTACCATCTCGCCAAAAGTATATAGCACATTTCCACTGTTATTATGTCGCTTGACAAAAAACAAGCTGTCATAAGGATATTCCTTTGATGTTCTTCATCCCTAAGAAAGCCTATCTCTTCTTCCCATTTTTCCAAATAAGGCGGGAATTCAGGTTCTACTTCTTTAATCAAGATTTTATAAATGTTAGATATACTTCTATTTAAGCTAATAGGGAAACAAAATAATTTCTCTATTAACCTTATGTGCCCTTTTCCCCACAATGGTTGTGGCAGTGATTGTGTAAAGTGCTTTAATTGTGCATACCTCAATTTATCTAGTGGCTTATTTCCCCATTTATGTGTAATTTCAGTATACGTATATATATATCCTGTTGCCCTTCATCATATCTTGCAGTAATATTTCCTCTTCTTTTGCCCATCTAGTGAAGTATATGTGTTCCTCTTTTCCCGGTTTAAAATAATTTGTGTCCAGTATAGACATCAATGGTGAGTTATATTCCCAGTGGTGCAGTATCCCTAAGCCCTCCCAAATCTTAAAAGTATTTCTAGCTAGTCGATTTGTACTAATAGCTAAGTTCCGATATTGCCGTGGTATCCAGACGATATTTCGCAAATCTGTCTTACTTTGTGTTATCTCTATGTTTACCCTACTTTCCCCCTCTTGGGTTATGCGTCCACTCTACGATCTGGGAGACAGAAATCGCCTGATAATATTTCTCAAAATCCGGTACTGCTAATCCACCTGCCCTTTTTTCCCTCACCAGTGTTGCATATGCAATCTTGGGGTGTTTACGTGACCATATGTATTTTATTACCATTGATCTTAATTCCCTAAAGTATACCTGAAGTACTGTTATTGGAATCATTTGGAAGATGTAGATCATTCTGGGTAAAATATTAATTTTCAAGGCATTAATTCTACCTATCCATGAGAAAGGTTTACATCTCAAGTTTTTTTAAATGTTTCCTAATCTTATTAAGCGCTGGTATATAATTAGCCTCAAACATAGTCCCCAAAGATGCCGTCAACTTTATTCCCAGATAACCCAATCCCTCCTTACACCATACGAAGGGGAATTTTGGTTGAATTGACAATTGTTCCTCCTTTGGAATAGTAATGTTCAGAATCTCAGATTTGGACATATTTATTTTAAAATTGGACAATTTTCCATATCTACTCAGCTCCCTCAGTATAGTTAGGATTGTTATAGTAGGGTTGGACACGTAAAAAAGCAAATGATCCACGTAAGCAGCTATCCTGTAGTCCCATTCCCCCCACTCTCACCCATCTGATGTCCAGATTTTTATGGATTGCTGCTAACAGAGGTTCCAATGTCATTACCACCAGCATTGGAGAGAGGGGGCACCCCTGCCTTGTCCCATTGAATAGTTCGAGGGATGAGGATAAATTCCCATTTATTCTAATTTTAGCTGTTCGGTGGTGATACAAGGCTGATATCCATTTCATCATCTTAACCCCTAAACCTAAATATCTTATGCCGCGTACACACGACCGAACTTTACGGCATACTTGGTCCGGCGAACCGGAGTCCGTTGGACATTTCGATTGTGTGTGGGCTCCAGCTGACTTTTTTCCTCAAAAGTTTGATGGACCTAGAAATGAAACATGTTTCAAATCTTTTTGAAGGACTCGAGTCTGGTCGAAAAGTCCACTCGTCTGTATGCTAGTCCAATGGACAAAAAACGACGCTAGGGCAGCTATTGGCTACTGGCTATGAACTTCCTTGTTTTAGTCCGGTCGTACGTCATCACATACAAATCCGTCGGACTTTGGTTGATCGTGTGTAGGCAAGTCCGTTCATTTGGAAAGTCCGTTGAAAAGTCCGCAGGACAAAGTCTGCCGTAAAGTCCGCTCGTGTGTATGCAGCATGAGTGTTCCAAGCATAAACCCCCAGTCCACCCTGTCAAACGCTTTTTCAGCCTCTATTGACAGAAAAGCGACTGGGGTCTCCCCCCTTTGTACTTCTTGAATCAAAAACATTGAATTAAGGCAGTTATACCTTCCCTCTCTCCCTTTCGCAAATCCTACCTGGTCATTATGTATCCAGCTCAGAAGTAGCGGTTTTAATCTCTCTGCGATTATTTTCGCAAAACTCTTTATATCCGTATTTAACAGAGATATTGGCCTATAACTCGCTGGAACTGATGGGTCCTTCCCTTCTTTGGAATGAGAGTTATATAGGCCAATAGTGATTCCTCCCTCAAAGTCTCTCCTTCTGCCAGAGTATTAAAATATTCACATAGTTTAGGTATCAGCAATTTTTTGAATCTTTTATAGTAGAGTACCCGTCGGGGCCTGGGCTCTTTCCCAGGGCCATACTTTTTATTGCACTTGCCACCTTGGTAATTGGAGCTTCCAGTTGTTCAAGCTCCTCCTTAGGCTAATAACAACTCCATAATGTAACATTCTCATGATATTCAAAGAAAACATCTCTATTCTTATGTTCAAATTTATCAAATAAAATAAATACCCTACTAAGTTTTTTGTTATATTTTTAAGTTGTAGTCTTTTCAATGTATTCCTCTCATTGTAAAAAAGTAACTTAGGTTCAATAAGTTCACATTACCTAAAATGGTGTTTTTGATAAAACAGAGACCAGAGAACAAAAAGAAGTTTCTGTTTTCTTTTTCCATCAGCTGATCAAAAGTTGAAATCAATTATTTTATATTGCGAACAGTCAGTTAAGAGAACACAGGTATCTAGTCATCTTCTTGATCATTCAACAGAAGCAAAGCTTGGAAGATCGTGCAAAAAATACATTTAAAAGAAGCAACAAAATAGGATATACAGAATAAGGATTAAAAACAGCATTCATCATCTCACTCATCATGCAATATATAAAACATATGTACAGTAAAAGGAAAACGTTTTTTCTTTTTTCATTGGGCAGAGTATGCTGAGTAGAGTATGGAATGGTTAAAGAGATAGTCAAGTCTTAAAGTTCACCTTTGGGAACAAGTTACTGTACATGCTCCACCCAATTTTAGGGTGGAACATGTAACAAGTCCATAAAGCTGCAGCCGCCGCCCGCTGCCACCCCTACCTGTGGCAGCAGTACGGGGAGAAGTTCTCTATACTAGCCATTATTTGAAAAACAGCTCAACAGCTCTGTGTGTCTGAATGAACTACAAGCCCTGACATCCCTAGCTCGTAGTTCCAGTGCTGTGGCAGTTCATTGAGTCTTCCTGTCAGCGAGTACCGGCTTACCAGCTGATCACTGGTGCAATGCTTTCCAGGCTCCTGCAACAAAAAACAATACATGCACATTTTTTTACCTGCAAAAAAAGTGCATTTATTTATTTTTTTACAAAAGTGAACTTATCCTTTAAAATAAGAAAAAAAATTGCCCTGCTTGCAAGCTAATGGTATAATGTACTAGTATGCATAACATACTAGCACAATATGACAGATTTACCTGTAAAACAGAGCCCTCCAGAAGTGCACTGTCACCACTGCCAGGGCTTCCATCTTCATTAAAGGTTCACCGGCTCTGGTTCTTTTGAATGGCTTGCACAGATGAGTCACAAATGCTCTGGATTAGAGCAGTGATTTTAATGATGTTTAAGTGAAACAATAAAAATGAAAAATGTATTTAAATATAGTGCCTGGGAGGTCCCTCTAGTCTGCCTGTAAAGTGGCGCATCTGTGCCATGTATAGGACCTGCTGCAGCAATACTGACATTTCTAAAAAAAAAAAAAAATTACATTCAAATTGCCGGCAATAAAATACCATTGCTGGCAACACAACATTTTTTAAATAAACGGCGTGGGGGTCCCCCAATTCATACCAGGACCTTTGTGTCTGGTATAGATTTTATGGGGAACCCCCACACCAAAAAAAAAAAAAAACAGCGTGGGCCCCCCAAAATCCATACCAGACCCTTATCCAAGCAAGTAGCTTGGCAAGTCAGGAAAGGGGGGAAAGAGCCAGTGTAACCTGGTGGCCCCACCCCTTACCTGTATAAGTACTAAAAGAAATAAACTGGCGCCCAGAGGCTATAAGGCAAATGACTATAAAAGTTAATGAAATTATAAAGTCTAAAAGCTGGATCAATCACGGTGTAATCAGGACGGTGTTGGAAGTCTTGGACAGGAGCCAGGAAACAGTCTATAAAGCAGGAGAGGATCCCTGGAGGATAAGTCATAGGTAAAACAAAACACCGGAATAAAACTTTTCTTTTCTTGTAGGAATTTGTGTGGCCAGATTCACGAAAGGCAGCTCTTCTTGTTGAGAGAAGTCAAACTCAGATCCATCCAGGTAAAAAAGAGAGAGAGGAGCGCCACTAAGTAAAATCATTTATTCACCAATATAAAAACAAAGTATCAACTTACATTTAGGAGCGGTATATAGAACAGACAGATGTGATTCCTGATAGAAGAGGGGGAAGGGAACAGTCAGTGATTCCCCGGGGATTCCTCCAAACATGACGCAGTCTGGCGGGGAGGCCAGGACGGTACGCAGCCTGTCTCTGCGGGAGGACGGGGCGGTAGCCCAGGAAGCCGCTGGCAATGTTGTCAATGAGGAGAAAAAACACAACGCGTTTCTGAGCATGCGCAGGGTCTGTACGGCACATGCGCGCTCCTTTATCAAGTGTAGAGTAGGGAAAACAATGAAGAGCTATTTATAGCAGATCAAAGGTAATGGGTGGACGTTCACAGCTGATTGTATCACAGCTGATTGTATCAATGCAGGTAATGGGTGGACGTTCACAGCTGATTGTATCAATGCCGGAGTGTCAATATATGAACCACGGACAATAGCAATGTTATATAACAAAGCCAGAGCACATATCTGTATCTTTATGAGCAAGCTGGATGTCTGATAAAAGAAAGCTGGGGAAAAAAATATTACTAGAGAACTATATATCTAAAAAGGGTGAATGATTAAAAGAAGATGTGTCTCAAGAGTATATATATGCATATATATCAGAGCATTTATGATAAACTATCATAGAAGTATTATAAAAATATATTATGAAGACATGATCACAAGGTAAATTGGATAATGAAAAAAAGGGGGGGGGGGGGGGTTCTCCTCATTGACAACATTGCCAGCGGCTTCCTGGGCTGCCGCTCCATCCTCCCTCAGAGACAGGCTGTGTACTGTCCTGGCCTCCCCGCCAGACTGCGTCGTGTTTGGAGGCATTCCCGGGGAATCACTGACTGTTCCCTTCCCCCTCTTCTATCAGGAATCACATCTGTCTGTTCTATATACCGCTCCTAAATGTAATGGGGCGTACACACGGTCGGACTTTTCAGCTACAAAAGTCCGACAGCCTGTCCGACAGACTTTCGACGGACTTTTGGCGGACTTTCTAACGAACAGACTTGCCTACACACGATCACACAAAAGTCAGTCGAATTCTTACGTGATGACGTACACCGGACTAAAATAAGGAAGTTCATAGCCAGTAGCCAATAGCTGCCCTAGCGTGGGTTTTTGTCCGTCGGACTAGCATACAGACGAGCGGATTTTTCGACCGGACTCGAGTCCGTCGGAAAGATTTGAAGCATGTTTCAAATCTAAAGTACGTCGGATTTGAGGCTAAAAAAGTCCGTTGAAAGTCCGGAGAAGCCCACACACGATCGGATTACCAGCCAGCTTTAGTCCGTCAGCGTCCGTTGGACTTTTGTAGACGAAAAGTCTGACCGTGTGTACGCGGCATAAGTTGATACTTTGTTTTTATATTGGTGAATAAATGATTTTACTTAGTGGCGCTCCTCTCTCTCTCTTTCTTACCTGTATAAGAACTGGCAAATGGCAGAGCCTGCAGTAGGCAGTTAGCCTTCATTGACAGTGGACCATTTTTTTTATTTTCTGGGTTTGGTGGTGGCGGCGGAGTCGTAAATGATGATGGATCTACATCGGGGGACTTTTTTTTTTAAAATTTTTTTAATAAAAGGACTTTTCAAAAATCATCTACTGTTTTTCTTTATTTTTGACAGTATATTTCAACCACTTCAGCCCTGGAAGATTTGGCTGCTGAATGACCAGGCCATTTTTTGTGATTCGGCACTGCATCGCTTTAACTGACAATTGTGCGGTCGTGCGAAGCTGCACCCAAACAAAATTGTCATCCTTTTTTTCCCACAAATAGAGCTTTATTTTGGTGCTATTTGATTGCCTCTGCAGTTTTTATTTTTTGTGCTAAAAAAAAAACAAAAAATAAAAACAGAGCAACAATTTTGAAAAAAAATACAATATTTTGTACTTTTTGCTATAATAAATATCCCCATTTTTTTTTTTTTTAAAAAGCTAATTTTTTCTCAGTTTAGGCCGATTTGTATTCTACATATTTTTGGTAAAAAAGATCACAATAAGCGTATATTGATTGGTTTGTGCAAAAGTTATAGCGTCTACAAAATAGGAGATTTTTTTAGCATTTTTTTATTATTTTTTTTTAATTAGTAATGGCGGTGATCTGCCATTTTTATCGGGACTGCGACATTATGGCAGACACATCGGACACTTTTGACACATTTTTGGGACCATTGGCATGTATACAGTGATCAGTGCTATAAAAATGCACTGATTACTGTAAAAATGTCACTGGCAGGGAAGGGATTAACACTAGGGGGCGATCAAGGGGTTAACTTTTTTCCCTGCTACGTGTTTCTAACTGAAGGGGGAGGGGACTGACTAAAGGAAGTGATGGATCGTGGTTCCTAGCTATTAGGAACACACAATCTGTCACTCCTGACAGAACAGAACAGGGATTTGTGTGTTTACACACACACTTCCGCGTTCTGCCTCTCGTGCCCGTGATCGCTCATGGCTGGTGGTCATCGCGACCTTCGGCCATGAGCATCAGCACCCCCTGTAGTGCTGCGTGTGTGTGCCTGCTATCCCGATCCCACAAGTTGACGGCTCGCGAGATCGTGCCAACCTGCCGCTGTAAAATTACGACGGCTGGTCGGCAATCGGTTAATGAATGAGTAGGGGTACAATGTACCCCATACTCATTCACATGGGGGGGCAGGATCTGGGGGCCCCCTTGTTAAAGATGTTAAAGACCCTTGTTGTTCCAGATTAGGATAAGCCTCCTGCCCGCAGACCCCCACAACCACCGGCCAGGGTTGTGGGGAAAAGGCCCTTGTCATTAACATGGTGACTGATGCCAAACATAACTCATCTACATAAGGTGCAAATAGTGCAATCATAAAAAAGTGACTAGTGCTGAGAATCAGTTAATATACACAATCGTTATGTAAAAATCCAAAGGGATAGGTGCTCTTCAATCATGCGTGACCTCAGTGCTTGAAAAAAATATATACAGTCCTTGGAAAGTAAATACATGCAGTCCAAAAATATATATATATATATATATATATATATATATATATATATATATAAATATAAATGTTCCAAAGTGACAGGTGCTCTTCAATCATTGTAAAAGAGGGGGTGAACTAATGCGCAAAACCAAAATGCACTACAAATAATGACTACAAAGGATGTGAGAAGTCGTCAACATATGTAAGTGTTCCCACACAGATAAAAGGTATTGAAAATAACAATATATAAAGCAAGAAGTGTAGCGCTATATTCAAATGAAATCACATCTGAAAATGTGAAAGTGATGCTGTAGGGGTCTATACATAGGCCGCCTCTACATTAAAAATGTGAATGATTATAACAATTAAAAATTATTTATAAGTGATGACAAAGGGTCTCTTCGAAGGCTCCTGTGAACAATATAATCAATCAATAATGAAGTGTTATCACACACAAAAAATGTTACTACGTCAAAACAGCCCTGAGAAGGGCATAAAACTCAAATATTACTAAAAAAGTAACATAAAGGCCAAGTGATCAAAAAGTGACTAGTGAGGGGGGGCGTGGCCAGCCGGGATAGCAGATGGACGCCTGATTCCACAGCTCTAAAGCCAGGGGAAAAAATCCAACGCCATCGGCTGACAGCGACAATCCATCCACACCCATCCTTGCTCCTCACACTCAGGGGACAAAGATGATGCCTTCAAGGAAGAGATTAACAGACCACAAGCCACAAAAACGTACAGAATTCGCCTACAAGCCGGCGGGCTGGAAAAACCAAGATGGCGCCGGCCAGGCCGCGCCATCCACAGCATACACGGACCTCCCGGATGATCTAACAGACGATCCTCCAGACACAGGTACTGTGGACAACCTCTCCCATGCCCCAGAAGGTGACCCTCTCCTTGGCAGCCCAGCGAAAGCAAAGATGTGGCTGGACGCGATGCCACAGCGGTCGCGGTACCCGCAAATTGAGGCCCAGGCTCCTATCTAGGGAAGAGCTTCGAGTTCGAGTCGAACTCATGCTCGACTCGAACATTGGCTGCTAGCAAGTTCGCCGAACAGCGAACAATTTGGGGTGTTCGCGGCAAAATCGAATGCCGCGGAACACCCTTTAAAAGTCTATGGGAGAAATCAAAAGTGCTAATTTTAAAGTCTTATATGCAAGTTATTGTCATAAAAAGTGTTTGGGGACCTGGGTCCTGCCCCAGGGGACATGGATCAATGCAAAAAAAAGTTTTAAAAATGGCCGTTTTTTCAGGAGCAGTGATTTTAATAATGCTTAAAGTCAAACAATAAAAGTGTAATATCCCTTTAAATTTCGTAGCTGGGGGGTGTCTATAGTATGCCTGTAAAGGGGTGCATGTTTCCTGTGTTTAGAACAGTCTGACAGCAAAATGACATTTCGAAGGAAAAAAAGCCATTTAAAACTACCCGCGGCTATTGCATTGCCGACAATACACATAGAAGTTCATTGATAAAAACGGCATGGGAATTCCCCACGGGGCAACCCCGAACCAAAATTAAAAAAAAAAAAAGACGTGGGAGACCCCCTAAATTCCATACAAGGCCCTTCAGGTCTGGTATGGATATTAAGGGGAACCCCGGCCAAAATTAAAAAAAAAAATGACGTGGGGTTCCCCCTAAATTCCATACCAGACCCTTCAGGTCTGGTATGGATTTTAAGGGGAACCCCGCGCCAAAAAAAAAAAAAAAACGATCTGGAGGTCCCCTTGTTAAAGGGGGCTTCCAGATTCCGATAAGCCCCCCGCCCGCAGACCCCCACAACCACCGGCCAGGGTTGTGGGGATGAGGACAAGGGCCAAGGTGTTTTGGGGGGCTACCCCAAAGCACCCTCCCAATGTTGAGGGCATGTGGCCTGGTACGGTTCATGAGGGGGGGGCGCACTCTCGTCCTCCCCCTCTTTTCCTGCGGCCTGCCAGGTTGCGTGCTCGGATAAGGGTCTGGTATGGATTTTTGGGGGGACCCCACGCCGTTTTTTTTTTTTTTTGGGGCGCTGAGTTCCCCTTAAAATCCATACCAGACCTGAAGGGTCTGGTATGGAATTTAGGGGGAACCCCACGTCATTTTTTTTTAAATTTTGGCCGGGGTTCCCCTTAATATCCATACCAGACCTGAAGGGCCTTGTATGGAATTAAGGGGGTCTCCCACGTCATTTTTTTTTTTTAATTTTGGTTCGGGGTTGCCCTGTGGGGAATACCCATGCCGTTTTTATCAATGAACTTCTATGTGTATTGTCGGCAATGCAATAGCCGCGGTTAGTTTTAAATGGCTTTTTTTCCTTCAAAATGTCATTTTGCTGTCAGACTGTTCTAAACACGGGAAACATGCGCCCCTTTACAGGCATACTATAGACACCCCCCAGGTACAAAATTTAAAGGGATATTACACTTTTATTGTTTGACTTTAAGCATTATTAAAATCACTGCTCCTGAAAAAGCGGCCGTTTTTAAAACTCTTTTTTGCATTGATCCATGTCCCCTGGGGCAGGACCCAGGTCCCCAAACACTTTTTATGACAATAACTTGCATATAAGCCTTTAAAATTAGCACTTTTGATTATTCATGTTCGTGTCCCATAGACTTTAACGGTGTTCGCGTGTTCAAACAAACTTTTTTCCTGTTCGCATGTTCTGATGTGAACCGAACAGGGGGGTGTTCGGCTCATCCCTACTCCTATCCCCTACTCTCTAGACCAGGCCCTACACTCATCCATGTCCTCCTTCCACACCTCAAGCCAGCCTGTCATGGATACAACACTTAAGGATATGCTCATATCCCTGCAGACCTCCCTCATGACAGATCTATCATCCCTCTTTCACAAGATCACCACTGACATCCACACACTGGATGATAGAGTGACAAACGCTGAGAGGGGAATACATGCCTGCACCTCCACAGTGAATGACACCATTGAAGCTTATGAAGCTGTTAGAGAGGTACAGACATGGATGCGCGCCAAGCTGGCCGATTTAGAAGACAGATCTCGCAGGAATAATGTTAAACTGAGGGGGGTACCTGAGTCCATATTACCCGCAGACCTGCCTCGCTATGCAAAGGAACTGATGCACTTAGTTCTCCCTGAGGCTTCACCGCGAGACGTCATTGTGGATAGGATTCATAGAATCGCTAAACCTTCTCATCTAGCTGCCTCGGTCCCCAGAGATGTCCTGATGAGGGTCCACTTTTATCACATCAAAGAAAAACTGCTCATGGGACTCAGGGCTAAATCGCCCTTACCATCTCCCTATACAGGGATCCAACTCTTCCCTGATCTATCAAAATACACCCTCCAAATGAGGCGCCAACTAAATCCGATCACCAAAGGCCTGCAAAATCACAAGCTGCAATACAAATGACGATACCCCGCCCCCATTCTCATTGTACGCAACGGCCAAACCCACGCGATAAGGGAACTAGAAAAAGGCCTGAAACTGCTTCACGCCTGGGGTATAAACCCAGATCCGCCTAACCCTGCTCTACATGACAGAGGTCCATCCTCACCCTGCAGACAACTAGATCAAAACTTTAAATTAAAGTCACCACCTTCCAGAATTAATGAAGCCGATAACAGCTATTATAACTCCCCTGTGCTATGGCTAACTGCTATTCTTGTCTTCTGCTACCCGCGATAATAACTCTTTGTACCCCCAATACAGAGGTTTTTAAGGTGCTCAGCACCCCCTCTGATTTGTTCTCTTTTTTGTTTTTATTTTTCTCAATTTTATTTTGTACGGATATAAACACCACCTACTGTTCCGCAAGTTAAATCAATGGTTCACATCGCAGAACCTTTTCAGAGTTTTCACCGTTCTTTAAATATATCCATGGTCTCTGTTTGACTGTACTTGTCTTGCTACCTAACGTATTGCTCTATTTGCAGTCTCCTAGTCCATCCTCACCTCAGTTCCCTGGCCAGCCAAGAACCTACGGACACTGATCCTTCACTCGGAACTCATCTGACCTAAGCCTCGGATCTCCATAAACCATCCTCCCCACCCCATCGCCTGGAACAGTCATCTCCACACAGCAACGACTAACCGTAAGTGTTGTACACAACACCCACCAACCCCACACTCACAAGATGCCGTTCAACATTCTTTCACTAAACGCCAAGGGGCTTAATCATCCCGCCAAACGACACTCACTATGGAAAACCGTCATGGCTCTCCAAGGTGACATCCTATGCGTCCAGGAAACCCACCTACTAGCCCCCAATACTCTACTATGTAAGAACCGTCACTTTCCACATGTATTCCACGCAACACACTCTAGTAAGACTAGAGGAGTCATGATTGCAATCAAGGATACCATAGACTTTCAACTACTAGAAGTAGTCCCGGACCCTGAAGGTCGTTTCATTATTCTAATCTGCACCATCAATAGAGCAACTTACTCTATAATCAATGTCTATGCCCCGAACTCACACCAAATGAAGTTCTTACACAGACTTATCCGCACAATCAAACCCATACAAAAAGGCCACACAATTCTATGTGGTGACTTCAATCTGGTCCCAGATATATCTATGGACTCCACCTCTTCAGCAAAGAGACGCGACTCACCTCTGAAGTCGTTCATAAACTCCCACAAACTGTATGATGTCTGGCGCTGCCATCATGGCGCCGACCGCGACTTCACTTTTTTTTCTTCTACACACTGCTCTTACTCCAGAATCGACCTGTTTCTAACTGATAAGCATATTTTACAAAAAATATCTAAGTCTGTGATCCACACCGCGACATGGTCGGACCACGCCCCCACCTCAATTACAATCCAAGATCACAACCTTCAGCAGAATACATTTCTCTGGAGACTAAACAACTCCATCATTCAACATGCTAAATACACCCCAGAAATTTCAGAACACATCTCAGAATTTTTCACATTGAATAAAGGCTCGGTACCCGACCCTGCCGTGGTGTGGGGCGCACATAAAGCGTATATGAGGGGGATGCTCATTAAATTGAGCTCTCACCATAAGCGACAGAGGACGCAGCGTGTAGATTAACAGCTCAAATAGCGGACCTAGAAACGAAACACAAATCTAACCCTCAGAATCCACAGACAAACCATCTATTATCCCTCAGACAGGAACTGAAAACCCTTCTCCTCCACTCGCATGAATTCCTTCAAGGGAAATTCAAAGCATCTTCGTATTCCACCTCTAACAAAGCAGGAAAGACATTAGCCCAACGCCTCAAGGGTAGACGCATTAAAACCAGAATAACTCAACTTAATCACCCCCACACTAACACCCCATTGAGTAACCCCCAAGACATTACTGATGCCTTCAGCGTCTACTATGAAGATCTATACAACTTGAAACAAGACCTCTTACCCCCCAACCCACACAAGATGACATTGACCATTTTCTCAGCAAGATACACCTACCCAAACTGTCTGCTGACCAACTGACTACCCTGAACGCACCATTCACTGAACAGAAAATCAAGGCTACTATTGACTCGTTACCTAGTGGTAAAGCACCAGGCCCTGACGGGATAACAGGGGAATACTACAAACAATTTTCCCCTCAACTAGTCTCCCATCTCACGAGCTCTTTAATCACGCTGCCTCCTCTGCTAGCTTCTCGAAATAATACTTAAAAGCGTTAGTTATTACAATCCCAAAACCAGGGAAACAGTCGGATACCCCCCAAAATTTTTGCCCAATCTCTTTACTCAACCTAGACTTAAAAATCTACTCCAAAACCATAGCCACCAGACTACTTGAAATCATGCCCACTATCATACATCAAGACCAAACTGGTTTCACCAAAGGCAGACAATCCTCAGATGCCACCAGAAGAAAGGTTGATCTAATACATCATGCTGAATGCACTGGAACGCCTTCTCTGCTCCTTTCCCTAGATGCAGAGAAGGCGTTCAATAGAGTCCACTGGTCCTACCTAGAAGCGGTCCTCCAAAAATTTGGGTTCCAGGGGCAAATCCTAAAAGCCATCATGGCATTATACTCCAACCCTGAGGCCCAGGTGTTCACAGAGGGCATGCTCTCACGTCCATTCCCCATCACGAACGGCACCCGCCAGGGATGCCCCCTCTCCCCTTTAATATTTAGTATGCTTATGGAACCCCTGGCGGAACACGTGCGTTCCCATCCTAACATCTCGGGTCTGCAAATTAGCCTCTCCCACCACAAAATCAGTCTATTCGCTGATGATGTAATTCTCATTCTTACAGATCCGACTGTTTCCCTGGCAGCAGTACAAAAACTGATTAAATGGTTTAGCTCGGTCTCATATTACAAAGCTAATGTGACCAAATCCTTTATACTAGACATAAACATAAACGTCACCATGAAAAACCTCCTACAACTACAATACCCATTTAAATGGACAGATACTGACATATCCTATTTGGGCATTCAACTCCCGAGAGAAACTAAGAAAATATACTCATGTAACTACCTACCACTCCTCCAGCAAATTCAATCAACCTCACAAAAAAAAAAAAAAAAAAAAAACATGAACTCTCATGGTCAGGCAGACTTGCGGCCTTTAAGATGATATGCCTCCCCCAAATACTATACTATTTCAGGACCCTACCTATACCTCTACCAGTTAGTTTCTTCAAATCTCTCCGAACTATATTCAACAAATTCCTCTGGAATGGAAAAAAACCGAGGAGTGCCCACCACAACCTAATAAAACACAAACTAGTCGGTGGAACAGGCTCTATAGACTTCGTGGACTATTATTTAGCAACAATTCTAGCCCAACTACCCTCCTGGTTCCAAGCACACCGAAACACGCTTTGGGGACAAATTGAGAATTCCTCACTAATGCGACCCAATTTGAAAACTTGGCTACTTAGTACTCCGCTGGGCACCATAATACCAACATCAATATCCCCGACCATGAGAGCATCGGCACACGCTTGGAAAAAATCATTAGCCCTACTGACATACAACCGAATACGCTTCTTGACCAAAATAATTCAACACAGGAGGAGCAGGTCCTACCTAGGAGCGTTAAAGTCGTGAAGCCCTTCCCGGTACCCTTGCAGGATTGGAGGCACCATTAAGCCTACCGCTCAGACGGTAAAAGCCTGTATGACTCACCGCCAACGGCCAGTGAGTCCATCTTTTCTGGTAAGGTAATTTTATTTACATCCCCTCCAGTTGAAAGCAAGAATTTCTATGAAGATCCATCCTTTGCTTAACATGTATTTAGTAGTGTGAGATATGAATATAAGTTTTGGAATCACCTCCACACCTAAATGAACTGTTAACCCCCAGAGATTTTTGAGTCCATTTATTCACACTAGTCACTTTTTGATCACTTGGCCTTTATGTTACTTTTTTAGTAAGATTTGAGTTTTATGCCCTTCTTGGGGCTGTTTTGACGTAGTAACATTTTTTTTTGTGTGATAACACTTCATTATTGATTGATTGATTATATTGTTCACAGGAGCCTTCAAAGAGACCCTTTGTCATCACTTATAGATAATTTTTAATTGTTATTGTTATAATCATTCACATTTTTTATGTATAGACCCCTCCAGCATCACCTTCACATGTTCAGATGTGATTTCATTTGAATATAGCGCTACACTTCTTGCTTTATATTTCTATACACAATTTGTCTAATTGTTAGTGTTGGCTGCTTTGTATATTAGAGTTGGCACAGCAGTTTTTTCCTTTTATTGAAAATAAGAAGGTATGTGGCGCTAACTAGAATAAAATACAAGTGAATGAATATACAACACACAAGCTGTCAATAACTGACAGGAATGTGTTCCAACATGGAAAATGGACTCACTATATGTGGCAAATCTTCAATAAAGGAATATAAAGTGCTAGACATTATAAAGTGCAAAGTACTTACATAAGATGCAAGTAAGTAAAACTGACCTCTAAATGCTGTCAGCAAATGACAAGAATGTGCTGCAACAGTGAAATCAACTCACTGTGTGTAACAATTCCTCAGTGAAGCAAAGGTGCTAATAATATAAGGTGCTAAGCAATATAAAGTGCAATATAATTAAATATAGTGCAAAAAAATAACAGATGTGATAACGAACTCTAATAACGACAAATCTCCATATAACAGTTCATAAATAGAAAGTGCATGTGAAACAAAATCGATTGGTGTCCACTTCATCCAATAGCTATCACGATCTGAAGTGCGACACTCATTTCCTCCAGCCTCTCACCGCTAATGAAGACCCCTATGGGTCAAATCGAGGTTTAATATGAAGTAGAAGCAGGATCCCCACAATCAATCGACCTCCAGCGATCGCCACAGCAATAGCGGTATTTTTGGAACATGGCTTCAGACTCCAGGCCCATCAGATGCAGTGAGGGCATGCAATAAAGAGGGATGGCTCCACGGTGCAGTAATTTGTAAAAAATGTATTCAAAAACAGCAACTTACATTTAAAATCTCAGCAATCCGGCTATGATAAGAGTACTTCTGGTCTCGTCCGCGACCTGAAATTATGACACCTGGCTCCTCCCTGGCTCTTCAATCATATATCCTTTCTGCTGGTGCTCCTTATAGTTCCCCTAGAGTTAATGCACTCACCAGAAATGCTCAACCCCTCAAAGGGGTATTGTGCATTCACAGTATTTGCCACTGTGCAGCATAAAGATCCACAGCTTAGTTTGCTCTTAATATGTGTTCACCCTTGCCTCCCACATGTAGAAGAAAGATACTCCCATAGTATAATACCATTTGAAAAGGGTTTATTTGTTCCAAACAATAAACACATACTCATATTTGCTCTTGTATGTTAAAGCTTTTTTGAAAAAACAGGAAGCCGGGACAATCCACGATCCGCAGCTTCAGACCGCAAGTGACGCAAAGACACTAGAAGCTCCGACCCTATATAATTTTGGGATGAGCAAAAGTTTGGCGAACACCCAAATTTGCAGGGCACTCAGCGGGATGTTCGCCTGCCGAGCACCCCACAATGCACAGCTGCACAGTGCATTCTAAGACCTGATTGGGCAGAGCTTTGTCCAATCAGGGCACGGTAAATAGCTGGTAGTTAAGGAGCAGGGCCAGGAAGCCAGCCCCCTAGTCCTTAACAACAGATGATTTATTAGCTGTTAACGCTGTCAGCTGAATGAAAAAAAAAAACATTGGAATTGAAAAACGTGAAAAATAAAATGGAGTGGGGTCCCCCCAATCCATATCAGGCCCTTCGGGGGAACCCCATGCCAAAATGTAAAAAAAAGGGAAATGGGGAAGCGAGCCTCCCCAACCACGTGTCCTTAACATGGGGGGGTGCTCTGCCCCCCCCACCCCAAAGGACCTTGTCTCCATGTTGATTGGGACAAGGGCATCTTCCCCACAACCCTGGCCGGTGGTTGTGGGAGTCTATGGGCAGGGGGCTTATCAGAATCTGGAACAACAAGGGTCTTTAACATCTTTAACAAGGGGGCCCCCAGATCCCGCCCCCCATGTGAATGAGTATTGGGTACATAGTACCCCTACCCATTCATTAACTGGTTGCTGCCCACCAACCATCAAATGACAGTGGGGTGGCTCTTGTTCTGGGATGGCGCCATATGACGGCATCCCAGAACGGCCATACTCATGCGCCCACGGGGGGAGCGCAGCATGGTTATTGCTAGGACACGGCGCGACCCCAGTCTCTGTAAAGAACCGTGTCTGCGGCTCTTTAACCATGTAATCAGCTGTGTCCAATGTAAACAAGGAAGTGCCAGTAATCAGCGCTCCTCGCCTCACACTGACAGAGTGTGTGGTGAGGAGAGCCGATCAGTGGCATCTCCATGCAGGGGGACATGTAGGAATGTAATCAGGGCACTGATCATCAGTGCCCTGATTACAGTATAGTAAAACAGTGTCACCATACAGTGCCCACACCAGTTCCCACCAATGCCAGCAATCAGTGCCCACCAGTAGCAGCAATCAGTGCCCACAAGTGCCACCAATCAGTGCCCATTAGAGATGCCAGTCAGTGCTTTCAATCAGTGCCACCTATCAGTGCTGCCCATCAATGCCCATCACTGCTGTCGATCAATGCCCATCAGTGTCACCCATCTTTGCCGCCCATCAATGCCCATAAGTGCCCATCAGTACCGCCTATCCATGCTGCCTATCCGTGCTGCCTATCAGTGCCCACCAGTGCTGCCTATCAGTGCCCATCAGTGCCACCTAACAGTACCCATCAGTGCCACCTATCAGTGCTGCCCATCAATGCCCATCACTGCTGTCGATCAATGCCCATCAGTGTCACCCATCTTTGCCGCCCATCAATGCCCATAAGTGCCCATCAGTACCGCCTATCCATGCTGCCTATCCGTGCTGCCTATCAGTGCCCACCAGTGCTGCCTATCAGTGCCCATCAGTGCCCATCAGTGCCACCTAACAGTGCCCATCAGTGCCACCTATCAGTGCCACATATCAGTGCCACCTATCAGTGCCCATAAGTGCGACATATTAGTGCCTCCTCCTCAGTGCCACCTCATCAGTGCCCATAAGTGCCGCCTCATCAGTGCCTATAAGTGCCATCTCATCACTGCACACCAGTTCAGCCTATCAGTGCCCATCAGTGCTGCCTCATCAGCGCACATCAGTGAAGGCAAAAAATTACTTAGTTGCTAAATTTACTGACAGAAAAAAGTAAAAAAAAATATTTTTCTAAATTTTTGGTCTTTTTTTTGTAAAAAATAAAATATCCAGCAGTGATTAAATACCACCAAAAGAAAGCTCTATTTGTGTGAAGAAAATGATAAAACATTTGTTTGGGTACAGTGTAGCATGACCGCGCAAATGACATTCAAAGTGCGACAGCTTTGAAAGCTGAAAAATGGCTTGGGCACGAAGGGGGTGTAAATGCCTTGGTAGGCAAGTGCTTAAAGAAATGTAAAAAATTAATAAAAAAAACCACACTGTTTTTTGACAATTCCTTTATTAAAAAATAAAAAAATTTGTCCCTGATGTAAATCAAACGTCAATCACGCTGCATCCTAAAAGTAAAAAACGCTCCCGCCGGCATGAAGGCTGACGACTGTGGCTAAGCTAAATATAGGTATCTTGCGAGCCACAGATGGACTAATGCCTCTAAGGAGTAAACTATTTAAGCTGCAAGCACTGAACCACGTTTCATTGCGTGTAAATAGATATAAAATAGTAAATGTGCCCGCGCTAGTATAGTGTCACATATAAAATATATAAAAAAATACTTTCACATATAAAACACATATAATGTGATAAATAAAACCATACAGGTAAAATATAATGCAAATAACTATAAATGATAAACCACCAAGTGCATATAAAGGTGAAATCGTGGTAATAACTAATAAAAGTGCAACGTGCTGAAATATAAATATCAAAACACTTTCCAGTGACAAATGAGTGTATATCCCAATTATTAAATACAAATCACAAAAAACGTGAATAAATAGTGTCCATAAAATGAGTATACATCATGCTTCTTCTGATGGGTGTATAAATCACAACACGTGAAAACTGTGCTCTCCCGTGACACCCCACATGTGCTTGCGCTCACCTTCAGTCGTGTGACACAGTAATTAAACGGTGTCAAAATAAGCATTGGGGCCACTGCTAGGCTCGCTCAGGATACAATGATGCAAAGACACTCCTCTCAGGTGAAACTGCTAGGCTCACTCAGGTTACAATGATGCAAAAACACTCCTCTCAGGTAAAACCAAGATCCAAAATCATAGAAGAAACAAACAGAGGGACTCCATAGTGCAATATAGCCAGGACATTTATTAAAAGAATAAATCCCTCCAAGAGGGTACTCACATTAGATGGGTGCTAGAGTGCACCAGACTGTACAGGTAAAATAATAAGCAGCTGATCGTATGGCGTGCAGTATGGCATGTGCATTCCTCCTCCTCTGCTGACAGCTCCGTCCTACCCCTCCCCGACGCGTATTCAGCACAGGGGTTTCGTGCCTTCCTCTGGGGGATAACATTGGACGGATGCACAGTGTGAGATATATATGCTGTTGGCGGCCATTTTGCCGAGGACCGCCGTATTAAGAGACAAATCACTAAAGCGGACATTTTGCCTGTGCCCACCAGTCTATACTGTGACTCCAATACTGTGTAGTGATTGGAAAGTGAAACCTAATCACATATCGCCTATCATCCAATCGGATTGTGTCGGCGGCCATTTTGCCTAGGCCCGAGGACAGCTCTAGTGATGGGCTACACCTATAATGTGACTCCAATACTGTGTAATGATTGGAAAGTGAAACCTAATCACATATCGCCTATCATCCAATCGGATTGTGTCGGCGGCCATTTTGCCTAGGCCCGATGTTAAGTAGGGACTTTGACTTAACATGTTTCCTCAGTAATTTCTAATGATATAAGAGTTAGCCTTAGATTATTGTACCTTTTAGATGGTTTTCATACAAATCGAGTTTTACGTGGGTTTTTACACATTATTTTAATAGTACCGTTATTGATAATGTCTTATTAATTTATTTGGGCGTTTTTAGTAATAAAATATATACTTTTATATAATATAATATACAACTGATTTGACAGGAAGATTTGGGATTAATTATATATTTATATTTATATTTTAACCTATTCTAATTAATTATACTCCAATATGGGGATCTGATACGTGGATGTCTTTTATGATCCATTGATTTTCAGGAGTCTCTGAGGGGGAGAATTTGATGTAATTTATTATTCGTTTTAATAAAGATGACATATTAGGGTTTTTTTTTTTATCTATAATGTTTAAAGTTAGATGAAGTGCGGTGTGGCATGGCTCCTATATGTACAGCTTTATCCTGATTTATCTATACACATTATGTCACTACACTACAATTAATGAAGACCACTCTATTTATTACTATTATTTTTATAAATTTTCAGGAAGCTGGTAATTGCTGTCACTTGATGATAACTATTGTTGTTTACCTTAAGGTGTAGCCCATCACTAGAGCTGTCCTCGGGCCTAGGCAAAATGGCCGCCGACACAATCCGATTGGATGATAGGCGATATGTGATTAGGTTTCACTTTCCAATCATTACACAGTATTGGAGTCACATTATAGGTGTAGCCCATCACTAGAGCTGTCCTCGGGCCTAGGCAAAATGGCCGCCGACACAATCCGATTGGATGATAGGCGATATGTGATTAGGTTTCACTTTCCAATCATTACACAGTATTGGAGTCACATTATAGGTGTAGCCCATCACTAGAGCTGTCCTCGGGCCTAGGCAAAATGGCCGCCGACACAATCCGATTGGATGATAGGCGATATGTGATTAGGTTTCACTTTCCAATCACTACACAGTATTGGAGTCACAGTATAGACTGGTGGGCACAGGCAAAATGTCCGCTTTAGTGATTCGTCTCTTAATACGGCGGTCCTCGGCAAAATGGCCGCCGACAGCATATATATCTCACACTGTGCATCCGTCCAATGTTATCCCCCAGAGGAAGGCACGAAACCCCCCTGTGCCGAATACGCGTCGGGGAGGGGTAGGACGGAGCTGTCAGCAGAGGAGGAGGATTGCACATGCCATACCGCACGCCATATGATCAGCTGCTTATTATTTTACCTGTACAGTCTGGTGCACTCTAGCACCCATCTAATGTGAGTACCCTCTTGGAGGGCTTTATTCTTTTAATAAATGTCCTGGCTATATTGCACTATGGAGTCCCTCTGTTTGTTTCTTCTATGATTTTGGATCTTGGTTTTACCTGAGAGGAGTGTTTTTGCATCATTGTAACCTGAGTGAGCCTAGCAGTTTCACCTGAGAGGAGTGTCTTTGCATCATTGTATCCTGAGTGAGCCTAGCAGTGGCCCCAATGCTTATTTTGGCACCGTTTAATTACTGTGTCACACGACTGAAGGTGAGCGCAAGCACATGTGGGGTGTCACGGGAGAGCACAGTTTTCACGTGTTGTGATTTATACACCCATCAGAAGAAGCATGATGTATACTCATTTTATGGACACTATTTATTCACGTTTTTTATGATTTGTATTTAATAATTGGGATATACACTCATTTGTCACTGGAAAGTGTTTTGATATTTATATTTCAGCATGTTGCACTTTTATTAGTTACTACCACGATTGCACCTTTATATGCACTTGGTGGTTTATCATTTATAGTTATTTGCATTATATTTTACCTGTATGGTTTTATTTATCACATTATATGTGTTTTATATGTGAAAGTATTTTTTTATATATTATATATTTTATATGTGACACTATACTAGCGCGGGCACATTTACTATTTTATGACTGTGGCTAAGCTGTTTGACAGTTCTTATATAGCTAAGGGGTGGGCCACCTGGCTACATCACCTGGTGTGGACTGTGGTGGGGGGACCCCACGCCATTTTCTTCTTCTTTTTTTTTAACCTGCAATTTTCTTTTCATTCAGCTGTCAGCAGAAAAGCCCATTGACATCTGATGACTCATTGGTTGTAAAGGATACCGCAGCCAGCTTCCCAGCCGCATACCCTATTAACCAGCTTATACTGTGTCCTGATTGGGCAAAGCTTTGCCAAATTAGGGGTGCAAAATGCACTGTGCAGCGTACAGTGCATTGCAGGGCATTCAGTGGGGCGAACACCTGCCACAGCCACTGCAAATTTGGGTGTTGAAACAGGAGCAGCAGGCAGAAGCAGAATCTAGGGTCCAGCCAGAGGTCAGGGCAGGTAGCAGTCAGGAATAGTCGGGAGCAAGCCGGGTCAAGATCAGATGTCGAACACAGGATACAGGAGCACACAGAACGCTGTAGACCAAACAGCAATTAGCCAGTGCACAAGCTCAGTTTAAATAGGCATACGCACGTCTGTGCACATCTGCTTGGTCCATTCTCGGCCAGCGCATACGTGTGCTCCTTAAGGCTGGGTTCACACTGGTCCGACAAACGCTCTGACATTGGGAGCTCATGTCGCATGACGTGTGAAATTCAATGTTTCCCTATGGGAGCTGTCCTAACTGGTCTGACACAAGGCAGGCAGCTACAGTATTTACAGTTAGTGTAGTGCGTCCTCTGCACAGTGTGCACCTAAAGCTAACTGAAGAAAATTGCTGTTGTTCTGATCCTATTAATACCACAGGCAGGCAGCTGCAGTATTTACAGTTAGTGTACTGTGTCCCCTGCACAGTGTGTAACTAAAGCTACCTGAAGAAATTTGCTGGTGTTCTTCTGATCCTATTAGTACCACAGGCAGGCAGCTGCAGTATTTACAGTTAGTGTAGTGCGTCCTCTGCACAGTGTGCACCTAAAGCTACCTGAAGACAATTGCTTTTGTTCTGATCCAATTAAAAAAACAGGCAGGCAGCTGCAGTATTTACAGTTAGTGTACTGTGTCCTCTGCACAGTGTGCACCTAAAGCTACCTGAAGAAAATTGCTGGTGTTCTTCTGATCCTATTAGTACCACAGGCAGGCAGCTGTAGTATTTACAGTTAGTGTAGTGCGTCCTCTGCACAGTGTGCACCTAAAGCTACCTGAAGACAATTGCTGTTGTTCTGATCAATCCTATTAATACCACAGGCAGGCAGCTGCAGTATTTACAATTAGTGTACTGTGTCCTCTGCAAAGTGTGCACCTAAAGCTACCTGAAGAAAATTGCAGAAAATTTTTCTGATCCTATTAGTACCACAGGCAGACAGCTGCAGTATTTACAGTTAGTGTAGTGCGTCCTCTGCACAGTGTGCACCTAAAGCTACCTGAAGACAATTGCTGTTGTTCTTATCCTATTAATACCAGAGGCAGGCAGCTGCAGTATTTACAGTTAGTGTACTGTGTCCTCTGCACAGTGTGCACCTAAAGCTACCTGAAGAAAATTGGTGGTGTTCTTCTGATCCTATTATTACCACAGGCAAGCAGCTTCAGTATTTACAGTTAGTGTGCTGTGTCCTCTGCACGGTGTGCAACTAAAGCTACTTGAAGACAATTGCTGTTGTTCTGATCCTATTAATACCACAGGCAGACAGCTGAAGTATTTACAGTTAGTGTACTGTGTCCTCTGCACAGTGTGCACCTAAAGCTACCTGAAGAAAACTGCGGGCGTTCTTCTGATCCTATTAGTACCACAGGCAGGCAGCTGCAGTATTTACAGTTAGTGTAGTGTGTCCTTTGCACAGTGTGCACCTAAAGCTACCTGAAGACAATTGGTGTTGTTCTGATCCTATTAATACCACAGGCAGGCAGCTGCAGTATTTACAGTTAGTGTACTGTGTCCTCTGCACAGTGTGCAACTAAAGCTACCTGAAGAAAATTGGTGGTGTTCTTCTGATCCTATTAGTACCACAGGCAGGCAGCTACAGTATTTACAGTTAGTGTATTGTGTCCTCTGCACAGTATGCACCTAAAGCTACTTGAAGACAATTGCTGTTGTTCTGATCCTATTAATACCACAGGCAGGCAGCTAGAGTATTTACAGTTAGTGTACTGTGTCCTCTGCACAGTGTGCACCTAAAGCTATCTGAAGAAAATTGGTGGTGTTCTTCTGATCCTATTAGTACCACAGGCAGGCAGCTGCAGTATTTACAGTTAGTGTACTGCGTCTTCTGCACAGTGTGCACCTAAAGCTACCTGAAGAAAATTGCTGTTGTTCTGATCCTATTAATACCACAGGCAGGCAGCTGCAGTATTTACAGTTAGTTTACTGTGTCCTCTGCACAGTGTGCACCTAAAGCTACCTGAAGAAAATTGCTGGTGTTCTTCTGATCCTATTAGTACCACAGGCAGGCAGCTGTAGTATTTACAGTTAGTGTAGTGCATCCTCTGCACAGTGTGCACCTAAAGCTACCTGAAGAAAATTGCTGTTGTTCTGATCCTATTAATACCATAGGCAGGCAGCTGAAGTATTTACAGTTAGTGTAGTCCGTCCTATGCACAGTGTGCACCTAAAGCTATCTAAAGAAAATTGCTGGTGTTCTGATCCAATTAAAAAAACAGGCAGGCAGCTGCAGTATTTACAGTTAGTGTACTGTGTCCTCTGCACAGTGTGCACCTAAAGCTACCTGAAGAAAATTGCTGGTGTTCTTCTGATCCTATTAGTACCACAGGCAGGCAGCTGGAGTATTTACAGTTAGTGTAGTGCGTCCTCTGCACAGTGTGCACCTAAAGCTACCTGAAGACAATTGCTGTTGTTCTGATCGATCCTATTTAATACCACAGGCAGGCAGCTGCAGTATTTACAATTAGTGTACTGTGTCCTCTGCACAGTGTGCACCTAAAGCTACCTGAAGAAAATTGCAGAACATTTTTCTGATCCTATTAGTACCACAGGCAGGCAGCTGCAGTATTTACAGTTAGTGTAGTGCGTCGTGTGCACCTAATGCTACCTGAAGACAATTGCTGTTGTTCTTATCCTATTAATACCACAATCAGACAGCTGAGGTATTTACAGTTAGTGTACTGTGTCTATTGCACAGTGTGCACCTAAAGCTACCTGAAGAAAACTGCTGGTGTTCTTCTGATCCTATTAGTACCACAGGCAGGCATCTGCAGTATTTACAGTTAGTGTAGTGCGTCCTTTGCACAGTTTGCACCTAAAGCTACCTGAAGACAATTGTTGTTTTTCTGATCCTGTTAATACCACAGGCAGGCAGCTGCAGTATTTAGAATTAGTGTACTGTGTCCTCTGCACAGTGTGCACCTAAAGCTACCTGAAGAAAATTGGTGGTGGTCTTCTGATCCTATTAGTACCACAAGCAGGCAGCTGCAGTATTTACAGTTAGTGTATTGTGTCCTCTGCACAGTATGCACCTAAAGCTACTTGAAGACAATTGCTGTTGTTCTGATCCTATTAGTACCACAGGCAGGCAGCTGCATTATTTACAGTTAGTGTATTGTGTGCTCTGCACAGTATGCACCTAAAGCTGAAACAAGAACATTTATGTTGGGACTTTATATGAGACCATGACCATCCAGTAAACAGGTCTCCATCCCTATGTATATGAGAAAGAAAGGGGAAAACAAGGGGAAAGGGGACAATTGGGACTTTATATGAAACACGACACTAGGGCAGGCTGAGGTAGATGCATCTACCATGGGCATTTTAGTGTTTTAGTGATCAGCTTGATTTTAATACAATATTGATTATGTATACACATGTTGGGTGTAATGTTGATGATACTGTAACTTACCTTGTGCTACAGTGTTTAACATGTTACTATGTTACTATAATATGTTTTATTGTCATGTTTTACTTATTCTGTACCAGATCCATTGATTATATGTGAGTATCATCTATTGCACTTTGTTTTCATGTGGTATCAATAAATCTAACATTTTTTCTACACTTGATGACTCAGCCTGCCCTAGTGTCGTGTTTCATATAAAGTCCCAATTGTCCCCTTTCCCCTTGTTTTCCCCTTTCTTTCTCATGCACCTAAAGCTACATGAAGACAATTGCTGTTGTTCTGATCCTATTAATACCACAGACAGGCAGCTAAAGTATTTACAGTTAGTGTACTGTGTCCTCTGCACAGTGTGCACCTAAAGCTACCCAAAGAAAATTGGTGGTGTTCTTCTGATCCTATTAGTACCACAGGCAAGCAGCCGCAGTATTTACAGTTAGTGTATTGTGTCCTCTGCACAGTATGCACCTAAAGCTACCTGAAGACAATTGCTGTTGTTCTGATCCTATTAATACCACAGGCAGGCAGCTAGAGTATTTACAGTTGGTGTACTGTGTCCTCTGCACAGTGTGCACCTAAAGCTATCTGAAGAAAATTGGTGGTGTTCTTCTGATCTTGTTAGTACCATAGGCAGGCAGCTTCAGTATTTACAGTTAGTGTACTGTGTCCTCTGCACAGTGTGCACCTAAAGCTACCTGAAGAAAATTAGTGGTGTTCTTCTGATCCAATTAGTACCACAGGCAGGCAGTTACAGTATTAACAGTTAGCATACTGTGTCCTCTGCACAGTGTGCACCTAAAGCGACCTGAAGACAATTGTTGTTGTTCTGATCCTATTAATACCACAATCAGGCAGCTGCAGTATTTACAGTTAGTGTACTGTGGCCTCTGCACAGTGTGCACCTAAAGCTACCTTAAGAAAATTGCTGGTGTTCTTCTGATCCTATTAGTACCACAGGCAGACAGCTGTAGCATTTACAGTTAGTGTAGTGCGTCCTCTGCACAGTGTGCTCCTAAAGCTACCTGAAGACAATTGCTGTTGTTCTGATCCATCCTATTAATACCACAGGCAGGCAGCTGCAGTTTTACAATTAGTGTACTGTGTTCTCTGCACAGTGTGCACCTAAAGCTACCTGAAGAGAATTGCAGAACATTTTTCTGATCCTATTAGTACCACAGGCAGGCATCTGCAGTATTTACAGTTAGTGTAGTGCGTCCTTTGCACAGTGTGCACCTAAAGCTACCTGAAGACAATTGTTGTTGTTCTGATCCTGTTAATACCACAGGCAGGCAGCTGCAGTATTTAGAATTAGTGTACTGTGTCCTCTGCACAGTGTGCACCTAAAGCTATCTGAAGAAAATTGGTGGTGGTCTTCTGATCCTATTAGTACCACAGGCAGGCAGCTGCAGTATTTACAGTTAGTGTATTGTGTGCTCTGCACCGTATGCACCTAAAGCTGAAACAAGAAAATTTATGTTGGGACTTTATATGAGACCATGACCATCCAGTACACAGGTCTCCATCCCTATGTATATGAGAAAGAAAGGGGAAAACAAGGGGAAAGGGGACAATTGGGACTTTATATGAAACACGACACTAGGGCAGGCTGAAGTAGATGCATCTACCATGGGCATTTTAGTGTTTTAGTCATCAGCTTGATTTTAATACAATATTGATTATGTATACACATGTTGGGTGTAATGTTGATGATACTGTAACTTACCTTGTGCTACAGTGTTTAACATGTTACTATGTTACTATAATATGTTTTATTGTCATGTTTTACTTATTCTGTACCAGATCCATTGATTATATGCGAGTATCATCTATTGCACTTTGTTTTCATGTGGTATCAATAAATCTAACATTTTTTCTACACTTGATGACTCAGCCTGCCCTAGTGTCGTGTTTCATATAAAGTCCCAATTGTCCCCTTTCCCCTTGTTTTCCCCTTTCTTTCTCATGCACCTAAAGCTACCTGAAGACAATTGCTGTTGTTCTGATCCTATTAATACCACAATCAGGCAGCTGCAGTATTTACAGTTAGTGTACTGTGGCCTCTGCACAGTGTGCACCTAAAGCTACCTGAAGAAAATTGCTGGTATTCTTCTGATCCTATTAGTACCACAGACAGGCAACTAGAGTATTTACAGTTAGTGTACTGTTTCCTCTGCACAGTGTGCACCTAAAGCTACCTGAAGAAAATTGCTGGTATTCTTCTGATCCTATTAGTACCACAGGCAGGCAGCCGCAGTATTTACAGTTAGTGTATTGTGTCCTCTGCACAGTATGCACCTAAAGCTACCTGAAGTCAATTGCTGTTGTTCTGATCTTATTAATACCACAGGCAGGCAGCTAGAGTATTTACAGTTGGTGTACTGTGTCCTCTGCACAGTGTGCACCTAAAGCTATCTGAAGAAAATTGGTGGTGTTCTTCTGATCTTGTTAGTACCACAGGCAGGCAGCTTCAGTATTTACAGTTAGTGTACTGTGTCCTCTGCACAGTGTGTACCTAAAGCTACCTGAAGAAAATTAGTGGTGTTCTTCTGATCCAATTAGTACCACAGGCATTCAGTTACAGTATTAACAGTTAGTGTACTGTGTCCTCTGCACAGTGTGCACCTAAAGCGACCTGAAGACAATTGTTGTTGTTCTGATCCTATTAATACCACAATCAGGCAGCTGCAGTATTTACAGTTAGTGTACTGTGGCCTCTGCACAGTGTGCACCTAAAGCTACCTGAACAAAATTGGCAGTGTTCTTCTGATCCTATTAGTACCACAGGCAGGCAGCTGCAGTATTTACAGTTAGTGTACTGCATCCTCTGCACAGTGTGCACCTAAAGCTACCTGAAGATTTATTTACAGTTAGTGTAATGTGTCCTCCTCACTGTGTGCACCTAAAGCTACCTGAAGAAAACTGCTTGTTTTCTTCTGATCCTATTAGTACCACAGGCAGGCAGCTGCAGTATTTACAGTTAGTGCATTGTATCCTCTGCACAGTATGCACCTAAAGCTACCTGAAGACAATTGCTGTTGTTTTGATCCTATTAATACCACAGGCAGGCAGCTGCAGTATTTACAGTTAGTTTACTGTGTCCTCTGCACAGTGTGCACCTAAAGCTACCTTAAGAAAATTGATGGTGTTCTTCTGATCCTATTAGTACTACAGGCAGGCAGCTGCAGTATTTACAGTTAGTGTATTGTATCCTCTGCACAGTATGCACCTAAAGCTACCTGAAGACACTTGCTGTTGTCCTGATCCTATTAATTCCACAGACAGGCAGCTGCAGTATTTACAGTTAGTGTACTGTGTCCTCTGCACAGTGTGCACCTAAAGCTACCTGAAGACAATTGCTGTTGTTCTGATCCTATTAATACCACAGTGTCAGGTCACCTAAAGGCTGGGTGACAGATGTACACCGTTGGGATCAGGAGTGCACCGCAAGGTAGTGGACCCTACGGCTGACTGCTGCGGATTGAACCCTGGGAGGTTCAGGAAGCAGGTCTACTGGATCACTGACACAGATCCCACTGGGAGCTAGAGCATAGATTCCCCAGGGCGCGGAGTCTAAGAGCCAGCAGGTGTTCACCAGAGCCTTTAATGGTAAGGATGGACTCCGCTGCAGTCTTGCTCCAGGTCGCCGCCCCCAGGGTCTCACAGCTCACGCTCACGGTAGACTACAGTAGAAGAGGAAGGAAGCAGCAGGGAAAGTAAGGGACAAGCCAAGGTCGGGGCCACAAGCAGACAAGGACAACAGAGTACACGCCAAGGTTCAGGGTCACTGGCAAACAGGGATGGTCGGGAACACGCCAAAGGTCAGGGTCACAAGCTGACAGGAATAGTTAAGAACAGGCCAAAGTCGGTAACAGGAATCATGTAGGAAACACAGCAAGTACACACAGAGGCTAACACACAATGGTTGATCAGCACTGCTGGCTTGCAGTGCACAGGTTAATATAGGGTTCCCTGATAGGGCCTGGGGTGGGGCCATGCTTAGAGGAGAGGTTGCAAAAGCAGTCAGGTGAGGGTCAGCTGGTCTCTAGAGATGAACACATGGAGACAGGTATGCTGATCGACAAACTCTATTGCATAACCATGACAGTACCCCACCTCTTAAGACCTCCCCCTCCCCCGCCTGTGCCCAGGCTTAAAGGGAAACTCCAGATGGAACCTCCTCAATAGACGAGGAGCAAAGACCTCAGATGCAGTGATCCAAGACCTCTCCTCAGGACCAAACCCTTTCCAATGTATGAGGTACTGAAGAATGTCTTTACAGAGCCGGGAATCCAAAACTTGACTAACCTCGTACTTTAGATTATTCTCAGAGGCCGGAACCGAGGTAAGGAGAGGACGAAAGGACTTATTGAGGACTAAAGGCTTTTTAGAAATGGCTAAGGGCCCGAGAAGACCATCAGAAGTCTGAGCAGGGTCCCCCAGACCCTTAAAGATGTGCTGGACATCCAACACAGGACCATCAGACTGGGTAGAGGTCAGTGGATCCCTGAGGCCAGGTTGGTTAAAAGGTGACGTGTCACAAGAGTTAAGCTGGATAGCTGGAACACAAACAGAATGCAGAGAGCCCTGAACAAAAGATTGAAAACCCCACCTGGCCGAATGAGGCAGTCTATCCATGGATTGAGCCTCTTAAACAGGTTTGAATGGACGAAGTAGCAGTAGGGTGAGGCCAGGTTACAGAAGGTCCTGAACAAGAAGCAGGAAGCTCACTGGGCATAGGCTGGACAGGTGCAGAGGCTGACTGAACAGCATTGCCAGGTGCAGCGACCACCAGAATTGCATTGCAGGGCATAGCGACTGTGGAACTGGTGGACGAGTCAGCCTGGGTGTGTGTCCAAGGGGGTCCAGGGACAGGCAAAGGGAAATGGCCATGCAAACTGGAGTGACTGATCGGCTCAGGTTCACAGGTAGGCTCCTCATCCAGAGTGCCACACGACCCAGAGAGTGCCTCAGGCCGAATATTGCAGGAGACATTCCAGAAATCACTATACACAGTGGGAAGAGCAGAAGATACTGGGATGGTGGCAACAGGAGGATTCTCTTTTGGGGTAACCTTGAGTAGGCAGGAGGAGGAACAGGAGGAACCCCAAGTCAAGATCTGTCCAGCAGTCCAGTCAACATGTGGAGAATGGAGCCGTAACCAAGGAAGACCTAATATGATAGGAGACGAAGCCTTAGGTAATAAAATAAAAACAAAAAAAACGCGCTATAAAGTATTAAAAGTGTATAGTCCTAAACAGAAAAAAGTCCAACAATCATAAGTGAGTGACGTGAAATTCCTCAAAACTTCTAGGGACCATTGAGTTTTTGATGTAGGTCCCAAGGTAGGCTATATCCCATTGGGTATGGGTTTCAGGAATCATAAGATTTTTCAATCTCATGAAAAGCCCACCCAGATCATTCTCATCCTCTTTGTAAACCTCAAAGACACCATCAGTATTGACTACTTTTTGGGCTCTGAATTCAAAAATATCCATGCCAAAAAAAACTCAAAACAGACCCAAACCAGCTGCAGTGATATACCAGTGGATATAAATTAGAAAATACAAAAACTGCGCTTGGAAAAATAAAAATAAAAATAAAATGAAAAGCTGCGGTTATAAGTGAGGCACACCAATACAGAAATAAAAACAAAAAAAACGCACTATAAATTATTAAAAGTGTATAGTCCTAAACAGAAAAAAGTCCAACAATCATAAGTGAGTGACGTGAAATTCCTCAATAGTTCATATATTGTAGGGTGAAAATTCAGATGAACACATCTATAAGGTGAAGCGCTTACCAGAAGTAAGCCAAAACCGGGTGAGTGGCTTGAACCCAGCCTGGGCCTTTAGAGAGCTATCCCAGTGGAGCAGGATAGGTCACACTCGTACCGTGTATTCAGATCCACCAAGGATTATCCAAAAATATATAGCAAAAACATAGCATAATGCTGATAACATAAAAAATTCAAAAGAAAAAAGGGAAAAATAGTGCAACACTACACAAAACAAAAATCATATATATTCATAAAACCATCCAGTGTTCTATACACACACAGGATCGTTATGTGAGTGCCATGCAATCATGCAATAAAGTGTAATTTCCCTGAATGAAAAAATATATAATAACCCTTACAAATAATCTGCTTACCAGATATTAAAGGCAGTGAGCATATAAACATCACCAAGATAAACGGTATGGAAAGAAATCCCACTAGGTGCAGCAAGCCACATGTAAAACCTGCTTACCAGATGTCAAACTAATGTGAGCAGATTCCACACAGCAGAGGTCTAAACACCATAGGAGTGACAAAGGGTATGACGTTCCAGCGAACCTTGTGAAAATCCTGCTTACCAGATGTCAAATATGAGAGAGCAGATTGACAACAAACACAGACCGAACTCCGGCAGGAACAGCGTGCGTACGTCCTGGCAATCTTGACCCGAGCTCAGCAGTGCATATTATATAAAAAAAGTAGCCAATAGTGTGATACTGTATGAAACTGGGGTTTATTAAATTAAAATAACACTTACAATAAAAACGAAGGTATGGGATGGTGATGGCCATGAGCTTCAACAGTTCCTGTCCTCTCTCAACATAAACAATCGTGGAATTCATCTTAATTTTGAAATGAGTCAAACCCAGATTCATTTCTTGGACCTCACTTTGACTATGGAGGGTGGGATCTTGTCCACATCCACCTTCTTTAAGGAATGTGATCGTAATTCCTACATCTCATTAGAAAGCTGCCAATATAGACCCTGGATAAATTCAATACCTAAAAGCCAGTATATGAGAGTACGTAGGAATTGTTCAGATCCTGATAAATTTTTATTACAGAGCAACATTCTTACTGAGAGGTTCCTTAAAAAAAGGATATACCAGTGAGAATTTGTTGCCTGTTTTAAGGGATGTGCAGGAGATGGATAGGGAACTCCTATTGAGAGACAAACCACAGACAAGGAGTTCTGGTCACAATTTAGGAGTACCCTTTATTACCACCTATTCCCTTCAACACAAGGAAGTAAAGCAACTAGTTTCTAAGCATTGGCATATTGTTACCAATGATAGAATTTTGAAGGAAGCTTTACCACCAAAGCCTAAAATTGTTTTTAGAGGGGCTCCTTCATTTAGGAATAGATTGGCCCCTAATATATTGGATCCCCCACTGAATAGGACCACCTTTTTTGATCAGCTAACTGGATTCTACAAATGTAAGAAGTGTCAGGTTTGTTCTTTCAACTCCTGCTCAAATAGGAGGACCCAGTCTTTTGTTTCTACTAGGACTGGCCAAACTCATCATATTACCCCATTTATCACTTGTTCTACTTTTGGGGTAGTCTACATGTTGCAATGCCCTTGTGGCTTGCAATATGTGGGGTGGACCAAACGTCCCCTCCAAGTGAGGCTCAATGAGCACATCACCAATATTCTCACAGGCTTTAAGAACCATTCGGTTTCCAAACACTATCGTCTGGTACATGACAGAGATCCCTCCAATACCCTTTTTTTAGGGATTGACCGATATAAACCTCATTGGCGAGGGAGTTCCATGGTGCGGGAGATTTCCAAATTGAAAATGTCTTGGATCCATAGGATCAAAAGTTACACGCCCCATGGATTAAACATAGATGTGGATATCAACCCTTTTATTGATAATTCCTGAATATTGGTGGTAATTGGGGGTACCATGAAAGGTGTAATATAACATACCAAATTTTGAAATCCAATCATACATTAATCTTTTTGGGTATTTGGTTTTTGTGAGGTTATCCTCTTAGTCAAATTTGCGGTATAGGTTTAACCATACAAACCAATTTTTAGAATATTTCTTTTATAAACAATATTTTTTAATCTATAGGTTACCTTTCCGGTCAAGTCTGTGGTTTGGGAAGGATTTGCCTTATATTGCCTTTCACATTTTGTATCTGCTTTTTTCTCCTTTTTTGTATGAGTTAAGGCTGGCCCAGTTGGGGATGTGGTTGGTGACCTTGTCCACAACCAACATGGGGCCTAACAACTCTTGCATTTAAGGAGTAATTTATATTTTATTTTTTATTCTAGCATCACGTTTATTCTGTAGAGGTATTGTATTGTTTCGATATGCCTTACATTATATCTATTTTGTAGTGGTATTTTTGAGTTTTGATGTACCTTACATTGCTCTTTGTATGAATGGGAACTGGTCCTAATTTAATATACAAGTAGTGTTTATGCCCATAACCAATATGGTGCCTGACCACTCATGAACTGATATTTATTATACAATGAGGTCCTTTTACTACAGTGTTAAGGATATAATGGCAATGTTTTATTTTTTATTTTTGATATGCCAGTTACTTGAGGTTCATTTATTTGTGCCTGGCTCTTTAGATTTATAAGGATGCGAGTCTGGTGGCTTTTTTATGCCATTTTGGCTCTATTCCTTATCTTTCCTTTAGATATGTATTGTTAGTGCCCACATCCAAGATGGCGCTCTGAGATTCCCACAGCGGGACTCAGAGCGAGGCTTGGTGTGCGCATAAAATGTGGTGGCTCAGCACGCTGCCCGTTCCCCATTGAAAACGTCAACGTATGACGAATCGCGTCTGGGAGGGATGTGCTGACGTCACCACGTCGCCCTGTTGAGGACGGGAGCTTGTCTGAGTGCCGGCCGGCATCGTTTTTACCTTCATTTTTATTGTATGTGTTATTTTAATTTAATAAACCCCAGTTTCATACAGTATCACGCTATTGGCTACTTTTTTTACATAATATGCACTGCTGAGCTCGGGTCAAGATTGCCAGGACGTACCCATGCTGTTCCTGCCGGGAGTTCGGTGTGTGTTTGTTGTCAATCTGCTCTCTCATATTTGACATCTGGTAAGCAGGATTTTCACAAGGTTCGCTGGAACTTCATACCCTTTGTCACTCCTATGGTGTTTAGACCTCTGCTGTGTGGAATCTGCTCACATTAGTTTGACATTTGGTAAGCAGGTTTTACATGTGGCTTGCTGCACCTAGTGGGATTTCTTTCCATACCGTTTATCTTGGTGATGGTTATATGCTCACTGCCTTTAATATCTGGTAAGCGGATTATTTGTAAGGTTTATTATATATTTTTCCATTCAGGGAAATTACACTTTATTTCATGATTGCATGGCACTCACATAACGATCCTGTGTGTGTATAGGACACTGGATGGTTTTATGAATATATATGATTTTTGAATTTTTTATGTTATCAGTATTATGCTACGTTTTTGCTATATATTTTTGGATAATCCTTGGTGGATCTGAATACACGGTACGAGTGTGACCTATCCTGCTCCATTGGGATCGATCTCTAAAGGCCCAGGCTGGGTTCAAGCCACTCGCCCCTTTTTGGCTTACTTCTGGTAAGCGCTTCACCTTATAGATGTGTTCATCTGAATTTTCACCCTACAATATATGAACTATTGAGGAATTTCACGTCACTCACTTATGATTGTTGGACTTTTTTCTGTTTAGGACTATACACTTTTAATACTTTATAGCGCGTTTTTTTTGTTTTTATTTCTGTATTGGTGTGCCTCACTTATAACCGCAGCTTTTCATTTTATTTTTATTTTTATTTTTCCAAGCACAGTTTTTGTATTTTCTAAATTATATCCACTGGTATATCACTGCAGCTGGTTTGGGTCTGTTTTGAGTTTTTTTTTGGCATGGATATTTTTGAATTCAGAGCCCAAAAAGTAGTCAATACTGATGGTGTCTTTGAGGTTTACAAAGAGGACGAGAATGATCTGGGTGGGCTTTTAATGAGATTGAAAAATCTTATGATTTCTGAAACCCATACCCAATGGGATATAGCCTACCTTGGGACCTACATCAAAAACTCAATGGTCCCTAGAAGTTTGAGGTGGGAGGTCTCCCCTCAAAAGGGTGAATCAGAATTGGAGGAGTGGTTTAAATATTTTAATCAAGCAGGTTTATCACTCCTGCAGTTTCTGATTGATGGAAAGTCTACAAAATTGGCTAAAATTGACACTGAGATTAAAACCATTAAGGATAAACTTAGTGCCAATAAAGACAGTGATGAGTATAGAGAGAGGTAACAGAGTCTGTTGAAAGTCCTTGAAAAAGAGGACAGGGACCAAAAGTTTAAGAAAAAGAAAAAATACAACCGAGACTTAAATGACTATTGCAGTAATGTGGTGTTTGACTGGCAGAAGAGAATGCTTGAGGATTCGGCTGGTCAGACCAATATTGAGTTGGAGATATCAGGGCAAGGTTATGGGGAAAATTCAAGTGGTTCTCTGAGACAACCTCAACCTTCAAAAAATACCAAAAAAGGTCCCCTTAATAAAACTCAGAAAAGTTTGGGCCCCCAGAGATATCAATCTCCTCAAAGACCAGCAGGGGCTGCTAAACCCAATAACATCCCCCCTCACCACCCTTATAATTCAGGGCCCCCTAGATCTAATTATGCCCAAAGGGGAGGTGGGTCACGGTTTATACCGCCAACCCCATGGAGAGGAGGCCATCATGTGAATGGAAGAGGGCGAGGCCCATCAAATTCTAATAGGGGTCGGGGTTATAATGCAGATTATCCGGAATGGTGGAGACCTAGTCAGAGTTATGACCCATTTCAGAAGCCACCGTACCAAGACCCTTACATTACTGGTTGGGAATACAATCTCCCCACACAAAATAGGTTTTTTCCTATGAGTGATATGAATCCCTGTGAGGAGGGATTTGACCCTCTTGGAGCATATGGACGCCAACAGGATATCCATGATCCTTCTATGGTTTATCCTTCCCAGGACCTGACCACGCCCAATCATACCGCCCCGCCCCCTAGAGGATCAGGGACTTGGGGTTTTTCCAAGCCAGGCCAAGGTCTAAAAAGGCCAGTAGAAAGAAGCGAAGAACTAGAGGGGAGAGGCGCCTGCGAGCAAAAAAGAGCCAGAACATAATAGGGCAGGGCATCTTTAACTTGAGTACCAAAGAGTTATCACCGTCTGAAAAAATAGTTTTAGACAAGGGCCTCAAGTTCGCCCCTCCTAGGAGCCTAAATAGATTCCAAACATATATGGATGTCCACAAGTTTTTTCGCAAACTTAATATCAAAAGATACATGATTGGCAATCCTATTACAAGGAATTCTCAATCGACTGATCAATTTGTGCACTCGGGTCTGGCCAACGCATCTCTTTTCAATCCCCCTGGAACACTTGCTCCCACACTAAAAGTGTTCAGAGATGTTGTCTTAAGGGACCTTGAAAAGTTAGAAACAAAAAATGCCAAGAACTCAAAAGTCATACAAGAAGGTTTAGATTCTTTGTGTAAAAACAAAGATCTGGTTATCCGCCCTGCGGATAAGGGGGAGGGATAGTGGTACTCGATCGGAAGGACTACATGGCTGAAATGGTCAGGATCCTTAGCGACACAGACACCTATACCCCCCTCCCCTCTGATCCCAAAAATGGTTATTTAAGAGAGCTACGGAAAATTATTTCTAAGGGTTCTTCATTGGGAATTTTGAAGGACATAGAGAGCCTATTTTTAATTCCCAAGGCCCCCAGGACTCCAATTATTTATTATTTACCTAAAGTTCACAAGAACCCTATCTGCCCCCCAGGACGCCCTATTGTGAGTGGCATTGATTCAATCACATCATGGGCAGATATATTGATTTTTTTCTTCAGCCCCTAGTTCAAAAAATGCCTTCGTATATCAAGGACGCTCATCATGTGTTGAATCTCCTTTCAAGTACTGATATTAGGCCTGGTATGTGGATGCTGAGTGCCGATGTCACCTCCCTATATACCATAATTCCCCATGATATGGGTTTGGATGCAGTAAAGGGAGCTTTGGTCAGGGATTCGGGTCTCCCCGCATGTCAAATTTATTTTATTATGGAGCTGCTTGTTTTTGCTGCCTCCCATAATTATTTTTGGTTTTCTAATCAGTTTTACCGTCAAAGTCGTGGTGTCGCTATGGGGGCTAAATATGCCCCCAGCTTGGCCAATCTTTTTATGGCCAAGTGGGAGGAGGATGTCATCTATGCCCACCGGAGTCCCCATCTTGTCCTGTGGGCTAGGTATATAGATGACATCCTCCTCCTATGGGATGGTGATGGCCATGAGCTTCAAAAGTTCCTGTCCTCTCTCAACATAAACAATCGTGGAATTCATCTTAATTTTGAGATGAGTCAAACCCAGATTTATTTCTTGGACCTCACTTTGACTATGGAGGATGGGATCTTGTCCACATCCACCTTCTTTAAGGAAAGTGATCGTAATTCCTACATCTCATTAGAAAGCTGCCATTATAGACCCTGGCTAAATTCAATACCTAAAAGCCAGTATATGAGAGTACGTAGGAATTGTTCAGATCCTGATAAATTTTTATTACAGAGCAACATTCTTACTGAGAGGTTCCTTAAAAAAGGATATACCAGTGAGAATTTGTTGCCTGTTTTAAGGGATGTGCAGGAGATGGATAGGGAACTCCTATTGAGAGACAAACCACAGACAAGGAGTTCTGGTCACAATTTAGGAGTACCCTTTATTACCACCTATTCCCTTCAACACAAGGAAGTAAAGCAACTAGTTTCTAAGCATTGGCATATTGTTACCAATGATAGAATTTTGAAGGAAGCTTTACCACCAAAACCTAAAATTGTTTTTAGAGGGGCTCTTTCATTTAGGAATAGATTGGCCCCTAATATATTGGATCCCCCACTGAATAGGACCACCTTTTTTGATCAACTAACTTGTAAGTGTTATTTTAATTTAATAAACCCCAGTTTCATACAATATCCCAGTATTGGCTACTTTTTTTATATAATATGCACTGCTGAGCTCGGGTCAAGATTGCCAGGACGTACCCACGCTGTTCCTGCCGGGAGTTCGGTGTGTGTTTGTTGTCAATCTGCTCTCTCATATTTGACATCTGGTAAGCAGGATTTTCACAAGGTTCGCTGGAACGTCATACCCTTTGTCACTCCTATGGTGTTTAGACCTCTGCTGTGTGGAATCTGCTCACATTAGTTTGACATCTGGTAAGCAGGTTTTACATGTGGCTTGCTGCACCTAGTGGGATTTCTTTCCATACCGTTTATCTTGGTGATGGTTATATGCTCACTGCCTTTAATATCTGGTAAGCAGATTATTTGTAAGGTTTATTATATATTTTTCCATTCAGGGAAATTACACTTTATTGCATGATTGCATGGCACTCACATAACGATCCTGTGTGTGTATAGGACACTGGATGGTTTTATGAATATATATGATTTTTGTTTTGTGTAGCGTTGCACTATTTTTCCCTTTTTTTCTTTTGAATTTTTTATGTTATCAGTATTATGCTATGTTTTTGCTATATATTTTTGGATAATCCTTGGTGGATCTGAATACACGGTACGAGTGTGACCTATCCTGCTCCATTGGGATCGCTCTCTAAAGGCCCAGGCTGGGTTCAAGCCACTCACCCGTTTTTGGCTTACTTCTGGTAAGCGCTTCACCTTATAGATGTGTTCATCTGAATTTTCACCCTACAATATATGAACTATTGAGGAATTTCACGTCACTCACTTATGATTGTTGGACTTTTTTCTGTTTAGGACTATACACTTTTAATAATTTATAGCGCATTTTTTTTGTTTTTATTTCTGTATTGGTGTTCCTCACTTATAACCGCAGCTTTTCATTTTATTTTTATTTTTATTTTTCCAAGCGCAATTTTTTTTTTTTAATTTGAAGCCTTAGGTAAGACATGGAAGGATATCCACTCCTGGTGGAGTGTCCCTACTGACATCCTAACAGGGAGGGTCTGGAAGCGGATAGGGCCCCCTGGGAGAACAGTGCCATCAATCGCCAAGGCCACCAATGGCGTTGTAAGGCGCAAAAGGGTATTGCCACGTACACACAAGCGGACTTTACGGCAGACTTTGCCCAGCAGACTTTTCGACGGACTTTATGACGGACTTTCCGAATGAACGGACTTGCCTACACACAATCCACCAAAGTCCGTCGAATTCGTACGTGATGATGTACGACCGGACTAAAACAAGGAAGTTCATAGCCAGTAGCCAATAGCTGCCCTAGCGTGGCTTTTTGTCCGCCAAACTAGCATACGGATGAGCGGACTTTTCGACCGGACTCGATTTCGACGGATTAATTTAAAACATGTTTTAAAGTCCGTCCAACTTTTGAGAAAACAAAGTCTGCTGGAGCCCACATACGATCGAATTGTCCGACCAAATCCTGTCCGCCGGGGCAAAGTCTGCCGTAAAGTCCGCTCGTGTGTACGCGGCATTAGTCTCATGGAAGACGCAGTTCCTCAGTCCATGAAATTGCCAGCGGCTCCGGAATCCAGATGTGCCGAGACCGAACGAGAGGAAGCGCCGACATGAAGGAACACAGAAAGAAGAAGGCGAGAAGGTGAAGATGATACTTCAGGGTCTAATACTCCACCTTCCAGATGTATTAGCCCCAATCGTTTTTCTGGACGAAGAGAACAAGTATCACAAAAATGACCTTTGACGCCACAGTAGAGGCACAGGCCCAGAGTTCTGCGCCTAGTGCGTTCTTCGGGAGATAACTTGGTCCGGCCCAGCTGCATAGGTTCCTCAGCAGGCAGGAGGTGCTCCTCAGAATGAAGAGAAGGGACATGGAGCTCAGGCTGCCTAAAGAACGGGGAGTGCTGGTGTCTTTTTTCTAGGGCCCTCTCCTGAAAGCGAATATCAATCTGGTTACACAAGGTGATGACACCATCCAGATCAGCAGGGAGAGATCTTCCTGCCAATTCATCCTTCAATCTATCAGAGAGGCCATGTAAAAAGGTTGCAACTAGGGCCTCATTATTCCAACTCAGCTCAGCAGTCAAAGTACGAAAATGAAGAGCATACTGTCCCACAGAAGTGGACTCTTGACGGAGACGTAAAAGGGCGCTGGCTGCTGAGGAGACACGACCCGGTTCCTCGAAGATATTCCGAAAAAGTTTCAAGAAATCAGACAGGCTAGAAACCACTGGATCATTTAGATCCCACAGAGGTGCAGCCCAGGCTAACGCCTCGCCGGACAGGAGGGATATAATATAGGTTACCTATGCCCGATCGGACAGTAATTTTTGGGGCTGAAGCTCAAAATGAATTGTGCACTGGCTAAGGAACCCCCTGCAGGCCTTCGGAGTCCCCAGAGAAACGGGCCGGAGCTGGCAGATGTAATGAATGTGTGGCTGCGACTGGTGCGATAGGTGCAGCAGCAGATAGTGGTTTAGGTTGTTGAACCGGGGATCCTAATGAGGCCTGAACCTGTTCAAAACGGGATGCCAAATCCTGAAGGAATCGCATCACCTGGGTCTGATGCGATTCCTGGCTCTCAAGTCTGCGAACTAAGCCCTGCAACGGATCATCTGCAGGTAGCGGCACATCAGCTGGGTCCATGGCTGATCAAACTGTCAGGTCACCTAGAGGCTGGGTGACTGATGCACAGCGTTGGGATCAGGAGTGCACCGCAAGGTAGTGGACCCTATGGCTGACTGCTGCGGATTGAACCCTGGGAGGTTCAGGAAGCAGGTCTACTGGATCACTGACACAGATCCCACTGGGAGCTAGAGCATAGATTCCCCAGGGCGCGGAGTCTAAGAGCCAGCAAGTGTTCACCAGAGCCTTTAATTGTAAGGATGGACTGCGCTGCAGTCTGGCTCCAGGTCGCAGCCCCCAGGGTCTCACAGCTCATGCTCACGGTAGACTACAGGAAAGGAGGAAGGAGGCAGCAGGGAAAGTAAGGGACAAGCCAAGGTCGGGGCCACAAGCAGACAAGGACAACATAGTACACGCCAAGGTTCAGGGTCACAGGAAAACAGGGATGGTCGGGAACACGCCAAAGGTCAGGGTCACGAGCAGACAGGAATAGTTAAGAACAGGCTAAAGTCGGTAACAGGAATCAGATGTAGGAAACACAGCAAGTACACACAGAGGCTAACACACAATGGTTGATCAGCACTGCTGGCTTGCAGTGCACAGGTTAATATAGGGTTCCCTGATAGGGCCTGGGGTGGGGCCATGCTTAGAGGAGAGGTTACAAAAGCAGTCAGGTGAGGGTCAGCTGGTCTCTAGAGATGAACAAATGGAGACAGGTATGCTGATTGAAAAACTCTATTGCATAACCATGACACACAGGCAGGCAGCTGGCGTATTTACAGTTAGTGTACTGCGTCTTCTGCACAGTGTGCACCTAAAGCTACCTGAAGAAAATTGGCAGTGTTCTTCTGATCCTATTAGTACCAGAGGCAGGCAGCTGCAGTATTTACAGTTAGTGTAGTGCGTCCTCTGCACAGTGTGCACCTAAAGCTACCTGAAGACAATTGCTGGTGTTCTTCTGATCCTATTAGTACCAAAGGTAGGCAGCTGCAGTATTTACAGTTAGTGTAGTGCGTCCTCTGCACAGTGTGCACCTAAAGCTAGCTGAAGACAACTGCTGTTGTTCTGATCCTATTAAAACCACAGGCAAGCAGCTGCAGTATTTACAGTTAGTGTACTGTGTCCTCTGCACAGTGTGCACCTAAAGCTACCTGAAGAAAATTGCTGGTGATCTTCTGAAGATTTTAGTACCACAGGCAGGCAGCTGCAGTATTTACAGTTAGTGTATTGCGTCCTCTGCACAGTGTGCACCTAAAGCTACCTGAAGACAATTGCTGTTGTTCTGATCCTATTAATACCACAGGCAGGCAGCTGCAGTATTTACAGTTAGTGTACTGTGTCCTCTGTACAGTGTGCACCTAAAGCTACCTGAAGAAAATTGCTGGTGTTCTTCTGATCCTATTAGTACCACAGTCAGGCAGCTTCAGTATTTAAAGTTGTTGTAGTGCGTCCTCTGCACAGTGTGCACCTAAAGCTACCTGAAGACAATTGCTGTTGTTCTGATCCTATTAATACCACAGGCAGGCAGCTAGAGTATTTACAGTTAGTGTACTGTGTCCTCTGAACAGTGTGCACCTAAAGCTATCTGAAGAAAATTGGTGGTGTTCTTCTGATATTATTAGTACCACAGGCAGGCAGCTTCAGTATTTACAGTTAGTGTACTGTGCCCTCTGCACAGTGTGCACCTAAAGCTACCTGAAGAAAATTATTGGTGTTCTTCTGATCCAATTAGTACCACAGGCAGGCAGTTACAGTATTAACAGTTAGTGTACTGTGTCCTCTGCACAGTGTGCACCTAAAGCGACCTGAAGACAATTGTTGTTGTTCTGATCCCATTAATACCACAATCAGGCAGCTGCAGTATTTGCAGTTAGCGTACTGTGGCCTCTGCACAGTGTGAACCTAAAGCTACCTGAAGAAAATTGCTGGTGTTCTTCTGATCCTTTTAGTACCACAGGCAGGCAGTTGCAGTATTTACAGTTAGTGTATTGTGTCCTCTGCACAGTATGCACCTAAAGCAACCTGAAGACAATTGCTGTTGTTCTGATGCTATTAATACCACAGGCAGGCAGCTAGAGTATTTACAGTTAGTGTACTGTGTCCTCTGCACAGTGTGCACCTAAAGCTATCTGAAGAAAATTGGTGGTGTTCTTCTGATCCTATTAGTACCACAGGCAGGCAGCTTCAGTATTTACAGTTAGTGTACTGCGTCCTCTGCACAGTGTGCGCCTAAAGCTACCTGAAGAAAATTGGCAGTGTTCTTCTGATCCTATTAGTAACACAGGCAGGCAGCTGCTGTATTTACAGTTAGTGTACTGCGTCCTCTGCACAGTGTGCACCTAAAGCTACCTGAAGAAAATTAGTGGTGTTCTTCTGATCCAATTAGTACCACAGGCAGGCAGCTAGAGTATTTACAGTTAGTGTACTGTGTCCTCTGTACAGTGTGCACCTAAAGCTATCTGAAGAAAATTGGCAGTGTTCTTCTGATCCTATTAGTAACACAGGCAGGCAGCTGCTGTATTTACAGTTAGTGTACTGCGTCCTCTGCACAGTGTGCGCCTAAAGCTACCTGAAGAAAATTGGCAGTGTTCTTCTGATCCTATTAGTAACACAGGCAGGCAGCTGCTGTATTTACAGTTAGTTTACTGTATCCTCTGCACAGTATGCACCTAAAGCTACCTGAAGACAATTGCTGTTGTTCTGATCCTATTAATACCACAGGCAGGCAGCTGGAGTATTTACAGTTAGTGTACTGCGTCCTCTGCACAGTGTGCACCTAAAGCTACCTGAACAAAATTGGCAGTGTTCTTCTGATCCTATTAGTACCACAGGCAGGCAGCTACAGTATATACAGTTAGTGTACTGCGTCCTCTGCACAGTGTGCACCTGAAGACAATTGCTGTTGTTCTGATCCTATTAATACCACAGGCAGGCAGCTGCAGTATTTAAAGTTAGTGTACTGTGTCCTCTGCACAGTGTGCACCTAAAGCTACCTGAAGAAAATTGCCGGTGTTCTTCTGATTCTATTAGTACCATAGGCAGGCAGCTGCAGTATTTACAGTTAGTGTATTGTGTGCTCTGCACAGTGTGCTCCTAAAGCTACCTGAAGACAATTGCTGTTGTTCCGATCCTATTAATACCACAGGCAGGCAGCTTCGGTATTTACAGTTAGTGTACTGTGTCCTCTGCACAGTGTGCACCTAAAGCTACCTGAAGAAAATTGGCAGTGTTCTTCTGATCCTATTAGTACCACAGGCAGACAGCTGCTGTATTTACAGTTAGTGTACTGCGTCCTCTGCTCAGTGTGCACCTAAAGCTAACTGAAGACAATTGCTGTTGTTCTGATCCAAATAATACCACAGGCAGGCAGCTGCAGTATTTACAGTTAGTGTACTATGTCTTCTGTAGGGATGAGCTTCGTGTTCAAGTCGAACCCATGTTCGACTTGAACATCGGCTGTTCGGTCTTCGCCGAATTGCGAACGATATGGGCAGTTCGCACCAAATTCGTGTGGCGCGTCACGGCCCATAATTCACTGCGGCATCGCAGTGCATTGCTTGCTGATGATTGGCCAAGCATGCACTATGACCCGCATGCTTGGCCAATCACAGCGCTGCCTGAACAGAGAGCCGTAATTGGCCAAAGCCAAGGAGGCTTTGGCCAATTATGGCTCAGGGGATTTAGTACACGCCCCACACTATATAAGGCCGCCTGCACGGTGGCCCTGTGCAGTGTGTTCCGGTGTGCTTAGAGAGAGAGAGAGACAGTGTCATTTCATTTGAGTTAGCTAGATTAGGCAGGACAGTCACTCAGTTAGCTGCACTTAAAGTGTATTGTGTATATATATGCATCCCAGGTGTTGCATATATATATATATATATATATATATATATATATATATATACACTGTATTCAGTTTAGCTAGATCCGTTCCTGTTATCTTCTAGACTATTTACATTTAGTGCAGTGCGTCCTGCTCACAGTGTTCAGCTAGATCCGTTCCTGTTATCTTCCTACTGACAGGCAGGCTTGTCTTGTTACAGTATATAAAGCTACCTGAAGAAAATTACTGGTGTTCTTTTGATCCTATTAGTACCACGGTCAGGCAGCTAGACTATTTACATTTAGTGCAGTGCGTCCTGCTCACAGTGTTCAGCTAGATCCGTTCCTGTTATCTTCCTACTGACAGGCAGCCTTGTCTTGTTACAGTATATAAAGCTACCTGAAGAAAATTACTGGTGTACTTTTGATCCTATTAGTACCACGGTCAGGCAGCTAGACTATTTACATTTAGTGCAGTGCGTCCTGCTCACAGTGTTCAGCTAGATCCGTTCCTGTTATCTTCCTACTGACAGGCAGGCTTGTCTTGTTACAGTATATAAAGCTACCTGAAGAAAATTACTGGTGTTCTTTTGATCATATTAGTACCACAGTCAGGCAGCTAGACTATTTACATTTAGTGCAGTGCGTCCTGCTCAGTGTTCAGCTAGATCCGTTCCTGCTATCTTCCTACTGACAGGCAGGCTTGTCTTGTTACAGTATTTACAGCTACCTAAAGAAAATTACTGGTGTTCTTTTGATCCTATTAGTACCACGGTCAGGCAGCTAGACTATTTACATTTAGTGCAGTGCGTCCTGCTCACAGTGTTCAGCTAGATCCGTTCCTGTTATCTTCCTACTGACAGGCAGGCTTGTCTTGTTACAGTATATAATGCTACCTGAAGAAAATTACTGGTGTTCTTTTGATCCTATTAGTACCACGGTCAGGCAGCTAGACTATTTACATTTAGTGCAGTGCGTCCTGCTCACAGTGTTCAGCTAGATCCGTTCCTGTTATCTTCCTACTGACAGGCAGGCTTGTCTTGTTACAGTATTTACAGCTACCTAAAGAAAATTACTGGTGTTCTTTTGATCCTATTAGTACAACGGTCAGGCAGATAGACTATTTACATTTAGTGCAGTGCGTCCTGCTCACAGTGTTCAGCTAAACCTACAAGTTAGTGGGGTGCGTTCACCTCACAGTGTTCAGCTAAAGCTACCTGTAGAAGATTGGTGGTGTTCTCATACTACAGGCAGGCAGTTGATTTTGCTAGCTGCAGTATCAGTATATATATATATATATATATATATATATATATATATATATATATATATATATATATATATATATATATCTCTATCCCAGCTTAGTGCAGCTACAGGCCATTAGTATGTCTGGAAGGCCAAGAAGGAGAGGCAGACAGTCACAAGCCAATAAGAGAGGGCAAGCAGGCTCTGTGTCTAGTGCTGGTCGTGGAGACGGTGCATCCTCATCAGCACGTGGCCATGGGACACGCTTGGCCTTTTTTTCGGCAGCTGGCCGTGTTGAGCCGCAACATGCGGAAGACTTGGTGGAGTGGATGACCAAGCTGTCCTCATCCTCCTCATCCTCTCTCACCCATGCCCAGTGTGCTTTGCCTGGCAAAGCAGCGGCCTCTTCCCTCGGCTCAATGTCATCAGTGACTCCTTCCCTAGCTCCACCATGTCCTCCTGAGGAGTCCCTCGAACTGTTTGACCACAGTGTTGGGTACATGCTCCAGGAGGATGCCCAGTGTTTGGAAGGCTCTGATGATGATACTGAGCTCGATGAAGGCAGTAACATGAGCATGGACAGAGGGGGTGCCCAAGAAGGACAGCAATCTGGCAGTCATGCTCCCCCTGCTGCAGCATACTGCCAGGTTTGCTCCAGTGATGTGGAGGGAGGGGATGATGAGGTCACTGACTCAACGTGGGTGCCTGATAGGAGAGAGGAGGAGGAGGAGGAGGAGGCGGCACATCACCAACGAGGCAGGATGCCCTCCAGGGGCCAGCCTAAGGGCAGCACATTGACTGCATCACACCCCAAAGCTCCACATGTGCAGGGCGCTGCAGTCTCTGCGCGTTATTCAAAAAGTTCTTTAGTGTGGGCCTTTTTTGAGATGAGTGCATCAGATCGCACCGCTGCTATTTGCAACATATGTCTCAAGCGTATCTCACGTGGCCAAAACATCTCCCGCTTGGGTACCACATGCTTGACCAGACATATGTTGACCTGCCATGCAGTTCGTTGGCAAGCGTATCTAAAAGACCCACACCAAAGAACAAAGAGGACCTCTCCTTGCTCCTCATCAGCTGAGATTTCCAACCCCACTAGACCTTCAGTCCTCTCTGAGACCTGCAGTGAGAGGAATGAAGGTGTAGAATTAGGTGTGTCACAGCCAAGTACTTGTGGGCAATCTGCTTTTGGTACACCGACGTCAGATTGTACCAGGCAAATTTCCCTGCCCCAGCTGCTGGACGTTACCTAAGTTTCACGGCGCATTGGGTGACTCTGCTGGCAGCTGGGAAGGATGCAGGACAAGGTGCAGTAGTGTTGGAGGTTGTTCCGCCACCACGCCTCCAAAATGCTAATGAGGATGAGGAGGAGGAGGAGGAAGATTGTGTCAGTATGGAGGTGGAGCCTGGCACTCAGCATCAGCAGCAGTCTTTAAGGGATCAGTCCCAAGAAACACATGGACTTGTACGTGGCTGGGAGGAGGTGGCTGCGGACCATGTCGTCCTTAGTGACCCAGAGGACTCCGGACCGAATGCCTCAGCAAACCTACGCTGCATGGCCTCCCTGATCCTGCAAAGCCTGCGTAAGGATCCTCGTATTCGTGGTATCAAGGAGAAGGACCAATACTGGCTGGCAACCCTCCTTGATCCACGTTACAAGGGTAAGGTTGCGGACCTTATCTTGCCGTCGCAGAGGGAGCAGAGGATGAAACATCTTCAGGAGGCCTTGCAGAAAGGTCTGTGCAACGTGTTCCCAGAGACTGGGAGGTTACAAACTCCTGTTTCTGGACAATGTGTTGCTGAGGCTTCGGTCAGTCAAAGAAGGAGCGGTGGAGAAGGTTGCCGTCTGACCGATGCGTTCAGACAATTTTTTGGTCCGCAGCCCCAAGGTATGATCGGTTCCAGCAACCATCGCCAGCGCCTGTTTTACATGGTGCAGGAATACCTAGGGGCAAGATCAGACTTGGACACCTTTCCCACCGAAAATCCTCTGGGTTACTGGGTCTTGAGGATGGATCACTGGCCAGAGCTTGCACAGTATGCAATTGAGCTACTGGCCTGTCCTGCATCCAGCGTTCTTTCGGAACGCACATTCAGTGCTGTTGGAGGCGTGGTAACCGATCACAGGGTGCGTCTGTCCACCAACTCGGTCGATCGACTGACCTTCATAAAAATGAATCAGTCTTGGATCACCACCAGCTACCAAGCACCTGATGCTGATGTAACCGAATAATTTTTTTTGAAATCTCAGATCCCTTCAAAGACTGCCTATGCTGATGCTGAGTTACTATCTCTGAGTAATTATCCTCTTCCTCCTCAATCATCACGCTGATAGCTTGTAAGAACATTTTTGGTTCTGGGCGCCACCACCAGTGCCTAAGGCACAATTTTTCAGCCCCTGTTTAACAGGGGCGTGTAATTACAATTTTTGATGTAATACTTTGCAGCAGGGCTCGTTGCTGCATTCCAACTAGAGTGTCTGTGAGGGGTTGCAGTGTTGTGGCACCAGCACCAGTGCCTAAGGCCCAATTTTTCAGCCCTTGTTTAACAGGGGCGTGTAATTACAATTTTTGATGCAATACTTTGCAGCAGGGCTCGTTCCTGCGTTCCAACTAGAGTGTCTGTGAGGGGTTGCAGTGTTGTGGCACCAGCACCAGTGCCTAAGGCCTAATTTTTCAGCTCCTGTTCAACAGGGGCATGTAATTACAATTCTTGATCTAATATTTCACAGCAGGGCCCTGTGAGGGCTTACAGTGTTGTGGCCACAGCAACACCTAAGGCCCAAATTTCTGCTGAGTATATAGGGCAGGACCCTACTTTCAAACATCTAACTTACAAACGACTCCTACTTGCAAACGGAAGGAGACAACGGGAAGTGAGATGAAATCTACCCCTAGGAAGGGAAATTCTCTCCTGTAAGAGTTAATATGGGAAAAAAATTTCTCCTTTCCACTGATGCTTTCCAATCCTTGTTCCACAAAAAAACCCAAATTTTCAAAAAACATTTTTCATTGGGACAAAAAGTGAGGTGAAATCTTCTGAAGAGGAGGAAAGACAGCAAAACAAATGTCACAGGGGTGATAACCCTTCCCTATGTTTTCCAAAAAGCTTAAAAAAGATTTTTTGGCTGGAGCTAAACACGTTAAAAATGTACCCGTTCAAAATTACAAAGAGATTCTACTTAACAACAAACCTACAGTCCCTGTCTTGTTTGCACCGCCTGTATACTGCTGTTCAGAGTATATAGGGCCTGGTGGCCCCACACCTTTCCTTATTTTAATTTGGGTGCAGGGTTCCCCTTAATATCCATACAAGACCCAAAGGGCCTGGTAATGGACTGGGGGGTACCCATGCCGTTTGTCTCACTGATTTTCATCCATATTGCCATGACCCGACATGACATTAAACCCGCAAGCAGTTTTAAATGAGATTTTTTCCTTTAAAAATGACATTTGGTGCAGGGACTGTTCTAAACACGGGAAACACGCGTCACTTTACAGGCATACTATAGACACCCCCCAGGTACGATATTTAAAGGAATATTTCACTTTTTTTTTTTACTTTAAGCATCATTAAAATCACTGCTCCCGAAAAAACGGCCGTTTTTAAAAGTTTTTTTTGCATTGATACATGTCCCCTGGGGTAGGACCCGGGTCCCCAAACCCTTTTTAGGACAATACCATGCAAATTAGCCTTTAAAATGAGCACTTTTGATTTTGAACGTTCGAGTCCCATAGACGTCAATGGGGTTCTGACGTTCGTGCAAACTTTCGGTCCGTTCGCAGGTTCTGGTGCGAACCGAACCGGGGGGTGTTCGGCTCATCCCTAGTCCTCTGCACAGTGTGCACCTAAAGCTACCTGAAGAAAATTGGTTGTGTTCTTCTGATTCTATTAGTACCACAGGCAGGCAGCTGCAGTATTACAGTTAGAGTAGTACGTCCTCTGCACAGTGTGCACCTAAAGCTACCTGAAGAAAATTGCTGGTGTTCTGATCCTATTAATACTACAGGCAGGCAGCTGCAGTATTTACAGTTAGTGTAGTGTGTCCTCTGCACAGCGTGCACCTAAAGCTACCTGAAGACAATTGCTGGTGTTCTGATCCTATTAATACTACAGGCAGGCAGCTGCAGTATTTACAGTTAGTGTAGTGTGTCCTCTGCACAGCGTGCACCTAAAGCTACCTGAAGACAATTGCTGTTGTTCTGATTGTATTAATACCACAGGCTGGAGAATTTACAGTTAGTGTACTGCGTCCTCTGCACAGTGTGCACCTAAAGCTACCTGAACAAAATTGGCAGTGTTCTTCTGATCCTATTAATAACACAGGCAGGCAGCTGCTGTATTTACAGTTAGTGTACTGCGTCCTCTGCACAGTGTGCGCCTAAAGTTACCTGAAGAAAATTGGCAGTGTTCTTCTGATCCTATTAATAACACAGGCAGGCAGCTGCTGTATTTACAGTTAGTGTACTGCGTCCTCTGCACAGTGTGTGCCTAAAGCTACCTGAAGAAAATTGGCAGTGTTCTTCTGATCCTATTAGTACCACAGGCAGGCAGCTTCTGTATTTACAGTTATTGTACTGTGTCCTCTGCACAGTGTGCACCTAAAGCTACCTGAAGAAAACTGCTGGTGTTCTTCTGATCCTATTAGTACCACAGGCAGGCAGCTGCAGTATTTACAGTTAGTGTAGTGTGTCCTCTGCACAGTGTGCTCCTAAAGCTACCTGAAGAAAATTGCCGGTGTTCTTCTGATTCTATTAGTACCACAGGCAGGCAGCTGCAGTATTACAGTTAGTGTAGTGTGTCCTCTGCACAGTATGCACCTAAAGCTACCTGAAGACAATTGCTGTTGTTCCGATCCTATTAATACCACAGGCAGGCAGCTAGAGTATTTACAGTTAGTGTACTGTGTCCTCTGCACAGTGTGCACCTAAAGCTACCTGAAGAAAATTGGTGGTGTTCTTTTGATCCTATTATTACCACAGGCAGGCAGCTTCTGTATTTACAGTTATTGTACTGTGTCCTCTGCACAGTGTGCACCTAAAGCTACCTGAAGAAAATTGGTTGTGTTCTTCTTATCCTATTAGTACCACAGGCAGGCAGCTGCAGTATTTCAGTTAGTGTAGTGCGTCCTCTGCACAGTGTGCACCTAAAGCTACCTGAAGAAAATTGCTGGTGTTCTGATCCTATTAATACTACAGGCAGGCAGCTGCAGTATTTACAGTTAGTGTAGTGTGTCCTCTGCACAGTGTGCACCTAAAGCTACCTGAAGACAATTGCTGTTGTTCTGATTGTATTAATACCACAGGCAGGCAGCTGGAGTATTTACAGTTAGTGTACTGCGTCCTCTGCACAGTGTGCACCTAAAGCTACCTGAACAAAATTGGCAGTGTTCTTCTGATCATATTAGTAACACAGGCAGGCAGCTGCTGTATTTACAGTTAGTGTACTGCGTCCTCTGCACAGTGTGCACCTAAAGCTACCTGAAGAAAACTGCTGGTGTTCTTCTGATCCTATTAGTACCACAGGCAGGCAGCTGCAGTATTTACAGTTAGTGTATTGTATCCTCTGCACACTATTCACCTAAAGCTACCTGAAGACAATTGCTGTTGTTCTGATCCTATTAATACCACAGGCAGGCAGCTACAGTATTTAGAGTTAGTGTAATGTGTCCTCTGCACAGTGTGCACCTAAAGCTACCTGAAGACAATTGCTGTTGTTCTGATCCTATTAATACCACAGGCAGGCAGCTGGAGTATTTACAGTTATATGGCGTACACACGGTCGGACTTTGTTCGGACATTCCGACAACAAAATCCTAGGATTTTTTCCGACGGATGTTGGCTCAAACTTATTTTGTCTACACACGGTCGCACAAAGTTGTCGGAATTTCCGATCGCCAACCACGCGGTCACGTACACCACGTACGACGAGACTAGAAAAGGCCGGTTCAGAACCAAGCGCGGCACCCTTTGTGCTCCTTTTGCTAATCTCGTGTTAGTAAAAGTTTGGTGAGAGACGATTCGCGCTTTTTCAGACTTGTGGCTTTCAGATCATTTTCTGCCGTTCAGTTTGTGCTTGTGGGTTTGTATCTGCTCTTCAGTGCATGCAGTCAGTTCGTATCGGAGTTTTCTGTGCGATCTTGCCCGCTCGTTGCTGTTTTTCAGGTCGCTCTTCACAGGCCTTGCTGTTCATCAGTGCGTTCTGTTACTTCGTTCTGAGCAGCCGACCGTTTTCTAGCCATGTTTCGTATGCGTACTCCTCGTAGAGTTCGTGCTGTGCGGGGGCTTGGTGTTGGGGTCCTGACCTTGACACAAGTCCAGTCCATGAACAGGGTGGGGAGGAGTTCATGGACCAAGAATTGGTTGCTTCAGCGTGACCAGTTCTCTCATATGCCTTTGCTCCGTGAGATCCGTGAGAATAATCCTGATGATTTCAGGAACTTTCTCAGGATGACGGACCCCGTGTTTCACCGTCTGTTGGTTTCGCTGACCCCCTATATCAGCAGGCAGGAGACCTGCACGAGGCAAGCCATCACTCCGGAGCAGAGGTTGGTCGCTACCCTGCGGTATTTGGCCACAGGGAGAAGCCTGCAGGACCTCAAGTTCTCGACAGTCATCTCCCCCCAGGCTCTGGGGATCATTATCCCAGAGACCTGTTGTGCCATCATCCAGGTCCTGCAGAAGGAGTATATGAAGGTAAGATTTTTATCCTTTTATATCACATTTTATTGTATTGAATGTTTGCTAATATATTGGATTTCTTTCCTCATTCCCTAATTACCATGCTTGTAATATGCTGTGAATGTCCCCTTTGTTCTCATGCATGCTGGATTTTTATGTAATTATTATTTTAGGTCCTTCATACATATTTGCCCTCAACTAACCTCCCCAGCATGGTGTCTCCTGCCCTATATTCACCTCATGTAGTCACTTAACAATGTATTTTATCAGCTCCATAGTAGTGCTTTACCCCAAACACCCCCTAAAATGTTTGGAAATGTTATTTTTGATTTAAATTCAGGCAGAGTGCCAGAGTTTTTTTTGGTGGTGTCCCCCAAAATTTTTTAGTAACCCTCCCTCCCCCAACTGCTAAGTCAGCAAGTCAGCTGATCCCAATTCTCTATCCTCAATCATCTATCTGCTGACTTTGCCAAACCCATACACACTATACCCATCTCTTTAGTGCTCAGATTTATGGATGAATTCCCCAAAGCATGTAGTGCAAGGGCCTACCTGTATACTTTCAAATGGTACAGTTTAAAGTTTTTGTAACCTATAATTATCTTGATAGGTAATAGCAGAATGTCCAAATGTGCTCAAATGTGAACAGTGTGTATTTATATCTTTGTATTATGACACTTCTTACCTGTCCAGTGGGCTGCCAATAGTGTAACTAAGGAGGGTCTGTTCAAAGTAATACCCATTATTTAGGCATTCAACTCTCAATGAAGTGAAGAGGGTTACCTGTCCAAGATTTCCACACACCCCCTATAATGTTAGAAATGGCCCATGAGAGGGGGGAGGGGGAATATGATATGTGTACCTTATACTTTTGGCCTTTTTAAATTCCCCTTAATAAATGCTATCTGGAGGTTGCCCCATAATGTTTGTGTCTAATCTGCTTGCCATGTTTCTGAGTAAAAATAGTAATGTTTATTGTTTTTTCCTCAACAGTTTCCTTCCACGCCACAGGAATGGCAGACTGTGGCCTCCCACTTTGCCGAGTGGTGGGACTTTCCTAACTGCGGAGGGGCAATTGATGGGAAACACGTCCACATCGTCCCACCACCCAACTCGGGGTCGTACTATTATAATTACAAGGGGTTTAATAGTATAGTAATGTTGGCGGTGGTGTCGGCTAATTACGACTTCTTGTATGTGTACGTGGGGAAGAATGGCCGGAGGTCCGATGGTGGAGTCATCGCCCAGACAGAGTTTTACAGGCGTCTCCAGAATGGCAGTTTGGACTTGCCAGCTCCAGAGGACAATGTGGAAGGACTCCCATTCGTGTTCGTTGCTGATGAAGCGTTTGCGCTGGGGGACCACCTGATGCGGCCATTCCCAATGAGGACCCTCACCCCGGAACAGAGGGTTTTTAATTACCGGCTGGCCAGAGCCCGAAGAGTGGTGGAGAACACATTTGGAATCCTGACCAGCCGGTTCCGACTATTTCCGACACCCATCCATATGGCGGAGTATAAACTGAACCATATTATACTGGCGTGCTGTGTTCTCCATAACTTTTTCAGGAAACATTCGGCCAACTATGCTGGCTCAGTTGGGCCTGAGGCCGGAATCCTACATCAAACCACACTGACGGCGCTTGAAAGTGGCCGTCCTGGCTTGCCCTCCCTGAGTGCCCGTGATGTCCGGTTACGCTACCTGGAGTTCTTTGCGGGTAGGGGGGCTATCAATATGCCAGACAATCTGTGAAGCCTTTTTATAATAAAATGTGGACATTTACTGCTTGTGCTTGTTTTAGCTGACCCTGACAGAAATGTGTGGAGTCCAGAAAATGGCGTGATTGTGTAGCCTTATACAAAGCACTGTTGGCTGTTATTTCCTAAATGCAAAAACACATTTCACTACAAGTGCACTTGCAAATGCACTGAAACTGCACTTGTAGTGCCAAGAGGATTTGCCCTTAGTAAATAACCCCCATTTGCAATGAAAACAGCAATTACATCACCCCAAAAGTGTTGTAGCGTTGAGACAATAATCCACACATTCTTGATTAACAATCTTTTTAATACCTGCACAATCACATGTGCATTTACCAAAGGTTTAGAAAAAAAAACAACATGTTTGTTGTATACCAATTTTTGTGGTGGCATTATCAAAACTCAAAATGTCCATTTTACATAAAACAGGCCTGTGTAAAACCAACAAGAAAGACACAAATCTTGAACTTACAAAGTTCACATTTGGTAGAACTTGAAGGCAATATCATACATGAGTATTTAGGAACTGTGTTTGATATTGCGTTCAGATGGGGGGAAATCACCCCTGGAAAAGCCAAATTTGGAAGATGCACACAATTTTGCCAATGTCAACATGTGCAACCTGCCATCACGGGGGATCAAGGGATGTGTTTTGGGGGAGCAAGCCCTTCCTCTCAGCTACTTTATAATTGAGGAAGGGGTTGCACCCCCAAAACACGTCCATTGATCTCCCGTGATGGCAGATAGCACATGTTGACACACTGTGTGCATCCTCCAAATTTGGCTTTGGGAAAAATCACAAAAACATTTCACACATTGTAGCACACAAAAGAAGAAAGTGATTTTGAGGGGCTTTAAACTCGCCCCAAAACATCAATGATTTTTTTATTTTTTTGGAATAACATCATTGATGTTTTGCTTGATGATTTCCAATTGTAAATTACACCCCATGATCTCCCCGATCAGGATCTGGGCACTTTCGGATGTGAAAGGATCTGGATCCACAACCTCACGATCACCTAAAAAGAGAGGAACCCCAAAATAAATTAGGTCTAAAAAATATGCCGCCATCCATCTCTTATCTGAGCCTGTGGTCGCAGACACTCACCTGTTGTGGTGACTAGTTCCACCACATCTTCTTCCTCCTGCTCAGCTTGTTTTGGGGGGATTTCCCCTTCTTCCAGGGGGGGGGGCTCTGGTCTCCTCGGATGAGGGGTGTCTTCCGAGTCTTTTATCCCCTATGTAAAACAAAATGGTATAATTAGCACACAGATATTTGAGGGCAGAACTATAAAGATGAAACATTGCTTGGAAGTGGGGTACAATTGTCTGTTTTAGCAGAGTTCCAAGATGTAGCTTTTTTAGTGTCCTTTGTCAAGCTGCAATACTTTACCTGTTTGGTACAAGCTTCACAGATGTAGCCCCCCCCTATAGTATACACTGGAGCACCTGCGTGGCCCCCTAATAAAAATGGTGTTCTTTTGTCCCACACTAGTGCTCCAGTGTCCAGATGTGAAAACAGCTGCTGAGTGTCTTCTCCTTACACAGAATCTAGTTTGAATTTCATTCTAGTAACAAAGCCATCTACACAACCCAATTCTTTGAAGACAAGTATAGGGCGTCAAAATGGTGGCCAAATGCATATGGCCTAAACAATGGTATTTTATAGTTTGAACGAAAAATGTTAGATCCGAACGAATAATGTGCCCATGAACATGAAAGTTGCCATTTTAAACGGTACAACAGTTCCTAAAAGCACATGGAGCAGCACGAACGTAATAAACATAAAAAGAAGAGGAACACAGCACAACTACTTACTTTTTTGCAGCACTCTCCGGATCTTTCTATACTGCTCATGTTCTCGTAATTTGAGGTCCGACCACCACTTCCTGAGCTGATCTTTCGATCGGCATACCCCGAAATTCCGGTGCAGACTCCTGACCACTTTCGCCATGATCTTGGCCTTTCGGACATTGGGGTTGGGGTAAGGCCCATACTTTCCATCATAGTCTGACTTCTTCAGGATGTCCACCATTTCCAACATCTCCCCAAAGGACATATTTGAGTCCTTAAATCTCCTTCTGGATTGGGACGTTTCAGGCTCCGGCCTTTCCTCTTCCTCCTCCTCCTCGTTGCTACAATTAGCACGCACCTGCTGTCTATCCGGCATGTGCTCTTCCCCCACTTCGCCGAACGAAAAGGGGCGGAGAATAGATTAGAAAGAACATCAGGGGCGGGCGGAGCTATACGCATGCGCAGTGTGTATAAAGCGTAACACACTTGCGTATTACGTACGATCTGTGAGCGGAGGAAGGAGCATCGGAGACGCCGATCGTGATAACGAAGGTAAGATCTAAACTTGCGCCTATACTACTTCGAAATGGAAGCCTATATTGTAACAAGATTAGGGGAGTTTTGCCTGACATTAGGGTTTGTCTTGTGTTGTGTCTTGCAGAGAAAATGGATGGGTTCAACGACCACAATTTCCTGCCCCTGTTCATTGACAAATACAGGGAGCTGCCCTGTCTGTGGCAGGTCAGACACCCCCACTATAATCACAAACAGAAGAGGCAGGCAGCGCTGGAGAAACTGCTGGAGTTGGTGAAGCCGGTGGTCCCCACAGCAACCATCCCTTATTTAAAAGCCAAAATTGGTGGCCTGAGGAGCACTTATCTTAGGGAGCGCAAGAAGGTCACAGATTCCCAGAGGTCCGGAGCTGCAGCAGATGACGTTTATGTCCCCAGGCTGTGGTACTACGAGAGACTGCGATTTCTGTCAGACCACACTGAAGTCAGGGAATCCCTCTCTACTCTTCCTTCCACGCTTCCTTCCATCCCAGCTGAGGCTTCTGATGTCCAACCTGGGCCTTCCAGCCAGGAAGAAGTGGAGGAGCCCAGCTGGAGTCAGGTATAGCATTGTTCTACTCATTTCTGGTCAATAAATAAATGATGTTTACTAGATGTTAGTATTGATCACTAATTGCTGCTTGAAAGTGTTTTACATATCAATAGACAGTAGTGGGCACCCAAAATTGGGACAAGAATGAAAAATGCTGGGCTCAGAAGGATAGTCTGTTATATTTGTTAACATTCAATTTGCAGCAGTCAGGAGGTGAAAATTGTGTGTGATTGATGAATAAAAAACTAAAACTATGTCCCTTTTTCATACACAGGAAGACCTCAGCCAGGAGGAGGTTGTGGAATGTGGCAGTCAGGAGGAGGCGGGGATTAGTGGCAGCCAGGAGGAGGCGGGGCTAAGTGTCAGCCAGGAGAAGCCTGGGACCAGTCGCAGCCTGACTGAGTCTCAGGTCCCTCCCCTCCGCCTGCCATATAAACGATCCAGGAAGGCCACTCCGAGTCCCGTGCAGGATTCAGCGTTCAGGCTGATGCAGGAGGCTTCTGCGTCCCTCAGAGCCTTACCCACTCCTGAAGAGGCCTTTGCCTGCATGGCTGCCACCAAATTGCAGGGCATGCAGGAGGGTCAACGCAGGCTCTGTGAGGACCTTCTGTACAAAGTCCTACGTAAGGGGGTGAGTGGGGAACTAACACCCAAGACGGATGTCATTGAGTTGGACCATCCTCCTCCTGCTGCCACAACTTTACCACCAGAGCCACCGCGTGGAAGGAAGCGTGGAAGGAAGACCAAAGAGTGATGGCCCTGGGTTCAGTCTGGTCTGACAGAAGATGCAGTCTCTCGTATGACCACAGCCTGGGACCCAGATGTCATCTGCTGCTTTCCGGATCTCTGGGACTTCTGGACCAGACTGCCCTCCCTTAGATAAGGACTCCTCAGGCCACCAATTTGGCTTTCTAATTATTGATGTGTGCCCTGGGGGTCCAAGGCTTCGCCCACTTCTGCAGTTTCTCCAGCGTTGCCTCCCTCTTTGTTTAGTTGTGACCCCTTAATAGAATTTTTTAGGTAAATTCTACTCTCCTGTGTGTGTTTTCATCCAAAAAGGACAGTTTGTTGGTGAGGATTCAGGTACATTTCTAAAGTACAATGTGAAATTAACAAGGGACAACAACACCAAACAATCTCCTACAGATTAAATATAACAACATATCAATGGTGTTGTGGGAACTTGACACAAAAAACACACACAAACATTTTCGGGAGTATAAATCAAAATCGCCCAAAAAAAAAAAAAAATACAAACACAAAAAAAGAATCTACATTAAAGCCAAAAAATATATAAAAAATATACAAAAATATGTGGTCAGATGTGAGAAATCAAAATATATTGAGGGAATCACGATAAATAGTAACAAAATAAGTTTGTGAGAAGTGTGTGTGAATATGAGCAGCAAAACTACTTAATTCTTGTCACATTATAAAGAAAAAGAGAGTGTGCTGTATTAAACCATTTTTAACATTGCAGCGTGACGAAAGTGCTGTATCCATTGCGAACGCTAAGTTTACCAGAACGAGCTGTTCCGTCTTGGAATTTCTTCTGAGCATGCGTGGCACTTTGTGCGTCGGAACAGGCCACACACGGTCGGAATTGACGCGATCGGATTTTGTTGTCGGAAAATTTTATCTCCTGCTCTCTAACTTTGTGTGTCGGAAAATCCGATGGAAAATGTCCGATGGAGCCCACACACGGTCGGAATTTCCGACAACACGCTCCGATCGGACATTTTCCATCGGAAAATACGACCGTGTGTATGGGGCATTAGTGTACTGCGTCCTCTGCACAGTGTGCACCTAAAGCTACCTGAACAAAATTGGCAGTGTTCTTCTGATCCTATTAGTACCACAGGCAGGCAGCTACAGTATGTACAGTTAGTGTACTGCGTCCTCTGCACAGTGTGCACCTAAAGCTACCTGAAGACAATTGCTGTTGTTCTGATCCTATTAATACCACAGGCAGGCAGCTGCAGTATTTACAGTTAGTGTACTGTGTCCTCTGCACAGTGTGCAACTAAAGCTACCTGAAGAAAATTGCTGGTGTTCTTCTCATCAAATTAGTAACACAGGCAGGCAGCTGCAGTATTTACAGTTAGTGTAGTGTGTCCTCTGCACAGTGTGCTCCTAAAGCTACCTGAAGACAATTGCTGTTGTTCTGATCCTATTAATACCACAGGCAGGCAGCTGCAGTATTTACAGTTAGTGTACTGTGTCCTCTGCACAGTGTGCAACTAAAGCTACCTGAAGAAAATTGCTGGTGTTCTTCTCATCAAATTAGTAACACAGGCAGGCAGCTGCAGTATTTACAGTTAGTGTAGTGTGTCCTCTGCACAGTGTGCTCCTAAAGCTACCTGAAGACAATTGCTGTTGTTCTGATCCTATTAATACCACAGGCAGGCAGCTGCAGTTTTTACAGTTAGTGTACTGTGTCCTCTGCACAGTGTGCACCTAAAGCTACCTGAAGAAAATTGCCGGTGTTTTTCTTATTCTGTTAGTACCACAGGCAGGCAGCTGCAGTATTTACAGTTAGTGTATTGTGTGCTCTGCACAGTATGCACCTAAAGCTACCTGAAGACAATTGCTGTTGTTCTGATCCTATTAATACCACAGGCAGGCAGCTAGAGTAATTACAGTTAGTGTACTGTGTCCTCTGCACAGTGTGCACCTAAAGCTACCTGAAGAAAATTGGTGGTGTTCTTCTGATCCTATTAGTACCACAGGCAGGCAGCTGCAGTATTTACAGTTAGTGTACTGTGTCCTCTGCACAGTGTGCACCTAAAGCTACCTGAAGAAAATTGTCAATGTTCTTCTGATCCTATTAGTATCACAGGCAGGCAGCTGCTGTATTTACAGTTAGTGTACTGTGTCCTCTGCACAGTGTGCACCTAAAGCTACCTGAAGAAAATTAGTGGTGTTCTTCTGATCCAAGTAGTACCACAGGCAGGCAGCTACAGTATTAACAGTTAGTGTAATGTATCCTCTGCACAGTATGCACCTAAAGCTACCTGAAGACAATTGCTTTTGTTCTGATCCTATTAATACCACAGGCAGGCAGCTGCAGTATTTACAGTTAGTGTACTGTGTCCTCTGCACAGTGTGCACCTAAAGCTACCTTAAGAAAATTGGTGGTGTTCTTCTGATCCTATAAGTACCATAGGCAGACAGCTGCAGTATTTACAGTTATGCACCGTACACACGGTCGGACATTGATCGGACATTCCGATAACAAAAGCTTAGGATTTATTCCGACGGATGTTGGCTCAAACTTGTCTTGCATACACACGGTCACACAAAGTTGCCGGAAAATCTGATCATTCTGAACGCGGTGACGTAAAACACGTACGTTGGAACTATAAACGGGGCAGTAGCCAATAGCTTTCATCTCTTTTTTTATTCTGAGCATGCGTGGCACTTTGTGCGTCGGATTTTTGTACACATGATCGGAAATTCGGACAACGGATTTTGTTGTCGGAAAATTTTATAGCCTGCTCTCAAACTTTGTGTGTCGGAAAATCCATTGGAAAATGTATGATGGAGCCTACACACGGTTGGAATTTCCGACAACATGGTCCAATCACACATTTTCCGTCGGAAAATCTGACCCTGTGTACGGGGCATAGTGTAGTGCATCCTCTGCACAGTGTGCACCTAAAGCTGCCTGAACAAAATTTGCAGTGTTCTTCTGATCCTATTAGTAACACAGACAGGCAGGTACAGCATTTACAGTTAGTGTACTGCGTCCTCTGCACAGTGTGCACCTAAAGCTACCTGAACAAAATTGGCAGTGTTCTTCTGATCCTATTAGTACCACAGGCAGGCAGCTGCAGTATTTACAGTTGGTGTACTGCGTCCTCTGCACAGTGTGCACCTAATGCTACCTGAAGACAATTGTTGTTGTTCTGATCCTATTAATACCACAGGCAGGCAGCTGCAGTATTTACAGTTAGTGTACTGTGTCCTCTGCACAGTGTGCAACTAAAGCTACCTGAAGACAATTGCTGTTGTTCTGATCCTATTAATACCACAGGCAGGCAGCTGGAGTATTTACAGTTAGTGTACTGCATCCTCTGCACAGTGTGCACCTAAAGCTACCTGAAGACAATTGCTGTTGTTTTGATACTATTAATACCACAGGCAGGCAGCTGCAGTATTTACAGTTAGTGTACTGTGTCCTCTGCACAGTGTGCACCTAAAGCTACCTGAAGACAATTGCTGTTGTTCTGATCCTATTAATACCACAGGCAGGCAGCTGGAGTATTTACAGTTAGTGTATTGCGTCCTCTGCACAGTGTGCACCTAAAGCTACCTGAACAAAATTGGCAGTGTTCTTCTGATCCTATTAGTACCACAGGCAGGCAGCTGCAGTATTTACAGTTGGTGTACTGCGTCCTCTGCACAGTGTGCACCTAATGCTACCTGAAGACAATTGTTGTTGTTCTGATCCTATTAATACCACAGGCAGGCAGCTGCAGTATTTACAGTTAGTGTAGTGTGTCCTCTGCACAGTGTGCTCCTAAAGCTACCTGAAGACAATTGCTGTTGTTCTGATCCTATTAATACCACAGGCAGGCAGCTGCAGTATTTACAGTTGGTGTACTGTGTCCTCTGCACAGTGTGCACCTAAAGCTACCTGAAGAAAATTGCCGGTATTCTTCTGATTCTATTAGTACCAGAGTCAGGCAGCTGCAGTATTTACAGTTAGTGTATTGTGTGCTCTGCACAGTATGCACCTAAAGCTACCTGAAGACAATTGCTGTTGTTCTGATCCTATTAATACCACAGGCAGGCAGCTAGAGTAATTACAGTTAGTGTACTGTGTCCTCTGCACAGTGTGCACCTAAAGCTACCTGAAGAAAATTAGTGGTGTTCTTCTGATCCAAGTAGTACCACAGGCAGGCAGCTACAGTATTAACAGTTAGTGTAATGTGTCCTCCTCACTGTGTGCACCTAAAGCTACCTGAAGAAAACTGCTGGTGTTCTTCTGATCCTATTAGTACCACAGGCAGGCAGCTGCAGTATTTACAGTTAGTGTACTGTGTCCTCTGCACAGTGTGCACCTAAAGCTACCTGAAGAAAATTGCTGGTGTTCTTCTGATCCTATTAGTACCACAGGCAGGCAGCTGCAGTATTTACAGTTAGTGTAGTGCATCCTCTGCACAGTGTGCACCTAAAGCTACCTGAAGACAATTTCTGTTGTTCTGATCCTATTAATACCACAGGCAGGCAGCTGGAGTATTTACAGTTAGTGTACTGTGTCCTCTGCACAGTGTGCACCTAAAGCTACCTGAAGAAAATTGCTGTTGTTCTTCTGATCCTATTAGTACCACAGGCAGGCAACTGCACTATTTACAGTTAGTGTAGTGTGTCCTCTGCACAGTGTGCACCTAAAGCTACCTGAAGAAAATTGCTGGTGTTCTTCTGATCCTATTAAAACCACCGGCAGGCAGCTGCAGTATTTACAGTTAGTGTACTGTGTCCTCTGCACGGTGTGCACTTAAAGCTACCTGAAGAAAATTGCTGGTGTTCTTCTGATCCTATTAGTACCACAGGCAGGCAGCTGCAGTATTTACAGTTAGTGTAGTGCGTCCTCTGCACAGTGTTCACCTAAAGCTACCTGAATACATTTGCTGTTGTTCTGATCCTATTAATACCACAGGCAGGCAGCTGCAGTATTTACAGTTAGTGTACTGTGTCCTCTGCACAGTGTGCACCTAAAGCTACCTGAAGAAAACTGCTGGTGTTCTTCTGATCCTATTAGTACCACAGGCAGGCAGCTGCAGTATTTACAGTTAGTGTAGTGCGTCCTCTGCACAGTGTGCACCTAAAGCTACCTGAAGACAATTGCTGTTGTTCTGATCCCATTAGTAGCACAGGCAGGCAGCTAGTGTATTTACAGTTAGTGTACTGTGTCCTCTGCACAGTGTGCACCTAAAGCTACCTGAAGAAAATTGGTGGTGTTCTTCTGATCCTATTAGTACCACAGGCAGGCAGCTGCAGTATTTACAGTTAGTGTACTACGTCCTCTGCACAGTGTGCACCTAAAGCTACCTGAAGAAAATTAGTGGTGTTATTCTGATCCTATTAGTACCACAGGCAGGCAGCTACAGTATTTCCAGTTAGTGTACTGTGTCCTCTGCACAGTGTGCACCTAAAGCTACCTGAAGACAATTGCTTTTGTTCTGATCCTATTAATACCACAGGCAGGCAGCTGCAGTTTTTACAGTTAGTGTACTATGTCCTCTGCACAGTGTGCATCTAAAGCTACCTGAAGAAAATTGCTTGTGTTCTTCTGATCATATTAGTACCACAGGCAGGCAGCTGCAGTATCTACAGTTAGTGTACTGCGTCCTCTGCACAGTTTGCACCTAAAGCTACCTGAAGACAATTGCTGGTGTTCTCATACTAATAATACTACCGGCAGGCAGTTGATTCTGCTAGCTGCAGTATCAGTATATATATACATCCCAGCTTTGTGCAGCTACATCTCTCTGCAGGCCATTAGTATGTCTGGAAGGCCAACAAGGAGAGGCAGACAGTCACAAGCCAAATAAAAGAGGTCAAGCAGGCTCTGTGTCTAGAGGCAACAGTGCTGGTCGTGGAGACGGTGCATCCTCATCAGCACGTGGCCGTGGGACACGCATGCTCTTTTTTTCGGCAGCTTGCCATGTTTAGCCGCAGCATGCGGAAGACTTGGCCGAGTGGATGACCAAGCCGTCCTCATCCTCTCTCACCCAGGCTCAGGGTACTTTGTCTGGCAAAGCAGATGCCTATGCGGCCCCTTCCCTTGGCTCAATGGCATCAGTCACCCCTTCCCTAGCCCCACTATGTCCTCTTGAGGAGTCCCCCAAACTGTTTGACCACAGTGTTGGGTACATGCTCCAGGAGGATGCCCAGCATTTTGAAGGCTCCGATGATGGTACCCAGCTAGAGGAAGGCAGTAACGTGAGCACAGAAAGAGGGGGTGCCCAAGAAGGACAGCAATCTGGCAGTCATGTTCTCCCAGCTGCAGCATAATGCCAGGTTTGTTCCAGTGATGAGGAGGGAGGAGATGATGAGGTCACTGACTCCACTTGGATGCCTGATAGGATAGAGGAGGAGAAAGAGGAGGCACATCTCTAACGAGGCAGGATGCCCTCCAGGGGCAAGCTTAAGGGCAGCACACCGACTGCATCACACCGCAGAGCTCTGCATGTGCAGGGCGCTGCTGTCTCTGCGTTATTCCAAAAGTTCTTTGGTGTGGGCCTTTTTTGAGATTAGTGCGTCAGATCCCACCGCTGCTATTTGCAACATATGTCTCAAGCTTATCTCACGTGGCCAAAACATCACCTGCTTGGGCACCACATGCTTGACCAGACATATGTCGACCTGCCATGCAGTTTCTTGGCAAGCGTACCTAAAAGACCCACACCAAAGAACAAAGCGGACCTCTCCTTGCTCCTCATCAACTGGGATCTCCAACCCCACTATACCTTCAGTCCTCTCTGAAACCTGCACTGAGAGGAATGAAGGTGTAGAATTAGCTGTGTCACAGCCAATTCTTGCAGGAAATCTGCTATCGGTACACCGACTTCAGATTGTACCAGGCAAATTACCCTGCCCCAGCTGCTGCACCGCTGAAATAAGTTCGCTCCCAGCCATCCACATGCCCTGCGGTTGAATGCTAGCTTGGCTAAATTGCTAACACTTTGTCAAGTTCTCACGTACCTGACTGATGAGCCCGATAGTGCAGAGGAAGGCCTCCCTTACGTATCTAACTCGCGGCCCCTGGTAGAGCAGACAGGTGGCACAAGAGTTCAGAATGGTATGAGTGCCTTGCAGGATCAACAGCAGATGGGTCAGATGGCCGGCACAGCAGACAGGACCAGCAGGCTGGATGGATCAGCAGACAATCGAGCAGACTGAATGGATCAGCAGACAATCGAGCAGACTGAATGGATCAGCAGACAGGTAAGCAGACTGGATGGATCAGCAGACAGGTGAGCAAACTGGATGGATCAGCAGACAGGTGAGCAAACTGGATGGATCAGCAGACAGGTGAGCAAACTGGATGGATCAGCAGACAGGTGAGCAAACTGGATGGATCAGCAGACAGGTAAGCAGACTGGATGGATCAGCAGGCAGGTGAGCAGACTGGAGGAGAGTCTTGGAACGTCAGGCAGGCCGGGTCGATAATCAGGCTGGCAACAAAGATACAAGAGGAGCAGGCAGAAGGAATCGTCAAACAAGCCAAGGATCAGATGCAGGCGGATAACAGGAACAGTCTCAAAACAAGCCAGGTCAAACAGGAGCAGATATCAGATCTTCAGGAAACACATACACAGAGCTGCAGATCAAACAGCAAGGACACAGAGCTGCTGAGGTGTTAAAATAAGGCAGCCTGTTGCAAATCACTGAAATCAGCCTGGACTAAGTTAACCCTTAGGTGGCAGATCCATGACATTGCCCCCTCCTAAAGGGCAGCCTCCGGATGCCCAATTGGGCCAACTTCACATCATGGGATCTCTTGAAGGATTGCATTAGTTCTTTAGCATGAATATTGCTTTTAGGCTCCCAAGAATTATTTTCCGGCCCATACCCCTTCCATTTAATTAGATACTGAACCTGATTGTACCTCCTTCTACAATCCAAGATTGCCTCCACCTCAAATTCCTCCTCTCCATTGACTATTACAGGCTCCAGTGGACCAATACTTCATTCAGGGAAGGGATTCGGAACAGCAGGTTTCAAAAGAGTCACATGGAAGACGGGGTGAACTTTAAGTGAATTGGGTAATTCCAGCTCATAACCTACGTCATTGATCTTTCTCTTTCTCAGGGAAGGGGCCCATAAACTTAGGGCCCAATTTTCTTGAGTGGCAAGCAATTTTCATGTTCACTGTAGACAACAATACATGGTTTCCGGGTTCCAGAATTAGTTCTCCTCGTTTTTTCCTGTCAAAGATCTTTTTATTGTACTCTTGTGTTTTGGTCATTGTCTCTTGTAATAGTTTGTTGTTTTTAGAGAAGAAATCTATCATTTCAGAGACTGCAGGGATTGAGCATTCAGGTATGGTACTAGGCAGGAAGGACTGGTGATAGCCGTAATTAGCAAAAAATGGAGTTTGATGGCAGAATGGGAAGAGTTATTATAAGTGAACTCGGCAATGTGGAGTAAAGCGACCCAGTCATCTTGTGAGAGCGAAGAAAAGCAACAGAGGTATTGCTCCAGGGTCTGATTGGTTCTTTCCGTTTGCCCGTTCGTCTGAGGGTGGTATGCATAAGAGAAGGTCAATTCGATCTCAAGGGACCCACAGAGAGCTTTCTAAAACTTGGAGGTGATCTGGACACCCCGGTCAGACACCATGTTGGCTGGGACTCCATGGAGCCTTACAATTTCTTTGATGAAAATTTTTGTAGTTTCCACAGTCAAGGGTGTTCCTTTCATGGGCAAAAAATGGGCCATTTTGGACAGCCTGTCCACCACCACGAAGATGGTAGAAAAACCCTCTGCCGGAGGAAGTTCCACAATGAAGTCCATTGAGATAATTTTCCAGGGTCTCTCTGGAATGGGCAATGGCTTCAGTAAACCCCAGGCTTTTAGCTTGCTGTTCTTGCTTCGGGAGCAAGTAGTACAAGATTCCACATAACTCTTACAGTCATCTACCACCTGAGGCCACCAGAACGTGCGTTGTACCAGTTTGGCCATCTTCAGGGCACCAAAGTGCCCAGCCAGCTTGTGGTCATGACATAGCTCCAATACTGCCACCCTTAAGTGCATAGGTACAACAATTTTACCTTCATGCCACAGTAGGCCATGCTGTGCCTGTACGCTGATTTCAGAAGACAAAGCAACCTCAGCAGAAGCCTGTTTGATTCGGGATAGCAGATTCTCCTGTAGTATGAGAAAGTTTCCTGAGGGAAGGATGGTGTCTGGAAGTGTGGACCTCTCAGAGTCGTTGAACATACGTGAGAGTGCATCTGGTTTTGTATTCTTCGACCCTGGCCTGTACATTATATGGAATGAGAATCTAGAGAAAAAAAGTGCCCACCTTGCCTGCCGTGGTTTTAATCTCTTTGCTGTTCTCAGATATTCTAAATTCTTGTGGTCTGTATAGACCAGAATGGGATGTGCTGCACCTTCAAGTAAGTAACACCATTCTTCTAATGCGGCCTTGATGGCCAAAAACTCACGGTCTCCCACATCATAATTTCTTTCCGCTGTGGATAATTTGCGGGAAAAGAAAGCAACTGGGTAAAGTAGGGCTTTAGCTCCTTGATGTTGAGACAGCACAGCCCCTACTGCAACTTCCGAGGCGTCAACTTCAAGAACAAACGGTAAGGCAGGGTCAGGGTGCTTCAAGATGGAGGCTGAAGTGAACAATTTTTTGAGGGCTTCAAATACTGATTGCGCTTTGGGAGACCAGAGGAATCGGGTTCCTTGTTTAGTTAGTTTGGTAATGGGGGCAATAATAGCAGAGAACCCCCTAATAAACTTCGGGTAGAAGTTGGCAAACCCAATGAAGCGCTGAACCCCCTTCTTGTCCACAGGAGATGGCCAATCTAAGATGGCGGTGACTTTCTGGGTGTCCATCTTGATGCCTTCAACAGAGATTATCAGACCTAAGAACTGGATACACTGAAGTTCAAATTCGCACTTCTCCGGTTTGGCGTAGAGGCTATGCTGCCGGAGTCAGGTTAGCACATTTTGGACATGCCTACGGTGGTCATCTACTGTGGAGGAGAAAATCAGGATGTCATCCAGGTACACAATGACGTACAAGTCCAGATAGTCACGATAAATGTCATTGACAAAGTGCTGAAAGGTGGCTGGCGCGTTGCATTACCCAAAAGGCATGACTAGGTATTCGAAGTGCCCGAATCGGGTACGAAAAGCCGTCTTCCACTCATCTCCTTCTCAAATACGAATTAGGTTGTATGCTCCCCAGAGATCCAGTTTAGTGAAGATGATTGCGGTTCCCAGTCTCTGATGCAGGCAAGGCAAAGAGGGTGTTTCACCGCTCAGGTGGACACAGACCCAGGTGCGAGATTGATGTGAGATTTCCAGAGTTGAAGAGTTCCAGGTGCTGGCTGAATGCTAAGTGGAACAGGCTTGAAATGAGAAGATCTGGATGCCGCACACTGGATGACGTAGAAAACTTGACTTTATTAGAAAGATGGGACCATCAAAAATAGTGTACAAGGATTAAATAACGTGTTTCGCACTCGGAGCTGAGTGCTTACTCACAGCTATGAGTAAGCACTCAGCTCCGAGTGCGAAACGCGTCAGATAATCCTGTACTTTCGCAATCCAATATATTTTACCTTTTGTTTTAATTGTCGCACCAATCATTCAGGGGTGTGACATCCAGCATATTGTATGTATCATGTATAGCAATAATCCTTTATTTTTACTTTTGTTTCTTTTTTTTTTTTTTGATAGTTTATCATAAATGCTCTGATATATATGCATATATATATACACTCTTGAGACACATCTTCTTTTAATCATTCACCCTTTTTAGATATATAGTTCTCTAGTAATAATTTTTTTCCCCAAAATATTTTTTTTCCCCAGCTTTCTTTTATCAGACATCCAGCTTACTCATAAAGATACAGATATGTGCTCTGGCCTTGTTATATAACATTGCTATTGTCCGTGGTTCATTTATTGACACTCCGGCATTGATACAATCAGCTGTGAACGTCCACCTATTACCTGCATTGATACAATCAGCTGTGATACAATCAGCTGTGAACGTCTACCCATTACCTTTGATCTGCTATAAATAGCTCTTCACTGGTTTCCCTACTCTACACTTGATAAATGTGCCGTACAGACCCTGCGCAGGCTCAGAAACGCGTTGTGTTTTTTCTCCTCCTTGACAACTTTGCCAGCGGCTTCCTGGGCTGCCACTCCGTCCTCCCACAGAGACAGGCTGTGTACCGTCCTGGCCTCCCCGCCAGACTGCGTCGTGTTTGGAGGCATCCCCGGGGAATCACTGACTGTTCCCTTCCCCCTCTTCTATCAGGAATCACATCTGTCTGTTCTATATACCGCTCCTAAATGTAAGTTGATACTTTGTTTTTATATTGGTGAATAAATGATTTTACTTAGTGGCGCTCCTCTCTCTTTTTTACTTGTATTTTTGATGATCCCATCTTTCTAATAAAGTCAAGTTTTCTACGTCATCCGGTGTGCGGCATCCAGATCTTCTCATTTCAAGCCTGTCCCAGTCTCTGAAACAGTTCGGGCACAAGAGGCAGTGGGTAATGGTTTTTGACAGTAATCTTGTTCAATTCTCGATAGTCTACGCAGGGGCGTAGTGAATGCTCCTTCTTTTCAACAAAGAAGATGCCTGCGCCAGCCGGAGAAGTAGATGGGTGAATAAATCCTTTTTTAACGTTGTCATCAATATAGTCCTTCAGCGTGCCCAACTCAAGCTCGGTTAAAGGGAAAATCCTTCCAAAGGGGACCTCAGCCCTGTTAACAGTAGGATCAGTCGTAGGATCTATGGGGAGGAAGGGTCTCTGCACCCTTCTTACTGAACATGTCCAAAAAATCATGGTATGCCACTGGGATTGATTGGCGTTATTCAGGATCTGTGTCAAGGCAGAGTAAGGGTGAAAGGTTGACTGAGGCCTCTTGCAGGCAATGTTGCTGGCAATAACTTGAAGGAAATTTGATTTCTCCAGTGGCCCAGTTGATGTGGGGATTATGGGCCTGCAGCCAGGGCATACCTAAGATGATGGGAAACAGAAGTGATGAAATGGCATCCAGGCGTAAAAACTCTTGGTAATGGGAAGCAATGATAGCCAGCAAAGGGACAGTCTCCAGTGTGATTGGACCAGATTTAATGACAGAGCCATCAGCAAGATGTACGGCTAGTCTCCGGGTCTTTGGTTGAAGTGGAATGAGGTGTTTGGCTGCAAACGTCAAGTCTATGAAACAGCTGCAGGCTCCGGAATCAATTATGATGGATACCTGGATACTCTTTTCTGGGAGCTGTAACATGATGGGGAGAGCAAAGTGAGAGGCTTGGTTAGGTAAGACAGGAACATGCATTGAAGAGATTGAAAGGCACTTACGCTTCTTTGCAGGACAAGACCTCACATAATGCCCGGGTCCCCCACAGTACATACAGAGGTTATTGATTTACCTGCGCTGTTGTTCCTCCATGGTTAGAGAGGGACGAAGCAAACCCAACTGCATGGGCTCAGAAGAACCCGGAGAAACTGGAGCGGAAGGAGTCTGGCTGGAGAAACTGGTAACTTTAGGTAGCATCCAAGTTGGCCGATATTGACCTTTGAATCTTTCGGAGCGACGTTCCCTTAGGCGTCGGTCAATCTGAATCACGTACCTGACTGATGAGCCCGATAGTGCAGAGGAAGGCCTCCCTTACGTATCTGCCTCGCGGCCCCTGGTAGAGCAGGAAGTGCAGAATGGTATGAGTGCCTGGCAGGATCAACAGCAGATGAGTCAGATGGCCGGTACAGCAGACAGGACCAGCAGGCTAGATGGATCAGCAGACAGGCGAGCAGACTTAATGGATCAGCAGACAGGTGAGCAGACTGGATGGATCAGTAGACAGGTGAGCAAACTGGATGGATCAGCAGACAGGTAAGCAGACTTAATGGATCAGCAGACAGGTGAGCAGACTGGATGGATCAGTAGACAGGTGAGCAAACTGGATGGATCAGCAGACAGGTAAGCAGACTGGATGGATCAGCAGGCAGATGAGCAGACTGGAGGAGAGTCTTGGAACGTCAGGCGGGCCGGGTCGATAATCAGGCTGGCAACAAAGGTACAAGAGGAGCAGGCAGAAGGAATCGTCAAACAAGCCAAGGGTCAGATGCAGGCGGATAACAGGAACAGTCTCAAAACAAGCCGGGTCAAACAGGAGCAGATATCAGATCTTCAGGAAACACATACACAGAGCTGCAGATCAAACAGCAAGGACACAGAGCTGCTGAGGTGTTTAAATAAGGCAGCCTGTTGCCAATCATTGAAATCAGCCTGGACTAAGATAACCCTTATGTGGCAGATCCATGACACACTTTAACTGCTGCCTTTTCAGTTGGTAGACTCTGCCCCCTTCTGTGAGTTTGTGGAATGTGCGGTTCCTCAGTGGCAGGTTCCAAAACGCCACTTTTTCTCTAGGAAGGCGATTCTGGCTCTCTACCGGCATGTGGAAGGCAATGTCTTGACCTCACTGGACAGGGCGGTCAGCGGTAAGGTGCTTATTACCGCTGACTCATGGTCCAGCAGGCATGGACAGGGACGTTGCCTATCTTTCACCGCGCACTGGGTGACTCTTCTGGCAGCTGGGAAGGATGCAGGACAGGGTGCAGTAGTGTTGGAGGTTGTTCCACCACCACGCTTCCAAAATTCTACTAGTGATGATTCTACCACACCTCTCTGCGGTGCTTGAGCTGGTGTGCTTGGGGGACAGGAGCCACACTGGGGCAGAAATTCTGTCAGCTCTGCAGGGGCAGGTTCAGAGGTGGTTGACGCCACAATAGCTTAAGCCACTAATGGTGGTTTGCGACAATGGCACCAACCTAATCTCTGCCCTCCGACAGGGACAACTGACCCATGTGCCCTGTTTGGCTCATCTCCTTAACTTGTTGGTGGTGCAGCAGTTCTTGGGAGGTACCCGGGCTTACAGGATTACCTGAGGCAGGCCAAGAAAGTCTGTGTGCATTTCCGCAGGTCATATATTGCCAGTGCTCGGCTGGCTGACCTCCAAAAGGAATTTAACCTGCCAAAGAACCGCCTAATCTGTGACATGCCCACCAGGTGAAACTCAACGTTGGCCATGCTGCAGCGGCTGCACATGCAGCAGAGGGCCATCAATGAGTACCCATGTGACTATGGCACCAGGACACAGTCAGGGGAGCTTGTTTTTTTTCCCCACGCCAGTGGGCTATGATCAGGGATGCATGCACTGTGTGTGATGGAAAAATCTGGACAGCCGCACTCCGGATTGGAAAAGTGAAAAATAAAATCCTCTTTATTGAAAAAGTAATAACAGAATTAAAATCCGTACATGGCTTTGTTGGGATAATGCAGCATAACCGCTAACGCGTTTCACGCTCCCATAGAGCGCTTACTCATAGCTGGTTTGTACGAAAGTGATCACCACTTATATACACATAATTTATCTACCACATGACTGCATATTGATTATCTGATTTTAAACAGCTGATCGTTAGTCTGTGTGGGATCTTTTTGGCATAGATGTGATTGGATGTGCGTCCTATAGTGGATTCACTAATGAAGACATAAATATATAAATGAAATGTATTCATATTGGCAAATGTCAACATATATAAATAATAAAAAATTCTATTCAAGGTTTTTGAAAAACATGTTTGTTATTTTTCCAAAACCACAAGAATGAGATGGGTGCTGGAATTTGACGTTCAAACGTATAAATTATCATACGGATAGGCGCAAGTATGGGCAAACTATGTGAGCTGGTGGCTGCGGTATAATGTAAACGGTGTATAGAATGAGAATTGGAATTAGGTCTATATGCATGTGATAAAAAGATGTGCATCCAACACCACTATCAGTGTCTACAAGAAAAGACTAAATATGTGTGTATGGTGCATAAATATATGCAAAAAATTTTTTAAACGACATAAAGATAAAAATAATGATGAAAAGCAATTCTTTATATGTGTGTGTATGTGTATATACATGATGATTTCAACTTTCAAAAAACGTGGTGACATATGTGAATTGGAAGCTGGGCAGAAAACTGGCGTCCTGTCGCAATAATGCGACCAAAAGTCTCCTGGTTTACAGGAGTCTATGTGTGAATAAATGCTTTTGCTTCAATTCCTACATATGTGAATATTATTCTTTGCAACATATACAGTATTGTGAAACCTATCACTCTCTGATAACCCCGCCACTCCAGCTTCACAAAAGTGCTCATTTAAAACCTTGCATCACTCCGTATGGGATGCATTAATCCCAATCAGGTAACAACATTAACGTTGCTGAACGTCTTTCTTTGAAGCAATCACATCTCTCGATGAGTTGTCTTCAAGTGTATGGGCAGAACTATATGAGGTAGATAAAAATGGGACAAAATGCAGTGTTTATGCACCTGTCTCTATTCTTTCTATACATAGTATAATATTGGCAGTGACCATATGACAGGTTCTTCCAATATATGTGTTTATATCAATAGATAATTAACAATCTCACTAAACCAATTACTATGTAAAATAAACAACTGGTCTACCTCTTTGAAGACCACAGCTCTTAAATCAACTCAAAACACATGGGAACTTTGCAAAGAAGGTAATGAACCATGTACACATGTGGTAAAAAACATTTGTGCAAAGTTAGGCTAGCCATACATTATACAATTCTCCCGTGCAACTCTGGTCTAGATTCACCAAAACCATACAATAGGGGGCCAAACCCAAACATCCAACCTGCATGCAATCAGGCAGGCCCTTCTACCACACAGCTGAAGGCAAATCCAAAGAAAATTGAACAAGAAAATTGCACGGTGTATGGCCAGCTTTAGTGTTATGGTCTACCTACAGCTACCATCAAACAATAATGTCTAATTAGAAACGAGATTCAAGTGACAGTGAATGCAAAAGATATGGTAAATTGTTTCTTTTAAATGAAAACATATATGCATATCACTAGTCATTTGCTCGTATGGATTGGAGTGTGTGTAGCCCAATAAAATGTATCGGTTACTGGGAATGTGTAAAAAAGGGAACTGATATATTGATATGTGTCCCTATATGTTTTTTTGCTCCATTATCCACCAAAAAAGAATGTGGATGTGTAATCAAGGAAAAAGTTGGGAGGAAAGGGTTGCAGATGTATTGCTCGGGGATATAGCTTCAATGTTGTTTTATTCATAGAAATGTGAAACGTCCCACTCAAAGTTTAACCCTTGTGGAATCCTGGTGTCTAACGAGAATATCCAAAGGACTTCTCGTTTGCACAGTAACTGGAATCTGTCACCTCCTCTCACCGGTGTGATGATTTTCTCAATGCCCTGAATAGTTAAACTGGAAGTGTCTTTGTGGTGTGTGTAAACCCAGTGCTTTGATACATTGGTTAAGATCTCCTTCTCAATATTATACAGGTGATCATGTAACCTGTCTCTGAGACGCCGTGTTGTGCGTCCAACATATTGATGCATGCACTGTTCTGTCACCATTTGAGGAGGCCACGAGGATGGTGAGCAGTGACAGTGCATGCATCAGTGACACTGTCCCTCTTGTCCAGCTATTGGAGCACACGCTGTGTAGAATAATGAACAGGGCACTTGAGGCAAAACAGAGGAAGGAAGAGGGGGACTTCCTTACCTCTCAAGGCCCCCTTTATCCAGACAGTGTTTCTGCGTGCCCACCCTGATCACGCAGAAAGAGGAGGAGGAGGAGTATTGTGTCAGCATGGAGGTGGAGCCTGGCACTCAGCATCAGCAGCAGACTTCAAGGGATCATTTACAGTCCGAAGAAACCCATGGACTTGTACATGGCTGGGAGGAGGTGGCTGCGGATTATGTCGTCCTCATGACCCAGAGGACTCTGGACCAAATGCCTCAGCAAACCTATGCTGCATGGCCTCCCTGATCCTACAAAGCCTGCGGAAGGATCCTCCTATTCGGGGTATCAAGGGGAGGGATGATTACTGGCTGGCAACCCTCCTTGATCCACGTTACAAGGGTAAGGTTGCAGACCTTATCTTGCCGTTGCAGAGGGAGCAGAGGACGAAAAATCTTCAGGAGGCCTTGCAGACAGGTTTGTACAATGCGTTTCCAGAGCCTGGGAGGTTACAATTTCCTGGTCCTCATGGACAACATGTTGCTGAGGCTTCGGTCAGTCACAGAAGGAGCGGTGGAGAAGGTGTCCGTCTGACCGATGCGTTCAGACAATTTTTTAGTCCTCAGCCCTAAGGTCTGATCGGTTCCAGCAACCGTCGCCAGCGTCTGATTCACATGGTGCAGGATTACCTAGGGGCAAGATCAGACTTGGACACCTTTCCCACCAAAATCCTCTGGGTTACTGGGTCTTGAGGATGGATCACTGGCCAGAGCTTGCACAGTATGCATTTGAGCTACTGGCCTGTCCTGCATCCAGCGTTCTTTGGGAATACACATTCAGTGCTGCTGGAGGCTTTGTAACCAATCACAGGATGCACCTGTCCACCAAATCGGTCATTCGGCTAACCTTCATAAAAATTAATCAGTCTTGGATCACCAGCTACCAAGCACCTGATGCTGATGTAACCGATTGATTTTTTTTTTAATGTGAGATCCCTTCAAGACTGCCTGTGCTGATGCTGAGTGACTATCCTGTTATGCTGAGTGACAATCCTCTTCCTCCTCAATTTTCATGCTGATAGCTTGTCAGAACATTTTTGGTTCTGGGCACTGCCACCAGTGGCCAAGGCCCAATTTTTCAGCCCCTGTATAACAGGGGGGTGTAATTACAATTTTTGATGCAATACTTTGCAGCAGGGCTCATTCCTGCGCTCCAACTAGAGTATCTGTGAGGGTTTGCAGTGTTGTGGCACCAGCACCAGTGCCCAAGGCCCAAATTTTCAGCCCCTGTTTTTGATGCAATACTTTGCAGCAGGGCTCATTCCTGCGCTCCAACTATACCATCTGTGAGGGGTTGCAGTGTTGTGGCACCAGTGCCTAAGACCCAATTTTTCTGCCCCTGTTCAACAGGGACATGTAATTACAATTCTTGATCTAATATTTCACAGCAGGGCCCATTCCTGTGCCCACCAAGAGTAACTGTGAGGGCTTACAGTGTTGTGGCAACACCACCACCACCACCAAAGGCCCAATTTTTCTACCACTGTTCAACAATGGCATGTAATTACAATTCTTGATCTAATATTTCACAGCAGGGCCCGTTCCTGTGCCCACCAAGAGTAAATGTGAGGGCTTACAGTGTTGTGGCAACACCAACACCTAAGATCCCCAATTTCTGCAGAGTATATAGGGCAGGCCCCTACTTTCAAACATCCAACTTTACAAACGACTCCTACTTGCAAACGGAAGGAGACAACAGGAAGTGAGATGAAATCTACCCCATAGGAAGGGAAATTCTCTCCTGAAATGCCCCGTACACACGGTCGGATTTTCCGACGGAAAATGTGTGTAGGCTCCATCACACATTTTCCATCGGATTTTCCGACACACATGACTATTGGATAACAGATGCCTATTAACCATTACCAAACCTTTATACTCCTATTCCCAATAAATGAGACCACACCAGCTTCTGGAGTATAAAACAAAGGCCGTAGCAGCCTACTTTATTTTTACTTAATATAAAATTATATCAAAAATATATAAATTCTGTCATCGAGAAAAAACGGTAAACAACAAAAACATCTGTTATGCAACCTGTTAACAAAAAGAACGTTGGTCTGAGCAATAGCTTTTGCAAATCCATCTGATGGCCATAACAACTATAGCACTGCAGCCCTAAACCAAAAACTCTCCAATAGGCCTCAAGCCGACAAGCTGGCTCAGAGACTGCCGTGACTGCAGTGCCCCATATCACTTCCCGGCTAACCTCCGCTAACCGGGAACCAAAAAACCTCCGGACCCATATCAACGTTGGATCCCCACTCTTACTTTTTAGCCATCTTCCTTCCCTTGCCCAGACCAACGCCCGCCGCTGCCACGACAATTTCTCTTCTTTCACCTGTTGACAGAAGAAAGAAAAAACCACAAAACCCTTTGACAATAACATATTCCATTCCTAGGGAGGGTGGGCGGGAACTTTCCTGGATTTTCTGCTGTCCCTCCCAGAGCGGGAACCCCTTTTAACTGTCCCCTCCCCTAATCCTCCCTCCCCCTCGGCTCCACTGTAGCACTTTACCATTAACCCTTACCCTGTTCCCACTGTCATGGGCGCCCTTTGCATACAGCATTGCATGCTGTTGCTCCAGGCTTTTCTTGACTATTGGATAACAGATGCCTATTAACCATTACCAAACCTTTATACTCCTATTCCCAATAAATGAGATCACGCCAGCTTCTGGAGTATAAAACAAAGGCCGTAGCAGCCTACTTTATTTTTACTTAATATAAAATGATATCAAAAATATATAAATTCTGTCATCGAGAAAAAACGGTAAACAACAAAAACATCTGTTATGCAACCTGTTAACAAAAAGAACGTTGGTCTGAGCAATAGCTTTTGCAAATCCATCTGATGGCCATAACAACTATAGCACTGCAGCCCTAAACCAAAAACTCTCCAATAGGCCTCAAGCCGACAAGCTGGCTCAGAGACTGCCGTGACTGCAGTGCCCCATATCACTTCCCGGCTAACCTCCGCTAACCGGGAACCAAAAAACCTCCGGACCCATATCAACGTTGGATCCCCACTCTTACTTTTTAGCCATCTTCCTTCCCTTGCCCAGACCAACGCCCGCCACAGCATCCCAATAGTAATACCTTACTCTTGGGTGCTCCTCCACACCCGAATAGCTCGCTGTATCCCATCCTGTACTCCCAAAGTCCACAAATCCGTCCCCACCTCATTAAGATGTACCCCATCACGTCTTAAATACCTCCATGTCTCAAATTCCAGTTCACTATGCCTGATTGCCAACCCCCCACAATTAACCATGAATTTACTCACTTCCCTATTGATCTTCCTCCTTGCTCTATTCACCCCCTCCACTGACCTGGCCATTCTCCAACACATGCGGGCAACCATGTCCGACCAGACAATGATCATTTTCGGAAATTCCTTCATTAAGCGCCAGACGTCAAATTTAATGTCTCGCGTGATGTCTATCATTGACCGAATGCCAAGATCATTGCCGCCCACATGTATTACCAGCACATCCGGAGGGCCCTCCCTATTTGCATAACGTTGTACCTCCTGAACCAACCTGCCCCACAATATCCCTGGTATACCAAACCATTTTATATACACTTCCCGTCTATCAAAGCCTAACTGCCTACCCTCAGGTCGAGCGTCTCCCCTCCGTGCCCCCCAACATACATAAGAATGGCCCATAATCCAGACCACACTTGGCGCTGCACCTGAAATTAGAAGAAAACAAAACCATGCTCAACATTGACTAATTAACTAATGTCCCCCACCGGCCATAAAACACTACCTCCCGTACCCATCTGATAACCACAAAAAACAACCCTGACCCCTTACAATTTTACCGCCAGATGCGGTCGCACATAAGATTGGAATCTGTTAGATTCCCACCGCCCAATCCGTTTTATTAATTCCACATCCATACCCAATATGGCCGCTTCTGTCGCGGCTCCTATCCGGAATGAATGTGATGAAAAATCCCGCTCCTCCAGTCCCAGCCCAAGCAAACATTTCCTAAAAACAGCTATAAACTGAAAACGTGATAGCATATCTCCATTTGAATGCACTAACAAAGGGCCCTGACAGTCCGGCCTAACTTTCAAAAATTCCCTGACTGCACCCACTGGGCACTGGGGGGATCCCTGGATGGAATAAACTCGCACCATCCTGCCTCTTCCCTCCTGATCCGTCTTAGACTTCCTTAGGAATATCGATACCCCGTCCTCCTCAAGTGTAACCTCCTTTAACCCAACTCCCCCTTGCACTGTTTTTGAAGGGCTAACCAACTCCCCTATCCTGAATGCACCAAAGAATGCTAACACAAAAGCTACCTTAAACAAACTAACTTCGTATGCCGACGAACAAACCCCCATCAGTTGTTCCACAATACCCCCCAGTATTTCAAAAGTTACTGGCCTCCTCGAATCGCGCTGAACTACCGCCCTCCGATAACCCTTCAACGCCTGTCTCACCCAAAAATCTTTGGTGACGTCGGGCTGCCCTTGTAGCTTAAAAAGGAAAGCCAAACCAGCTAGCTGTGTATTGATCACTGATACTGATGCACCCTCGTTCAATTTTCTTGCCAGATAATACAGTAACAGCGAACGTACTCCCTGCCCTATCAGCTCCTCCCCCAAAACTCGCACGAAGGACATCCACTCCTGCCATACCTTAGTGTATGCTGCCCAAGTAGCCCCACTTACCGACCGCTTAATCCATCCCTCGACGACGCCAGTGCAATCTCCCACAGCCAGTCTGGACAAGGTACCCCCTGTTGCTCCGCTTCTGGCGCCAACTCTCTGAACCTGTCCCACTGGAAGCGAGACAACGCATCAGCAATCACGTTCTCCACCCCCGGTAAGTGAACAGCATGAATGAAAACATTCAGTTGTAAGCATCTTAACACTAAGTGCTGCAGCATCCTGATCACTGGCGGAGATGACGCTGTGACCCTATTTATCACTTGCACCACCCCCATGTTGTCCCCATGAAAACTTTCAGATCCCTGAACGATGCACCCCATAATTCCACCGCCAGCACCACTGGAAACAGTTCCAGCAGCACCAGATTCTTCGTGAAGTCTTCTTTTACCCACGATTGTGGCCATGGACCTGCGCTCCATTGCCCCTGAAAGAACGCCCCAAAACCTGTTGATCCAGCGGCATCAGTAAACAGTTCCAAGTCAAAGTTACTGACTGGTCCTGACATCCACATTGCCCTACCGTTAAAGGATTCCAGAAATGTATGCCAAACCCTGAGATCCTCCCTATGTGTTTTAACTAAACGTACAAAATGTTTTGGGGATTTAATCCCACTCGTGCTGGCCGCCAGCCGGCGACTAAACACTCTCCCCATCGGTAATATGCGGCAAGCAAAATTCAGCTTGCCCAAAACCGATTGTAATCTTCGCAGTTGTACCTTTTTTAGGCCTATCAAACCTGCCACTTCATTTTTTAAATCCTCCAATTTCTCCCCCGGTAATCTGCATTCCATCGCATCCGAATCTAATACAATACCCAAGAACGTGATGACCGAGCAGGGTCCCTCCGTCTTTTCATCTGCCAATGGAATGCCAAATCTTTCTGCTATGTGCTGCAGTGACGCTAGTAGCACTGCACAAACTCTAGAATCGGCCGGGCCAATGCATAAGAAATCATCCAAGTAGTGAATTATCGAATTCACACCGGATACATCCCTTACTACCCATTCCACGAAGGAGCTGAATTGTTCAAAAATCGCACACGATACCGAACAACCCATTGGTAGGCATTGATCAACGTAGAATCCACCATTCAAATGACACCCTAGCAACCGAAAACTCTCCGGGTGCACTTGCAACAGTCGAAAAGCTGATTCCACATCTGCCTTTGCCATCAATGCCCCTTTTCCATAGTGTCGCACCCACCTTACAGCGGCATCAAACGATGTATACGTCACTGAGCATGCTTCCTGGTCTATGGCATCATTCACGGATCCCCCTTTTGGGAAGGATAAGTGATGAATGAGCCTGACTTTATTGGGCTCTTTTTTGGGCACCACGCCCAAAGGTGATACCACCAAATCTGCCACTGGCGCCACTGGAAAAGGGCCGCTCATTCTACCCAATGCAACCTCCTTCTGTAGTTTTTCCGAAACCACTTCCGGATGTTGCAAGGCTGACTTAAAATTTTTGGGTACTGGGGGGATGGCTGATAAATTGCATGGAATCCTAAATCCCACCACAAAACCTTCTTCTAATAGCCGTGCTGCTTGTTTGTCAGGGTACTTACCGAGAAACGGTCGCATCCTTTCCACCATCACCGGAGTCCTCCCTTTTGTTCCCAGCTTCTCCATGACGACCTTTTCCCTGCTTAAAACACCTGGATGATGGATGTGTTCCCCCGCAGCCAGAGCATTCGTGTTTAAACTTACATGATCCTCCGAACTTACAGGCCCCCGAGTTATACTGCCAACAAACCCCTTTTTTGTTTCCAGCCGAATGTCCCTGGGTTGACGATCCACCGGCTCCCCCCTGAAAAAACTGATTCGGTGCCCTCGCCGTTGTCATCAAACGCATCCACAGGCTGATGTCTTTATGGTCCCAACGTAGTTCCGGGCGTACTGCCCTCCGCTGCCTGAACTGTTCATCGTACCTCAACCATGCCGTACCCCCATATACTCTATACGCTTCCCCTATCGCGTCCTGATAGCAGAAAAGCGCCGAACAGTGTTCCGGCTGTTTCTCTCCTATCACACTAGCCATAATTGCAAATGCTTGCAACCAATTCGTAAATGTCCTAGGTATCAGCCTATACCTCCTCTTCTCCTCATCCTCCTTTTTGGAATCATCCGGCTTGACTCTATCAAGGTTGAACTTTTCCAAGGGCAGTAATGAAAATATTTCTACATACTCACCCTTCCATAATTTTTCCCGAACCTCCTGTTTCAGGTGAGCCCCTAACGGTCCTTCGTAGCACACATACACTTCGCAGCGAGCTGTGTCCGCCAGCCTAATGATATCCTTTCTCCCCGCAGCCTCCCCTGACAGCGCCGCTTTGTCCTTCCCCTGCGCCGCTACACTCGCCACGGCCTCCTGCGCTGGCACCATGACCTCAGCTGTAACTGTAGGTGTGGCGGCCCCCCGCCCTGCGTTATCCAATTCCTTCCCAGTCTGAGGCACCCAGGCAGCTATCGGGCCCCCCGCCGGCTTCTCTGCAGCCTCCAGCCTCTGCACTAGCTCCTTAATTCCTGTTAAAAAACCCAAAAAACCCAGAGCTCCTCCCCCCATGTCAGTTCCTACCCTACTTTCTCCCGACCCTCCAGCCCCAGCTCCTGCCATTGTTACATTATTTAAACTAGCATTTGCAATATCCTGTGGTAACTCACCGGGCTGCACAGGTGTCGCCCCATCAGCCGACTGTCTGCTTTCTCCTGGCCCCATCCTCCTGGGCAGCTGGGCCGTCTCCTCTTCCGATCCGGACATCTCTTCTCTCCCGCTCCGACCCGATTCTTCTCCCGCATCAGATGCTGGCCCGCCCGGGATATTGACCGCGGCTGCCGTACTACCCGCTATCCTTCCCTTCCTCCGCGCAGCGAATCCTCCCGTGGATTTCCGGACAGCCTTCCCAGGACCGGTGTGGGCTACCGCAGTCCTGTCGGCCTCCGCTCCTGTTGGTGGTAAGCCAGTCCTGCTCCTTCCTCTAGTCTGCCTGTCCCCTGCCGATGAAACGGAAGGCCCAGGGACCCCTCCTGGCATTGCAGCATCAGTGATGGTGGAGCTCTTCCTGGGGGCGGGGCTCGCGCTCTCCGCGTGTCTCCTGCAAGTAGGCCTCTCTCCCGTCCGTTCTCCTGCTGGGCTCTTCTCCTGTCCTGTCGGGGCCGCCCGCCCGGTGACCCGCTCTCTTCCCGCCGCTCGTTTTGCTGGGGGGCCCCCCTGGACACTGGCCGCCATACTACCCGGGTGCCGCTGTGAATACATAACGCGGTCCGGTGAGAACCGCTCAGGCGGTCGGGAGCGGCGCGCTCTGGTGCTGCCTCTCTCCCCCTCACTAGCTTGCGTATTGGGACCCCGGATCGCGGTTGCGATCGTCTCCTGCAGCCATACCACACCCCGCACCGCCGCTTCCTCCCTCAACTGGGCCATAAGCCTTTCTAACTCAGACATGATGTGTCACTAACCTTCTCCCTGAACTTTCCTGGATCTTCTGCTGTCCCTCCCAGAGCGGGAACCCCTTTTAACTGTCCCCTCCCCTAATCCTCCCTCCCCCTCGGCTCCACTGTAGCACTTTACCATTAACCCTTACCCTGTTCCCACTGTCATGGGCGCCCTTTGCATACAGCATTGCATGCTGTTGCTCCAGGCTTTTCTAAGTTTGAGAGCAGGCTATAAAATTTTCCGACAACAAAATCCGTAGTCGGAATTTTAGATCGTGTGTACACAAATCCGATGCACAAAGTGCCACGCATGCTCAGAATAAATAAAGAGATGAAAGCTATTGGCTACTGCCCCGTTCTTTACGTCACCGCGTTTAGAATGATCAGATTTTCCGACAACTTTGTGTGACCGTGTGTATGCAAGAAAAATTTGAGCCAACATCCGTCGGAAAAATTTCTAGGATTTTGTTGTCGGAATGTCTGATCAATATCCGACCGTGTGTACGGGGCATAAGAGTTAATATGGGAAAAACGTGTCTCCTCTTCACTGATGCTTTATCACCAATCCTTGTTTCACCAATAACTCCAAATTTTCAAAAAACACCTCCATGGGAGGCTCTCGCCGTCTGACGCTTCTTCGCTTGTGACAGTTCTTATATAACTGAGGGTGGGGCCACCTGGTGACATAACCGAGTGACCCCACCCCCCTCTGACGCCACGGGGAGGCCATGGGGAAGTCCCCATGGTGTCAGACAGGGTGGGGTCACCTGTTAACATCACCGGGTGGCCCCACCCTCAGTTATATAAGAACTGTCACAAGCGAAGAAGCGTCAGACGGCGAGAGCCTCCCATGGAGGCGGATCAGTCGCAGATTTTTTTTTCTTTTTCTGGCTGGGCGCCGTGATAGAAGAAGATGAATGGACATCATGGGACATTTTAATTTTTTTATTTGTTAATAAAGGACTTGTCCCAAGCTGTGTTTTGTCGTTTTTAACATTTTGACACTTTTTTGTGAAATGGTGGGGTTACATTTGTACCCCATTACCATTTCACACATGGGGGAGGCCTGGATCTGGGGGTCCCCTTGTTAAAGGGGGCTTCCAGATTCCAATAAGCCCCCTGCCTGCAGACAACCTATTTTTTTTTCAAAATTTTCAGTCCTTTTTCATTTATATTGCAAAAAATAGAAATCCCAGTGGTGATCAAATACCACCAAAAGAAAGCTCTATCTGTGCGAACAAAAATATAAAAATGTAATTTGTGTACAGTTTTGCATGACCAATCAATTGCCAGTTAAAGTAGTGCTGTGCTGAATAGCAAAAAATGCTCTGTTTATGAAGGGGTAAAACCTCCCAGAGGTCAAGTGGTTGAAAAATTAAATAAAGGTCTCCCTGCACAGCAAGCAATAAACACTTAACTGTCTGGCTGTCCTTGTAACAGAACTATGTTGGGTTTAAGAGAATGTTCTCAAAGATCTTCTGCAATTGACACTTCTGGCTACTTTGTATTGTAGAGGTTTTCTCTGCTGGCACCTACATTGCTGCAGGACACAAGGAACCACAACAGACAACCGAGGACCAAGCATTCCATATGCCTAAGAAGTGTGTCTGATGTGGAAAATCTCTCATCAAAAATATCTGGTCAACCCAGCAGAGTTCATCAGACTAAGCAGCAAGACATTTATATGTTAACTGCTTGCTTTGCAGAAAGGTCAATATTTCATGATATGTATTCATACCCCATTTGGTGAATTACAGCTATTGTACTAAAATGGCAACTAGAAATCTGAAATATAGGCAATCAATACAAGTGCAGAGGTATATATTAAAACATATGCATATCTGCGAGACAAAGCATATCTTTGAATCATTGTAACTTATTCTTAGACACCTGGATTTAATTTTGTTATATACTTGTTATGGACTTCATGTTCTGAATGATCTATTTCCCATATCAAGTCTTAAAAGAAAACATATTACCAGCATATCACACATCTAGACTTTTAATACTTGTTCTTTTTTAAATCTGCTTACATTTAAAAAAATATATATTTACACCAGTAACACAGACAGCAGTTTATTACCTATAAGGTCTTAATCTCTTTAATTAACTACGTACTAAACATTTATAAAACTGCATATGAAACCCTTGAAGAAAGAAGGAAAAATTTACATCCAAATGAATTCAAGTTTGACTTCTTCTATTATAATCTTAACACAGATGCCTAAAGCAGTTTTAAAAGTAATACAGACAAGGTGCATATTTCTCAAGACATTCCAGTAAGTTGCACCTCTATCAACCATACTCCTTGTCTAAATTTGCAGTTCAAAATTCACTCCATCTGGCCTAAAGACATTCTTTGTATAGTGAGCTAACTGCAGATATCCACAGATCAGCAGGATGACTCCATATCCTATTATAATCTGCCAGGTAGAAATAGATAAATCTATTAGCCTGCTTTCTGCTTGTTTCATCATTCTGACAGCCTCCCATGAGCCTGAATTCATCAGCTATTTACAAACAGCCAGCTCCTGCAACTTCTGACAGCTAAATCTCCATGACAGTACTTCAGGTTAATAGATCTTTAATCTCTATTTAATTACTCATTAATAATCCAGCTCTGGATTCAGTTTTTAATTAATTAGTTGTTGTTTATAGGCAGAGAAGATTGATATAGTAAAGGACCCCTTATACAGCAGTTTAGCCACTATGTGGTTCCAACAACTATGACTAGGGATTTTACCATGATTACAGCAAATTTATAAAAAAATGCATTTAGCGACAAATATATTCAATTTTAATGTGTTTGGCTATTGGCATATTTTCAGGTGACTTTTTGGTACCAAGAATTCTCTCCATCTCCTCCTCAAGATTAATATTTACATCTGCTTTTAGAACTTTCTCCTAAATTGACTTAACACTTGCTATGTGATATAAATGTAGCAGTAGTAGTCAGGGTTACTAGAGTTCAGGGCAGCATGACTCAAGCAGGCAGCTCTCTGGTGCTCCCCCTGGTTCTATAATATCAGAGAATATTCTGGAAGCTGAAGGGCGGAGGCTAGGAGGGTTGTCCTGCATGTTTAGGGGCCTTAGCCAATCCCCAGGAGGTGGGCCTTGCAGGGGACTAAGTGAGCTCTTAAATAAACATGAGTCATGCTGGCAGATGAGTCGGGGGGAAGATGGAGATGCAGTGCTGAGGAGGCTGTCGGTGGCCCTTGAGGTGAACCCCCTAATCTGGGTGAAGTGCTCTGCCTCGGGCCGGGGCTCAGGTAGCTGGACTGAAAGGATCCTACCATGGGAGAAGTTTGGAGGAGGCTTTCCTGAGAGGCAGCGGAAGCAAGGAAAGAACAGTGTGAGTACTACAGCATGATGCAGGGACTTACAAGGGGAGAGACTGCCACATGTAGCAGGTCTTTCTTGAAGAAAGCGGTGTGCTTAAGTCTTAAACCTTGCCCTGGGAGACCCCGAGTCAGTCGGGTAGACTGGTGAAGAGAGTCAGTCGGGTAGACTGGTGAAGAGAAGCAGCCAGGTGGGCTGGTGAAGAGAAGCAGCCAGGTGGGCTAGCATTTCCTGCATTGATAGAGCTGGGATCAGTGCCTACAGGGGAGTTGGGGGTACTCAAAGATGCTGTTCACAACACATTGTACTACTTTCTAAAAGGGACTAAGAGTTCATAGCCTGTAAGGGGCTGTTGCTGATCTAACAGAGACTGTTAGATACTGAGAAAGAATCAATTGGAGTTCTACAGAGGATCAATTGGAGCTGTACAGAGGATCATGTGGAGATGTATATCGGGAGGATGTTGTTCCTGGTTTTGTCATTATCAAGTTGGCATTCCATAATTCCTATCCCTATCCAAGTTATTACCCCCTAACAAAAAAACCTCAAAAAAAACAAAAAAACAAAGCTCAAGGACTGTTCATTGTGTCTTGATGAAAGCTGGAAATGTTTTGTGCCTGGCTGTGCAGCAGTGGGGAACCTTTGTCATCTGCAACTCCTATGGGGTAGTGCTCTCTCTCTCTCTCTCTCTCTATATATATATATATATATATATATATATATATATATATATATATATATATATATATATATATATATAATATATATATATATACAGTTGTGCTCATAGGTTTACATAGCCTGGCAGAATTTATGATTTCTTGGCCATTTTTCAGAGAATATGAATGATAACACAAGAGTAAACTGTGTTTACTCTTTTAGAAACATTATCACAACAAAAACTACCCATATGACCCTGATCAAAAGTGTACATGACCTAGTGATTTTGGCCTGATAACATGCACACAAGTTGACACAAAGGGGTTTGAATGGCTATTAAAGGTAACTATCCTCACCTGTGATCTGTTTGCTTGTAATTAGTGTGTGTGTAAAAGGTCAATGAGTTTCTGGACTCCTGAACAGACCCTTGCATCTTTCATCCAGTGCTGCACTGATGTTTCTGGTTTCTAAGTCACGGGAAAAGCAAAAGAATTGTCAAAGGATCTGTGGGAAAAGGTAGTTGAACTGTATAAAACAGGAAAGGGATATAAAAAGATATCCAAGGAATTGAGAATGCCAATCAGCAGTGTTCAAACTCTAATCAAGAAGTGGAAAATGAGGGGTTCTGTTGAAACCAAACCACGGTCAGGTAGACCAACTAAAATTTCAGCCACAACTGCCAGGAAAATTGTGCGGGATGCAAAGAAAAATCCACAAATAACTTCAGGTGAAATACAGGACTCTCTAAAATCATGTGGTGTGGCTGTTTCAACATGCACAATAAGGAGGCACTTGAAGAAAGATGGGCTGCATGGTTGAGTCGCCAGAGGAAAGCTACTACTATGCAAATGCCACAAAATATCCCGCTTACAATACGCCAAACAGCACAGACAGATGCCTCAAACCTTCTGGCACAAAGTAATTTGGAGTGATAAGACCAAAATTTAGCTTTTTGGCCAAAACCATAAACATTTCATTTGAAGAGGAGTCAACAAGGCCTATGATAAAAAGTACACCATTTCTACTGTGAAACATGGAGGTGGATGGCTGATGTTTGGGGATGTGTGAGCTACAAAGGCACAAGAAATTTGGTCAAAATTGATGGCAAGATGAATGCAGTATGTTATCAAAAAATACTGGAGGAACATTTGCATTCATCAGCAAGGAAGCTGTGCATTGGACGTACTTGGAGATTCCAACATGACAATGATCCAAAACACAAAGCCAAGTTGACCTGTCATTGGCTACAGCAGAATAAAGTGAAGGTTCTGGAGTGGCCATCTCAGTATCCTGACCTCAATATAATTGAGCCCCTCTGGGCAGATCTCAAATGTGCAGGTTATGCAAGACAGCCAAGAATTTACAGGAACTGGAGTCTTTTTGCCAAGAGGAATGGGCAGTTTTACATCTGAGATGATAAAGAGCCTCGTCCACAAATAGCACAAAAGACTTCAAGCTGTCATTGATGTTAACGGGGGCAATACATGGTATTAAGAACTGGGGTATGTAAACTTTTGATCAGGGTCATTTGGGTAGTTTCTGTTGTGATTATGATTTAAAAAGAGTAAACACAGTTGATTGATAATAAATGGCTTCAGCCAAACACTAACCATGAGTAACCATGAGTGAAAGAAAAGTTTTTGTGTTATCTTTCATATTCTCTGAAAAATGGCCAAGAAATCATAAATTCTGCCAGGGTATATAAATGTATGAGCACAACTGTGTGTATACACTGTATACAGTACATATATATGCATATATATGCATATATATTAATCAGCCATAACGTTATGGTCACTGACAGGTAAAGTGCATGACACTGATTATCCATTTAACACCAAATCAAATACATGTGCGTTATTTGACTTTACATGTGGGATGATGCCTGCAGGGAGTGAATTAGAAGTTTTGTGCCATTGCTGTTTAAGAAATTGGCAAATTTGGAGATGTTACATAAAGTGAGGCAGCAAGATTTGGAAAGTGATTGGATGTGAGGTAGAAAGGAGAGTTCAGAGTCCAGGATGACACCTAACACCTTGACATGAACTAATAGTTGTGCCATCAATCTCAAAGTCAGGGGAAGGGGCACATGGAGGAGGAAAAATTTTGAACTCAGTTTTAAATAGATTGAGTTTGAGGAAGTGGTTGCGACATCCATACTGATATGTCCGTTAGAAAATTTGTGATGCTTGAGGAGTTAGAAATGTGTGGTGAGCTAAAGATTAGAAAGGTAGTTTTGGTTGTCTTCAGCGTAGAAATGGTATTAGAAGACACGTGAGGCTAGCAGATGACCCAGTGAGGAGGTGTAGATAGAGAATAAAAGAGGTCCAAGAACAGAACTTTGGGGGATCCTGACAGAAAAAAGAAGAGATGAGGAGGAGGTAGAGTTGTAAGTGACACTGTGTGGTGAGATAGGTAAGAGTAGAACCAATGAAGAAGAGAGTCACAGAGGACCAATGAACACCAATGCAGAAAAGAGTCACAGAGGCCAAGGGAATAGAGCTTTTATTTTGAGGAGAGGGTAGTCAACTGTAGTAAAGGCAGCAGAGAGGTCCAAGAGTAAGAGTACAGAAAAGTGATTATTGGTTTTAGCAGTTAATAAGTAATTAATGAGTTTTAGAACAGCAGTTTCTGTGAAGTTGTGTGGGCAAAATCGAGACTGAAGGGGCTCAAGAAGATTATTTAACGATCAAAGCTTCAGAAAGC